>JAUMHL010000025.1:18801127-18819646 GCA_032362345.1 Sandelia bainsii
ACCCCGCCTCTCGCCCGATGACAGCTGGGATAGGCTCCAGCACCCCCCGTGACCCTTACGAGGACAAGCGGTTAAGATAATGGATGGATGGATGGATGGTATGCCTAACCAGTCACCAGAAGTGGTTTGAATTTTGCATGAATGTTGAGGTGTATTTAAAAGCTGAAGCATCTAAAACACCTGATTATGTTAAGAGATACCGTGTCACCAGTGCTTATCACAATGATGACCACAATTAACTGTGACACCCTTAGTTTTTGCTTCATTACAAAAATATTACACTACTTCTTTGTGTGTTTAATGTAATATAATACAGATACTGTCTTACAACCTGTAAGTAACATGCAACACAGAAAGTGTTATGTAGCTTCTTACGGGGCAGGGCTGCTCTGCTCTTCCACAGCCTCCATGGCACACTGCAGTGACCTCTGTAGAGACAGCAGCTGACTGGATGTCTCTCTTAGCATGAACCTGGTGACAAACTGGCCCAACACACTTGAATCCTGGTACTCCTGAGAGAGAGAGAGAGAGGGTGACACACAGAAAGGGAGGTTAAAGCAGACGACTGTCAAACAGAAGCAGCAAGAAAGTAAAACCATCTCAGAGACGAGACAGGCCACACAGAGATGGAAACAAAGAGGATTTGATAAGTTCTCCAAAACAACTACAGTACCTACAGCTGCAAATAAATGTGCTAACTAGTTCTCAGAATACATACATTATTCAGTACTGAATATCAAATTCCAAGGTGAAGTAAAAGAACTTTAATAGGAGACATAATTGCGGCTTAAGTCCCCAAACAGAAACGTGATTATGCATTCTCAAAGGGGTTTTATTCACACAATGTGCTAATGAAGTAAGTGCGGTAGCTCTTTGTCTAAATTTATAATGACAAGTCTCCTCTACTGAAAATGCATCATGGGATTAGCAGTCCAGAGCACTCTGTGACAGACCACAGCTGCTAACTAGCGACTGAACAATCCTCTGTAGATTTCCCCACTCTGACAGCTTTAAAGAAGAGCCAGAACAGATGAGCAATGTGATCTAATTAAGATGGGATGTATAATTCTTCTTCTAGTTTACCAAGCATTGCTCTTTACATTTTATTACATTTCAAATCCATTAAATTGAGACTGTTACTTAAAAAAGTCCTGAGACAATTTTAAAATATCCTATAAACTGCAATTAAATAATGTATTGACTGAAAAGCAAAATGTTAGGCTGTGCACAATGTGTAATCTTTAAGATTTGTAATAAACACACTGGGACACATCAAATGAATAGCTCCCTGCAGTAGTTATGTAATTCAAATTGACAGATGGACAGAGTGGATGAGTCTCCCCAACTTTAAGTAGCATTAGCAAACTTTAAAAAAGGTTTTATTAAGCCTCTCATATTCTGGACCACGTATGTCAATTGTTAATTTGCCTACTAACCGAAGTCTAATCCTAGAAATCTTATATAAAGAGAATAGCTTGGGGTTTTGAAAAATACACTTTCTTGCTGACAGATGAGAAAATTGAAAGCACACAGTTATCTGTACTGTAACTATGAGGGTACAATCAGAGTCTGTTGTGTGTATAGTGTAATGCTTACTGATTTGTTCACTGTCTTTTTGTTAAGATAAGCTGACTGTCTTACTGTACAGACATGTGAGCTGAATCATTGTTTTCATCTACAGTATCTGAAGGTGACTAAGCATATTACCCACTATGCTGGACCATTCCTTTAAAATCAAGTATAATACTGCATTATAATAATTAATAATAATCAATGTAAATAGCTGAAGCTGAAGTGTTTTTTGTTCACCTTTTGTTAACTAATCAGTTTTTGGACACTTGGTGCAGCACTGCCTCCATCTGTGCATGCCAGGGTTTCCTTTCGTAGTCATGAATCAGCACTAAACTAAGCATATTTGTAGCACAAACTACTGACTTGTGTGTTTGTGTGTGTGTGTTTGTGGGCGTATGTTTGAACAATTGTGCTTCCTTCCATTTAGAGGCAAAAATAGAAGTTGGTATGGATTCTGGTGCAATCATACCTCTTTAGTTTTATCCATTGCTTTCAAAATTGCCACATTCAGACTCTCCAGAGCTGATAGGACATTGAGATACTCCCCCAAGTGTTGAGAAAAATAATCTAATAGGAAATAGAAACCAGGAAAATATGAAACAGGCTGTTAGTGTCATTGCGATGTCCAACACAAAGTCCATGGCAAGGGCAGTGAGTAAGCAGTAAGTGGATACTGAATAAGTGGATGTTGTTTTAATCTTTTTAATCACCAACAGCTCAGTCCTGTAAACTCTTTCTGACAGAAGTGGTAAAGATTAATTTGACATCAGATTTAGCCAAATTATTTAAAGAAACTCAAAACAGTATAGAAAATCACACAATCACATTTTTATCACAGATGATAATGTTCACAAATCTTACTAGAGCTAATACTAGATCAATAAAACAGACAGATTTCAATCTTAATTAGTTCTTACATTTTAATTATAAACCCTATTATACCATATCCAAATAGTGCACTTGATATGACACACATGGAAAAATGTGGTCCAAGGTTAATGGATCAACCATGCCTTTGACACTCTTCTTACATAGGTTCAAATAAATTATCTAACCAAATTATACACCATCAGTCTGTAGCACAAAAGAACACAATGCAAAGTCTGATGATTGTTCAGTGAACTAAATTAAGATAAGCGGAACTTTCTGTTGTGGAAAACTTCTCTTGACATCTGATGGAAAAGATGCCATTCCCATTCGATAAATTATGCATAGATTTTATTTTGGGTACTACTGGTATTTACAGGTCTCTGTCCCATTTCACTTAACTTTATTCAGGCCATCTGACACACATGCATTTTTATAGGTCAATAAATCTGTGCCAGATTTTCTTTTTGCATACAGATTGAAGTCAGTGTTGCATGAAAAAGTCTTACTGTGGTGGCTGTATAAGTTGAGGTATATATGCAGTGGTGCTTGAAAGCTTGTGAACCCTTTAGAGATCCTAAAACTACTGTAGATAAACGAAGCCTAATTAAACAAGAATTACCAGTTTGGAAAAATGTTAGCCCATTCCTCTTTACAGAATAGCTTCAGCTCAAGAATGTTGGCAGACCTAGTTGCATAAACTGCTTATTTCAGCATTTCTATACGGTCAAGGTCAGGACTTTGACTCTGCTCATTCCAAAACATTAACTTGGTTTGGCTTTGTTGGTAGAATGACTTGTGTCTTTTTCTCCATTCACTTTCTGTTGAACTTCACAGATGGATATCTTGATATTTCCTGTAGAATTTGCTTATAAAATGCAAAAGCCATAGGTCCAACCTGTGCAGGTCCAGAGGCAGCAAGGCAGGCCAGAATCACGATACTGCCACCACCATGTTTCACAGATGGGATAACGTTCTTAAGCTTAAATGCAGTGTTTGGTCATTGTCTAACACAACTCTTCTCTTTTAAGCTAAGAAGTTCTGCTTTGATCTCATCTGTGACAGTACATTCTTCCAATAGCCTTCTGGTTTATCCAGATGGTCCTAGATGGGCGGCAGTATTCTTGTTGGAGAGCAGTGGGTTCCTTCTTGTCACTCTACCATGCACACCACTGATGTTTGATGTACTCCTGATGGTAGACTTATGAACAATGACGTTGGCAACTGCAAGAGAGACATTTACCGTGCCTGGAATTCATTGTGGCTTCTTGGACTAAAATATACCTTGCTCTTGTTAGTTAACCATTCCCAGGGAGGGTAAAATGGTGTTGAAGTTTTGCATTAGTACAATGATCTGCTTGACAGTCAGTCGATGGAGTCCAAAATCTTTAAAAATTCTTTTGTAACCTTTTCCAGCCTGGTGAGCATCAATGACTGTTCTTCAGGTCTTGGGAAATCTTCTTTGTTCAAGCTATCTAGTAAAAGCACATCATGGTTCATCCATCAATAATGTTTTGTATATCCAATGTTTGTGTTATACGTCACACCACTAATACCAGGGTGTGGTACCTGTGTAAAAAAAAATAAATAAATGGGTGCCTTTACGACAGCATTATAAAGTGTTATTAGGCAAAGGCGTCTTAAAAAGGGGGTCACCTCATCAATAAATTTCTGTGTAAAAAGGGCTTTTGATAGCGAAGATCCAAATTTCTCTTCTTTAAATAAGAATGAGAGTCACACATGATTGTGATCCCATTCACTGAAACAAAGGTTTATTAATAATCAAAGGTGTTCTAATACTTTAGCCCAGCCTTTCTCAACCTGGGGGTCCCGACCCCCATGGGGGTCGCCAGATAATTTCGGGGTGTCGCCAGATCATTGTGAAAAATTATACATTTACAAAATAACTTTTTGGATTTCAATGAAATTGATTTTTAAGTCATTTTACTTGTTTTTTAGTTCAATGTTTGTCCAGACTTTATTTTATCAACTGAGTTTGTAGAGTTAAATTATCTGCACACGAGATTCTGTTCTGACACACAGGGGAAAAAAATTAACAAACGCTGTAGCGTGTTTGCTAGCAGCAGTTGCAGAGATGAAAATGCAGCGTTGGCTTCACATGAAAAACATTCAGACTTGAGACTTGGGACAGCGGGAGGTGTCTCAAGATAAGTCACAGCGGGAGGCGAGCGGGGGTGGTTGGGAGGGGTGTTAACGGGACTGCTTTAGCCAAACACAAAGATCGGATAATTTTATATAATAAATAAATAAATTAGAAAATAAATTACATTACACCTTTGTCTAGTTTTAGGACTTGCATGAATATTGGGTTATGCTTTAGGTCATATTTATGCAGAAATAAACACAATTCTATAGATTTCACAAGCTTTCAAGTGCCACGTTACAATTTCATCTAAAAGATCAAAATAATTGATAGATAGAGAAGATTTAATGAAATAGTTTAACTAGAGAAGACTGACAATTCTCAATATCAAGCTACTACCAGCGTCTTGTTTGCCAAGCTAAGCTAACCATCTCCTGACTGTAATTTCATATATAATGGACAGACCAGAGAGTGGTAGCATTGTTCTCAGCTTTCTCTTGGCAAGAAAGCTTAGCAATGTTTACTAAAACGGGAAATAATGGACAGACAGATAATACAACAAATATGGATGTCGGTAAATTTTAAAGACAAAAGTTTTACAGAAATTAATGTACTGTGATATATTAAATCATACAACACACTCTTCCACCAACCTGATAGCTTGTCAGTGTCCAGATTACTGCAGGACAGAGCAGGAGAGGAGATAAATGGGGAAAAAATGTTGAGAAAGTGTTTTATAAAAATTCAGAGTTGTGCTGCTTATCAAAAAAGACACTACCAGCTCCATACTGTGTGGATATAGTAAGATATACACCCAGGGCACCACTGTTAAAACCATATAAAGCGGGAAAAAATTGTCATTAACTTAAACAACAACTGACATGTTCATTCTGCTCAGAAAATTAATGTTCTGAACTTCTTGTCATTCCTCATGAAGATTATAGTGTTTTCTAACTAGATATGAATGCTAATGGATTTGTGGCAGTGCCTTTTCCTTTCAACATACTTTACTATTGTAAAACATTGAAGTCAATACTCCCTTGTTTACCAGTCATGGCAGAAACTATGACATTAGAGGCTAAATTGTTCTCAGTATCACAGTTTGATAAAGGCAGAACCATATGTGAACAGTCCCCCTGTTGCTTTAATGGCATTTTACATGTCATTTTCACTGTAAGATGCAGACTTTATGTGAATCTGGTTAATGCTTTGTGTTATTAGCAACAACAGCCTGCGTTTTATTTTAGTTGTAAACTTCCATTTTGATAATGAGAGCAAGTCCCCACACAGCTATGTTGCATGTTACATTGACAATGACCAAAAATGAATATTCTCTGTTTTATGTAACTTTAGGCATTATCCCCAACACCTTCAGAGACTTTGGAAATGCTTTTCTCCCATCACAGTAATGTAATTAACAATATTGTTAACCAACAACAAGGAACAAGAACAACAAGAACAAAAAAGGCCTTTAGTCATCAGAACTCAATTCATGCCAACTGCTCCCAAGCTTTGAGCTTGGTTAGAGAAGTCAGAGGGATGGTGTGTCAAAGTGACAGTCCAAGCCTAAAAGCTTGTCCAAAAGCACTTTCCTGCACAGAAGAACACGAAGTACTGGCAACACACCAAATATAAATGTAGTTGTTACTGTAGCCAAATAGTATTGTCGAGCTAAACGGCAAAAAAGAAACAAAGATTCTTACAATGTCAATTCAAAAATTTCAATGCATCTCTGTGTTTTTGTGTGCGTATGTGTCACTTTTTTAGTGCCATCTTGTGAGAAAAAAGAGAAAAATTAATTCATTTGCCATACAGTTTGACAGCTAAGAGTAAACCTTGTTTAGTCTTTCAGTGTTGGTACAATGTAAAGAAATGTCAATAGGAAAAAGGTTGCAAACTGTCTCATGAATACAAAAAACAGTTTGGAAAAGATAATAAAGACAACACGCAGTAGAAAATGGTTTAAACTTACATGTACTGTGATGGGGAGAAATTGACTTTTTATTCTATGGCTGCAGTGAGTTAAACATTCTCTCCAGACCAGTGATTCAGCAGCTACCCTGAGGCTGATTTCTTTGATTGCAATTTCAGAGAAGTGGTTGGTGTAGACCTAGTGTTTTATGTCCAAAGGAAGGGGGTTAACATTAATTCAGCCTGCTTGAGTTTGCTTGCAGGGCTCATTTCTACGTCCCTCCAGCTGTGAGACATTTAGCCTGCAAGTGGTGACTTGAAAGTAACAAATTAACTGTGCTTTTAAAATCCATACACTTATTGTTTAGTCCTTTTTTCCTACTTTAAAAGGCACAAGCTGAACAATGCTGTGAAGGTGTTTAGAACTGCACTTGTAGAAATAAAAAAAATCCAGTCATTTATCACCATGAAAATCAGAGAACATAAAAAAAAACTCACTTATTTTGCCGCCCATCTATGGAGTAGAAAAGCTCCTGCAGCTCTTCAGTAGTCAAGATCCCATCCGCAAAGTAAGCATTGAACTCTTCAAATGACAGCTTGCCATCATCTAAAATGTAGAGGAAATGTTGGAACATATTATTACAGAGTCAAAAACACAGTGTATACTGTGAACTTATAGTTTAGAGTTACTTTTGTTTCAACCTCTCTGTTTTGAAATTGTAAAAAAATGAAAATTGTAATGTCAGTCTATTGTTTCATAAGTTCTCTTGTACAGCCCCTTTTCTGCACTACACAATAACACACTAATTTTAAAAGCTCATGGGAACCATCTATACACATTCATCAATCCTGCCATGTTCTTCTGTCTACCTTTGTTCAACACTGTACACTCATTTATAAAACCAAAACTGTTAAAAAATGGATTATTAATTTTCTGACAAAATAATTAATTGTGTCTAAACAAATTTTTATTAGTTTGGATACTACAGTTTGGATTTACTGCAAGTCTTTAAACACAAAGGTCAAGTTTTAACTTACTGTTATACCTGATGCAATGTGTCCCGGTGTCCTAATGACTAGTCCTAATCAATAAAATTGCACTACAGCAAATACTGTGCAAAAGTAGTCTGCAATATGTAACTATAAAATGGATGAAACTGCATACTGTCAGCAGCTTGAAAATTTCTACTTCCTCTCAAACTGTTTAACAGTGAGCACAGCTTGTTGCAACAGACAATACACAGAAAAATCAATACCAGAAGATAAATATCTTGGTTGTCATGTGTGAAGAAGTGCTCCTGCGTGAGCCTACTATCAGTCTGTCTACTGGCACAGATTACACAGATCAGTCAGCAGTTAGACTGCCAAAGAGAAACTGCTAGATGTTTTAATCCTCATAAGAGAGTCCAGACCAACAGATAGATTGTCCATGGAGAACATTATATATTGCAGGGAGTTGGTTACTCAGTCAGTTAGAAATGATCAAAGTAATAAAACAGAGCCAAGATGGGCACACAGACAAATTAGTATAGCTGTGAAGTATTTGCTGCAAACAGACCAGCTGTGTCACAGAGGGTCAGACAGCTACTGAAACAAACAAAAGCAATCCAGCCATGTCATTACTGCATCCATGTGGAAATTATCCCCACTATTTTTTTATTTGGTTCTGGTTTTAAACCACCTGAATGCACGATGACTGTTGGCTTACAAAACCCTCACTGAGTAATCTGTCCAAATAATGACCCTGTCTTCATGAAGACAAGGTAAAATAATACCAGTTTAATATGCCATTCAGTTCTAGTTGGCTGACTCAGGAAAACTGAAAACTCAAGGGCAAGCTTGAAAACCATCTGTTCAGCTGGAGCCTCTTTGTCACTGCTCACCATTACATCTGACCAGAATAATTTGCTGGTCAAAGATAATGCATGGTCCTTGCCACTTTGGCCTACTTTCTCTCTTTTTCAGACAGTCTTTAATAATCTTCTTCCTATTCCTATTGTAAATCTGCTTCATACTTATCCACAAAGTCAAACTGACTAACAAGAGTTTAAACTATCTCTTTGCCCTGGTTCCTTTATCAGTGATACAAAGTAAATTAGCTTAATAAAAGAATGACACCACAACACAAATAAATTTAAAGAATGTAAAAAGAAATTGTTCAAGGAAACATTTGATTTCAAAAATAAAGTTTAAAATTTGGTGTTGTTAAATGCAGAGTTTTATTAACTCTTGCATAAAGTGACGGATTAACACAGGCGTCCAGTATTCATTGTGGAGTACTGAATGGCTGTAATTTAGAGATCAAAGGTAGATTTAGTTTTTTACTTTTGAGAAAAACATGTTTTTCTTAAACTGTCATTCTCTTTTATGACAGATTTTATAAGGAGCGGTTTTCTCTTGACTACACACATGCGCTACTAATCTGTAGTTAGTTTGTGCCTATGAAACTACAGATACATGTCTCCTTTCATTGCATTATATTTACAAGGCTTCCTATATTTGGTGTGCCAAGCTAGACAGGCAGTAGCTGTGTTCAGAAGTGACACTCTTGATAATCCCTTTGATGGACTAATGATTTCTACTGGCAGTCTCTTCTATGAGGTTTGACAGTTCTGGGTTAAATGTCTTCTTCATGAAAAAGGATGACCACAACAAATAGTGAGACCTGGGCCAGAACCCTGATTTGCTTTATGTTATCATTACACACATTTATAATAAAGAAAAAAGGATTTTGAGTTAAAATACAGATAAGTTCTTTGACTTTTGAGTGACTTCTGCTAATGGCCACCTTGAAGTTAACATTTTACAATTTACATCCACTTTCCAATTGGAACAATGACTGAAGACTGTCTACGGTCAACAGAAACATCACAACAAAGAAAGCTGTTTGCTTTGCATGAATGACTAAATAGAAAGTTAAACTAGGAGCAGCTTAAGTACCATCTGCAATGAGTGCAAAAAAAAAGAAAAAAATGGAGGAGGATGTAGAGCTTGGAAAGTGGTTCTGGAAGTAGATAGTTGCCAGTGATCCATGACATGCTATTACTCTTAAAGTTTCAACCATCAGAATACACTATCTAATTTCACCCATGTATGCAAATGTATAACTACAACATGAACATATTTAAAAATAGCAAAAAAATCTAATGTTTACTGCATGTTTATGTTTTTATAGCATAAAATGCATGTCTTGCACACATTAAATGGCTACCGGCAATCCTAGTTTTAATCTTAAGGGATGACGGCGACAGATGGCATGGATAGTTAGCATTAGAAACATCAGTAAAAAGATCCACAATCAGGAGAGGTCTTATGTGTTTGTAGAAGTCATATATACTGGTCTCAATTCCAGTTTATGCATGATGACAACTATCGTGCACATCTTTTTGTATGACTTGCAAAGATGATGGGACGGTGAAGTAATTACTGCAACACTTATTTACCAAAAGGGATGTTCTCTCAAGCATCATTAAGAAGCAATGTTTATCATCTATGATGTGTCACATGGCTATGCTATTTATCACTAGGTTTATATAGGCTGTGCTATGCTGTCTAATTTTTGTATTAAAGAAGAATGTCTCAACTTTGTTTTGTTTTTTTCTTATTTTGTGGGGAGAGGGGGTGCGTAAACATTTTGACACTTCCAGGCTCATCAATCATAAAATTTCTCTCTTACTTATAGCTTATATCTGTTCAGATAATGTTGTATTAAACTGTAAAATGTATTATACTGTATCTTCTTGTCATGACAATCCATGTAAATGAAAGTTCAAAATGCAGTAAAACAATAAATGTTTTTTCTACACTTACAAATTCATTAACCAGTGTTGTGTTTTACTTAAAATTGGTTGCAAAAAAATTGATGGGAGTCCCTGGCTTTCATTACAGCAGCTTTAATATGCAGTTATGAAACTGGTTCCCAACCCAAATGGCAGCTGATGGCTTTAAATTGATAAATCATTCATGAATGGCTCAGTGACAAGTAGAACACCAATACAAAAAAACAGTCATGGGGCAGCATGATAGCAGCCCTCCTCAAACCTGAGGGTGAGGGGTCAGATTCCCAGTCCCTCCTGACTACATGTCAAGGTGTCCTTGGACAAGACACTGAAACCCCGTACTAGCACCGATATGTAGTGTCTGGCAGCTGTCCAACAACTATTTCCCAAAGGGCATCAGTAAAGTATAAATTTTTTATTTACATTTTCAGGTCTATTTTATAAACATGGGTAATGAGGCACTGTTTTTCTGTTTCCAGTTCATATAAGGCAATATGATTTTACAGCAACCATTTCTGGATAATTTTTCAGGAAACAAAACATCATTTTCCTGCTATGCAACTTAATTATAATCTACAAGTGAATCATACGCTACATAAGGAAATATCGCTGACACGGTTTTTTACAAGAAACAGGTGGACAAATATCTTAATTTACTTTAAAGTAGACTTATCTTGATTTTTTTTAACAAAAGACAGAATCAAGGTAACAAGGTAGAGTCAGAAAAACATATGGGAATTACCAGACCCTAACCCCAGTGATAACCATATATCACTGAAGCTATTTGTCTCTACAGCTGTTTCATTTGAAACCCTATAAATCACCAATATGTTGAACAGAGATGTGGCAGAGAAAATTCATCGTATACCTGGGGGGAAAGGCACCAGTTAACTGTGTAATACTTCCTTTTGAACTGAAGCAAAATTCACAGATTTAAAGCCCTCTTAGAGAACACTGTTGCGCAACAAATTTAAAAAGTTGAGTCAAAACCAAAGTACATAAATTCCTCTTTAATACTGAGCGTGAAAATCCATGTCGGAATTTCAAGGTAATAAAAGTTTCCCCAGAAATTGTGAGGCTGGCTCCTGTATAGTTTACAAAAGTCAGAATAGTCTAAACAATGTGCTCAGAGAATCAGAGTAAACAAGAAGCAAGTGAGAAAGTGCTGTAAAGTGGGGCACAAAGTAGGCCACACTCTTTCTTTCCAAAGGTCAGTCCCATTGCAGTCTCTCCTAGGTGGTTTATAAATTCCCACAAATGCACCACAGCTTCAAAAGCTACCAAGAGAGATGGGTCTTGTTTCTTCATGGTAAACACATATGTAAGACTGTATACAGCCTCCAATTCTGATATTCTTAGCATCAGGGCTCTACTTAGGATATGTTCCATCAGGCCATCTGTGTGGACGTCTGTGATATAAACTGTCTTTCAGCTTCCATATCCTACTTTAAGTCTGCTGCTGCTTTTATCATACTGCTTCTCCATTCTCCAACCCACTAATGGTCTGAAACTGACTCCTCCTTGTTATTGTCAGGTACAGTAGCAAAGAGGTTCATTAAAAGCTGAGCATTAAAGTAGGAAATTATGTCTTAATATATATGGGAAATCTGGATAAACAAAATAAAGAAAAAAGTTTTCTCTTAAATAGGTAAGAAGTTTTTTTACACAAACTTCAAGATATATAAATATTAAATATATAAAAATTTCAAATATAAGTGCTGATCTGAGACTATTTTGCCAATCAAGCCAGTTGGGTTATGTGGAATTTATAAGATTTGTAATTATTCTCAGGATTTCATGCAGATATATAGTGCTACTTCATTAAAAGCAGAATATGCTTGAAGTATCAACTGATTATTTTAATTTTTTTTTTTTTACAACAACCCTACTCAATGATTACTTTGTCTTACATTTTTTTGGAGACCTTTCAACTGTGTCACACAACAGTGCCTATGAAAAGCATTCACAGCCTTCTGAAGCTTTCACCATTTTGTTGTTAGTTTACACATCCATATGTTCCTTTAGTTACATGTGGCACTATGTTCCCCAGCTAGTTACTTTCTCCTGATTTGCTTTGGCACCTTATTTCATCTTGGTTAGTCATAAATAAAAATCATTTTGGACATTCTTAGCTACAGCACCAGAAGAGGGAAGAAGGTTATTACAGACAGGATTTTTTAAATCTCATGTGTATGTGCGTTTGTTCTTTCAGATTTAGTATTGATCCAAGTGTATAACCTCCAGCTGAATGAAATAAGTTCAGTCACATTTTCTGGGACTTGTTCAAATGTTGAGACATTCACTCAAGTTAAACTTGATGAGACAGTCTGAGGCAACATGAGAATAATCTAGAATAACATACAAACTGGCCACTTTATTAGGTACACCTGTACAATCTGATGCTGTCCAATACAGTATATGGTATAAAAACATATATATATATATATTTTATTTTTTTTATTTTTTTAAGGGAACTATAGATATGTACAATTCATAATATAATGTATGCACACCACCATTTATCAGTATATGTGGGAGTTTATAATTGGTTGTTGTTTTATGAAGCACTATCACTAGTTTAAAACAGACTGTGTGACCATTGTTTGGAAAGCAACCAAAGATTTCTCTCACAATTGTCAACTTTTGTCTGGAACAACCAAAAATGACAGTTCATAGGGGCCATTCCTCACAATTACCTACTCGAAGGTACTGAAACATTGGTAGTTAACTGAGGTAAAGGTAAAAACGTGTCTGTTTATGAGAGGAGCCATGGATGTGTGTACAAATGTTCTGGTATGATGAGCATTTTCAAATAGTTAGTAGTGATTCGCTGCTAAAAAAATAAATAATTTGGCTTAGCCTGCATTAACATGACTCGCATTCATTTGTGAACAGCACCTAGTCATCTGTGTCGAAGCTGACAGAGAGGTGCTTTATTTTGTGTGACACGTTCATCCAGTCTTGGCTATAATCCAGCATCTCCGCATCATTTTAATTGGGCAGGGAACATCGTTGGAGCATGAAGAGGAAAGGAGCATCACTTGATGAGGCATGCAACTCCCTTATTTCTCCGCCCAGGTTGTTTGAAGCATAATAACAAGTGGAACATTGTGAGGAAACAACAAACATGCATTGTGACAAATCTCTTTACAGAACATGTTATGTACTGTTTACTCACCATTTTTGTCTGCACGGCGGAAAATCTGTAAAAGAAAGAGAGGGGGGGTTGGTTATTATTATTATTATGATTATTCACACAATGGGCTTTCAATAAGTAGGATCCTGTTATTAAGTATCATCGCAATTTGTCAAAAACACAATAGGATGTTTGATGTCTGTGCTACAAGGTAGATTAAAAAAATAATCACTTCTAAAGTAAATAGTGAATTCAGAAGCAGCATAGAGCCACTAAGTAGTAAAGTTGCTAAACGGTCATTGTCTTGCAGGTGCTTCACTTATGAAAACTGCAAGGAAAACATCTTTGCAACACTATGAAACATACTGTACTTAGACAAACTACAATAATTCAATTTTGCACTTTGGAGTGTAAATGTGAATATGAGAAGTGTAACTGCATGACTGTTCGACATTTCTACAAAGAAAAAATGTGAATCTGTTCTTTCCCGCTGATGAGAAATTGACAGCATGATCATTATTCTTCAGATTGTGTGATTGGTCAGGAGCTAGCAGAGATTATTGTAGTAAGTGCCATAGAAACTGACAGATGATAAGCCTATTTTTAACAGAGATTTAAATGGTCACAACAATGAATGACAGCTACTTGTATAAAAAAGCTTTGCATCTTCAGAAAATAATAAGCTCTCTTGAACAGCAACAACAACAGAATGACAAAAGTATGGGTGGGTGACTAACACTGGGGTAGCCATTTGTTCGCTGGCATGAAGAAGCAACAACGCTACAATATGGTTTATGTTTGACCATGTGAAGTGTGTTAGTCAGCTGCTGGCAGCCTTGAGATAAAGGGTGGCCTTCTGGTCAACAGGGGCAAAGAGGACAATTCCAGCTGTCATGACCTTGGTTTTGGTTTGACCATAAATTGAAAAGAAAACAAGACAAGTTAGAACAAAACATGAACATACAGGACATACTGTAAATGCAGGTATAAAAGGAAATAGAGATTTGTTGTTTTGTCAATCATGATAATATATAATATACTAATATACTGCACCAGCTTCAATTCTCAGATTTAGGGACAAAACGGGATCTGAGGTCAACTGACTACACTGGACAACTGCACCTATGTCAGGACAGGATAAAACAAGTCCAGTTTGACCATCATCACCCAAACCACTCGTTTGGATGTTAATGAAGTCCCCATTATAACCATCCATCCAGTTGGTAGCGTGCATGCACACAAAACTAAACTGTGTAAAACTATGTAAAACTACTGTAAAATCAGGTAAATGAGATGGAAAAACACAATTGACAACTCTTTGAGGAAGTTTAGATTTAGATTAAAGTTAGCATTCGTATTAGCATTAATTACAGTTTGCATTGAGAAAATGTAAAGAGAAAACTAAATGTATTAATTCAACACCACATTTTTTAAATCAGCATTTTATTATGACTATGACAAATTTTAAAAATCAACAATTAAAATGTGGCACTGTAATTTATTAAATTGTGATGAAATTACAGATTAAAATAATCTGTAATTTCATCACAGATTATTTTAATACACTTTGTAGTGAAAATGAAAAATGTGTGATTTGTTCTATTCTAATGATTCTATTCCACCACCTTAGTTGTTTGTTTCCACTGTTAGGCAGCAGTCAGGACTGACATGTTTTTGATTTATAGGTTGTTAATAACAGCAGAACCTGCCCTTCAGTTTCATTGTCCATAGATCAACAAGTTCAAGGTCTGCACTTCTGCCCTCTGTTTGTCAATGTCAATCTCTCTAGAGCTTCAATCCTGACTATAAACAAGAGCCAGGTCAATTCAAACCACTTCACAACCCACTCATTGCACCATTTCTGATTAATCTGTCCAGACTTTAAGGTGACTGCTAAGTCTGCAAATCGCTGTCTGTATAAAATGAAGCTTGTAGCAGGATGATCGCAGGACATTCTCATTTAATGCACGAATCTGAAAATCATATTCTACCTGCTTTAAGCTTATGCATACTTCTCCCTCTCAGTGTGTTTTTTTCCCCCTTTGGCACTGTAACCCACATGAGCAGCATTTTATTCAGTGGGAAAGAGGAACAGTACTGTTAAACAAGTTTAGCTGTGTTGTTTGGCTGTGTCTTTGGCTTTTCAGTGTCAGGAGATGTTAATGCATCATTTACAGCAAGCACAGAAAAGGTCAGACCTGCTTCCCAGAGCGTTGCTGTTCTGATGTCATGGTGGCAGGTGTTAAGACAGTAGGTTCTCTCAGGCTTGGCTGACATGCTGTTTTGTGCCGGGGTTTTAGATTTTGTGCTTAAGAAAGAGGAAACCAAAGCTAGTGATCATATTTCATGACACAGCCTATTTTTCCTTTCGCCTTGGAGATCCTTAGAGATCGACCGAAATCTATAACTAATTATAGGTTCCTACCTATTGAAATCTATACTTCTTTCTGTTTTTGAGAGAGAATCAAAGTGTTATGGATGAAGAAAGGCTCACAGAAGCAGACCCAATGCATAAATAAATAAACATTGACAGTCACCAGCATTATTAATTGTCCCTGGCCTTTGAACTGCACATTTTTCCATGCACTGCTCTGTCTCTCCCTCTGGGAATACAAGTTTTTACAATCTCTGTCCAGTATTACTGACTGGCTAAAAAAGATTTGATACAGGCCTTCATGTGTCAATCTCTCTGAGGTGTCTGTTGCATTTATATGGCATAAATATGGCCAGATTGGTACAAATAACTAAATTAATTTGACAGTAAAGTAATATATTTAAATACTTGCAGTAATTTCACTGTGTGTACATTTTAAACTTTTGATTAAATCAATGTGTACTGCAATAATAAAGTTCATCTGCTGGCATTGTCTCTGAAACAATAAATCAGTATTGACTGCTTTACAGCACGCCACACACCAAATATTTATGCTCATTTTTAGGCCAATTAGCTGATATAGTGATCACCGTGGGGACTGTGTGAAATGCCACAATAGATAACACTACTTAATTTAAAATAAAAAAAAATCTGTCAGCTGTCCCAGGGGAATAATGAGGTAATCAACATGGCAGCAATATGATTTCTAATATCTGCACATTGTTTCTCCTTCACCTAATCAGAATGTAAAGACAAAATGTTGGAACGAATGAGGCGAATAGATGCAATAAGTGTGAAGGTAGATGAACATGGTAATAAAAACAAAGATGATGTTTTGTATTGGCTTTACAGTATTTCATATTTCTAGAAACCATTTCCTCCTACATAGGCTGTTTGAGACAATTCAAACGTAATTCTGTGTTTGAGCAGGGAACCATCAGGCAGAGAGTGGCTGTTAGTCTGTTTGTGTTGCATCAACAGAAAAACTCAAAGCTGAGGACTAAATGTGAAGCTACTCTGGTTCTGTACCATAGTCAGGGACAGTGTGAGCTCTGGTACAGTGAAATTACAGTTAAATGTGTGTAATGTGTTCGTATTTAGACATGACAACCTGTATGATGCAGCTCAGAATTGGACACGTCATTGGTCTACTAACCCAGCATAAGTCCACATGTGATGGATGTATGGATAATTACTGAGTTGATGGACATTTTCTGCTGCAGTGTTGTAGGTTAGTCCAGCAGCTGGTTTAAGCTCCAGTTGGGGTAGATGCACCTATGTGCATGTTTGTGTGTGTGTGTGTATGTCAGCTTATGTTAGAAAAAAAAAGTCAGATCACAAGAAAAACTGGCAATTATATGTTTACAAAAGATTTGATAAAGGGTTTGTAGACATAGTGTTCGTACAGTGTAATGTGAAATGCAGCTTTTGAAAGACCAGTGTGTGTGTGTATGTGTGTGTGTCTGTGTGTGTGCGTGTGACGGAGAGAGAGGAAAGTACCACGAGCTGCAGCTGCTGCCTCTGCATGATAAATTAAGCTCTCACAGTCAGACAGGTTTAGGGCTGCTGGGGGTTCTCCTCTTTTTGTTGCACACACACACAGACGCACACACGCGTCTGTGTCATCTTTGGGTGTGTGATGGAAGTATGAAAAAATATTATTAGAAAGAAACAACAAGGAAAACAGTCCAAATTACATCTCCACACAATCTGTAAACTGAACTATAAGTCACTTATATATTTATAAACCATTATAACGGTGATAAACGAAGAAGAGTCGATTATTCACTCACATCATGAAAGATAGCAAGCCCCTGTCCGGCGCTGTGCAGCGGCTGCTGTAGCTGCTGAGACCGAAGGTGCTTCTGTTTGGCCGACTGCAGGCACATAGTGATCATCTCCGTACAAGCGAGCATCTTTGAACGCGTCGAGAAACACTTGAATGTCGCGGATCACTCAAACTGTTGACTGATGAAAAGGCGTGCGGAGTGAAGGGACGGGCGAAGTGCGCAGGAGAGGTAGGGTGCAGGTGTGTGAGAGATGTCAAGTGAAAGCGAGCAGGCGGGGACTCGGAGATGCTCTGCAACTTTGTGGTGCGCTGCTGAGCAGGTCTGCCAGCCCCTCCTGCTGGAGCCGCTGCGACTCGCTAGTTTATCTGCGATGTGGATCAAAGTGGGATCAGGACTAAATGCTTCATAGCCTGTGAACCTTTTCTTTAAACATGTTACGTTCATGCTGTGTGTAAATGCTGTACAAACATTCATTAACTACAACCCACTAGGCCGAATGTGTTTTATTATTAGCACTAATAAATTTCATTAGATCTCAGAATATAAAACCGGACAAATGTACTGATCACAAAGTTGAACAGTTTAACATTTTAACGTTACTAATGAGGCCAACTTGTTTTTGTTTTTTTTGCAGACCAACTTTTGGCAGACACTGCCCCCTGCTGGATGTTGTGAGTCAGTGCTTTGAAAATGAAATCACATTCACTTATAAGGCCATTATGTTGCCATATAGTGTTTTATTTTCTCATTGTTAGATTGAAGCAGTGTTTTTGAAGTGAAGCGGGCCTAACTGGTGCAGAACAGCAAAGACCTGCCTTAAATTAATGCGAGATAAAAGAATCACTTGAAACACGTGTGAACAATTACCATAGGTACAAAATTATTATTCTTAATTTCACAATACAAATATCCTCACAGCCGTCACCCCCCCAAAACTATCCCATAGAGACTGTGTCTGCTCCCCGTCCATCTAAATTACATAAATC
>JAUMHL010000025.1:18819746-18857114 GCA_032362345.1 Sandelia bainsii
AAAGTGCCTTGAGATGATCTTTGTTATGATTTGGCGCTATACAAATAAAGATGAATTGAATTGAATTGAATTGAAATAAACACGATCTACTTCTTAATTATTAGAAACAGTTTAGGATCATAAGGAGGGGCGGAGCATCAGCTCCGAAGCGATCCCTTTAAGTTTTCTCTTCCTGGACCTAAGTCAGTTTCACTTTATGTTTTACCTGTCAGCGGCTGAGAAGTGAGAACTGGATACAGCTGGATCAGAAGAAGAAAACAAGTAGTTTAGTTTTCATTCAGCTGAAACTTTTCTTTCATTTGACCCGATAAACTACCTTTCTTACCATTAATTCGACTGCGGAGGGAGCGAATGCTGCATGCGGACAGCACATCAACAACCAGACCCGAGGAGGTTGGACGTAAACATGTTTTATAAACAGCTCTGTTTTTCCACAACTATGAAGCGTTGTATTAAACGTGACATTTTGTGTTACCTGACATTACAGGTGTAATTATGGCGTCTAAAGTTACACAGAGCGTCAATGTGAAAGAAGGTGAGTAGTACTACAACTTAGTTTCGATTTTGTTTTAGATCTAAACTTATTCCATGTCACGTATTCTTCTGCCAGATTAAAGTACAGTCAGATAAAACATTTATTTTATTTTATTTTGCGACACGTTTGTGTGTGTGTGTGTGTGTGTAAAAACTGTAGCCAGTGCACCACACAGTGTAGTGTAGTGTTGACAGCTGTAGTTAAGAAATGTAGTGTTCACGATAAGTCACGTGACGACATGACGTTCACCTCCCGCAGCGGAGGAACTCGCCCTCTCCCTCAGTGACGCCCTCAGCTGCGGGGACAGCGAAGAAGCGGTCAAACTGTGTCAGAGGCTGTCCCAGCTCTCTGTCCCGGTGTCTGTCAGCGTCAACAGTCAGGCCTACCCCCAGGACTCCATCAAGTGAGAGTCAACTGTGTGTCTGTGTGGTTATTATTATTATATAGAGAGGTCTGTTTTGATTTGGTTCAACTAGTCTTGAAAGTATGCAAAGGTGTGAGTGTGTCTGGTTAGGATGCACATGATATTAGGAGACAACAAAAACACGACTGATGGATTCTGTTGTTTTCATTCTGTAGGTTGTGGGTGGGAGTGGAGGATGCTCAGTCAGATACCTACATCCCAGTGACTGTTGTGGTTTCGTCAGCCATGACAATTGCACAACTGAAAGAAAAGGTACTGATGTGGCAGCAGTGATTACTTGAACATTCACAGTATCTCACCTCATCACTGACATACACTGTAAACACTAAACTAACCCACGATCCTTTACATACTGTAGTAGGCCAATGGATCTCTATTTGTATGTTTCATATCTTATATTTTCAGTGCAATTCTTTATAGTTAATGATTTGTGTTGCCCTCGTTTCTCGTTCGCAGGTCAACTATGACTTTGGCTTCCACCCACTGCTGCAGCGTTGGGTCATTGGGAAGCGCCTGGCTCAGGACCAAGAGACGCTGTACAGCCACGGCGTCCGTCACAACGGAGACCGGGTCTTCCTGTTTATCCTCTCAGCACGTGCTGCTCATCTCACGCGCCATCAACACAAAGTGGACCAGAAGCAGCAAGTAATAGAAGGTCAGTACCACACACACACACTCACAGATAAACGCTGCAGATAAGTGCTTATTTAATGTCAGTTAATGCATTGATTTAGACTATTGCGAATACTGAAAAAAGGCCCAGAACATTCTGCTTTCATAAAACATAACACAGCCTCGTGACAGTTGATTAAGCACAGCAGGTTACAGCTGAACTGACATTTTATTCAGGCAGTAAATGGACTTTACAACATTAGAAAGGTTTTAATAACAGTATCTCATTAGTACCTGCTTAGGCAGCACCTATAACTACTCATCAGTTA
Organism: Sandelia bainsii; assembly: GCA_032362345.1. Taxonomy (NCBI): domain Eukaryota; kingdom Metazoa; phylum Chordata; class Actinopteri; order Anabantiformes; family Anabantidae; genus Sandelia; species Sandelia bainsii. The sequence continues at coordinate 18,821,647 of JAUMHL010000025.1, forward strand.
GACAAAAATGATCAAATAAGAGGGAAATAAAGCAGTGAAACTGTCAATCACAATCATTCAGTGCAAAGTTTAGTTCATGCATGCAAAGTCAACCTACCAGTTAAATAGAAGTTTTATGGAATTATGATCTATTCTTAGACATTGTGGAGTCGATGGACTCGATGCAGCTTTTGCCCAGAGGTCTGGGTGGAGATGGTGGTGAGAAGACTCAGCACACGCCTCCTCCTCTTCTTCCAAAACCCCCAGCACCACCTGTGCCTCCCAAACCTCAGGTCAGATGATAAATTGTCTCTTACACATTTTGCCTGCGTATTGATTGATCCTGTAACTATATACATAGTGTGTGTCCAGGCGCTTTACAAACATAGTGTGTGTCTGTGTTTGTGTGTAGCTGGGCTGGTGTTGTACTATGTGCACATTTGTAAACAAGCCAACACGTCCTGGCTGTGAGATGTGTGGAGGGGAAAGGCCAGAGGATTATATGGTGCCTGACATCTATCAGCCAGACCAGGAGGAGGTTCAGCGACTTCAGCAGGAACAACTGGCTTTGTTGCAGTATGAACAGGTAACAGTGCTGTTCATAAAAAAAAATCAGACAATATGAATTTCTGCAACATTTCAGTCTGGTACCATGTTGTATGTCACAATCACATCAAAAATCTGTGTTTTGCAGTTAGCACACATGTTAATATCTTGTAGAGGAAAATGTGTCTTTGCTTAGAGCTAATTTAATCATTTGTCAAAAAACAGATGCATTAGAAATTCATAAAGTAATATTTATGACTGAAACTTGAAATTATCTGTATTGATAGCTTCTGGCCCTCTGTATGTTTATTGTGACTCCTTTGTATAACAGATACTCAATAGATGAGCTAACATTCTTTGTAATACAGTATGTATGATACATTAATAACCAGTAGATGACACATATATGCTACACAACCAAACAGAATGATGTAAGTAAAAAACATGGGTCATACTTATTTTAACTGTCATCTGTTTCTGACTTTCTAATGTATTATAATGTTTGTAATGAGTGACGGCAACTTATAATGAATCTCTTTGTCCTTGTGATAAAGGCTAAGCAGGAAGAACGAGAGAGGAACTACCTAACCCTGTTGGCAACAGAAGACCAGAACCTCATCTCTAACACCTCCGAGACAGACTGTCCAATCTGTTTCTGTCCTGTGCAGCCAGGAGAAGGCATCGTCCTCAGAGAGTGTCTACACACCTTCTGCAGGTCAGACAGGAAAACGTTAAAACCTGATAAAAGTTTTCAGTCTGCTTTCTAAATGTCTACACTGACCATAAACATGTCTTTATTGACAAATTGTTAATATTTAGCTCAGTTTGTTATGCATTTATACACTTGTGTGTGTCTTTGTTTAGGGACTGTCTAAAACAGACAATAGTGACCAGTCAAGATGCTGAGGTGTCCTGTCCTGACAAATGTGACAGCAAGTTACTGGACCGAGAGATCCAAGAGGTGAGACAAGAGAACAAAAACATTTGGAATGAATGAGAAAAAAGTCTGATTGGGATAAAAAAATCAAATCTGTGTTATGAGTGTGACCACGTTTTGTTTTCAGTTGTTTCACAGGTTCAATTCACAGAAAATTGTGATATTACTAAAACACAAAACAAGCATAAAGCCCATGTCCTGTATATTTTGCTTATTGTTAATTAAAAAAATCTTTGAATCTGTGAATTAAGTAATTAAGTGAATATAATAGTGATCTCATCAATATAAACAGCATGGTGGCCCTAAATAACAGATATTCTACAATACGTCAGATGGGATGAACTTCCACGTCATTAGTCTTTAGACATTTAGTCAAATTTCACTGGCATTTTTCGAACCGCCCTCCATGCAGCAGATGACATATTCCTTATTTCTTTTATGTCAAGGTAACATCCATGCCTCCATGCAAACTCTCTCTCTCTCTCTCTGTTTTTGTTAACGGTTTGATCCTGGATTCAGCTTCTCACAGAAGAGGAGCATCAGCGCTTTTTGGAGTTGCGTCTGAACATTGCAGAAAGCCGCTCGGAGCACAGCTTCCACTGTCAGACTCCCAACTGTCGAGGGTGGTGCATCTATGAGGATGAAGTCAATGAGTTCCAGTGTGAACTCTGTAATGAAACTAACTGCATTCTCTGCAGGGTAGTTGTGTTGCATTTACTACATAAACTTGTTATGTGAAATTAAAGTAAAGACACGCAACATAAAGTACGTTATATACTACCTATGTTTTCAGGCCATCCATAAAGACATGAATTGTAAGGACTACCAGGATGATCTTCGCATCCGAGCAGAGAATGACCAAGCAGCTCAGCAAACTAAGCAGATGCTAGAGGTAGGTCATACTTAAATTATTTAATAAATGATAATTCATTTTATCTTGTGTAAAGGCATGAAAATAGTTATATGATTATTATAGAGTTATATGATTAATCATGAATGACGGACTGATTTGTTTTCTTTTATTGAATTATAAATGCTCTGATTTGTGACAGCTTCTAAACTTTTGACATGCACATCAAATCGTCAGGCTTAACATCTTGAATTGTATGTCTTGTACTACCAGTGCTTCAGTTTTGTTTGCCTCAGCTTTGTGTTTTGGGATATTTCTCTCCTTGACTACTTGTATACTATATTTCATCACAGAACTTGCTTCAGAATGGAGAAGCCATGAAATGCCCACGGTGTGACATCATCGTCCAGAAAAAAGATGGATGTGATTGGATCTGCTGTTTGATGTGCAAAACAGAAATCTGCTGGGTTACAAAACAAGCTCGCTGGGGACCAAATGTGAATACCTACACACACACACACACACACACAGCTAGAACAACACATTGTCAACCAGTTTTGGTTCAGTGTTGAGGAAAGTTATTACTCTATGTGGTTGAGGCACAAATCTGATTTGTTTTCCTCTTTATTTTATTTTTTTGCAGGGCAATGGTGATACCTCTGGCGGCTGTAGATGTCGAGTAAATAATCAGCCTTGTCATCCTAACTGCCAAAACTGCCACTGAGCCGAGCACACTAATAAACACATAATATACATGCCACTGCAAACAAATGTACTATCTGAAGAAACACAGCTGATGCTTCTGGCTCAGTACTGGCTGCAGTCCGTTCTGTCGATTTATTTTGCTTACATTCAGCCTTGATTTCAGTGGAACACTGACAGGACAAGGTGCAGTAGTTACCCCACTGCTGAGGCACACCATTGTAACTCTCAATCTGGGAAAATAATTCAGCTATAATATTACCTTCTTCTGATGAAGTAATACTTTGTATATTAGCATTTGGCTGCTCCTTTCATCATCAACAAATACAAATTCTGTTGCAACCAATGCAACAACTCATATGTTACTAAAATAATTGATTTATTATGGGAATCATATGCAGTGGGTTTTCATTCAGTTGACTAATCAACACTGTGGTGAAGGATGTTTAAGTGTTTACATTGAATGAATGTGTTCATAATGAAAAGCAGCAGTTCTCCTGCACATATTAACTTTAAAGTTAAAATACAGAATAGTGAAGAAATAATGATGCCACATTTTTGTCAGGGATCTTTAGTATTAATGTTAAGTGTTAATTCTTTAAGAATTGCAGTAAGCAATGTATTATTTACAATAAATATTTTTTTTATCCTTTTGGTTGGGTGTCACTTTTATTTAAACACCTTTATTTGTTTTAATTTTTTTCTTTGTCATTAAAGAAAATTAAAAAATCTGCTGCCTGAAACAGTCAAGCCCCCACAAAAAAACAAACTAACATGGTCCTTTATAGTGGTGTTTTTTTTTGTTTTTTTAATAAGTTACACTTGACACAGCTTGTGTCAGTAGAAGTTGTCCTCTGTCAGGTATACCTTTGTTGCTTATATAAACAATGCATGTATTTGAAAGTTGATAAACCTTAACTACACTTAAAATGGATTTCCAAGTACTGCATGCAAGCACTATTGAAAGACAACGAAAGACCTGTATGTTGGAAGTGAGGTCAAAGTACAACTAAAGCTGACAAAGCACATGTGTACCTGAGGCCTGTAGGGTAGGTACAGTTGAAGCTGATAAATAACAGCTGAATGTAACAGGATAGCCTAAGTTCACTGATGTTGAACTAATAATTCATAAATACAAGATGAATACATGTTTAGGAACTCACAAGCATTGAGACTGGACTTTAAAGTGAGGTAGGAAACATCTCCACCAATTGAAGTTTTCAAAAAACACAGATTCAAGACTTTTTAATGAGAGGGGGAATAGTGTAAGGAGTGGAAAAATTCTAATGAAGTAATTAAAAGTGTTTCCAGTAAACCGTCAGCCACAACTCATTATTCCAAGCAGAGTAATTTTATGTCTTAAAACATGTCTGGAAGTTATAAGTACTTAGCTGTCAAAACACTACATTATTAGCTACATACTGTGGGAAGTAGTTGACACGTTGACATTTAACTGTGTCCAAACAAATACATTTAACATTTTCACACCAGTTTATTAGCATTCTCCTGTACAACTTTACATTAATATGACTGTTTCATTATAAGAAAATAAACGTAAAAGGCAGATAAATCATTTAGTGCAATAAAAACAAATGAAAATCACTAAGTGCAGACACGTGGTGCATTAAAATACTGCTGAACTATACTCTCAGGCACCTCAGAGCTTCCCTGGACATGTTCCAGGTCACCTTCATTTTGCTCAGTCTGTAGATCTTTTTCCAGCTGAATCAGTGGTTCACTGAAAAGGCAATAAATTGACCGTAATATAGGGATGGGATACCCAAGTGTTCATTTCCCAATATATAGTAGCAAAAGCACTTATCAACATGTCACTTGAATGACTTCTACAAGATGTTATAGGTTGACATATTTTCCAATCCAATGTACTGTACATGACCTACAACTAAGTCAATAATTCAGTCAGGCAAGAAACATCATAAAAACTTCAGATAATTCAAATTTAACTCTCTTTCAATGAAGTGTTCAAACAAACTATTGGCTTGGTATTTTATATTAAGCCTTAATTTTCAGGTGAGTAAAGGTGATTGATTGACAGTGACAGGAATGCTGGAATGAGCTGGTCTGTCTCTAAAATGCAAATGCTGCCGTTCTACAGCCAATACAATTTACTGAATGTCATGTCTTCAAATCAAGTCATGTTTAAAACAAAATCGTTACATAATAATTTGAAGGTTCTGGTGCTTTTTCTGACAGGTGCACCCTTCCACCAAGAGTGAGCAGTGTGTCTATCAAACTCATTTTAAAGTGATTATGTAAAATGAATGCAGTCAGTGCAAAATCTGTACCCCACTGTGCCAATCCAAACACTACACAACCTCCGTAAAGTCACCCCAGCTCTGTTCTTTTCTGTTACCAGGTATTAAATGAGTTAGTTGCTGAACTATAAAGACTTTATTTAATCATTGACTCCCGATAATGACACAGAAAACAAACCCTGGTCTTTTAGGGCCATGAAACAAAGACACCTTTTTAAATTTGTGCAACCAAACAATTAAGTGAGCAACTAATTTGAAACCATTTCACTGATACTTTGTTTTACCTTTGGACTGTGCAAGCTGTACTCTATTCTGGAGCCTAATCCTCAGATACAAATAATAACAATGATCCAAAAGTGAAATGTGTAGACAACTGTGAAATATAATTAGTCTGAGAATAGAACCTACTTTTTATCGTGACTACAAAGTCTTATTCAAACAACTAAAGCTGACACAAGAACCTAAAAACATAATAAAATTGTGACCTTAAAAAGAGCCTGTGTGACATGACCATGTCTCATACAGTCACTTCCATACCTATATATTAAGAAACAGTAAATTATACAAAGAGTGTTCCAACAATCATCTATTTGGTCTCAATCCAGGTATCAAATAGTAAATTACCCCCCCCACACACACTCATACATACACTCAGCTCTCTTAATTGGCAGCAGTTTCAAGTGTAGTGAGTCCACCAAGCTTTCAGCATAAATCTCTGTGAGCACAATTTAATATCAGATTATCCTAATACCAAATACAAATGAACTTTAATAATGACGCCATCAGTAATAGCTATTAGAAATAAAGTCTCTTCAATATAACACGATGGATTCTTCATTTCAGAACACCAGCAACAGTAGCTGTTATACTGGTGCATGTTCTTCAGAATTCACTAACAGTACCCTCCGCTGGGGCCTTACAAGCCCTACATACAGTAGGACAGGAAGAGGAAGAGGAGTGTTAACTAATTCAGTTTACAGAGTACACTCCAGACAGTGTTACTGACTGCAGGGTTTGTGGTTGAATTAAGTAAAGGGATCCTGGAAACAGACCAGCTAAATTCAGTCAAAGACAGGTAAGGTGGGTCTGTAGGGGTAAAAGAGGAGCAGTTCAAGGAAAGAGGTCCAGTTTGGGGGCCCATTCCAGGGCAGTGTTGACCACAGCAAGAGCTGCTGCCCCTAAAGCTACTGTCAGACCCATGACAGCCAGTCGAACAAACCGCCGCGCTGCTGAAGGCTGAGCCACTGCCACTACAGAGTTTGCCGCTGAAGTCTCCAGCGACTGTTTCTGTCTGCGTCGGCGGCGCAGAACGGAGTCTGGTCGCTGCTGAGTGGACGCAAGTTCAAAGTCTTTAAAGGTGGAGGTTGCCATGCTTAAGGATGTGAAGGGATAGACACAGAGAAAATACAGAGAAATTAAAAAGTGTGACTGTAAAAACAGAGAAATAAACGAGTCAGCACCAAGGAAAGTAGTGCTCTGTAAAGATAAGTACCTTTCATGTGAGACAGCCTCTTTAGCCAGTTCAGAAGGAGGGAACTGGACGAAGAGGTCTCCTGCTCGGCTGATGAGTGTTTCATACGGCAGATCCTGGGGAATTTGAGACAGCAGGTGATGAACCATGGCCATGTCACATTCACATTCCAATACCTCTTCTTCTCTGTATAGTACAATCTGCAAAAACACACACAAAGGTAGATTTGTCAATCAAAGAGCCACAATGGTAAAAATCAGACACAAAACGATCAGATTAGCCAATCCAGAGGCAGATTTTTAAACTGAATCTTATATTTACACAGATGAAGTAATCCAGTTATACAGATTCAAACCAGTTGATTAGTCACCTAACATAAAAAAATCAATTAACGCCCCACGATTACTTTTCAAAATGCATTAGAGTTTATGGCCTCATTACATTATATCCATCCATCCATTATCCTAACTGCTTGTCACAGGAGTGCTGGAGCCTATCCCAACTGTCACTGAGCGAGAGGCGAGGTACACCCTGAGCTGACACATAGAGACAGACAACCATTCACACTCACATTCACACCTATAGGCTAACTGCATGTCGTTGGACTGTGGGAGAAAGTAGGAGAACCCCAAGAGAAGCCACGCAGACACGGGCAGAACATGCAAACTCCACACAGAAAGGCACCCAGCCGAACCCATGGATTCAAATCCAGGTCCTTCTTGCTCTGAGGTGACAGTGCTAACCACTGCACCACCGTGCCGCCCCGTTATATTCAAGCAACCCACAATTATAATTTGATATAGTATACTCTTGTGTTGTCACACAGGTTTCTACATGGTAAAAATCTGTAATATAAAGGTATGTTCTCAAAGCAAAACCCTGACTCACGCAATAGAAAAAGTTCTTATAACTATTCTTGCCTTTGGAAATGTCTAATTGATTCAGCAGAGATAATGAGAGCTGAGTTTCTATGTAGAAGTGCAGATTATAGGGAACTTACCACAGCAGCAAAGTAGATGGGCATCAATGGATGGCACGCCAAGAAGAAATCATACAACCGGACAACATGGCGGAAGTCTGACAGAACATGGCCAAACCAGGTGATCAGCCAGCTGAGAGCAAAGACTGTGCCCACCTCAGCCCTAAGAATCAAAACATGACAGTATCCCTCTTAGGTCAGCCCACAAAACTAGTGTTATCTTACAGTATGATCTATTTCAGGTGCAACATAGCACATAGTGCAAGACCAATAATTACTGAACACTACAATATGAACAGCAATTTGCAAGGTAATGCTGCTATAACTAAGGCTCACTGTTGCAAATGTTAAAAGACTTCATACCCAGAGTATGTCTTACGGTTATAAAACCTCTTTTTGTGCCTGCTCTGGTAACTTCTCATAAAATAAAGAGACTAAAACAACAGAGAGTTTTACTGTTGCATGAAGTCATGCACTTCAGGGTTGACCCTATCAATGATGGGCATCAAATAGTTAAGAATATGTTTTGTGTTGTCCATGGTGGGATCCATGAAGTCCCTGAGGAAGAGGATAAAACAGAGGGAAATTTAATATAATATAATTAATAACATATAATATATATGTAAATACAGAGTATATACATGGTAAGTACCTGAGGTGATGTGTGGACAGCTTTTCCACAAGAGCAGTTGCAAGGCGCTCTCCTAGGACCAATAAGAAGGTGACAACAATGTCATGGTATCCCTGGTAGTAGTGCAGCTGGGGATTCCGTTTGAGAACTCTGAGGATGATGTTAATTAGCTCTTCTTGGAGACCCTCCCTCTGCTCATCTGGCATACCTGTATAAGTACAACCAAATTAAAATACATACACTTATTACCACTGCAACTGTGATCCTATTAATATGAATGCAACCAAAACCAATTGTTTATAGCCAATTGTGAATGGGGTGCAACAGCAATTTAGCAAATAAATGAAGTTTCAATTTTGTTGACTATGTAACATTTAAGCCAATCAGTCATGTTTGTTGTTAATAACATTAATTCTGAGTTATCATCTGTTTCTATATATGTCATCAGCGTTCACCTATCAGAAACCATCTCTATAATCAATTCAATTACAATTCACTCAGGCCAACTCCAGCTGGTGTCTAAACTACTTGTGCTAATCATTGTTTGTTGTGTTGCGCTCCACTCTTGATAATCCAAGTAGTTAAGGATCATGAATGGTGACTTTCATTGCTGGCTCCCCTGCCAGTCAAGCCTGCCAGAAAGTATGAATTAAATATATAAATGCATTCAAACATACAACATACAATTCCATGAAGTCAGTATAAAATCTAAATTAATGATTATACTATATTATGAGTATTACCTCCAATTATTAAAAAGGAAACTGAATAACACAAACAGCATAATATACAGTATTTTCCTCCAAAAGTAACAGTAATCATTTCTAGTTTTACTTTGAAGGAAAGACAGTTCGATTCTTCTGATCACTGAGAGGCTTCACAGTCTGGCACAGATAATAAGCTCACTGAAATCAGAGCTTGCGGAGGATGAAATCTCCACAGTGCTGACATTTTTCCTCCCACCAGAAAAGCATTTTGTGTGCAGCTACTTCAATTATGGTGTTAAATCAAAGGAGCTTGATCTGACAAGATCTGAGTATTTATACTTTTGAAATGGACTCAAAGATTTCAACATGCAGGGTGGACAAAATGGCTGCAACTAAAAAACCCATCTGGAATGCCATCTTGTGTGCCAAGCTGACAATCAGCAAATGCAACATTTGACAAAAAAAGTGGCGAAACTGCTTCCAATGTGGATTGGTCCAGAGGATAAAGTAAATAGCATTTAACCATTTCCAGACTCAAATAAATGGTTATAGAAGAGCTGAAACTACTTATTATGAACATATTTCAAATAGGATAGTGTAGAAAATCCCTTTGTTTACAAGTTATAACTGACAGTATAGTTCATAACATACAGAATGAGCACCACTGTTTAGTTGTGTTTGTGCATCTGTAGCTCTACAGATATACTTGTAGGTTCTACTCACCAGGTGGGAACCTCCGGAGTGAGCGCTGGACATCCAGCAGCACCTGGTTGTAGTCCTTGTTATTCTCACGCATTACAGTTTCTGGACAGGACAAGTCACCATCAGTATTACTAGTATCTTGGCAAGTACTGCAAGAGGGAGAGCTTACATCTGCTATGACTGAAGTGTGCTCATATTTATCATGCATAAGAATAAAGGGAAAGTATGATCAATTGCTAAAAGACAACTTACATTATGTACAGTAGTCTGTATTACTGTGTTTGCATGTGTAGCTAACACAATAACATTACCTGGCTCCTGATCCAGTACATGAAGGGGGACGTTGAGAAGCCGAGGCCAGACTTCAGAGCGTATCTCATCAGTTAGCAGACCCCCCTCACTGATTGCCATTCTCCTCAGAGATGCCACATCAACCGGACTCACGCTTAGTGCCTGTGTGATCTCCGCAATTTTCCTCTTCCGTCTGGTGTCCCAGTCTGAGACACACAGTAAAACACTGTAAAAACTAGCTAGCCTGTTCCAGCAGTTATATTTCTCATGCACAGAATAACAGTACCTTTATAAACCTTATTGAGGGTACGGTTAGCTAACTGCTGTAGACACAATCAGTCATATTTTTTACATAAAAATAAATCTGGAGAGTAGGTGAATTACTGCCGAAATACGATGAACATACTGTATGACAGCCTACACTGAAGACAGATAACTTAGCGACGTGACACATTTAGTTAGCGTTACCGTGTCTTCCATTTACAGGTGACGAGGCACCAACACGTCTAGATTTCTTCATTTTCGTCTCCACTTCTTGATGTGTCCCTGTTAGATAGCATCACTTGTCATCATCCTTTGTTTGGCTAACCTCGATTTAGCCCGCCGAGGCTGCCAACTTGAAGCTCGGCGTCTAATTAGCAAGGCACAGCCTCACACAAACACGGCTCGACAGTTAGCTCCCTGGTGTTAGCTACTTGTCAAGCTAACACTACACGGCCCTAGTTCTGAAACCGCTATTTCCAGCAACTCAGCCATCATTATACCACTGCTGACAAAAAGAAAACGGGGCTTAATAGCAACACGTTTACACTCATGAAACAGCTACATGTTTACACTGGCTGAAGCGACCAATAGGATACATGAACATTAGCTAACCTCCCTGCTCAGACTGACTCGTGACGTAGTCAAGATGATGGGAGGTGACGAAGGGGAGGAGTCTAACTTCCTGTCTGTGTCAATAATAATAATAATAATAATAAACAAATTAATAAACAAAAGTACGAGTAGCACAGTGTAGAACGTGATAGTGACACTTTTATTTTTGCCACTAACGGAGCAGGTTTCAAGCAGTGAAGTTTTTATTTTTTTATTTTTTTTTAAATAAAAAAACATGTTTAGTGACAAATCAAAGCATTAACAAAATTTACGTTTTTTTTTTGTTTTAAATAACTGTGAGCTCAGTTACACTTTTGTTCCTTCTTAGCTCGGTCAGAAAACTGTGCTCCAAGCCTTACTTTCTGATGACTCTAGAATAATGATTTATAAAACAACTTTTTTCTTAACAGGGCTATTAAATGTATTATTATTATTATTATTACATCGATGCATCTTAAGTGCCCTGCAGCAGGCTAAAGTACACTTAGATCCATAACCTATAAATAATAACGATGGCAATATGAAAATGCTGCTTACACATTAGTGCAGACCTAATAATAATCAGAATGTAATATTATAAATGAACAAAACTCATGACTTTTACTCGCCAAATCATTTAAATGCGGATTTATTTATTTATTTTTACAGTGGGGAATTTTCCACTGCGGCATGATGTACAAATGCTTCTTACACGACTAGCTAAACAAAACCAAGAAGGTTACAGTTTCCTGCCACACGTATAGGCTGTTTGTGTCTGTTCGGATGAAACGAAACCGAAAATTAAAATATTTACAGAGCGGCTTCCTGAGCTGAGGTGTCAGACCAGCTGGTGAGCTTCATCATAGACTACCGGAAGAAATGAATACTGTAATGATAGGGGAAAAAATCGACTTATTTTCTTTAAATTAGTTTCAATATAGATATTAAGTGGATTTCAGTAAAGGTAAGTTGTTTTCTTCATCTTCAACTGGTTAAATTATTACATTTCTTATTATTAAAAATACAGGACTGAGAATAAAATAATATTCGGACTGAAAATAAAAAAAATACTAGTCATTATAAGAAATGTATATAATTACTGAGGAACATTGAATATGAGTACATACGTAAAAGCAAATAAAAGACATTGGGCGTTTTTTTTAACGTATCGTGTCCCTACCTGTTAAGCCTTTCAGCACAAAAGATTTTGCGGTCGAAAGCTCTCGTCCCATTTCTAGTGAAAAGAAACCTACACTCCTAAGTAGCTGCTTCTAGAAGCCAGTAGAGGGCATACTCCTGATTTGCGTTAGAGTCTTTGCAATTACAAGCAAAGTAGCCTTTCCAAAAATATTTAAATAAAACATAAATACATTTTCTTTTTCTTAAGAATGAAGACATAGGCAAAGCTACTTTGATTTCATCAGAAGCTGTAAATACTGACTCCAAAACTCTAACAACTTTGTCATACTGAGTCATACTCATGATGATGGAAAAAAAACATGAATAGAACACAGTGCATATCATAACCAGTTTTCAGCATGAGACATCAGTTGCTGCTGTCTCAGGCAGTTTTTATGGGTCTATAGGTCTACATAAGTTATACATTATTCAGATTCTTGTGTCATTGTGATCAAATGCATTGTTTTCATTATTACTTATTATTATCCATTATTAATTTCTTGTCACTCAGAAATCATCAGTGTTACCCACCAGAGCATGGAAAGACTGACTTTAGCAACAGTGAGAGGAGGACCTAATAATGGTAATTATGTAATACTGAACACAAAAACACAATTAGTTACCTAATCATTATTTCATCTCACCAGCTTATCATCTGCTGTATAATATTACTAGAGTAATGCAGGAACTACTCATGAACTAATGATTACTTACAAATTCATTAATATAGCATCTCACAGTTTTTTCTCTAGTAACTCAACATTATAAACTATATAGTACTTGATTCAGAATTATTGAGGAAGTACTTGTTAACAATTCATTATTTATCAGGATATTCCTGATTCTTGTAGTATAACAAGTGTTACCTGATGTCATTTGAGACTTCAATCAAACAAAAAACTGAGCACAACTCTAGCAACCAGCGTATTACTTTTCAAAGTCTCATTGTATGAGTGTGTTTTCCCCCTAGATACTGATACTGGCCAAAATGAGAATGCTCGTGGAGGCAGAGCTAGAAGACAAGGAGGTGCACAGGGAAACAGGGCAATAGAACAAGAGGGTGGAAGAAGAGCTGAGCAAGCAAGGGAGATGATAGATGGAGGAGGAAGAGGAGGACCCAGATGGATGCGTGGGAGAGGGAGAGGAAGAGGAGGAAGAGCAGATTTAGGGAGAGGAGGGGAAAGAGATGCAGTAAGAGGAGGTGGCGAGGAGACAGGTGGCAGAAGAGGTGGAGGTGAAGGCGTGCAAGGGAGAGGCAGAGGAAGAAGAGGAGGAGCACAAGGTGCAAGGGGTGGGGATGGAAGAAGAGGCAGACAGAGAGGAGGATGGCCTAGAGGTGGAAATGGAGGGGAAGGTGGTGGATTAGGAAGAAACCAAGTGCCAGATATAGGTGAAAGAGAAGAAGCAAGAAGGCAGTTGCCAGAAATGGGTGTAACAAGAGGAGGTCATAGAGTGGATAGAAGAGGAGGTAGAGGGAGTGAGAGAAGAGATGATGCAGGAGACAGGCGAGAGAGGAATGGAGGAAGATCGAATTTTACAGGCAGAGTCAGGGCACCACAGGGCCGTGGCCTGGGCTATAAAACACTGGAAGAACTCTCTGGACAAGACCCGTCTGTAGTGGCCATCACTCTGTCCTCTCATCCTACCCTACAAGATGTTCTGCGTGACAGAGTAATGAAGAAGGACCTTGTTGAACTCCTCTGTCTATTGATGAGTAAAGCCTTTAAATCAAGGACAGACAGAGGGACTCTGCAACACCTGGCCAGCATCATAAAAAATTCAGTGTTCTTCCAAACCATCCTGCTCCACTATATAGGGGCTATGGGGTTAGAATCCAACCCTTTCCGGAGGGCACAGTACCCACAGCATCTGGAAAACATCCTGGCTATTGCCTATGAGGTAGGTAATAGCCAAAGGAAGGAATAAATGAAAGAGCCAGTCAGTTAGCAAACTTAGCTCAAGGGCAGAACAAAGAATGATGGACAAATATACAGCCACTTTGTCTGCACAAAAATAGTCAACTCAGAAGAGTAGTTTTTGATGAAGGGTACAACCAGAAGGTTCGTATGTATAGCCTTTGTGACTTTTTATGCAAATGAGTAGTGCTTCTAAGATATAAAATACTGTATGTTCTGTGTTATTTTCTAACTTCAAAAGCAGCAGAAGTAAATCTAGAAATAACATTATCAACAATTTACCTAAAAACTTGGTTTCAATGTATTTTAAGTCTGTGCAGAACACATACTTGGTTATAACTTTTTGCCCATAAACTGTTGCATCATGTTTTTCTAGCTCACCTACCTCAAACCAGCAGTAAAACACAGATGGCAACACAAATCCAGACACTTTTCACATGATAACTTTTAAAACATCTACAAAAAACTTATAGTATTCCTGCAGACCTGCATTGCCTATAGATGGAAGAAGATAGAAGAAATAGAGAAAATAGCTTTTGAGGTCTGTAGCAAATCTTGTTCAAATGTTTCTAAAACAAAAGAAAATGTTATTTCTCTTACCAGTTCTTAATGAGTAATTGAACTCCCTTTAAATAATGTAGCTGATCTGTATTCTCCTTATATGCTTATTAGGTTCTTAGCATCTTTCCTGCTAGCTCAGTTAGGCCAGTGAGTTTGCTACTGACGCTGATCCAAGCCTCCATCAACAGCCTGAGGACATCAGGAGTGGACATCCAGCCTCAAGTGGAGGAGACTGTGGAGAATCTTCAGGGCCTCGTCCGGCACCTTCAGGAAAGGTCCCAAGAAGGTACTCTGCGCTCAGACAAAGACACCTATGCTCTCTTACCTAACGGAGGTGATAACCCAGGTAATTATATTTGTTTTCTGACCTCAATCCAACACTGCACAGTTTCCAACAAAGTATTTTGGCTTCTTTAAACAACTGGCATAAAAATTTTATAGACATGAAATGTTCACTATTTCCAACCTAGGTGAAGAAGAGCAGCAAAATTTCAGGACTATCCCCATCTACCCAACTCCTGAAGAGTTTGCGCTGGATCAGAGGCCCTTCCTTAGACCCAACCTCACCTCTCAGCGCTACACAAACACACATCTCTACCTTGACACTCACTTCCGTTTGCTGAGGGAGGACTTTGTGCGGCCACTCCGTGAGGGGATCCAGCAAATGCTCCAAAACCAAATAAACATGGGCAGGAGTGACAAGACACTGAGGACGAAACAATTTGATGATATCCGTATATATTTTGACACACAAGTGATGGTGCCCAAGTGCACTCAGACTGGTCTTGCCTACATGGTCCAGTTTGACGTCCAGCCACTAAAGGTTAGCCTCCAGACTGATTTAGATACTTATCACAGTTTAATGCCTAAATGACATTTGACTATATGATCAAACACATTCTGTGGCATTGGCATGTTAAGGAATATATTGGTTATTTGCTATTCAAAAGACATGTATAAAGACATCTGTTAACATGTAGTAGGCCTATATTAATAATCCTTGCACCGTCTTTCCTATAGTTTGTGCGCTGGCAGAATTCCAAGAGACTGATCTATGGTTCCCTGGTCTGCCTGTCCTGTGATAATTTTGAGAGCTTCCTGTTTGCTACAGTGTCAGATCGGGACCCTAAAAACCTGCAGATGGGGCAGGTCCAGCTCACCTTTATTGAAGAAAGCAGATTGAAGTTGGCCAGAATTGAGGTGGGACAGTAAATTCTATGCAACAGCTGTTTGTAAAGAATTAATGTAGTGGCTGAACTCTGATCTAATTTTAACCACTTAATCTAGAAAAGACATTATATTAGAGGGATGTTACATTAGAGCCCATTAACTTGGCAACTTATTTGGTACATCTACTGCAGTTGTGAAGCTCCTGCTGTTATGAGTGGAGTGGATGAAATATTTGAATTGCCTATTAGTACAATTCCCATACCAAGAACACTATGTTGACACCTCTCTTAAAACATTTCAGCGTTAATTAAGGCAGTAATTATTACAGACCTTCTCTGTTATACTGCATTATTTTTACTTTAGAGTGTACAAATTAACTGGTATGCTTTCATGAACACTGTGGTACATTAGTTTCTATCATGCAGCATACAATATTTTTTTATATGAAACGAGCCTTCTACTTTTATTCCGTTTATGTTATTTGCAAGGAACCATTTACATTATTAAACAAGGCTGTGTAATATTTGATGTATTGTATCAGTTAGCTTAAAACTAATTTTCATCTGCAGTCTCAGGTAAAACATAAACAAACAGAACACCCCTGAACAAACTAGACAAATACATCAAGAAACCAGAACTAAACAAACTTTATCCCACAGAAAGATCAGCTGTTTCTGATGGTAGAGACCACAGCGTACTTTGAAGCTTATCGGTACGTCCTGGAGGGCCTACAGGAGCAGGAGGAGGACGACCTGCCTTTTCAGAGGTGTGTGTTTGTGTGCTTCAGATTTTACTGTCAAGGTCATAGATAATATACTGTAATCCCACAGCGCTTTCAAAACAAGTTCACAGATTTTTTCAAAGCACAGTGGGGGGAGAACAAGTACAAAGCAATTTTAGCAGTCACACTCTTAATTGGCCTGAGTTGATTATGTCGCCATGGTAATCCCAAAAAAGCTATTGCTATGCATGGATGATTTCAAAAGTTCTAGTATTGTCAACACTCCCAGTACCCATCACAGATACTAGAAAGTACTGAGTTATAAGAGACATTATGTTGACCATCTGTCGTTCTGTTTTTTGTCTTGTGACAACAGTATTTAAGTGTGTTTCATTCTGAACATGGGAGTTATCAGTAGATCAAAATTATTTTGCATACAAAAGCAGTCTTCTGTCCATCTACCAGTTTTCTTGGTGTCTTGCTGTAGAATGTAATACTCCCAGATCAGCTGGGGGCATTTGGAGATCAGTTTTTTAGGTCTCCCACTGTTTACACAGCAAACAACAAGACAAGTAGCAAACAAGTTTGTGTCGATAACAGGAAGTGACAGAATATGCCTACTGTAGGAGCAGTCAGCCCTAACTGGGGCGGCTGTGGAACAGGGGGTAGAGCAGTTTTCTATGAATTGTGGGATCGGTGGTTTGATTCCCAGCTCCAAGTGTCCTTGGGCAAGACATTGAACCCCAAGTTGTCCCCGGTGTGTCAGGCTGCATGGCAGCTCTGCCATCAGTGTGTGTGTGTGTGTGCAAATGGGTGAATGAGAAGCAGTGTGAAAGTGCTTTGAGTACCAATGAGGTAGAAAAGTGCTATTTAAATGCAGACTATTTACCATTTACACAGCTAAAATGTACTTCCTTTGAGCATGCTTTAAATGCATGACTGTGTACATTTCAATCGACATATTTGTCTACTGTTCTGCAAAAGAACAAATACTTAGTTTACTTTTGTACTTCTAGGTATATCGTGGAGTGCAAGACAGATGTTCAACCCCCAGCTTATCTGCAAAGAAGAGATGTGTATGACCTATCGTCCATCACTGAACCTGACTATAAGCATCGGAGCCATGCCGATGGTGTGCTGCGGTTTCACACCCTTGAGGCAGAGGCCTGGCCAAAAATGGAGGAGCTGGGGCTGGACGAGTCTCAGATGAAAGCTTTCCAGCTGGCCATCACAAAGGAGCTGGCAATAATACAGGGACCCCCTGGCACTGGTAAGACACTGAAAAGCCATTGTTGGTAGGTTGATTTCATTCATTTGTGAATGAAAATTGTTAAAATGTATTTAACATGTATTCAAAATGACAAATTACTAACAGTTCTTTAAAATCAAGTAATTCTGCTTCTTCCATGTTGTCAGGAAAAACCTATGTTGGTCTAAAGATTGCTCAGGCTCTGTTGACGAATCAGAGTCTTTGGAGAGATGACTTTGGCATGGCTCCGATGCTGGTAGTGTGTTACACTAATCATGCCCTGGATCAGTTCCTTGAGGGTAAGCAGCAATTAATTTTCTTTGCAAACTCCTTATCTGTGCCCTGGAATGGGTGATGCAAGGTGAAGGGAATTTCTGTTTTATGGGAAGAGATGTACATTTAATTTGCTTCTGCATCTAAGGTATTCATGAGTTTCTGCAAGAGGGCATAGTGAGAGTAGGAGGCCGCAGCAACAGTGAGATCCTGAAGCGTTTCAATCTAAGGGAGCTGACCCACTCACATAACTTCAGACGTACGCTACCATCTCACCTGCGTGGTGCATATAATTTGGTGAGCTCATCTGCATGCTGCAGTTCAACTCTTTTAACTGAACTTGACATGTTGCTCCACACCTTCCTTCTCTAAGCACAGAAATGTTTAAAATTAGATATCATATGTTTCATTTACATTTAAATTTACCTTATTATACATTAAAGATTCATACTGGTTTTCACTTCACTCACACATGGATGCGTGGTTTCTCCGCCTAATCACTGTATTCTTGTTTAATAGATTTACAAGCACCTGTGTCAGGAGGAGAGGGAGATCCAGAGTCAGAGTATGAAGCTGGAGTGTTCTTTGAAAGGCATTCTGCGTGAAAATTTCTTACAGAAGTTCATTTCAGACAGACACTGGAGCAGTCTGCACCTACTACCTGTGAGTCACACTTAAAAAAAAAAGACAAAGTTATGTATATACATCAACTCTGCTTGACAATACAGAAGAGACTACAAACTCAAAGGTTCTCAAATAAAATGATCTGTAGATGCAGGATGATTTTGAGACCTGGAATGAGAAGAAGCCAAGTCTGATGATGGAGTGGTTGGGTTTGGGCTCCACCACTTTCCTGCAGAGGGAGACAGAGAACACAAATAAAAGTGAAGGTAAGGCCTTGTTGTAATTGTGCTTCAAGTTAAGAACTGATAATTGGGTGCTTTTTACTAATACTTTGTAAACAGCACCTCAAAATTCAAAGTGCATTAATGTGAATCGACAAATAGATTTCCTATTCTAAACAAGTAAAAATTAGTTCTCATGTCAGTTTGTTAGAATGCACTGAAAATATTACTAGATTCACTAGACTGACTAGGTAGTATCTTTACATTAGACATTACATTGTATGGCTCTGGATGAAAGAAAATATTTTCATACTAATTCTTTCTGCATTGTGTTAGATATGGCAGAAGAAGAAGAGATGGAGTT
Organism: Sandelia bainsii; assembly: GCA_032362345.1. NCBI lineage: Eukaryota > Metazoa > Chordata > Actinopteri > Anabantiformes > Anabantidae > Sandelia > Sandelia bainsii. Next base: position 18,840,851 of record JAUMHL010000025.1, read on the forward strand.
GGAAGATGAAGACCTCATTGAAATAGCAGAGGAGGCAGATCTGATCCAGGCAGAGCGGATTATTGAAGACAACACTGGTCCCAGAGGTGGTAGAGATGGCGTAAAGAAGGGAGACATGGAAGAGGCTGTCAGAGCTGTAGAAGAACTTATGCTTGCTATGAACCTGGATAAAGCTGAAATAATGGCTGAGCAGAGCAAGGATGGATTTGAGGTAAAATTAGGAGGCAATTTCTTATGTGGAGGTTGTAATGAATTTGATCTGTTCAATCAGCCAAACAGGATGAGAACGTTTTCCTTTAGATCAATAGTAGATAGTTATAGTTAGTAATAGTTATATTCTGTTTCTTGACAAAATGCAGCCCCAAGGATTAACAATGTGTTGAAATATGTTATGTCGTCACACAAGATAAAGGAAAAGCTAATTTTTAAAAAAGAGTTTATAACATGCATTGGTTAAATCCATGTTTTCTCACTGGCAGTCTTCCCTGAATTTTTTGGCACGTTGCTTCATTTCTTGGCACATTACCGCTAGCAACTGTCAATCAGTAGAATACCCTGAAGCCATTGGCAGGACTGCATTGCATGTCACCTGCTTGCACACAGGCATGCTTTTGCATCCCCCAATTCATGAAAAAACATTGCAGCAGAGCATCACTGGTCCCATACTCCACAGGGTACCTCTAACAGAACAGTGCAGCACCTGTGAAGGATACAAGCAAACGACTTGCTTCAAATACTCATCACTATGCTTTTAAATACTTATCACCTGTACCTTCAAAGGTGGCCCTGAAAAGTTTTTAGCTGGTTCGTTCACAGCAGAAGGCAGCTGTGGTAAACTTGAATCTCGTAAACATGTCTATAGAAACTTCTGAAACCATCCCAGCCCCACAACCTATTTCTTCAGCATTGATGTCACAAATTTTCTAAGTTTCTCCCTAGGTCTGCTTTCTCCCCATCTTTTCCCCCTACTTACCCATTAAACTACAGCTTACAGCTTCCCTATGAATTTAATATTAATGTTGATGCTGTGATTTGAAACAGATTAAGAAAGCTCACACTATTTTATTATAAAAAACAGCTAAGCTACAGTTGAAAACAAATTAGGGATCTGAAGTTCTACCCATCCTTGTCTATACAGATACAAAAGAAGCAGAAGAAAAAGATAAAGAACAAAATCCAAAAAGAGCTACGAAAGAGCTCGGCTATGACTAAAGAAGAGGAAGATAATGTCTTCGATGTTTGGACCCTTAGTGTGCCAGACAGATGGCGACTCTATCGGTAAGTCTGTTTCAGTGTTTTTTTTCTCTTTCCTTTGTACACTAACTACAGTATGTGGTGCTTTTTTCAACTCTTCCTTACTATCACCCTTCCTAGTACCTTTCTTGCATTTCTCTTCTCCTTCCCTACTTCATTTTTCTTCCTTCTTTTCATTCTTTCCTCTCATCCCCCAAGCGAACCCCAGTCTGCTACAAATAATCTATTCCCAGTGTGTATAATTAAGTCAACTAATCACCATGAAGACATATCCCAGAGGATCTTCTCACCTCTGAGAGCCGAGACATACTGTAACTTCACTATCACTGTGAAACCAGGACTGTAAGGACTCATGTTTACATAGTCTAAATGATCATTTACACTAACAAATAGGGCAATTTCCTACCTAGACAGACAAGCTATAATATAGCTTGCCATGAATGTTTACCTATAAGGCTACTTAAAATAATATGAAGTGTGAGAGCATTGAATGCTTTGACCTTAGCTCTGATTAAACTTCCAAATGCAAAAAAACCCATCTTCAGCCTTCCATTTAACTGAGTCAACTGACACTATGTTTTGCCATTGTTATTTTACTTTATGCCTGTAGGTTGTGGGTGGCACGCTACAGAGTAGAGCTTCGCACCAAAGTCCTAGAATCTGAACAAGCCTATCAGAATGCAGTGGACAGACTGGCTGATGTAAAACGACGCGAAAGCCTCTGCCTCCTTAAGGAAGCCACGGTACGGTATAATGGAAGGAGTAAATAGTAGAGAATACTGTCATCTGAATTAACTTACAATAAATCCTTGTTTATTTAAATTTTCTAGTGGTAAAAGAAATCCGCACCTTTTGATAAATATTTTGTGTGAGATAATACATTGTTGTTCTTTTAGATAACAAGAAAGTTCTGCTTTGTTAGCACTTTAACTTCAGTTTTATTTTTAAACAGTGCTGTTCAGATATTACAATTTACCCACAACACTCACTTTTACACTTCAGTTTTTGTAAGGATTAAACAAACAGCTTGCAGTGTGTTAATTGGCTAGTTTTAGAGCTGCTGGTAGGCAGATTTTGTTTGTAAAGAGCCAGGCTAGCTGTTTCTCCCATTCTCAGTCTTTGTGCCAAACTAACCCACCACTGGCTGTAGGTCAATACTGTATTTATCGTACAGACATGAAAGTGGTCTCAAGCTCATTAATATTATATATATTAATATCAGAGGTGATGTGTAAATAGACAGATATCCTGTCCATCAGGTTATTGGCATGACAACAACAGGGGCAGCCAAATTCCGCACACTTCTGCAAGAAGTGCGTCCACTTCTGGTGATTGTAGAAGAGGCTGCAGAGGTTCTCGAGGCCCACACCATCACCACACTGAGCCAATCATGCCAACACCTCATCCTTATTGGAGATCACCAACAGGTAAGAGCTCACACATCCAAATAGGGAAATCATTCTTGGGGAATCATCTCATTAAACTCCATGTGACTATTTGCAGACTGGTCTATTTTAATAAGCCATCATCCAATGAAATGACTCCCTTTACATGCCTAGGTAAAAAATTAAAGGAAAACCTGTCATTAAGGATTTTATGTATTCATGTGGATGTCAGTCTGTTTGTATGTGTGTTGCCCTGAGGAAATGGATGCTGGACAACAAAACATCCAATGCCAGCCATTACAAGGCATAGAGAAAAGTAGAGTGAGGAGTGATATCCTGGACATCAGTAGACTACTGACTACAGTCTAATTGACAGGGCCTGTCAAGGACATATGGCCAGGCAGCCTGTCTAGCAATCTGCAGTATAAGATCACAACTATATACAATTCTATCACACATCTTAATATTCTGTCCTGGTCTCTTCTTGCTGAGCGACTTCAGCCTGCTCTGTTCCTAATATTTGCTCATTGTTCTCTGTACACTGTTTATTCATGAATCTATGCATGCATTTGACTATACAAACAAACCTGACTTTCTTACAATTGCACTGAAAGTTTAGCAAGTATAAGAAAGGAATTTAAAATAGAGTTTGACTTAAAAATGACTGTCATTGTAACTATTTTTATACCCCAGGTTTATCAGATTAATATAAAAGTAATGTACTGCTGCACCTTAAGCTCCCTTATCTTTTTTTTAAAAGTGTGTAACATAATGCGCAAGAGACATCAAAATGAATAAATCAAATGAAGTATCTCAGATTTATCAATGTAAACTACTGGAAAATGAAATTACTGCATTTGTGGTGCATACAAAACAAACAAGATAATGTATTGTGATGGCAGAAATATGGGTCAGTTTGCTATGACTTTTAAGTCAACCCTAACCATAGCCCTTGATAGAATATTTTTGACTCTATGAACAGCTGTTCGGAGCTCTGATTTTTGTGCAAGCCCAACTTTAATCTATGCATGTCACAGAGGTGGATGGATCACACTTACTAAGTAAAATAAGCTTTGGCATTGTTCTGCTGTTCATTAATCACAGGTCTGGTGTTGAATTGAGCAGAACACAATGCTTCACATTTATACTAGAAATTGTCTTGCCTCCTCCGCACCCCTCCCACATACATGTACTATCACACTCTGTCCTCTAGCTAAATTAGGTTTGTACACACAGACAGACACTAACACAAACAAGTCAAACAGCCAAAACCTTAACAGGACAGCAAAAGAAAAGTTAGAATGCATTTGCATACATTCAGTATTCTCCAGTACTACACAACTATGCAATGTAATAAGTACTCATGAGTATTTACAAAGCTGTTGTATAATCAGTTATATAATCAGTCTAAGCATGTGACAATCAATCACCACTGGGTGGAAAAAGGCAAAAGCTGGAAATAAGCATTTAAATGGCAATTTCCATGTATAAAAATGCAATCCTCTAAACAACAACATTTACAATCATGCCAAACTTTAATGAAAATGCCATATTGATGGCATATTGATTCCATATGAAAAGCATATTTGAACCCTAGAAACACTTACATTAAGTTCTCAGTTTGTACTAATTTTTTACTTTTGAACAACAATAATAATAAAAGTATCTAGGGCATATAATGAACATGTGATTTCTCCATTAGCTGCGTCCCAGTGCCACAGTATATGAACTTGCTAAGAACTTCAACCTGGAGATGTCTATGTTTGAGAGGCTGGTGAAGGTGGGGCTTCCTTTCGTCAGGCTCAACTACCAGGTTTGTGGTTTTGTATTATTTTTTGTATTAGTTTGTTGATTTATTATAGGTTCTATCACTCAGTAAAATGTAGATCTTTTAATGACGTAGTTAAAGACAAGTTGGATGCCTTTCAATGTAACTGGTTCATGTATTTGTACATGTATGCCTCTGCATCTTTATGTGTTTGCCCATGTTTATCTGTGTTTGTGTTTTTGTTTGTTCTTCAGCATCGTATGAGGCCAGAAATTGCCCGTCTTCTGACTCCACACATCTACTCAGAGCTGGAAAACCATCCTTCTGTGCTGGACTATGACAACGTCAAGGTATATATTGTATTTTCTCTCCTGCTGTGTCTCCATTCTACTTGTTTTTCTTAGCAGTTAATGTCTGTTTACTTATTGCATAAATAAATGTATCTACATAGTCTCTTAGACTCTTAAATGTAAAGAATACTGAATTCATAATAATATAATAAATATAAAAGGAAAATATAATACCTTTTATTTTATTTTATATTTAATTTTAATGTTTTATTTTTTATTAAATCCTGTCTTACAGGGCCTTATTACCAATTTATTCTTTGTGGAGCACAACCACCTTGAAGAAGAGATCAAAGATGGGAGAAGCCACCAGAACCAACATGAGGCCAAGTTTGTAGTTGCTCTCTGTCGCTATCTTCTCCTTCAGGACTACAAACCAGAGCAAATTACCATCCTCACAACCTATACTGGCCAGCTCCACTGCCTACACAAACTCATGCCTGCCAGTGGATTCTCAGGGGTTAAAGTGCATGTGGTAGACAAGTACCAGGGAGAAGAGAATGACATTGTCCTGTTGTCTCTGGTACGCAGCAACTTGGTGGGTAAAGTTGGTTTTTTGAACATCCCCAATCGCGTCTGTGTTGCCTTATCTCGTGCCAAGAAAGGACTCTACTGTATTGGAAACAGTAAAATTCTGGGACAAGTCAAACTGTGGAGCAATATCTTCCACACTTTGAGGGAGAAGAACCAGGTTGGGACGGCTCTAATCCTGTGCTGTCAGAATCATCCAGATCGACAGGTAAAAGTGTCTCTTGCTGAGGACTTCGAACAAGCTCCTGAGGGAGGCTGCACTCAGCCTTGCCAATTTCGTTTGGATTGTGGCCATGTTTGTGCCAGAATCTGCCATCCATGTGACGCTGAGCACAAGGAGTACAAGTGTCTCAAGAAGTGCCAGAAGATTTTATGTGATCTGGGACACAGGTGCCCACTTGTTTGTTATAAAAAATGCCCAAAGGAATGCCCAGTGATGGTTGAGAAGATCATACCCCAGTGTCAACATAAACAGATGGTTCCTTGCCACCAGGATCCAAAGAAATTCGCATGCCAGGAGCCTTGCCAGAAAATGCTCCCATGTGGACATCCATGTGATTCAGTCTGCGGGGAACCATGCACCAAAAGTTGCAAAGTGAAAGTCACCTTAATGCTAAAGTGTGGCCACAGCCAGAAAGATGCTTGCTTTTACAAAACACAGATGGAGAAGCTTGAATGTAAGACCCCATGTGAGCATCAGCTTTTATGCGGCCATGCCTGTCGTGGTAACTGTGGCAGGTGTTATCAGGGACGATTCCATTCCCCATGTTTTCACCAGTGTGAGCGTCTCCTTATTTGCTCTCACAAGTGCAGGGAGCCCTGCACTCGTGACTGCCCACCCTGTCAGAGACCATGTGAGAATTGCTGCATCCACAGTAAATGCATGAAGCCTTGTGGACAGCCCTGTACTCCATGCAATGAACCTTGTGCATGGCAGTGTCCTCACCAAAGCTGTAGTAAGCTTTGCCATGAGCCGTGCGATCGGCCACCATGCACACAAGCCTGTGCCATGACCCTTGATTGTGGCCACCCATGCATAGGCCTGTGTGGAGACAAATGTCCAAGCAAATGTCGCATCTGTGATGATGAGGAGGTCACAGAGATTTTCTTTGGCACCGAGGATGACCCTGAGGCTTACTTCATTCAGCTAGAAGACTGTGGACACATCATTGAATACACAGCCATGGACAAGTACATGGGGGTGGATGACACTCAATATGTAAATGAAGAAGCAGAGGTGGCCATAAAACTAAAGGAATGTCCCAAGTGTCGAACTCCAATCAGAAAGAACCTACACTATGGATCTCAAATAAACCGCAGTCTAGTCGAGATAGAGATGGTAAAGGGCAAAATAACTGGACTTCAGTCAGACATTGAAGAACACAGGAAGACTCTTCAAAAACAGTGGAAGGAAAACCTTGACCTCTATGAAATGCATTACCAAGACAAATATATGCAAATCAACGAGAGACTGAGAGAACGCTATCTCACTGCTAATGACCTGTGGATTCTGGAAAACAAGATGGATTTTCTAGTAAGAGTTGAAAAGCTACTGAAGTTAGAAAGAGAAAAAATGTTATTCATGCATGGCTACAAGTTCAAGAAGAATGTTGCAGAGTTTGTGGAATGGCTCAGTAGCCGACACCAAAAATTCACGGACCAGCAGGTCTTTGATTTGCAGAGAGAGCTAAAGAGACTCACACTTCTGGCTGAACTTAATGTCCGTTGCTATATGGCAAACAAGAGAGCACAAAGCGATAAAATTAAATCTGAGGTACAAAAACTGAGAGATGTTCTGGAAAAGTCTGGCCAATTCACGGAGCAAGATGAACACATAGTGAAAGACATCATGAAGGAAATAGACAGCAAACTTCCACTCAAAGGCTTGGGCATCAGTGAAGAGGAGAGAAAGATGATTGTCTCAGCTATGAAAATGCGCCTTGGACACTGGTACAAATGTCCTAATGGCCATGTCTATCTTATAACAGAGTGTGGAGGGGCTACGGAGAGTCGGCAATGCCCTGATTGTGATGCTATCATTGGTGGGGCCAGTCACAGATTAGCAGATGGCAACCAAGTCGCCTCAGAGATGGATGGGGCAAGACACTCTGCTTGGTCTGAAGCCACCAATATCCTAAACTTTGATCAGTTTCACTTATGAGATTCATCTTAAGAAGAAGTCCCAGTTCTTCATTAAGAGGAACCATAAAACACTGCAGCAGTTTATGACTTTACGGTAATAACTACCATAATTCATGCTGGATTAGGAGAGATCTTCACAAAAGTGACAACAGTTATCAATGTTTAAGGATAGGACTCAAGGGGTGGGCTGTCCTCTAATTACATGGTTGGCGGTCCTATCCCCAGCTCCTCTGAGCCATGTACTGTATCATTGGGCAAGGCACTGAACCACAAATTGCTATTGGTGTGTATGCTCCTTTTAAGTCACTTTGGATATAAGCATCTGCCAAATGACTAAATGTAAATGTCTTATTCACTTTGGGGGAATCAAGTCACATGAGCCACTGGGAACAGTACTCTGCTTGAGAACTGCTTGAGTGTGTAGTAACAGCAATATCCAGTGATACATTTATATCAGCAAATGGTAGTACCAGTATACCAGTTTAATACTTGACCAGTTTGTCAAGTATTAAATGCAACAATTTGATGTGTTCAAGACTCCTTGTGTAATTAATAGTTATCCTGTATCTTAACAATAGGTGGCAGTAAACCACTTTAAAAGAACACCCAGAGAAATTATTTCATTTTTACCATGCTTGCAACTTGCTCATATGGAATTAAAAGTATTTGCATCTATAAGCACATTCTTGTCTTTATTTTAAAGACACATATGCCTTTAAATTGCAGTTAAAAAAAATAAATAAATACACTTTATATATTTTTATAAACTGAGAGCACTAAGCTCAAAAGAAGTGATTATAATGTACATCTGTAATGCTGATGATGTGCGTATGTGCAAATTCAAATGTAGACACGTACTGTACATAAACACGGTAAAAAAAACAAGGGAAAAAAAACAACATTGAAACTGTAAATCATTAGCATTGCTGTTCTGTAGAAATGTGTAAGACCTAATTCATGAAATAAAGATTATGACTTCTCTCTTCAAGCTTTCTGGCTCTCTCAAGCTCACACATGCATATACTGAACTTGTACTAGCAGAGTTAATCTTTTGTGTGTCTCTAACAGGCCATCACTAGTAGTGTAGTCAAAGAAACAACAAGAAACAACCCCAAAATAGCTGCAATTCCTCTTCACTACTGTACAGGACTCACACTAGCTGAGTTTTATTTTGGCATTTTGTAACAGCTTGCATCACTTTATTACATGATGAATGTGTCCCTGTCGAAAAACCAGCTCCAATGCAAACAGTAGTGTCTGCAGGGAAAAAAAACGAACAACAAAAATATGCTGTCAAGATAAGTGTTAAAATTGAACAAACTTTAAAGGGATGCCACTCTTTCAGTATTTATAGAATTCAAGCGCCTAGCTGAGAGAGAACTGGGCAAAAGGATGCGCTGCAGTAAAATGGTAATATCCTACCGGGTGGACTGTCTCATCTATCATGTCAGGTGGCCTAAAATATGTTATTGTCAGAGTTTCAGCAAGTCTGCCCCTGCAATAAAAACTACCAAGTTGCTCCATCCCACCCCCCTCCCCCTCTGTACAATATGTGGTTTGATTACTGTCTGTAGCAGAACTGATAAGACTGTGTGGGCGGAAAAGCATTGAAAACTAGGAGGAGGTGACACACCAAACAGTGATCTGTAAAGTGAAATCACTGCAGAGAATGCATGGTAAACAGCTTAAAAAGAAATTTCACTTTAAAGGTTTTCCTCAAGCCACAATAAAGATGACACAGATGGCACTATGTAATAACTGACAACATAGTAACATGAATACAAATGAATGATTCAGGCAAAGTATGATGCCAATATGCATTGTCAACTAGCATGGTACAGCAAGACAATCTAAACCAGTCATTTGTTGACCACAGAAATAAAAACTTTAAACGAACAAACAAAGATCTATTTTTGCCCTATATATAACATAAATATAGTTAGAATGCAAAAATAAATACTAATATAAAAGTTATACCTGAAGTATCATAAGTATACCAAATATTCAGTAAATACTTAGAGTAGAGTATTCTTGAGACCCTGAGAGTCATAATGTGTAAAATGTGTAGCACTGTTTTCAGTTAAGAAGTAACTGTGTGGCTTCTGAGACACACTGATAGAAAGTGAAGAAATTTATATTTTGTTCTTTATATTCTTAATTTTGATGTACAAGTTTCACTGTGGATCTTAGGAGTTAATCAGATACTACAGCAGAAGACTGTAGTTTCTCTTATCACTGACTGTCTGATCATTATATTGAATTTTAACTGGAGTTTAAACTGAAACACTACATTTCATATGAAAACCAAAATTGCAGACAAGTTTTCTGAAATTTAGCAAAGAATATCCAAGGCCACTGGCTTGGATAGAAATCAGAGACCATGGAGTATTTGTAAAACTAGTTTGAATGTAAGAACGTAAGCATAATAAGTAATAGGCCAAGTTGGCAGAGTACTATTTCAACTATCCATTTGTTTACTAATTTGTTTAGATAAATTAGGTCTCTTGAATTTTCTACTTTTGTTTATATTTTTATATGTTGCCCCTCAGTCCTGCCAGATGCCATTGTTTTGTTCATTTTCACCTGTAGTCAGAGATAAGAAAAATCTGTATTACATTACACTATAAGAAAATGCAACAGCATCCATATTCACATAATGGACTGCTGGTTTTATGTTGGCTGCGAGGGTAATGGGTTTGTATTATCAGAAAATTGCTCATTAATTTTCCCTTGGAGGAGTTTCATCAGTAAAGCTGGTTGAGGTCCAAAGTTTTAAAATAACACAGGATCCTCTACAAGACAGAAACAGTGTGTGATGCAGTGTCATAGATTGAACACACAACAACTCTGCTCTTTTAGGAAAAGATCTAAAGCAAAGATTAGCTTTCAATGTCATGTGTTACCTTCAAGCCTCTTCATGTGCGATGAACCATGTATTTGTGTTAAATAATAAATGAGAGGTTGTTTATATGTTGTGCTTCAGAGAAGCTGTTTTTAAATGTTTTTTACTGCACCATATTGCATAATTGCAATATATTTCTGCATGCAAGTTATTAAACGCAGCTTGAAAATACAGGGACTTAATTATCCACACATTTTATTGAAATGCTCTCAAAAAAATACTACACTTTCCTGCAGCTTTACACTTCATGACAAGTTTCAGAAAAAAATAATTTTAGATTTTTTTTTTCAAAATATACATTTTGAATTCTATTCAGCCACATACCAATTTAATTTGTTTTTGCCATGTGCTGAAGGTCATAATCCGCAAAGGCTTGAGTCCTCCTGGAACTCATTTTAAAGTTGCTTCCATTCTTGCCAGTAAAAGTTTGTTTACCACAAAAAGTCTTATGAAAGAAAAGACAGTCACCACATTTTCATTAAATGTCACGTATCTTTTGCCTTAAGTGGCCCACTGACCCTAATTTCCAAATTTGTTAGCAACCTTATGTGAGTTTCTGACTGAGTGGATCACCACGCCTGTCCTTTCTCTAGTAGATGGTGGCAAACTCACTTACCCTCAACTTCTATACAAGGATATGATTCCCACAGATGTTTTTGGCTGTGTTAACATGCTGTTCACTTCCCACTGGATTTGACTGATCCCTATCTACTGGACCAGAGAGATGGAGAAAGCCACACAAAGTGACAGACAGAAAGGTACTAATGCACACATGCATTCACATAGACACAGAACAAGAGAGTCAAAGATAATATCAGGAGAGAACAGTCAGATTGAATGGCAAGGGGGATGTAACCTACAACACTGATTCAGCCTACTGTTTTGCTTTCAGTCCACCAGAGACTATGCTAAAGGGAGAAAGACAGAGAGGGAGATTGAGAGAGACACAAAGAGATGATATGGAGGGAGAATAGGCTCATTTTTATATGAAGCGAATGGACTAGTTTGACTGATCCTCCTCTCTATTGGATCAGTGAATGTGATAAGAAAAGATATACAGGCAGAGAGACAGGAAGAGAAAAATCAAGATTAAAAAAGTTATATGGCAAAAAGGTGAGAAAATGTGAATAGAGGTTAAAAATTGTGGACGAACTAAAAACTAAAAAGAATAAAAGTGAGGCTGACAGTTGAGATCCAGTCATGCTTTAAGGAAAAACATTTTCACAGTTGAAGGGTCATGAATTACACAGACAGATTCTCAGTGTCTGCATTCATTTAGCCACTGTCTGTTTCTTTTGCCTTGTCACTCACTCTACTCTCATTTGAGACCCTGCCCTTCCCTTCCTTCCCTGCATGCATCCCAGCCTTCCTGCTAGTGACCACCTATCTGCACATCTGCTCCCTATTTCCTAGTTCATTCAGTCACTACATATACCAATCCACTTGCACCTCTCCAACCTTTTTGTGTTTTATCTACGTTTGAAATGAAATCCACAACCCAACTGGCATGGTGGCACTTTGTGCCGAGTGGGTTGGGTTTCTGTTCAGTTTAATGTTTTGCACATGAAACAGCACATGCGACTTGTGCCGACCTGAACACACGGCATATTGTGTTGGGCAAAAAGTCAATAAAACAAAATGTGGAGTTTCCCTACCACTACTTTTCTCATGTTATGTATTGTTTATCAGTTGCTTAAGATCAACTTCCTATCAGCCACCTCATTTAAGAGGATTTACCCACCCTTGCCACAAAACAGTAAGTCACACACCAACATGGCCACATGGGACACACCTCCATGTTTGGCGTTTTGGACTTTGTCCCTTTTTGGAACCTTTTGCTGTTGCTCTTGTCTGCTTTTGACCTGCACCTGCACCAGCACCAGCACCAGCCATTATTCTCCTTTTCTTATTATTTAAGTCCAAAGTATAAAAATACATTTTGTACTGAATTTAATTTAAATCGGACACAATAGAAATATGTTATATATTCTATAATGCAAAATATGTAAGTAAGTAAAAGTGTCTAATGTTTGGTGGCCAACAATCACTCATTCAAATTCAGATTTCCAGACCAGTATCACATCTGTTTCTGCAAATAGGTATGTAAGTAATGTGATTTATTCAACCTGCCTACTAGGCTTAATTTCTGAGAAAAAAATGATTCTTGCAATTACAATTTACATAGCAGCTGCTGGATTTTGAGATGCACAAGCTTACTCAGCAATATGCAGTATTAAGCACCGAAGGAGACGGATGAGTTTCTTTCTAGGAATATCTAATTATAATATCAAGGGAGATCTCAATTTTAATCTTATGTATTTCCTTCATGGATGAACCTAAATGTCCAGAGTAAATTGTGATTCATTTGAATCAGAAATCTTTTTGCAAACCAGAAATGATTTGCAGAAATGTAACTTTTCCATGTGCTTATCAAACACCTTTCAATCTTATGCACTATAATCAAGAAATGACAAGTACTTTTTGAGACTCAGTTAGAAGTGAGCAAGAAGCCAGGGTGAGGTTTAAAAGGTTTAGAGTCTGGTAATATGTCAGACATGCAACCTGTGGTTTTAATTGGTGCTTAATTGTAGTGTGGGCAGTACATTAATAACTTATTACCTTGGTCCTCTCTTGAGATACTAGCCAGACAATCTCTCATGAGGCATGTGTCATCCCATCAAAACTTTGATTAAGGCATTGGGAAATGCACAGACCCTGATTACATTTTTGTTCAGCTTCCAGGCTGATTTAAATGTAAATTTATTTTTATTTCAGTTCCTCCCATCTTGACAGTGCCTTGGTAAGGGAACAGGGAGGGAGTTGAAGGAAAGAGGCAGATTCTGCCCAGGTAAGCATATTTAGTTTGTGAACATTTGATTCTAAACTAATTTGAATAACTGTGTGAAAGCCAATTTGGTTTAATTGAGCTCTGCTCTTTTGAACACCTGCAACTAGATTAGTGACTGACATTAAGTTGTTTTGCTGCATTGGGCCTCCAAGTGCTGCTCCTTCCTCTTTATAACTCTGGATTTACCTCAAATTTTTAATACAACACCACATGTGCTTTGCAGAATATTCAATGAGCTTGGCTTGGGGTTTCACAGAGCAGTAGTGAAATATGGCAGTGAAAGGGAAAATAATACCCAGGCTAATCCATTCTACTTTCCCACGCCGGAGAGCTGTGACAAAGGTGGTTTATTACCATTACCATCAGTGTATGATTATCAATATGTATTAGGGCATTTCGCCATTGAGCAAACCTCAACAGGCCATGACAGGACTAAAACAAACTATGTTCTTGCTCCATCGAGGGAAAACATTAAGCAAAGATGCACATCCCCCTGGCGCCACCCCAGCACAGCTGAATCTGCCAGGGAAGTTGAATGGATATTTGTGTAAGTAGAGACCAGCACACACTCTGTCCTGGCCTCAGTCAGCTTTTTGTCTGCCTGTGTGGCTGTATGATTTGTGCTCTGCCAAACTCATTGATCCTCTCCTGTTCAGATAGATAGATAGATCTACAGTACTACTGTCAGTGAGCTGTCTGTTTTTTTATTGTCAATCATTAAAATGGTCATTACAGCTCTTTATGCCAGAATAAATCAAACATGGAACTTATGATACATGATTCCCCATTTTTTTTTAAATCTGAACATTAAGGAAGGCAGACACATGGGACAAAAAAGACAAAGATTATGCCAATAGCTGTGCCAAACGTACAACTTCAAAGTCTGAAATAAAAAAAATTAAAGATGTAAAAAATAAACTACTATAGTATGATATTTCATTATCATTGCTCAGGCACCAATATTTGAGAAATGTTTTACTTTTGCAGTGGTTTGTGGTGTAGTTAATTTTAAATAAAAAATTCCCCACTTAGACCCTGCGGTGTAGTCTTTGTCCTCCTAAGCTCAGGTCCTCTACCAGAGACCTGGGAGCTTGAGGGTCCTGTGCAGTATCTTAGCTGTTCTTAGAACTGCACTCTTCTGGACAGAGATCTCAGATGTTGTTCCTGGAATATGCTGGAGCCACTCTCCCTGTTTGATTGTTCAGATTACCACGGGGACCACTGTTGCCTTCACTTTCCACATCTTTCCACTTTTCTAGCTGTTTGTCCTTCCATGATGTTTCCTGATCTTGCTCCTCTTCCTTCTTGGGTTGCTAACTATAGTCATAAATATATTTTGCACAGATGATGATTGTAGTTAAATATGTTTTGTCAGTCTGGATCAAGTATTTCATTCTTACCTTCTAACATGTACAGCTAGACATTGCTTACCAAAAGTATACTTAGTGTAGTAAGTATACTAATGGCAATGTACTCGTGGTATACTTAAGTATACTTTTTCAATACAGGCCCACTTTTCAGTTTATAAATATACTTTAAGTGTACTAAAAATAAACTTTTATATATACTTTTAGTTCACTATGGATGTACTACTAGTATACTTTCTAGTTTATAAAAGTGTACTTCTAAATACTAATACCAACCTTACAGGTATACAATTAGCTTATTTGTAGTATACTTTTATCCTATTTTTGAGTTGATCAAAGAGTACTGGAACAGTGTTGTAATGTGCATTTAAATCTGATATATAATATACTTCTCAAGCCACCAGGCAGTTGCGTGACTCTTACAACTACCACAGTGCTTCAGTTGCAGATAATTATATACATAGTTAACCAACAAAAAGTATTTTTAGAGCACTAGTAAGTAGTGATTTGTCGTACTGTGCCGATGCGTCGAAGCGTGTATCGAGAAATCCAGGAAGTATTTAGGGAAGCGTGTATCGAGGCTTGTGTCGCTTACAGTGAGTGACATCCTCGATGACGTTTGAAGCCTTGCTGGATGTAGCGGTTCAGAAAGTGGTTTGAACTTTGGAGCAGAGCCATTTGTTGCTTTATGCGGACTATAAAGATGCATAGGGTGCCGCGGCCACTAGGGGGGCCCCAAGCTACCGGTTTAGTCCCAAAATATTTTAGTAGAGTTAAATGTAATTTAAATATCTCTCAGATTATATTTGCTCTGTAACGTTTAAAGAAACTTCTATACACCATTGGCAAGTGTCTGTGATATTACTGCAGAAACAGCTGCACCAGCGTGTTAACTTTGATTTGCTCTATGCATGTCTGCTGCCAGTATATTGTCCTTGTTAGTTCAGCTGGTAAAGAAATGTGCTGACATGACGAGTTCCAGGTTTGCGACCCATCTTCAGCATACAGATAATTTAATTTAATTTTTTTTAATTTAATCATTCCTGTGTGGGTCTGCGTGGGTTCTCTGCGGGTACTCCGGCTTCCTCCCACCATCCAAAGACATGCATGTTGGGTTAATTGGTGACTCTAAGATTGTCCGTAGGTGTGACTGTGAGTGTGCATGGTTGTTTGTCTCTATGTGTCGGCCCTGCGATGGATTGGCGACCTGTCCAGGGTGTACCCCGCCTCTTGCCCGACGACAGATGGGATAGGCTCCAGCACCCCCCGTGACCCTTACGAGGACAAGCGGTTAAGAAAATGGATGGATGGATTCCTGTGTGGCTTCTTTGACATTTAACAACGATAACTGTCACAATGATAATAAAATTGTTATAAAACAGTGCATTTGTATGTAACTTTTACTGTTAAAAAAATGTCTGAAGGGACCCTTGCCTCGTGGGAATCTGTCCCCCTTTTAAAAAAGTTTGGACACCCGTGTCTTATGCACACTATCTACAGACAAGAACAAGCAAGTAATAAGAGGAGACAAAAACATGTGGTCTGAGTGGGTTATTATCTTGTGCTCACAAGAGAAAAAAAGTGGTTCAGAAAGTGGTTCGTGATTTAGCGTGGTGTTCAAAATATACAGGACAGTGAAACGTAATAAAATGAATAAACATGTTTTCCCAAGTTACAAAAGCACATTCACCACCTCATAACCCAAGTTAACACAAGCACA
>JAUMHL010000025.1:18857214-18872158 GCA_032362345.1 Sandelia bainsii
TCACTCAACAGAGGTGGAGGCCTTAGACATAACCTATCTTCAACCTACCATGCTGCCCTTTCATCCATCCCCAGGAAGATCAGGCCCAATTCACACCTCCACCAGGTTGGCCACACTTAACGACCCAATTAATGGGGGTAGGAGGAGTTGCCAGGGGTGTGACTGTTGCATCTACCCACACCCCTCCCCCTGCCTTTGTTTCACTTAACAAGCCTATTCAATGCAGGTGTGAGGTGAAACCAACCTGGAGGATAAATATGTGGTCACTAACCAACTTCCCTCAGACCAACGAAGCCCTTCGGATGAAGTTCACCTGGATGACTGAGAATCTTCACAGACACTACTGTGTGCTGTAACTCAAAATTATGTGATGAATTACTGCTTAAACCTGAACGAAGCCTTGTAGCCTACCTGCCAAACATACAAAAAATTATTGAAAAAAATCTGGTTATGTATCTGTAATCCTTTATGATGGACATTCAGTGGAGTTTTTGTGAGCTGCAACTACTTAGTGAGAAAAGTGGTCCAGATATGATTACTTCTGTCAGTATTCAGCAATCCTTAGCCTGCCTGAATGCCCCTCTCAGCAGGGAAGGACATACCAGTGTCTTGTTCACACTTTAATGCTTCACTGAGTTCATTGAAGTGTTTGTACTGTTGTGTCGTCCTCATTCTGTTGGCTTATTATGACAAACACTAGATTTTAGATAACACTAAATAAAATACTACTTTTGCCTAACTGCACACGGTATGCATGGTCAAAACTGGAATACAAAAGTTAATGCTGTTTGTTAATAATCCAGAGTGGCAAAGGTGTCATCCCCACCCTCTGCGCATTCAAGCTATTGAGGTGTGGGAAAACAGTGAATACCTACAGATAATGTCTCTTGTGCACAAGAAACATTTACTTGTACAGTTTAAACCAACTAATGTTAATGTACTCAGGAACTCATGATTTAAAAACATGCCATGCTTAAAATCATTAACTAGGTTTGAGGTGTTTTAAAAGCATACAATCTTGTAACAGTAATATTTCATTTTTGACAAAATGGGAAGCCATGTTCATTATGCATCCTGTCAGGCACTGGGACTTCCCCATGATGAACTTTGATTTAATTTATTTAGTATTTTGCAGCCTTTGCTCTTTGACTTTGGAACAAGTCAAATGCTGCTTCTCTGTGCCTTTGCAGTGTATGTTTTAAGGCATTTTAAAACTCAGTTGTTTCCTTTGACCTTTAGTTGATTTCATAACTTGGTACGCTTAGTGGATGGTAAACTTGTCCCTGTTTTCATAAATCGTCTCTTTTCTTCTCCTCTTCTCACTTTGTCTCTTTTGTTTCATCTGTAAACCATGGTGTGACAGATGTTTTGGAAAAAAAAAAAACTGCACTTAACCTTTTGCCATTTGAGACTAATATAGGACACTGTATGAGTACCATGCCAACACCTGAGCTCAGCTTTAGAAAGTGGCAGGGATGAAGAGTGAAATAAAATTAATTATACCAGCCTATAATAGGAAAGACATTAGGTGGAGTTGAACAGTTGAAAAATGATAAATGGTTGTTTCAAGTTGAATACATTTACACAGAAGCAAAACCTCAAATGAAGTCTAAAAATTGTTCAAGCACTGGTTTTACTTTCATGCCTTAAAATGGCAAAATAGTGTGGCAAATATTAAGAAGCCTACAGCAGTAGATTATTAAAGTCCATGGTTCTAGTGTGTGACTCCAACCATAGACATTTGAAGTAATTTTTTTTTTCTTTGGATATGTTCTGCACTTTGAGCACTGTGCGAGCAGTAAGAATGAATTGAGACAGCTGTAAAGGCACAGATAGTCACATTGTGCCACGACAGCAAAACGGGATCTATGAGAGAAGCCAGTGAAAAGCTCACTGTCAGATGTTTTAGTGACAGAACTGTGCCCACATTGACAGAGACCAGGCACTCACCTGATCACTACTGCAACACCATCTGATTACGCTTCGGTGACATTTGGCACCCACTGTACAGACAAAGAGATAATGAATAAATAAATGTATAAGTAATTTCTCCTTTCTTTTTCCACAATGATGTTGTTGTAGGGAAACTTTAAAACAATCATGTTTTTCTTTCCCTTTTAGAAAATTTAAATTGGGTTTTAAGTTTTGACAAGAGAGAAAAGTATGTATCATATTTATTATCCAGGTCATGCTATATACAATGAACCACACTGCCTGGCCAAAAAAAGTTATGCACTTGGAGTGGTTTTTGCTTGATTACAGCATGCATTCGTCAGGGCATCGTCTCGATAAGTTTATGGAGTGTCACCACATTTATTTCCTTCCAGATTTGCATTAATTTCTTGCCAAGATTTTGTATTCATGATGGGATTGGACCACTAAAGCATTCTCCAGCACAGCCCAAAGATTCTCAATGGGGTTAAGGTCTGGACTCCATCCATGTGTATCCATGCTCCCTGAACCACTTTTTCACAATTTGAGCCCAATTAATCCTGGCTTTTTCATCTTGGAATATGCCCTCGCCATCGGGGAAGAAGAATCCATTGATGGAAAAAATCTGGCCATTCAGTACATTCAGGTAGTCACAAGTCATTGTGTTGCCAACTGAAACATATTAATCACAACTGTAATTATCCAGTTGAATGTTGGTGCAAATATCCAAAAAGAAGAAACTATACAATTTCCTTGGTGCTAAAGCACAGTATTGTACAAGATCAACCCACACATCCAACAGTAACTCAGTTGATAGAGCAGTCATCTATGAACCCCAGGGTCAGTGGTTTGATTCTCTGTACCTCTTGGCTACATGACACCGAAACCCTGTAATAGTACCGACATGTACCGTCTGGCAGCTATCGAACAACAGTTTCCACAAGGGGATCAATAGAGTATGTCTTTATTGTCATCTTTGGCTATGTATGATTAGAGATTTCTCTCTTTAAATGAATCCGTATTTGGGATACCATTTTGCTGTTTGCATTTAACCAGGAGAGAAGATACTAGCAAACTAGGCTAACAAGCTAGCTAAATTGCTAATATAACTGCTGACTCTCACCAGAGGTGGTCGTGTTCGTGTTGTTTCAACTCCTGTCTTGTCTTCTACATACTCAGCGCTGTTTGCCCCACATTTCACTTGTACAAAGGAAGGAGGTCTAAGTAGCACTAGCTGTGTCTCTCTCATGGGGACAGCAAATGCCTCTTGCCCCAAATTCATATCAGTGGGTAGTCTTGTAAACACAGCATGCCATTACATTACTGTGTGATTCGAATCATGACATAACAATTAATGTGTGAAGTCACAGGGTAAGGGAGTGTTGCTTGTAAAAAGGTCCAGTTAGCAGCAAAATTGTTCTGACAGATGCTTAGAGGGCTCCAAGGGTTTGTTATGAGCATGCATGAGCGTGACCTGCAGAGGCTTGGTGAAATTCAAACAAGTCACCTAGAAAACAGTAGCAAGTTGTCACAGCTGGTGAGTATTTGTAAGGTTCTTTTGAGAGAACAGTGTATTTCTCCTACACACATCTGGTGTCACGCACAAAGTTTATTTAGATAACACTGAATGAGAAAATCAAATAAACTGCATGGAGAATTAACACAGGCTAAAGAAACGTGTAATACTGAGAATACAAGTGTGGTGGACTTTCAAGTACTACTGTGCATAATAAATACAATTCAAAGCTACAGCCAACCACTGATAAACACAAGCTCAGATTTCCACAGTGTCTTCTTGATCATATACATTCTTGAAAGGAACATAACACTGAGCTGTAGTGGTGATTAGTACATTTTGCTTTTGTACATTTCCCTTTTGCAATTACATTTGCTTGCCTAAGGCTATATGAAAACTTTAATCTGGCTCTTGACTGAACCAATCACAGATTGAGTTTTCTGGAAGAATTAGGGGCAGTGGCATCATCAGAGTTGTAGAAATAACTGAAAATGGCTGAAATGACCTCGTTGTGCTTGAGGTTAATTGTGATGTGGTTAGAAAGGGGATAGGCTTGTTTGACTCCAGAAGGAGCTGCAGATGAGAATGAAGTACTTTGTGTACTACCCAGAAAGCATTGCAATTTTCCTTAATCTTAATTTTTCACTCAAGAGGGAAGAGCCCTTTTGTATCCTTTAGTGCAGCACACAACTGTTTTTAAAACCTCAGAAGAATTTTAAAAACAAAACTCACTGATTTCTGTTGAGCAATTAACTGAACAAACTGTGCACCTAGATTGATGATATATGAAAGGCAATGTCTGTTAAAATTAAACTACACAAACAAAATAGCAGTATTATGTACTGTATGTATGTTAAGTATTATGAAACAAAAAAGTAGATTATAATAAACTAAAAGGCTACATTTTGCTGGCATAGATCCATTCAAAATTGTCAAGTCCTGCCTAATTTGGCAAAAAAATGTGTGATTTAGAATGTTGCATGTCATTATAAGGGGGGTGTAAAGAGTAATCTGTTACTTAAGTACTGGCAATCCAGGCAGGGCAGGAGCATGTATATAATGTTATTTTTAATTTCAGATCACCTTTACAAAATAAACTGCATTAATGTATTAAAACATGAAATAAACACTATATAACTATATAAATTGAATAAAACATAATGCCACCTCACCTAACAGCCAAGCTGATAATTCTTGTACCATGTAATATTCAGAATAGAAATAATAACAGAAAACAATGAGTAATTTTTGCTCCCTTTAAGTTAACTTGGTCCCATTAAAAACATAACAAGCCAGTGTTACAACTCGAAAGATAGTAGGTCTTATTAAAATGTTGATTCTTGCCATTTATACTCCAACACAGCTCAACCTCTATCACATCTGAGATCACATGAATGTAGCATTAACTGAGCCAATTGCAATGTCTGGTATGGATGTAAGCTAAAAGTAAAAATACTTGAAAATAAGCATACAACAACAATGAATGTAATGCATTACTTCCATTCCTGGATAGCATGTGCTAGCGCTCCTAAAAAAAAAAAAAAAGTGTCTCGTGAGATGACAACACATAAATTTACTAACTGTCTTTACTAGCTGGCTTAAATTAACAATATTATTTTCCTTATTAACATTTTTTGAATCTTGAATCCTATTTAACATATTATATTAAGTTACCTTAATTTTGTATGCTGTACCATGAGGCGTCTTTGGATTTGTGCTTTTTTATCCCAGCATTTTTTTTTAGCTGCAGGGCTTCTTTCCTGACTACTACAGAATCCTCCGTACTCACTTTTTCTTTGTGGCATTATATTTGAAGTGAGTCTAAATATCAACTTTTTTTTTGTTTTGAACAAGCCCTGCTGTTCCTGTCATGTTCTTTTTCCATCAATGTATATTGTCCGAGCTTCTACAGCCATAGAGTTAAAGTACACACAACAGCCAGGTCCAAGTTGGCATTGTTAATGGTATGTTCATGAAAGCACTACTTGTGTGCAGTGATATTGGGAAGTTAATATGGCTATGCAAGAATAAAAATCTGCAATGCAGTCATTCACCAGAAGAAGAAAAAATTGGATTATGTCACTGACAAAAAACTATCTATCAATCCATGTGTCATTTTTAGCATATTGTGTCCTTGTTTTTTCATTTGAAGAAAAGAGGCCTTAGTGACCTACCATGACGTGAAATAATAACACGTGCTATTATGCTGACTCTGCACACACCCACCGAGGCATTGAGAAAAAAAAAAAAAAAAAGTTGAGCAGTGCAACAGATTTAAACAAATCCTATGCCCAGTCTGAGAGGGGAAGTTTTCCATTTTATTTTTCATTTTCATTATCTGTCTGGTGAAAGTATAAATGCCAGGAGGATTAGAAAAATTACATGGGCTCTGGCCTTTCCTGGCCTGGTGCTTATCGTCCTCTCTGCTCATCTCTCTCTCTCCTTTTTTTTCATCCTTACCTTTTTTTTTGCCTTGCTCTCTCTCTTTAACCACTATCTTTCCCACTGCAATGTCTTTTTCTCTCTTCTTTGCCTGTCTCTATCAATCTCTCAATGTCTTAGCTGCCCTGTTGCCTTCCTCACCTCGCTCCCCTCTGACACACCACTATTTCCATTTCTCCTACCTCTATCCTCGTTTTTATGTACGCCACTGCTTCTCCTCTCTTTTTGTGAATCTGTTGCTCCCATCATCCCACTGGCAGTCCCCATGCGGGATCAGCATGACTGGGCCTGGCCACCATGGGTCTTGCTCCCCAACCAGTTCTCAGCCAAGGGAAGTGTCTTAAGAAGGACCCTCCTAATCCTTAAGATCTATTACAGATAGCAGGCTGACACAGGCGACAGAGATTAGAGGGGGCAGATACTGACTGTATTGATTGGCCTTCTCATCCCGAGGCCAGCGCAGCAGCTTGCTTGTATAATAGCAGGGCATAATGAAATTCAGCCAGTATGTCAAAGCCAGCAACTCTAAATGCATAAAGACTGAACTGAGCTGAGGTAAACAGGTGATACTGTGCAGCCATGCAGTGAGGGAAGGGGACAGAGCTGCTTGTGTACCATTTGTGGAGGTTGGCGTCCCTGCTCCACTTCCCTAAATATATGCTGGCCCACAGTGGCCCAGACTTACTAAGAGGGGAAACCAGTCTGTATTTGGACTCATGAGTGATTTTTTTTGTGTGTAATGTCACAAACTTGTTCTTTAGTGAGTGTTTGTTGGGGATTTTTCTTTGGCAGTCATGTTTAAGCATTTTGGAGCCAAAAAACAAAAACCAGCTGGACCACTCACTTTGCAGTCCATTACCAGAGGTTACAAGGCCAAATTATTTTTTTGCTTAGCTCAAAAAGATATGTGCCAATTTTTTTAAATCATTTTTGGAACTTGATGTTGGAAGTGGCCATGGCTCATTTAGGCTTGCACTTAAAAATTAGGATCAGTATGAAACACTCAAGAAACTTTTTTTTTTTAAATTTTAGATAAAGATTGATGATGATAAATTTGTTTAATGAGACATATTTTAATGGAAGAGATTAAAGTTCAAAATAATCATGATCAGTTCGGTGTAGTTATAGGTAGAAAATGCTATATGTGTTTAAAACAAACAAAAATGTGTGAAATACACATACTGTATACCAGCACTGGCTATGTGACCAAAGAGCTCAGAGAATGCACATAATAGCACATTATGCTGTGCAGATGTTGTACCTAGAATGTAAAGTTAATGGCTATCACTCTTAATAAATCTTAGTTAATCTTCTGACAGCAAATTAAGGCTTATCAAAAAGTAAAAAAATGAAGATACTGTGAACTCATACTGTAGCTTTTTTTTTTTTTTTTTTTTCTTCCACCTGTAAAAGAACTGCAGCAAAAAATAGTGGTCTTGTTATGGAAGATTGTGTGAAACAAGCCTGTAGCAACAGTGTTGGGTTTCGTGGTGACTGGAGTGCAGTGAACACAGTCATAAGTACAGGCTTCAGCACCGATTTTTCCATGTCCTTGCGTTGAAAAAGAAAGCAGCCGAATAAAAATCAAGAAGAAGAAAGCAGAGTTAACAAACCAGATTGTGCACTTGCACACTCTTAATTAAATCAGATGCTGTTAAAGGCTATTCCAAGCCTATTGTAATATGTAATTTTTTTATTTTGTATTATTATTTTTTAATTTTTTTAAACAAATACTTGGGTCACATTTTTTGTAAGGAACAAACATCACCTAGTGTAGCGGTGCATCATACTGATGTGTTTATATTTGTTTTTGGACAGCAACGGAAGTCTACAGCACAGACAAATAAGCTAAACCAGGTTGGAGATATTAACCGTGAGTACAGGGAGTTGTTGGTTTTAGTGTTGGCATGGTAATTGTAGCAAAAATCTAGAAAATGACAGGGGCTTAGTCCTTTAAGGACCACACCAGTACTCATGCATCATTGGCATTAGTGCAGGTTTTACAGTGAATCCATTTGGTAGCTTTTATTGATTAAATGGGCAACCATGTATAGAAGTCTCATCCAACGTATCCATTCATGAAAATAGTAAAATTACTTGAAATCCATTGCTTCCAACGTGCTGGCTTCTTTTTGAAGGACATTCCTGGCACTGCCAACCACGACAGGTGCAACACAACAAGCTGTGTACAGATAATGTACACAGATGGCTAGAGGAGAAACACAATTCCATAATAGCTGAAGTTAAACCTGAAAGTTTAAAATAGTTGCTTTTTCAGTTTTTTTGTTTTTTGTATGACATACCAGCCATGTTATTAATGAATGTGGAATTTTCTCAGAAATCCATATGTAATGCCTTGATTAACTTTTCAGTTCTGGTTGTATCACAGTGCAGTTGTTGTCTGGAAGTGATGCTTAAATCAGCACTGATGTTCTACAACATCTTGATCTAAACAATACTATATGATTGGTACATCATAGTGTGGTTCAATGTACTTTCAGAGTTACTGTTTTTGCATTTGCCTTTGGAAAAACAGAAGTAGAACAAAGCTGACAGTTCGATGCTAAGAGAACAAATATCATATTTAATATTAAAATGGCTCACAATTTCTTATTTCTGCTAGTTGTCTGCTTCATTTTGTCACTTCTTTCTCACTTTCTTTCAGTGCCTAGATTATTCCTGATTATTCCTGAGATCACTCAAGGATTCAAGGAGATGAGCAGAGATTGCATGTAGAAAACGTGACATATTTTTGGCATACCATTGTCAAAAATCTATGATTGATTTTAAAGTTTGATTACATCTTTCTCTGGTTAGAATTCTTTCAGTCTTTCTCGCACATTCTTCCTCCTCCTTAGGCCCCCATACTTGGAAAGAGCAGCAACCTCCCTGTCCCTTAGGTTTTAGTTTGCTGTAGTTGATTGCCAACAACACACTATAGCTACAAGGCCTCTGCTAATCACACTATTGATCCTGTATTTCCACCCATTTGAAACTCTTTACTTCGGTGGGCGGTATCAATGCATAAAGTCAAAGTCTCTGTTTCTTTCCTTGTTTGCTGTGCTTGTGCTTGCTTGTGTGCACCTTCTTCACATCACAGCTTTGCTCTCTCTTTTGTATTCAGCCACCACAGACTCCACAGGAAGGTCTGTCTGCCATGTTTAGAACAAACACAAATCGGGAATGGCTGATTGACCTCCTTCTCTTTGAATACTTCTTTGTGAAACAGTTGTGAGTTGTGTTGTTTTTTGTCACATCAGTGCAAAGAGCTGCGATGCAAGAGAGGAGACGCCTTAGAATGTGAGCTCTCATGGAACATCAATGGGCAGAGTAATGGTTATTGAGATGGCAGAGAAGGTTTGGGTCCATTGCATGTAATTTCAAAAGCTGGGCCTCTAGAACAAAAACACCAGCACACACCTAATTGTCCCAGCAGCAATCTGGTGATTACACAACATCCCAAAGTAGTTAGTTAGTCTGTCATCTTGTCAGTGAATTAGATTAACTGTGACACACCTCCTTGACAATAATTATGCTTTACTACGACAGGAGCAAACTCAGCAGTGCATGCCTTCTTAGAAAAATCAAGCTGAAATTTACGACATCAGTGTGTGCGTGCACCCTGCAATAATGCAGATGGTGTGAAGCAGCTAATGGTGGGTTTTATTTTTCTCAGCACTTTGCATCATATAATTGACCCTTTTACTGTAGCTCTGTGAGGAGATGAGCTTGAAGTCCCCGAGTTTAATGTAATGTTTTGTATGCCTTTTAATCAGACAAGCAGCATTAAAGAGAGAGGGAAGGAGGAGAAGCTGGAAGGAAACATATTGCAGTGAGAGATGCCAAATCACTTATTCTTGTTTACATATTGTCCTTGAGTGGATATAGGTCTGAGGGCAGGCATTTTAGGATAAGAAGTGCATGAAGAGGATGTGAGGAAGAATGTGGGGAACAAAAGGAGAAATAAAGGGGCTTGGAGGAGACACGGAAAAAACACATACATAGTTGAGGATTGTAGATATAGAAAAAATAGGAAAGAAAATGAAGAACAGGATTTACAGTCTTTAGTTCTTGAATGTAAATACGAAGAAAGAGGTTACAACTGATGCATTTGGGAGTATGTAGCAGTGGTCCTGGGAAGTAGGTGTAGGTGAGCTCAGTGTAATGTTGGAACCAGGATAAAAGTATTACATGAAAAGAGCTAAACTACTGTAGGCAGAGAAGAGTAGATGAAGTGGTGTGATTTGGAATGAGATAGAGGAGAATAGGTTGAACCAGAAATATGGGTGAAAAGAGGAGCTGGACGCATGATAACTGGAAGGGATTTTAAGTAAAGCAGCACAGGCAATGACAGATAAGATCTCTATATATAAGATGTCTTCTATAAGATGTCTTACCTATTTGAAGCACAATTTCAGTTTACAACTTGGGCATAATGTTCATAGCTTTGGACATTGTTTTTATTTATGGTAATTGCTTTTTTATAAACCTAAAATATGCAGATTAAATTAGTTATTTTTAAATTTAGCTTTTGTGTGGCCTAAACAATGAGTTTTCTTGTTGTGGATACTGATTGACGTAGTTTTTTTGTTGGATTTTTAACATTGGACAGAGCCAGGCTAGCTGTTTCCCCTGTTTGCTGTGTTTTTGTTTAGGTAAACTTAGGATGGTTGCTATTCATGCTCATAGCTCCTTACTGCATTTACTGGACAGATATTAAAGTTGTAACTGTCCTCTCATCTGGATCATGGTAAGTAAGTGAATAAGTATATTGTCGAACTTTTCCTTTAAACTGACCCAAAAGGTCAGTAATAATCTCTTGTTACACAAGGAGGCTGCATGTGTGTGCACAGTTACAACAAGGACACTCAGACTTTCAAGTCTGACACAAATTGTCACTTGGGGTCAAGGATAAACTGTTTAGATTTTAGTCATCAAAGGTCAAGGTCACTGTGACCTCATGTATGTCCCATTCTTGTTAATATCGCTATATATCAGATGCAGTAGTTTATAGATAGATAATGATGGTAAAATGAGACACTGGCTAATATGAATCATCCTTTCAAAAAAATCAAATATAATAAAGGTGAAAGTGATTTGAATTATGTGTTTAGACAGTAAAAGCAGCTCATCAGATTTCTGCACTTAGTCCATGTATGTTGACAGTATGGCAGTGTGTTCACACCTGTTTTCAAGGTCATAAGAGTTTACCACTTATTTTATGGATCTTTGCCAAACCAACTGGAACAGCTCCTTCTGTTTTTGTGACCGTTTGTTATGGACAGATTGGAATTCCATGACATTTTCTCAATACTTTATCCTAAGCTTTCAGCCGACTTTTCATTATTAGCTTTTGGAACACGCAGTGACCTCTGTGTGATGAGATATTGTCATTGTTCAGTCTCTCACTCTGCAGGCATATGCTGCTTACTTTTCATTAAGGTCCAAAGAGATTATACCACTCAACAAACCCTAACTGCCCATCCCTTGATTTGCTTTCATCATTATCAAAAGTAGGGACTGTGCTGCTTTTGCTCCCTCCCTTTCTTGCCTTCGACTCTCACACTTTCTTTCTCATAAGAGGCGTTCTTTGCACTCAGCCACGGGCCATTAAAGTTGTCCCACAGCGATAAGCTTTTGTCTGTGTGACCAAACAGTTGATGCTTGATAAGCGTAATCCTGGCCTGTGTTTTAGTCCCCTGAATGGGGCTGTGTGGGCTGGGAGGCCCTTCACAAAGCAGCTAGTGCTAAATTGCTCACTCTGGCTTGCCTTTTGTCTCTGGATTTGTGAAGCACTTTGAGCCGTTTTACAGTTCTGAGGGCAGTGGCCTCTGTGGGATGGAGTTTACTGAGGGTTGTGTTTGTAGCTGAATTGACCACACAAAATCAGGAAATGGACCAATTCCAGTTCATGTCTAAGTAAGCTACGGATTTATTTTAAATGTCAAAAAAGTTTTTGTGCCGTTCTTGTCTGAAATTTGATCTCAGATTTTTATAAAAGTACAATAATATACAGTATAAAATTGGAAAGTAGCCGTTATCTGATTTTGTCAGTGATTTGAGACAGTGGAGGGGACTAAAACATAGAATTATCTCACAGGTACTAAAAAACACTATTTTAGAATAAAAAGTAATTAATTAAATGTAATTATTTGGTCCATCTGCAGGTCATCATTTGATGGTTCCTGTAAATCATCCTCTCTGCTGTAGGAAAAGGACTGGCCCTAGCAAGAGTATGGTCACCCACATCTAACTAGCTTTAGCCACAATCCCATTAATCGCATTAGAACTCAGAGGGGAAGCAGCCAAGTTGGATTAATTGGCCTGCACTATGCAAAGCAGGCACAATGTTACAGGAATTCAATACCAAGGAGGGCTGATGAGTGATTACATAAACATTTCACTCGCTGCTCAAAGTATAGTAAGAAATTATTATAGGGTAAGTGTGCTCTCATACTTTTCTTCCCTGTAGACTGTTTCAGTATGAACTGACTGTCTATATCTGAAAATGGCTAAAATACCAATTCCTTGTGTTCTTTATGTGTGAGATGTCAAAGGATGTCAACATTTTCCACCATCACTCACATCCCTATTTGTGCAGACCCGAGCCCCACTAATGCATCCCACATGTCCCCTCTGGGTTCCCATACATCAGCCCTTGACCTACAGGAGAGGTTCAGAAAGGAGGGATCATTTATTATTTAAATGTCTAAAGGGGTGGGGTGGGGGGAATTCTCATAAGGTCCATTTTTTTTCTGAACAATGAATCTGCAGGAACACATTTGGGTTAATGAGGCTGTTACAGAGCTACCAGACTAAATTCCACTATGGAATATGAGAACTTCAGTGGGGGTTTCTTTTGTTGGGAAAATCATATGATGTACACATCTGTAAAAAAAACAAAAAAACAGCCTGATGTTTAGTCACATTTTAGAAAGTCTTTGGTAGAAGAATATTTGAGTTTTGAAATTCCAGTTTGGTCATGTAAAGGAATTAGGTAGGACTATATCTGGAAATTTTACTTATCTGCATTTTAGCACACTAGTATGTAAACTGGTAGACTGAGGTTGACTGTATTGCTATTATTTAAACAAACACTGAGTGAAAATGCAGAATTATTCTACATTAATTCTACAGATACCATGCCAATTGTTTTTAACAGTCTAAACACTTGTAGTCCATGCTACTGTGCTTACTACATTATCACTAGTGAACAGTCTCTTGTATGAACAACAAACTTGTGTTGGAAACCATAGCACTACAACCCAAACAAACAAAAGTACCTCATATATAGTATCTGGCAAATTCCTACAATAACTGAATGCTATGAATAATGTACACTGTACAGTATACAATAAATAACAATTTTTTTTATTTTTTTTACCAGACTCATGTGTCTTTCAACAAGCATTGGTTATTTTAAAAGGTTGCACATTCATCAAAGATGCTGGCAGAACAGGAAAGGTCAAGGTTGAAGTTTTCCTTCTTCTCCTTCTTTTTTTTAAAATTGGGATCCATCAGACATATAATGAAAGACACATAAATGGATACATATTGTATCATAGAAAAACACCTGTCCTGTGGAGGGGATGGATAACAAATGTACTTGGCAAGTAAAAATGAATAGCAGATGTATCACCATGCTCTTCCAAACAGCATTGGGCTGAAGACAAAAATATGAAAACAAGAAATCGGCAGGGCTCCAACAACACAGGAAAAAAAAAAACTACTGAGGAAATCCAAAACCACTATTTGTAAGAAACATATTAACATGCATCTTTCAGCTGGAAGA
Source organism: Sandelia bainsii (assembly GCA_032362345.1). Classification (NCBI taxonomy): domain Eukaryota; kingdom Metazoa; phylum Chordata; class Actinopteri; order Anabantiformes; family Anabantidae; genus Sandelia; species Sandelia bainsii. Next base: position 18,870,897 of record JAUMHL010000025.1, read on the forward strand.
AATATTGATCCAAACATGGGTTAAAACACAGATTGACTTTGGATGAAACTAGAGCTAACCTCTCCAGTGGAAGAACACTATAGCCAAACAACAGTGTACATAGCAACAGCAACATAGAACAGATGTATAATTGTCAAACACCTAAACAAGAATAAAATATTATTTAATATTTATTTATTATTTAAATGTTATTATATTATTTATATTTAACAGATTTTGTTGATTTCTTTTAGGTTTAACAGGCAACTCTACTACAACTCTTTTTAAATAAACACATTTTAAACACAACCTGTTCATGACTACCAAACTAAAACTGTGCCTTGACATAATACATCAAAGCCCAGTAAGAAAAGAAACATAGTGGTACTTGATATTGCAGGTACTGCGACTTAATCGCCAGTGAAACATCTTTTATTCATTACACTGGCAATATACCCTCACAGGTCTTAGGTGCCTGGTGAAGCAGTCCTGTAATTCACTGAAAATATAACTCATTGGATGCAACAGTAAAGTTATATTTTCTGACTGCTAATTGTATTGTCATATACCCTCAGTGTATCTGAGAGTTTCAGGCCCTCTCTATATATACAAACACTTTAACCTCAGAGAACTCACCAATGTGATTTGCATCATCCTTTTCCTCTAGAGTCTGTTCTCTTTAAGATGTTTCTGACCTAAAACTCCTTAAAATGTCATGGCTGCAGTGTCTTGGGGTGATGGGTCTCAGACGATTGCACTCAGGAGCAATACAGAATAAATCTGAACCAAGTCACTCAGAAACACAGACACACTCATGCACACACCCTATAAAGTTTTTTCTCTCCAAATTAAGAATAATTAAAAGCTTTCTATGCCTTTACGGTTATAACGGCATAAGCCATGCTGAAAAAGCCTGAGTTTTCTTCTGGCCTGTATGTGTGCTGGCCTTTAGAACTGACCCATTGTTTATTCACAGTCCTAACTTGAAAAGGCAAAAGTTCCTACAAATTAGAAGTTTACTAATTAAAGGGCTTAGAGCTAAATTCATGTACATACGCAATTACGTTTTATGAGTAACAAACAGTTACCACCTTTTCATCCAATCAATAGAATGAATTTGAAAATATTTCCATAGCAAGGCTGTGACAGTCTAGAGTGATGACCATATACACTACTCACAAAAAGTTAGGGATATTCGGCTTTCGTGTGAAATTTCAGGATGAACCTAAAATGCACTATAACCTTTACAGGTGAACTTAATGTGACCTTCCCTCAACTTTTGA
>JAUMHL010000025.1:18872258-18883875 GCA_032362345.1 Sandelia bainsii
TCATGATATAATATCACTGTAGTGTGAACTTTTTACGTTTTCCATAAATTTCACCCGAAAGCCAAATATCCCTAAGTTTTTGTGAGTAGTTTATTTAAAGAGGCTTTGTATTTACAGATTGTCAGACCATAAACTATGTGTTGTCTTTTTGTCAGTGCAAGCTGTTTCATTTGGACATGGAAAGTGCAAAATTTATAAAGAGCGGCGCTCCATAAATGGCTGGTCCTCAGTTTCCGCACTAAATTAATGACCACTTGTCTACTTGGGACATTAAGCCTTTAGTTTTAGTGTTCAACAGAATAGGTTGCCTTGAAATCAGCTGCTTCAGGTTGCTGTCAAACTAGCCGTGCATGAAGATTTGAAAAAGATGTAACAAAACATGTGCCACATAATGGATGCTGTAATTCAAAATGCCTCACAACATTTTTTTTAATGAGTCGCTGCCATGGCTAACCTTGGCAGTGGCAGTGACATGCTTTATACACTGAGCTAGTGTAGATATTAGCTGCCAGACAACAGTAGGGAACTTGAAAATCCAGATGCCTTTAGAGTCGTGTCAGTCCTGTAGGATTCAGTCACTTGTAACATGCCAAATTCTTATATTAATGAATTCTGTTTATGTGCAGACAATAAAATATTATTTATTTATCACAAAGCACCACTGTGTCAGAGAACAGCCTCACAGAGGTACTTGTGTGGCAGTGTGAGGTTATCAATGAATGCTTGTTAAGTGTTTCAGTGTAAAATCAAGAGAATGAACACTAAAAATTTGTCTGATGTCCTCACCTGCCTGTTCCTATGCGTGGAAAGTCACACACAGTACTCAACACTTACAATTCAATTACAACTGACATTTCCTGCTATTTAGTTCCTCACCATACTATTTGCTATGTGCTGAAAAATTGTTTCTAGTAAAAATAAGATATTCAGTGTAGACGAATAAAATAGCTTTTATTCTGGGAATTCTCAGAAATCTGAGGTCATGGTTTAGCTGTGGATGAGAAGGAGAAAGTTAAGCAGATGCCCTGTGAACTCCTTTGCTCTTGACAACTCCACTTCTTACTCTACAAGGGTTTACTGAGGGAGAGCTGTAACAATTTCTGTACTGATAGGAAGCAAATGTGTGGACCGAAGGGCAAAATCAACTAAAACTATTTGATCTCCCTACCAACTGATTTACACTTGTGTAGCACAGTCACGAGAGACATGGAGAGAATGACCTTAAGTAAGTGAAGTCCAATTTCTTTTACATCTTACTCTTTCTCTTTGCCCCATTGTCTGTCCCTCTTTCAACATCTTCCCATCACTTTCTGTTGAACTCTCTGTCTTTCCCATTCCATCGTTCATTCTCTGTTCTCATCTCCCTGAAGGGTCTCCATCTTATCTCCGAGATAAGCTAAACTGCCACAGAAACACATTGGTCTTCATCCCCATCTCTCCCTCCCTTCTGGGTTTAGAGAGGCACATTTGGGAGGATAGATGGAGTTTAATGAAGCATTCTGAGTGTGTGCGCGTGTGTGGCACCAATTCACTTTTTACTTTCACTGATACTTCACAAATGAAGGGAGGCACACGTCCTGCACACTAGACAACATTATAAATCTCTAAGTTCCCTGAACCATGAGACCCCTTTGGACTCTACATCAAATAGTTTCCTCTTCAAGTAATTTATTCAAAACTCCTTAATGTTGTAGATACCTTGTGTGTGTTTACCTCATGAGATATAATATGCACAAAAACATGCTGCAAATCCAAAGTGTAAAAATTAATTTAAATTCCCAATTACTTTGTTGTTGTCCTCTCCATAAATAAGAGGAAAATACAATTTTCTATTTGTTGGCTGCATTCCTGCATATTGTAAGTTGTCCTCATTCATCACCTTGTTCTCTCTCATATATAATGAACACACACACACCCACACATTCTCCTACTGCCTTCGTTTACCCCACTGGCACAGGTGGTCTGCCTCTCACCTTCCGCGAAGCCCACCTGACCATGCTGTCTGCACAATCTCCCATGAGCCCAGTGTTACCATTCTGAGTGAGACAGGATGGAACTAAAGTTCAAAACCTGATGTGTTGTGTTCAACTGCTATTCGTTGCCATCTGGCTGCTTGGAACTGTGTGGCATTACGATGATGTGTTCAGATGTAGGGGAAATCTGTTTACCTCCAGTGCAGGTTGTTTGGTTTATATAGATGGCGGACTGGCAGATGTTAATGGTATGCATGTATGCACACACAGTGCAGTATATTTAATACTTCTGCATCTCCAATGGTGTATTTTTCAAAAGGTGAAGGTCTCAGCTGGTGCTGGTGTGTGTGTGTGTGTGTGTGTGTGTGTGTGTTATGATTTATTGGTCAATGGCTGAGTGTTGTTGCTGAATCTGCAATTGTGCTACAGTGCCAGCAACTGATATTCATAACATGTTGTTCTCTGGCAGTGACAAGGACAGAGAGAAATGAGAGGAATACAGAAACATAGAACAACAGTTTTTTTTTACCCTAAAAATGGTACAGTGATTATTTGTTTGTGTGTGTACAAAGAGACAGAAGGGTGGGGGGAGCACATGCAGACGCTCTTGTCTGACCCTGACCTTGGTTTAATAAATTGTCTCTGGAGGTGCAGCAACAATATGCTTTTTACTCTAATTATAACTTCAGTATGTGTGATAACTGTTATGTAGCAAAACTTGAAGTTTACAGTTCTATTTACTGAGACACACTCAGTAAATAATTGTACTGTAACATAAAGCTTTACAAAACACTGAAACCATTTTTTAAATATTTGAAAATTATTTAAAGGACTTACATGGTGTGTGTTTTATTAGCATACATAATAAGGTAATAATGCAAGTTAAGTAAAAGGGTGCACCACTATTTAGTACTGCACTTCCATAAAGCTGGGTCAAAAATCAGTGATACAGTATAAGGAAAAATAAACACATGAAATCACATGAATGCATGGAAAAACAGTGGATAGTTTTGGGTAAAAATTGATCAGCTCACTTATGATCAGTCAAAGACAGTTGAAAATGTTTTCAAACCTATTATAAAAGTAGTTTTAGTTGGTACCCAATATGAATTAATTGGGCAAAGTGGGCAGCTGCACCAGGGCCCCAGAGCCCAAGGGTCTCTAAGCTGTGTGTCTAGCTGTGGTATATGTTGCATAAAAACCTAAAACTGGTTTTGTCTGTAATCAAACAGTACATTTGTTGCTACCATGATCAAAAATAAAGAGTCCAGTTAATTTCCTAATTTGCACTTAATTCAGGTCACATTTTAGACATGTATTTTGTGACATTTATTTCATATTTATTTTTCTATTTCTGAAAAATCTATCCTACCTCAACTGGGATTCAGTTATTTATACATGTAGCCTTTTGCAGTAACAAAATTGCCATCCTTTTTAAATACAATTATGGGGATGTAAAATAATACTTTATACAAAAACATATATCAATCTCATGATAAAAGGGAGACCTAGACTAGTTACATTATTTTGTGACACAGAGGACATGTCTCTGTTTCACAAATAAAATTAAGAGTCATTTACAGCTGTAGTTGGGAATTTCATGATATTGTTCAATCAAGCTGTTTTGTAATGAAACCTTTCTCATGTCACTACTGTACGTTAATACATATAAGCTGATGCCCACACACTATCTGTATTTGCCTAAGGGTAAACACTCAGTGCTGATTTAGCTTGTTATTTATTCCACATCTCATCAACTCTGACCACAAACCTAACTGTGCAGTAAGACTGTGCCATATCATAGTGTCCATTATTTATCATAATTCCCTCCCTACCATAAGAATGTCACATTGTGATATTGATGATACAGTTGCATGACGATGTGTTGTGTGCATACTTGCCATATGTGTCTCACATGTGCCTACAAACACAACAAGCATAGACCAATACCCAATCTGCTATATTCTCTGTCTATTGCAGCATTACTAAGAGATGCTTCAGACACCTGAGCCAGCTATGACTATAAGCTCTAACCAAAAGGACAGTTTTAAGCCTAGTCTTAAAAGTAGAGAGGGTGTCTGCCTCCCAATCCTGAACTGGAATCTGGTTCCACAGGACAGGAGCTTGGTAGGTAAATGCTCTGCCCACCATCCTACATTTGGAAAGTCCAGGAACCACAAGTAGACCTGCACTCTGAGAGTGACCTTGATAATATGGCACTGTGAGGACTATTAAGTGCTTTATATGTGAGGATAAGGATTTTAAATTCTGTTCTAGATTTTACAGGGACCCAATGGAGAGAAGCCAGTGTAGGAGAAATATGACCTCTCTTGCTAATTCCAGTCAGAACTCTGGCTGCAACATTTTGGATTAACTGGGTGCTCTTGAAGGAGTTACTAGGGCATCTTATTAGTCATGAATTACAGTAGTCCAGTCTAGAATTAACAAATGCATGGACCCGTTGTTCAGCATCACTTTGAGACAGGATGCTCCTAATTTTAGCAGTATTCCTCAGGTGGAAGAAGGCAATATTTCTTTTATGTACAAAGTAAAGGAGATATCCTGGTCAAAGATAACTCGGAGATACCAAGATAGCAATATGATTAGATCTGATGTCTCTCTCTCTGATGGTTTTTGGGCCGAAACAGAATAACGTCTCTTGTCTGATGAAATTGCACGGATCCAGGCCTTTATGTCTTTTAAACATGCTTGAAGTTTGAATAATTGATTTGTTTCTGGTTTCATTGATAAATATAGCTGGGTGTCTGCGTAGCAATATAAATTTATGTTTCCTGGTAATATTGATCAGAAACACACCAGCATGACCTTAGCATGAGCAGGCTGTTCATGCTCCAGTGTGGCTGAATTAAAACAATACTGCAAAGAACAGTGGGACAAAATTCCTCCACAACCATGTGAAAGTCTCATTGCCAGTTATTGCAAATGCTTGAATGCAGTTGCTGCCGCCAAGGGTGGCCAGTTATTAGGTTTAGGGGGCAATTACTTTTTCACATAGGGCCAGGCAGGTTTGGACAGCTTTTTTCCCCTCCATAAATGAAATCATCATTTAAAAACTGCATTTTGTATTTACTGGGCCGCTGATGCAGTAGCTTGAAAACCCGTGTACATGCCCCCTCAAAATGTGAGGATTATTACTGTACATTTTGACCGGAAAGTTTATTTTTAACAGTTTTTAATAAATTCTTTACCAGGCAAATGGTATTTACCGGCTAAGGACTAAGTAACAGTATATCGTACAAATATATATCTATCTGTTCATATTTCTGCACTGGCTTCCAGCAGCTGCCCACTTCAGGTTCACAACTCTGACACTCACCTACTGAGTGGTCAACTTCCTCATCCAAGTCGACAGTCCCCCCCACTTACTGTGCTCTGCTGACGAACAGCATTCACCACAAAGCAAAACCTCCCAAGAATAGCTTTTTACCTCGGCTACTTCATTGGTTTAGTTTAATATTTGATGGTTAATCACTGGTTATGTTGACAAAAAAGATAATATGGAATGGTTCTCTTTTCATACCATCATTTATATTATAAAAAATACTATAGTGTCTTTAAATAGTGGTTTTAATTTTAGCTTGAGGATCTGATTCTATATAGTATTTTCTTGAGCTCTGATAAAAGATTCAATGGGTAGTTATACTTTTACTGTGCATCATAGCCAAAGGCACAAATAGAATTCACATGATGTTGAGTCCGCCGTAATCAATAAGCTGTAAACCAAGGATGGATGGTGAGCTGTTATGGCCATAAAACAAGGAGCCAGTTGTATTGACACGGCCATCCATACTACTCTGCTAGCTCTGTGTCGACAGGAGAGAGAGCTTTTTTTTACCCTGCCGTCCTTTATTTCGTCTTCTTAGCTCCTCTGAAAGGCAGCTGAGTATTCCTAATACTCTGAGTTTTCAGAATCAGAAAATTTCTTTTTCAGATCTTCTCTTGAAGGAGTTTCTTGGATAGCTTATTTTGCACTGCACTGCAAAAGACATTTGCAGTGCCTTTCAAAATATAGCTTGTAAGGGAAAAAAGTTAAAAGTTGCTGTATAAACAAATGCAATGGCACTCTCATAAGTCTATAAAAGGCATAAATTACTGTCTGATTATTTAATAACATCTAGGCACACTAGCATACACGTAATCGTAGAAAAAAAAATTCAGCCTTGGGTAAATATAAATATAAATAAATATGTGAATGAGTGCTGTTTTATGATCAAAATAGTTCGTAGTTAATGTGTCAAAATACAGAAAATCAAGGTCAACAGCAAATAGTCTAATATCTACTTGAAATATCACAAAGCATCTACAAAATGTAGTATCATTATTGGTTTAACCTTGAAAAAAGTTACTCCCACAAGCTTCCTGCACACAGTTCTTTTGCCCTCCCTTTTCCTTTCCCTGTATCACCCATATAGTATCTCCTGATGCTATACTGCAAATGCATGCCAAAATCATGCCAGATGAGACATTTGATGGAAGTGATATGTATTGATTTTTAATAAAAGACTTCTGCAGCTTTTAAGATATTGCACAATTAAAGTCCGTATTGAGCCATTAAGCTGAGTGTTGCTTTACACCCACTGTATTTTCATCATTTGGTATTTTGATGATAATGGAATAAACTGTCTTAGGCACTGATTCTAAGTGCTTAACTGATAAAACATTTGCTAACCAAAATATTGTTCATGGTAAGTTTATTGGTCTGTATGAGTTCATTGAAATTATGTGAAAGACATGAAAAAGAACAATATCAAGTCTTTATGCACAATATTAGTTTGTCATCAGAAATTTGAAATTTGTAGTATGCTTGCAAGGAACAAGGCAAGTTATCCCAAAAAAAGGTTATTCAGTGGCAACTGGACTTGTTTTAGTTCCTTAACCATGACCTGGATGACTTCACAGAAAAGGCAAGTTATGTTCCCATAAGGAAATACTGTGTCCTCCAAGCCCAATATTTTTTTCATTTTGAATAAGTCCTGACATTCCTGGGAAGCTTAAACTCTGAATAATGTGTTGATAGGTTGTACTAGTGACTAGTGTATCTGTGAAGTGCTTTGACTGGGTTACTGTATATCTACTGCAAAACAGTCATTACATACTAAAAGAAGTAACAACAGTAAGAATATGAAAGAGAAAAGATTTCTCTTTGAAATGTTTTACTAACTTTGTTCACTGTTTACAGCACTCATTCATTTCAAATTTCATATGAACCTCTGGAAAATAACCTTTTACCAGCTTACTACGCACATTCACTGCAAAAAAACTTTAACCGAAACTCAAACAATGTAGCCCTTGAGCCTAAAACAAATGGCTGCTTCACCTGTTAAAATCTACAGAACAAAAACTAAACACATTCAGTTTCTGCTGGTAACATTTTCTCAGTTGCTGGCTGGGACCACTTCACTGTCTGAGTTTATGAAATACTTGCTTCAACAGCCATGAAGCTATGTAGTGATGAGTTAAGTAACCTTTAATATTTACTGTGTGTATAAGGTTTGTGGCTGGGAATATAATAGGGCCTTCCTTTTCTTGGCTGTTTTTGCTGTTCCAACACATTAACATTACATGACACCAGAATTTAAAAAGAGGAAAGGAAAAATCTTGCAAGCAATTCACGAAAGCTTTCAGTGTGTTATTATGAATGTTAGCTACTGAAACAGCTTAACATATTTTTATCTGTTAATTTACTGGATGGTAAAAAGCTAAAATGCCTCAAAAACATGTTAATATTCTGCATAGATGTTATAATCCTAGCTGATTTTAACCTAAATTAAAATCTATTAAAAACACTGCAATGAAACTGCTCCCAGTTATTGCAAGAATTTGAAGTTTCCATGATTCATCATTGATGCAAAGTAAATAAATAAGTACTGTCCTTACTGAGTCAGTGGAGATGTTGTAATCTCTTTCTAAATTAACTCGTTAATTATTGCTTATTAGTAAATTTTTGCATTATAGCCAAGCAATTTACAGTAACCACCTGTACAAGACCTCACCAGCACTGCTGCTGTTAAAATGTAAATGTGTACAATTGTACAGAAGTAAATTGCATATAGCAATACAGCTATGGATCTGTCAAGCTACATTTGAGCCAAGTACTCACATCAGCAAGCTAACATGATTGTGTTTAGGAGTCCCAATGTTTAGCATGTTTACCTTAAAGGTTTATTTTGTTATCATGCAAACATTCTAACTGAGACTGATTTGAATTCAATTTTGATTTATTTATGCAGTAGGTATATGGGGCAAAAGCAAAATGCTGGACAACAAGAAATTCTGACTTGGTGAAAATGTTCATATGAAAAATCAGAAGATCAGTGTACAAGTACAATTCATTCTCTGGGTACCATGAATGTGTGTATCACATTTCACAGCACTCTATGCAACAGTTGTAGGAATATTTAAATAAATAGATGTCAACTTAATAGTAGTGCTAAGGGAAAATTCAAGGTTGTTAGACTGTATTCTCCATGGCCCTATTATTTCTTGGCAATCCATTTAGTATTTGTCTCTAAACCACAAATGTCAGCCTCGAAGTGTAAAAGTCAGGGGCTCCCCAAAGTCTGTACTATTCATCCTCTGGGGACTATGGATGTCAGTAAAAAATTTATTGGCATTCCATAAAAAAGTTATTCATATATTTCAGTTTGGACCAAAGGGGTGGACCGACAAACTGATACTATCTAAAAATCTGTCATCTTTGGTGACTGCAGGCTAGAAAGTTTCAGTTTTCTCCTTTAGATGGTAAAAGACAATAGGCCAAAATAGCAGTGACTTCATGGTAATCAAGTTCTTTATGGAGACAATTGCTGAAATGGGGAGAATTTGAAAAAAGAAAAAAAACAAGATGCTTATTTACCTGTCTTACTTTTACTGAACGCTTCTAACAATCTAATACCTATTTAATCTTAGACATTCGATACGTACATACAAACCTTGTTAGGAATGTTCTGTACTATGCATCTTTTAAATGGAATTAGGTACAAACTATCCTTAATGTGACCCGAGTCCCACATTCAACTTTTAGGTTTCTTTGTCTCTGTCCGGGTTCAGAACAAAACCCAAATTTCTTCGGGTTCGAATTTTTAGATACACTGGGTCAAAAATGGATAGAGAGAAAATATAACTTAATATAAACAGTTTAAAACCACAATTATAAATGTTTACATAAAAACTTTTAGCTATAAGAAGAGATACAAACTTAAAACTACTGGCAGTAATAGCTAAAATCAGAGCATGAGGCCTTCACAGGTGACTGCGGCCTGAGGAGGGGAGCAAACAATCAAAGATCTACTCACCACATACACGTCCAAATATTACACACCTTGTACACACTACATCCACCCTATAAAACATGCATATAATATGAATGCTAAAAACTGTATAACCCAAATGGTTGTTAATTTAAAGGGGATGGTAGTGGTGGAGACTCACGTGCCGCCCTGCTCAACCCAGCCAGGCTATGCATATGGTCCGCACACCTGCACTGATTAATTACCAATGGCAAAATAAAATACAACAACACTCTCAAAATCTTGGGAGGAAGCTTAGGAGCAAAGACAAAAGAAACAAAACACGAAACAAAAACACGCCACAAAAAAAGGAAGTGGCAGTGTCTTCTGAAAGAACAAGCAAATCATTGTAAAGCTGCCACCGTGTCATCCCACCATTACTCGATGGCCAGAGTACCGCTTACCTTGTGCGTCTCAATGAAAATGGCCCACAGACAACAACCGAATCACCGGCACCGCTCACCCAATTGCGGTCCCAGCGGTTTCCACTTATTCTATTCTTTATGCACCCGACAACAGCACAACAGCCTGCCGATGAGGGCAGCCCAGACGCCAGAGAAGAGCCGTGTCACAGCTGTGCGCTATTGGGGTTTATATTAGCCGCTCAATCACAACTGGAAGTAACGTGGGAGTGCATCGCGCTGTCCGCCCTAGGGCGGACGTGACAGGATACTGGACTGCCGGTTACATTCTGCCCCCGCTATTTTAAATTGGCGTCCCGACAATTTCCTGAACAGAACAAATTAACTACTAGGACCAGTTATTCAGTAAAGTGCAGCCCACTTACCCTGCTCCTCACTGTCGATGGTAGGTGATGGGGATTTGAGTGTTTACCAGCAGTCTTTCGAGTGGACTTGGTCCTTCCTGGAGGAGATACTAGAGCTGGGCCCTGCTATCGCCTCTGAAGGGTCTATTGCTCCCGTTATCCCAGGATATGGTGTCAGGGTCCTTTCAGGAGATGCCTGTGCTCTGGCAGGTGATGCAACTGCATGTCCCGCTGCAGGGTGAACCGTCACCCAGAAGCTGCCTTCCGCATCACCATCCGGGCTGAGTCCTGCAACTGCTGGGCTAGTTACAGAAAGAGGGGGGACACCAGAAGCGGGCACTGGCTTCAAAAGAGAACGATGAACATGACGTACCTCTGACAGTCTCTCACGGTTCAGGGGGTCTCACCACCTGGAAAATATCAGAGCGCCAAATGTCTCTGATCTTGTGCCTCCCTCTGTAGGAACGGTCCTGCATATAAACAAGCTGGCAAACTGGTAACACATCCATTTGCACGTTTCTGTCTGCTCGCTCCTTCCGCTGAGCTGCAGCCATCCTCATTCTTTCTCGTGCACTGTCCGCTGCCACTTTAAGTCGTTGCTGGTGCTCCCGAACCCAACTGCAGACGTCACCCGCTTCTGGTTCACTACACTACCTAACAGAAAGTCAACAGGGAGATGTGGACCAAACATCAACATGAACAGGGACTGACCTGTTGTCTGATGTGGCGTGGTGTTGTAGCTAAACACGACTTGAGGAATATACTCTGGCCACTTCTGTTTCTGCTCTGCAGACAAAGTGCGAAGGAGGTCATGGAGGGTCCTGTTAAAGCGCTCACACTGGCCATTTCCCTGTGGGTGCTAGGGAGTGGTTCTGGTCTTACTAATGCCATACAGGTTACACAACTGCTGAATTATAACATTCTCAAAGCTCCGACCTTGGTCAGAGTGCAGTCGAGCTGGGACTCCATATTTGTAGAACCATTCCTTAACCAGAATCTCCGCAACTGTAGAAGCCCGCTGGTCCCGCGTAGGGATGACCTGTGTAAACTTGGAGAAGACATCAGTCATTACCAAGACCTGCTCTCTGCTGTCTCTTGCAGGGTCTAGCAGAGAGAAATCAAGTGCCAAGATTTCATTTGGCTTTGAAGCCAGCAGGTGTCCCATTGGAGCTCGGGCCTGTGGCTGTGTCTTTTTAGCCACACTACACCTGCTACATCTTTGACACCAGTCTTTAATCCTCCTTCCCATGCCAGGCCAGTAACACCGCTGCTGGATCAGCTCTGTTGTCCTTTCAGCTCCTTGATGTCCATGGTAGGTATGCAACTGTTGAAACACCTCCTCTTGTAAACACTCGGGAAACACTAGCTGCAACACACACTCACCACCATCAGGCCGCTGGTAGGTCCGATGTAGCAGTCCTTCTTTTAACACCAGACACTCCCACTGGAGCGTCTGGTGTTAAAACAACAACAACAAACAACAACCCTAGGGCAGCAGGGGGGAGGCTCTGCTTCTCAAACCTGCTGGGGAACCGCTCTTGCAGGCAAAAAGGAAGGACAGCACTTAT
>JAUMHL010000025.1:18883975-18899026 GCA_032362345.1 Sandelia bainsii
GAAGGTCACATTAAGTTCACCTGTAAAGGTTATAGTGCATTTTAAGTTCATCCTGAAATTTCACCCGAAAGCCGAATGTCCCTAACTTTTTGTGTGTAGTGTATGTATCTTGCCAGTGTCCCGGCAGGTGAATAGCTAAGGCTCTTCAGTATAGCCTATAGGGATTCTTTGTTTAAACTCTTTTGGCCTTTGCTGAGCAATTTAGGTTAAGTTTTGACCAGGTGAAACAGTAACTCCTAGTGTCATATTATGTCAATGTGAAAGCTGTCTTAGTGGTTGCTCTAGGAAGAGTTAATGTTTTCATGGCATGGCATGCCAGTTAGTACATTTTAAAGTTCAAAACTAATAATTATTTAATAATTGCATAGGTGTGCCAATCTCATCTATTTTTCTTGATATCTAGAATTTCTTGCTAGATATCAATATTTAATCTCCCTCACAAGGACTGTCAATGAATTTATGCCTTGTTCATACCTTATAGGTATGCATGGTAGAGATGGTAAGGCTTTCCATGTTAATGACTTTCAAGCATTATCAAGAGTTGGTCCTATGAGAATTAAAGTACTGCAAGTGCAAAAACCATATCCCTTACATTTGGGTTTAGTTACAGTAAAAAACAGACTTTGGCTAATGTGAATTGCCTGTTAGTATAGTGCACTTTCAAATTATGAAGAACCAAGCCGGATGTATCAGATATTTTAGAAATCCCAGTTGGACGTATGACTTTTTAACTATGGTTAGTCCAACAACTATGACTGTAGCATTAACAGCAGAGTGAATTGGGGATATTGCCAGTGATTCATAGGTCTGGATATTGTTGTATTTAATATCATACATCTACTTATATTTTTTCACCAGCATGTCTAGTTACCGAACAGTGAGCTCACAAGCTGACTCTCTTTTCTTCCATAGAAACACAGAATTGCACTGCTTAGTTACCAAGTTATTTTTCAGTAGGCTGCTTGTGAGAAGAACTTCTCTCTTTTCAAACCTCCCAATAGGTTGACTTTACTACATTTTCTGGAAGTTACTGTCCAAGAGAGAGTGCAGACACCTATAATAAGGTGGCGCAATGTCTAACAGCATGGGTGTGTGTTGCAGAAGTTGTCTGCACTTCCTTCCTCCCAAATAATCTGAGCTGAGTAGACTCTGTACTGATTTGTAATCCAAATAATGAGGTGAGAAATTGAGTCAGATGTTGGACTGGTAAGCATTGGCATTGTTGACATTTCATGTCAGTTAGTTTATAAACACCAAAGAAATCATTTAAAGCCTTGTAATTCTTGATGTAACAGAAATTTCATATTGAGATGAATTGTTTTGCTATTTAAAAAAGAGAAGATCACAAGTTTGCAGAGACCAGAAGAATGTTTTTATATGGCGTGTTTTGGTCTGACCAACAGTCCAAATTTCACAGATCTTCAGTTTATTATCATGTTAGTTAAGGTGAAGCATCAAATCATCACTTTTGAGTTGCCCTTTTACATGAGTAGTGATTCAAATGATTAAACATTTGGACTGAATATTGATCAACACTGACTTGTCAACTGCTTCAGCAATATTTTAATCCAAAAATATAAAACACAGTGAAGAAATACTAAATGCCTTATTTTCTATGGTAATAGACCATTAATGTAACACATATACAATACTATGGCTACAAATGTGAAAAGCTAATTACCAGATGAAAACAGGCACTAATACAAATTTTGACTCCAGATTTCCCTTCCTGCCATTTCACAATATTTCCTCAGATATAGTGTGTTCCCCATAATATATTATTATTGCACCCCTTAGTAAAATGTTGTTTATTTAATTAATTACCACTGATTTTTAAACTCTGTAGCTGTGGGGTTTCTATGGTATATGCAGCCAGGCAGAGCTTGTAAAAACCCTTCTGGAAGATTCATAAAATTATAAACCTCAGGCAGCTTCTCCTGAGGGCCTCTTAATGGGTTGGTGTCTTTCAGGAAGTGTTAAAATTTAAATTATGGAGAATTTTACACTTCTAAATGACAGCCTGGGGAACAGTGAGAGGCAGACCCAGGGTGGGTCCCTATCTTGGCAATATTGGTCCAATAATCTATTTCAGTAATTGCCAGTGACCAGGATATGCCTATGGTATTGTAACATAAAAGCCACTGGATTGCAATAAAGGAGACACAAGTTTTCAAGTATAAGTCATGATATAAAGACAGAAAGCTACACTACTTCAGTCTCTGGAGCGTTTACAAAGCATCCATAGTAGATGATGCTCATTTTTCATATCTTGACAGTGACAGCTCCATAATCTCACAAATACCTTTCTAGGCTTTAACAATGCTTAACACAGAGTTAGATTACCTGACATGTCAATAAATAAAATAACTGACTTAGTTTAGACAGTTCAGTTCACTGAACAGTTGTGATATTGATGAGTGAAAATATGTCACCCCAGAGATGATGTGTCATTTGTCAAAGAATGAAAAAATTGAATGTCTTGTATAAAGGACTTTGACCAGGTGTTCCCTTATGTGTTGTTGAGTATAAAGTAAGAAAAAGTACAGCATTAACACATAAAGTACATAAATCTCTTTTTTTGACTGCTGATTTTTATTAATTTGTTTTATTTGAGATATTTTATGTTACTTTGAAACCTAAGCTTAAGTTTGATTAATAAATAAGAGTGACTTCCCAGGTTTGCATTTTTATTGACTGTTGACTGTTGCTATGGGTAAGTTCTGAAAACTTCTCAAGTAGCAGTTTGAGAGCTGTGTGATGTAATGTGTGGTGAGTAAGAATAGTAAGTCTTTTTCTACTACATCTGGCCACAGTTGTGTCAGAGTTGAATGTCAGTAACAGCCCAAGGCCATGTATTTCAGTCTAGTAACACCACCTTTTTGAATAAAAAAAATGCAGTGAAGCAGAATTCACTGTTTTATCACCTTCTCCAATCATATTGAATAAAAAAACTCTTAATTGTCTTTCTAATGGGAGTCATCAGGGTTAGGAAAAATGTTAAATTACCTTTGAGGGACATGCATAAACCACCTGGTGAAATACCAGTTATAAGCTATTGCATTGGTACGATTGTTACTCATTGTTTAAAAACATACTGTACTTCTTAGAAGTCATTAATGTATAACAATATTATTATATTGCAGAGTACAGCCTTGAAAATTCTCATTCTCCACCTGTAAACTTTCATGCAATTCAGATCTGTCTCCGGTGAGCAAAGGTAATGCGTAAGAAACATATCCTCGCTTTCATGAATCTTTCATTTTATGACATCTTCTGAGTGAACAACAACAAAAACAGTTCTTCATTAACCACAGTGAGTCAGGGGTGGGAAGGGTAGATGGAGGGATGGATAGAAGATTACAGGGCTGTAGATTAAAACACATACTTTCAACAGTGAAACAGGAATGGAAGAGAGAAAACCTCAAGGAGATGAATAGATCTTTGAAGTGACACTCAGTACTTCTTTGAAGCTGTTCTCTTGTCCAGAAGGAAAGATGGGTCTGTACTGTACATTTGGGTTTGGCCTTACAATTTTACCTTTGAGGACAAAGTATATAACATAGAAGTGTGAATTCAGAGGAAGGTAGATACACTGTATGTCTCCTTCCAGAGAACTGCTAGAATGTTAAGTGAAAATGTTTTGATTTAAAAGTTATCACTAAAAAGCACGTTGCTGCCAAGTGAAGGGGCATGAAGTCCTCAGGAACATGCCAGGAATAATTTGCTGCTGCACTTTCCCAAGCACATGAGTATACTGCTGCCAACACCGGGGAAATGTTTGCCTCTGTCCTGATTTCAGATCAGGGCAGTGAGATCAAGCTTGTACTGTAAATCATGAACTAACACCAATATTGTCTAAATGCAGGCTAACCAGTAAGAACAAATTCTTCCCCCACACCTCATTTCTTCCCTTTTCTGAATGCAGTCTGAAATTTTCCAGTTCAGAAATTAGAATATTCTCTAATTGACCTATCAGCCCAGCTTCCCTTAGTTACTACTGCTGTCCCTATTAGCTTTAAATTTGAGTTTAGCATGGATGGAGTTAAGTTGCAATGAGAGCAGTGGCAGATTTGCCAAATGAAATTCTCAGTAATTGTTTTGAACAATGTGTCCTTAGTTTCGAACAAAACAGACCATCAATAGCACGGCAGACTTTATCAACTGTATCTACAAAGCTAATTAACCTTGACCTCATAATTATCCTTAAGAGTTTTATAATATCACACTAATTTATTGATACTAATTATTTTCAATGGTTATTAAAAATCTGTGGAAGTTTAGATCATCAGTGGCAGAGTCTGCCATTCCCACTCTATATAATTGTTATTCACATAATACACATACACAAATAGATTTAGATAAACAATGCTAGCATATACTGTACTTGATGAAAATCTGAGTTACACACACATTTGTATTGAAATAATCTCGAAGAGGGGAACATGACAGGTCATTTTGAAGAGGAAACCAATTTGCACCAGTACAGCTATATCTAGAGCAGCTTATAAATAACAAAATGTGGTGTAATACAGTCTCCACCAGACATTTTGGTGTTTCTGGCTACTGTAAAGGGTGCATAATTGCCAGTTACATAATAAAAAGTCAGTCAAATAATGGAATAGCATCAAAATATTTCTTTACAGTTCTTGTATTCTATGCTCTGTAATATTTTGGGGAAAAAGTGCTTTGAAAGCAAACTATGCTAACTATACTCCTGAGTCAAGTTTATATTTTGTCAAAACAAAAGTTGTGACTCAAATTTGACATAAACCCAATTATTTGAATGGGTTTCTTTAATACAATTTTACACACAACTTTGTTCATCTCACATTTCATGGATGAGCATCACTGATAGTAATGATGTAACATGGGAATCATATCTTTAATTGGTTTAATTAATTTAAGACAGATTCCTGTGTCCATTGTTTGGAGGAGTTTCTTTTTTTTTTTTTATTTCTGCTGTCGCAATGCTGCAAGGTCATGAGGTCATAAGATTGTTTTTTTTTAGTTAAAGTAAGTAGGACATAACAGACTTGAACATACAGACTTGCCCTACATATCTAAACAGGAAGTGAGAAGATTGAGAAGAAGATGGAAAAAATAAAAATAATCAAAACCCATACAAAATGTACATGAGTACAGGCAGAGTAGGTTGTTTCAGATTTTTCTAAGGAAAATTCTCCCTTCTGATATTCACTCAGTTTTTTTTCTAGGGGTGAAGTTCTGCCTAGAGGGTGTTTTATGAGAAGAACAAAAAAAACAAAAACAATGTGCTTTGTTACTTAACAACAGCTACTCATGTACTGCAGAATTTTATTTTGCTTTCTAAAGGTATTTTATTATTTTAGTTAATACTTGCTTAATATAGTGACAAAAATACCTAATTTTTTATTTATTTAACGCTTTCAGTGGAGATGTGTCCTTGCATTAGATGGGCAAAACTAGGGCTGTCAAGTGATACAAAAGTGAGACAAAAAAGTAATCTTATTAACTACATGCCGTGTCACTAATAAATCTAAATAAATCACGTATATTTTTTGTCCTGTGAAAATAAAATATTTGAATTCAACTACATTTTGGCAGATAAGTGAATCAATAAATAACATAACATAACATAACATTGACTATAAAGTTTGTCTTTAATTTCAGAATAAGAACTTTCTTCACTGTCTGCATGCAATAATAGTTATAACAATCAAATATAAAACGTATGAACATGCTGAGGAAATTACCCTTCTTCCCAGCATACAACCATAGAATGAAAAGCTTTTGACCAGTACTGTTTTATTCTGTCAGGAGGGAATGTAGTGGCACTATTTCCTTCAACATTTAGTATTTTTAAATGGTATTTAATCAGTGTTTTAAGGTAGTAGCCTTACTAATAGTGTAAGAAATATTCATTGGTTGTATACCAACTGTAAGGTTACCAATGAATATTTTCAGTGGCCTAATGAGTAACAATAATCTGGCATGTAAATACAAAACCACTGATGTAGCTGGTACAGATCTTTTTTGGGTGAGAAGAAAGTAATTAATAAAAGAAAAGACAGAAACCAAAAGAGAAAGTCAATAAATGGCTGATACATGACTATCTTTCACATATCCAGAAGATACTGTGTATCTCTAGTGTATGCTGTAGTATTGCAATATTGCTTCCAGCCATTTGTGTCACAACTGAGCATGACCCTGTAGCGCCCTGTAGAAATGATGTGCTCCCACATGGAAGTGACATTGGTTGCATTGACTTTAATGGAAACCACCTGCATTCTTTGAGAGTGCGTATTTTATGTCACCCCCACCTGATACTTTTTCTTCTCACAGGTCACTGAGAGGACAGCCCTCCCTGCAGTGAGTTCACATTTTCATCATTCTTTCATTAACATGCTGATTTCTTGAACTGTTTGAATTTATACAGACTAGGAAAATGTTTCTGGATCAGGAAGAAGAAGAGGTGTAGTGGTGCATATAGTAGAACAGGGGATTTACCATATTCCTACATACAAATAGCTACATAATGGGTATCAGTGCAGACTGTAAAACTGTTTTAACATTACTGTAAACAGGAGACTTTTGCCATTGCCTCTTCACGTACAGATATGTATGATAAACATGGTGCTCTATTGTACATGCTGCAGCACCCCAAACTGTTCAATACCAAAACCATGGAAATATAGTGATAGTGTACTATGGAATTAATGCCCCAGACAAACAATAGTGGTAAAAGTAACAGTAAAGAGTGAATTAATGTGGTTGATATTGCATTTACATATTCACATCCTTTGGGAGCAGATCCTTGGCCTAATAAGGGCTATAAAAGCAGAAAAAAGACAGATAAACAAGGTTGCCCATGTGGACAGCCATTAGGGACAGACAATTCTTGTATTTCTCTCACATTTTGGTCTATAGAGAGAGTAAATAGATCTACTGACAATGTTTACCCACAGGCCACCCAGCTCTAATCAAGAGGTAAAAAACAGAAGTAAATGAAAATGCCACAGATCTTGCACTGCATCACTGCTTTGCCACCGCTCTTTTAAATAGATCAATTGCATCAGCTCACATTGTCAGGCCCTTAATATCCTCCCCGTGGACTTGTGGTTTAGCTCTTTAGTTCCATAAAAGCAGACTTGATGGATGGCTTTGCAGCACTCTGACAGAGGCATGGGAATCCCCAAACTGCTCCCCTCCCTCCACATGCAACCCCACCCTCCACCATCCGCCACTACCACCAATCCATCCCCCTTCCAGAGCCAGCTGGCAAGCTGTTGTTCAGCATTTTGCCAGCCTCAGTTTCCTTTTTACAAATTGAATCACAAGCTCAGTATATTTGGGGTTCGTAAACAGGTCAGTCTGATTGAGGGACAACATTTATCTGTTGCAAATGAGCAGACTGTAGCCAAGAGGCATGAAGCAGAGCAACAGAGATGAAGAGAACCAGACAGAGATGACAGAGTGACTTCGGCAGGAAGTAGTCAATATTAGCCAGAAGTTATGTACCTCGGCATAAGATGGGCCTCAAAAATGTTTAGGCTTAGTCAGTAAGGTGGAGTGGTTAGGTTTAGGCAAAGACCCTGGTCAAAGCTATAACACTAGAGCCAATATGTACTGTCTGGCAGCTGCCCAACAACAATTTCCCCAAGGGGATCAATAAAGTGTCAATTATTATAATAATAATTATTATTACAGGCATACCATAGAGATTAACTTCTGGAAAGAGTTAACAATTCCCAGCTAAAGTTAATATCTCAGCATCTTGTTGTCTTTGTCTGGAGGCAGGTCCCTCTAACAGAAACAGAAGGATGTAGCTTAAGAGAGAGACAGAGGGAGAGACACACACAGAAAGACAGAGTCAGAGAGAGAGAGAGGTCTTGTATCATTTAATCAATTTGAGAAACACAAGAAAGGGAGAGAAAGGTTTAGACGAAAGTAACAATGTTGAAAAGTATGTGTGTCTGAGTGTACTCATGTGCAACACATTTTACTAAATTGCTGCCTCATTTATAAATAATAGATCTCTCCTTCTTCCACCATCGATAGGTTGCGAGATATTGATCAGCCATCTGGTCTCCTCAAGTCAAAGGGTAATATCTGCTGTTTACTACATATAAATCTTCACTTGGTACACTAAATAACAAGCAGGAAAAGCAAGAGTGTGAGAGAATGAGGGGAGGCACACGAGGCATAAGGCTCATACAGATGAAAAAAACGCTCCAGATCTGCCACTGATCATACTAAACTGAGACATTTGTCTCTGCTGGTTCTGTCCTGCTGTGCCTGCTTTGGGATGATTAAACTCTAGCCGACATCAGGCTGTCCAGGAGCAGATGAAACCTTTTTAAGCCACACTAGGAAAAATGACTAGGTGCAGAAGTGTTTGCTTGTAGTTTTAGTTCAACATTACTCAATGTAGGGCACATTTTTCTGCTTCTACCAGTCAGTATGAAGCACTGAAACATTTTCCCCTTGGGTAAGGCGTTTTGACTTTTAAAGGAAACTGCATATACACCATTAATGACATAACACAGTTTTCTCTTACTTTTTCTTGTATATAAAGTATATACAAAATATGTGAAGGTATAGGATGTGAAGTGCCAGGATCAAAAATTCATACATGTGACATTTTAGTCTTAATCAAGGTTTTATGCATTTAGAGTATTCTCACTAAATAATAAGGACAATAAAAATCTAATTGATTTTCCACAACACCCCAATATATAAATTAACTGAAGTCCTTCTACAAGGAAGAGGGATTTGTTAAGCAGTTGTACCCTTTCTCTCTCATGGCACACACATTCAAATCAGTTGCCAACATTGTGTGTGATATGTGTGGGGTCAAAGGGAACAAAATGTCCTGCTGAGACTTGATGATCACTTTACAAGATATGTTAGCAGCAGCCTTAGGCGGAAGCCCACCTGGTTATAACTTCAGTGTGTGTTCCAAATGCCGCTGACTATTTGAGAAAAACACACACACACACACAGATCTCCTCAGCACAGTCAGGCTGCAGCCATGCTTCACTTGCTGATTATGATCCCATCGTGTTTTTATTAGCGTCTCTGGGCTCTGCTCTTTAGTACACATCAGTTTCTAAACTGAGTCTTTCCTAATTTCTCTTCAGCCTTTGTCTTTCTGATCCAATGTCTTTCTTGCCGTCTTCAGATCAGATCAGATAATGTATCTTCTCCCATGTGTCACTTTCTACAGTCACAATAAAAAGTATTTGTGCTGCATTCCATTTACCTCTCAAGTTGGAGGTTGGAGCTGGGATTGACATTACACCCAAGATGACTGCATTCCAGTCAATAAACGGCACAGAGAAATGATGTCGTCTGTTGACCTATTTGGTCTGTAGGCAAACTGGTGTTGCTCCAGGGAAGAGGGGATGTTTTTCTTGGTGTGTGCTAAGACCAGCCGCTTGAAGCACTTCATAACAATGGGGGCCAGGGCCACTGGGCAGTGATCATTCAGGATCCTGACCTGTTTGTTTTGGAATTGGGATAATAGTGGCAGACTTGTGGCAGGTGGTGACCTGTTCCAGTGAGATGTTAAACAGGCTGGTGCAAACTGCAGATACTGTAGCTGACCTGCACTGTGTTTCAGCACTCGTCCTGTAACGATGTCAGGTCCTGCTGCTTTGTTGGGGTTAATGTGACTGAGGGCCTTTCTAACCTTGTGTAGATTGAACACCAGGGTATTTGGTGTGGCCTCCTGCAGGGTCGGCTTCTTGTGGTGGTGGCCCGTGTTGTTTTTGAACTGTGCAAAGAAATGGTCATCGGGGAGAGATGAGTCTGCTGCACTGGTTGAACAGGTGCTGCTGCTTCTGTAGCCAGTGGACTTGATTCCCTGCCAATGCATCTAGGGTCAGAGTTGTTGAAGTGCTCCTTCATTTTGCCTTTGTAGGAGTTCCTCTCTGATGCCTCTCTTCAGGGTGGATCTAGCTCTAGGCCTCTTGGTTGCTGGTGTGGAAAACCTCATCATGTGACTTTAGCAGTTTTTGAACTTTTCTGTTCATCCATGGTTTGAGGTTGGGAAAGGTGTGGATGTCCTTGTATCTGGTGACAGTGTCCATGCAGAAGTTTATATAGTAAATAACAGAAAATGCATAGCTATTCAGGTCAGTGTTGTTGTCCTGTGTAGATTCCAGTTTGAATAAGTCCCAGTCTGTATCATCAAAACAATCTGTGCCTCAACACAGAAAGTTATTGTGGAGGTCTAAAGAGAGTTTCTTTGGACTGCAAGGCTTTTGTCCAGACAAGCAGTGGGACTTGTGGGACGTTAAATACAGGTCACACTTTCAAAACTATGTCCAAGCAGTTCAGCAGAATGCCTTACGTGCACTCCAACCAACTTTTAGATTTAGCTCAAGAAAATGAAAAACAAACTTGACTAAATACAAATGCAGAAGAGAGATTTCAGGGTTTGTTTTTTTTATGATTGTTTAAATAAATTTTTACTTTGTCATATGTTATTGTGTGTAAAGTAAAAATTTGTTTTTTTTTACATTTTAAAATAAATTTACAATGCAGTAAAATGTGCAAAAAGTGAAGCAATGAATACTTTTCATTGTGACTCTGTATCCAAACTCCCAAAACTGTCATTTACTCTTTAAGGTGTATAAAATGCATCAGACCGCGGGGTGTATTGATTATTTAAAAGCAGCACTGGATGAAATAGATATGCTAGCAGCAAGAAGGAGCAGAGGGTGAGCTGCATGAACCGACCAATTATATCATTCTTCACCCTCGCCTGCTGCTCGGGACTGTGAACTGAAATTATGGCTATTTAAAACAATACAGAAAAAGCAACTGGGCTCTGTGTAGAATGTGAATGTGCATTCTGGTACATTTGTTCAAGATTAAACCTTCTCTTTTAGTTATTTTCCACAAATTTTGTTGCTACTCAGAATGAATAGAAGGTCAATGAATGGAATGGACACAGGGATTTTTTTTTCTCCCCTCTCCGAGGTGTTTTATGAGAAAGAGACCTTTTCAGTGTAAGATTTCTCCCACACATCTGTCACTGAGAATGCCGAAAAGCCTATTTAATGGTAATGCCATAACCTGGATGAAAAAGCAAAGCATGAAACACAACAAACAAGTAATCAAAAATATTAAACTCATGTGCCAGTCTATACGGCATGACACTCTGAAATAGCCATCTAGAAAAAGTGAAAAGAAAATATAAAGGAGATACTGAGGGTACCTGTTCAGATCATCATCAGTGATCACAGTGGCAGTGGCAGTGTCAGAAAAGAAAATTTTGACAGAGAACTTTCAGCTGAAGCATTAAGCTGTTTTTTTTTAACCTTAGAACTCCAGGGTATGTGATCTCTCAGGAGTCCCTGCCAGTGGGCACTGGTGCAGCAGTGGCTGTGTCTGCTTCCTGGATTGGAGTGAACAGGAGGTAGGTTAGGGATGTGAGACTGCTGGACTATCAGGAGGAACACAGCAATGCCTTTTACAGCTGGATGTGTTACTACTGGCATCACTACACAGGCAGAGTACCATCAGCAGACTTACAGACACACACACTACATGGCACAGCACATGGTCACAGTGTAAAATCACTTTGTAGTCAGCGTGCATCACACCCTAGAGGCGAGTATGAGTGTGTGTGTGAATGATGTGATGTGTGCCCCTGTGCTCATGGGTGCTGAAGGGGAAGGTTAAGCTGTAGCCAGATGTTGCAAGACAGTGTTCCAGTAAAGTCCCAAGTGTGAGCAGAGAGGATTATAAAACAGGGCTTTCATGATTGTTGCACTGTTATATATTTATTTTTGTCTAAGGATGTGAAATTGTATTTATACAAAAGCAAACAAAGAAACAAAAAATAACAGCATGCATCTTCTTGTGAAGAAGGGTGCATTACATGGCGTGATTGTTAATTGTTGCAATTGTTGTTAACTAAGTCATACATATCAACTCTCTTTTGTATTTTTGCCCAGTTATTGAACTTAATTGCTACGGATTACTTTACTGTTTATACAATCCCAACATTACATTTACATACACACATGAGTAATGATTATTGTCCACAACTGACACTAAATAAGAAAAGAGAAGAAAAGAAAACTGAACAGTTTTTTACAAAAAAAGAAGAAATGCTTATAGAATTTAACAGCAGCTACTCTGCTGAACTACAAAACTTAAATGGAAATATACAAGGATTCTCAGTAAGTCCACATTGTGCCAGCATTGGCTGCTTTACATCTTGGTGTTCTTCAGTGTAGTTTTCTGTCTCTAGGCAGTGTCATAAGTGGAACTTGGCCAATGGGATCCACTGACGTTTGCACCTTTTCAGAAGATCTGAGGGTGAGCAGTCTAGGCACTCTAGCCTTTGTGGACTGTGATAAAGTCTAACTTGGCATGAGTGAGGGAACCAAGAAATGAGCTGCTATTGTGTTGCTGTTGCAAAGATAATGAGAATCTCTTGTGATTATGAAGTATCACATCAGAGGATTTCATGAACCTGTGTTGGATTCCAGCTTTTCCTCATAGCACTCTTGGGACGGTGCTCCGGAATGTCGCCTGGGAAGAGGAGGATTATGCATACAGGGAAATCATATGGAATTATAGGCTTGGGCTCAGTAGCTTTGGCATAATGCTAAGCAAAGATGGCTGGGTTGTTGTGAGAGAGGATAAAAGAAGGTGAGGAGAAAATAACTGTAGAGAGCATGAGAAAGGAGCACTTTTTTATTATTTATTTATTTATTTGTATATGGTGTTTTTTCTCATGCATTCCATCTTTAGCTTTTACAGTTTCCAATTACAGTATACAGTAACCAGTGGGCCCAAGGCTTAATGGGATAACAGAGAACAAGTGGTTAGCATACACAAGACACATTCATGTACCTTTCTTTGTGGCTTTTGTATTAATGGATGAAGTTGGATGTTGTGATGGTCATGTAACTTGAGCTGTCCATACTGCTATTCTGTTCTTACTGCCGTCATCAGCAACATAATCTTTTAATCTAAATTTTTGTATTTTTGGACTAGCCCACTTCATGATTTCTTCCTCCCAAGCTGGCCTCTGCTGGTCTCTTTATACATGACTCCCTTAGGCAATAGTATAAGGAAACACTATAAATTTGCATTGCTATGCAGATGACACCCAGCTATATTTATCTATGAAACTGGATGAAACAAATCCATTAGCCAAACTTCAAGCATGTTTAAAAGACATAAAGGCATGGATGTCCTCTAGTTTTCTACTCCTTAATTCAGACAAGACAGAGGTTATTCTATTTGGGCCTAAAAACCTTAGAGACATGTTATCTAGTCATATTGCTTCTCCTAGATGACATAGCATTGGACTCAAGTACTACTGTGAGTAATCTTGGAGTTATCTTTGACCAAGATATCTCTTTTACCTCCTACATAAAAGAACCACCTCAAGAATATCTCTAAAATTAGAAGCGTCCTGTCTCACAGTGAGGCTGAAAAACTAGTCCATGCATTTGTTACTAGAAGTAACAAATGCATGGACTGGACTACTGTAATTCACTACTGATAGGAAAATCACCCAATCATGTCTAGTCTCAAGTCATTAATACCAAGTCAAAATCAGAAAATGTGACTTAAGTCTCCCACTTCTGCTGGACAGCTTCACTTTTTTGAGGGTAAAATAACTGAATTGGCATAGCTAAATACAATACAGAACTTCATAAATTAGAGCTGTACAAGCAGTTTGAGTGACAGTGACACACATGGCACTATGTGTAGGATTTACTATGTGTACTTCAGTCACAAAAAAAATTTGCAAATGAAAGTAGATATTTTATATAAGAATTAAAATACTTCTACTTTAGCATTCTAAGAACTGAATAAATCTGGTGTAGAATTTTCTTTTGAGCTTTCTCGAGAAGGAATTTAAGGAACAGGGACAGGAAGATATTGGAAAATTAAACCCTTTGATTTGAAAGTAATTAGGATTTTGAGGATGCAGTTATTCACATTTCACAAATTAAATGAACTTTAGGTATAGTTTTCCTCTAAAATAGTTTTTAAATGGAAGCTGGCATGTATTTGATTGAAGATGGAACTCTGCTGTCAGTTTTTCTACCATAGAAAGATTCATCATTTGTCTTCAATAATACTAAAAGTATGCCCAGTGGTAGTATGCAGATAACATGCATACTCAGTACACTCAAGTATGATAGAGCCATTTTTTCTTGGATAATAGATGGAGACAAGACTAAAGATAGAGATCTGGCTCACGTTACCCGCGTATTGTCTTAGCTGTCGGTGCTGCTCACACAGTGTGACTGTGAATGCCAAGTGGAGCTGAGAGCAGGACCTTTGATCTTGCAAACCAAGCCTTTAAATGTGATGTCAGACCCATTGCTTGCTACATGGTAAACCTGATACAGGTGAGATTAGTATTTTATTTTCTCAGTTTAACACACATTTCTCTAAAAATGATCAGTCATTCTGTATATTATATTGTACTAACAAAAAAAAGCAAGAGATCAATGAAGAGCAGCTTCATGGTGGTGGGATTTTATGCAGCTCTATTGCATTGGATTGCATTAGACTGTAGACTGTACAACTGGAAACTCTTCCCCCCAGACAGTATATTTAGTAACAATACACTTCACTTATATTTGTCAAGGATATATTGATATTTAGTGTACTTTTCCACAGAAGGGAAAAAAAGATTCCTCTGACCTCCAGTCTGTGGTATCTGTGGTGTGTGGAGTAGCTTCAGAAATAAGAGTAAAGTCAGTTTCACGTATAGTTCCAGACAATGTCGAGAGAACCACATCCAGACATTTTGCAGAGTTGCAGAAAAGATGAGACCTCAAATTGCATTTATATTGGACTTGACTGATTTTTTTTTGTTTTACCAACTCTCACACTGTCTGATGACACATTGACACAATAAATCAATATTTCATAGTTAAATGCAAATTTGATAAACTCATCAAAAGTCATTCTGAATAACTCATAATGCCTATAGTATCAATAATGTTGATGTAATTCCCCCGAAGCATAGGCAGACACAAGTGGTTCTCTTGCTACTGGTTTATTTGCAGACTTCTCTCCAAATCC
>JAUMHL010000025.1:18909327-19003888 GCA_032362345.1 Sandelia bainsii
TAAAGAAAGTTTAAGAAAAAGACATCACAAAGAGAGAGACTGCGAAACAGCCTGCTGCAAGGCTCACGCCTGCGCACTCGCTAAAATTTTTTTTAAAAAAAAATTAATTAATTTGATTAATTAAAATTAATTGATTAATTAATTTTAGCCTACCGGTCGGGTCAGAAACATACTTGTCAACCCCTCATTTTCCAAGGAGACTCCCGTTTTTCACTACCTTCTCTGTCAAAATTCTCCCACTAAATTTCACACCTTTCCCTAATTCCATTATCTCAACCTGATCATGTTACATTGTGTCATCATGAAAGTATTGTTTCCACCGAGACTACAATACAGCTACACCTTCATGCACAAAAGTGCTGTCTGTACCTCCTCCCTTCACAAAAAAATTGAGAGCAAATGAAAGAAATGCTCATGCAAATTTCAGACGTCATGGAAAGAAGAGATCTTAAGCTCTCAAGTTTGGTAAGTATGACCGCTACTGAACTTTGCACGTGCAGGCTTGCAAAACTGGACCAAGCAAGCAAGCCTTAACTCCTGTTCCAACCTTCCTGTTCACTCTTTTTTGCCTGTACTCTCAGAAGAGAGTAAAGTCTGACGTTATGTCTGAGTTGTAGTTAGGTTAAAACTGAAAGGTATTATTAATATCTATTAGTAGCAGTATTTTCATTTTACAGCACTTAAAAAGGGATAGTAGGGCTAGGGAGTTACCTTCAAAACTGCTTTTCCTGCCAGCAGGCAGATCAGGTCTCATTTACATCTCACATAGTAAAAGAATGAGACATTTTGGACCTGTACCCATCACATAAAACAATATTTGATATATAATATAATTGATATATAATTTTTCAGATAGTACTCAGGGTATATTTTTGGTAGAATGGATGAAAACACAAGCTGGCTCATGCAAGAACCAGTGGTATGAAAAGATTTGTTTTCATCTGCCGAGTATGACTAGCAGACTCTGTTAAATTTGTTGTTAGTTTTCTGAGTTCTTACAACAGACAGTGTGAAAACCACTGTGCAAAATTCTTACTTTTACTGTTCTATGACATTTCTGTGAACATAACTTTCCCACAAATGAAGCAGGACTAGCAGCCTTACAAGGCAATTTTAGAGGCTTGGACAAACAAGAGTCATACAGAAAAGTAGGGAAAATTAGGAAATAATATGAAAATGTGCTTACATGATGCCCAGTTTTTTCTGTGCATCATATAGACATGACCTGGGAACATAAAAAGTAAAACTGAAGTGTTCACAATAATTGGCTTCAGCGTGAGTCTGGTGAATACTTGCTTTTAGAGGTCACTAGTACCAATGCACTGAATTGCTCACCAAAGCTCAGACGATCATGGGTTTCTCTATTTCTTACCATCCAGTTTCTTTTACCTGGAGTATTTTACGATGCAATTTTCCTTTGGATTTGACTTGAGGGCTGGCCACAGTTTGTCCCTCTCTGGGATACATAACAGCCTCTGAAAGAAGTGGTGTTGTCATCTTTGTTATCTTTCTGTTGCTTGTCTCACCTTAGATTCAACACTGGGTCATGCTGCCTACCAGTGAGGAGGTAGAGTGGTCCAGTCCTAACGGTATCTCGAACTGCACATCAGCACTGAAGTATAGATGCTAGAGAATAAGAACAGGATGTAGGGATGTCATAATAGCCTATTCTTCTTGAATAGGAAATGCAGCAAACAATATGTTCTGTGAATCAGTGGTGGTCAGCACAGTAGTTTTGGAGTGATGTGCTGAGGAGCTGACAACAAAGTGGTGCAGGCAGGTGGGATGAGAGAAAAAGAGGTGAAGAAAAAGCTGAAACCCAACAAAAGAAGAATAAATATGTAAGTGTGTAGGGGTTTCCAAACTTTTTCTTGTCAGTGTATATAGTTGCATATGGTATAGAAGAACATTCAATTACATTTTCCAAATTCTGTTTAATTTAAAGGTTGTGATCTGATGGCAACTTTCCAGGTATGCTTCCAGTTTGCAGTTTTATTTCCAGTTTGCAGTTTTATTTTTTGGCGATTATTTTAACTTTCCATTCTTTCTGTAATTTGTTATGTGTTTCAGAACATGTTCCTATGCTCTCATGCTGTTTATGGCCACCTTGCTGAAAACACAAGTACTTAAGTGCATCTCCCTGTTTTAGTTCTCAGACAGCATTGTATGGCTGTATGTGGTGCTGTCTGAGATCAAACATGTATTTGCACTTGAATATTATAATGCACTATCTCACTATTTTATACACATATAGAGTGACATTTATGGGAGGTAGTGGCAGTCAAAAATATTATCAGGCAGTTCGCCTTCGGCTAAACCTTTGAATATAAATAGAATATTCTAATTCTATTTTGTATAGCTGTGTGATATGTTTGAGCTACATTTTAGAGCACATTGTGTAATGCCTATACCAATGAATACTTATGCTTTGAAGAAAGAATTATACTGGTAGTATATTTATTATTCATTAAAAAAAATGTCAAATATGAAACTTCCATTTACATTTTCTTATTTTATTTTATGCTTTTCTACATCCTTTATAACTGCAATATTGTAGTATAATTAATTTGTAAATATTTTCAAATATGCTATTATTTTACCTTTTTTAAATCATGTTGGATAATGCAAGAGATGTCACCGGTGTCCTTACTGACAACTTGACACACAATGACATTTTGAAGGGAAAATCTATGAACAAAGACTTGTATTATGCAGTTTTACTGTGTTTAATCAATGCACTGGGGAAACTAAGCATTGAACAATGCAAACCACCTACGCTGGCTTTTCAAAGAGAACCCATCAAAAGGCTTCACGGCCTGCCCCTTTCCCTCTCTCCGCTATTAGAACCTTAAAATAATTGCCAACAATTATGATTGAGTCCAGTGAGTTTACTAAGTAATTGACAGTTTTTTTCTGGGTTTTTTTCATACTGTTAAGAGGACAGTAAAAAATGGATTCACCTCCATATGACATTGGTTTCCAAGGAAGACATTTTGCACTCAGACTAGCTGAAAGAAGCACTTACAACTGGTTATTTCCTCTTTTCCTTTATATTACTCTATATGTTTTAGCATTTGTAGAACTGATGTAGCCTGGCCAAATAATGTATATTGGTGTTAAGGTATCTGAACATTAAAACACAATCTGATGAATAAAACATATAGTGTGGTATAAATAAATACAAACTATGCTCAAATTATTACAATGTAATTTTGTTTTCTCTCCCTGATGTGTCACTATTTTGCCACAGATGTCTCACCGCTTTTTGTCCGTCATTACTCAGTCAAATGAAAACAAATAGACATAACGGACACAATATAATCAGTGAAACACTGTTAAGCAGAGAAAGGCCTTGTTAAAGTAGTGTAAGGCCTCGTTCAGATCTTTGTTCTTCATCCACATATTTAGACTTTTTTTGTATCAAAAGGAAACTGTGCGATTGTTGTACAGTGAAAACTTATAATGCCAGTATGTAAAGCAGCATATCTTTTTGATGTGCCAAAATACTTGTACAAACAGATCCAACTTTTACAAGACAAAAAATGTTCAAGAATGTTGAAATATCCTGATATATTCTGGGTTTGTCCCACATTTAAAAAGCCTGTTGTATTTTGATTATTCGTCTCCATTACACAACTTTTATTTAGACTCAGTTTAGACTGACTTTTTAAGGTGTTAATCCCCCAAAAAATAAAGTTTTATTTTTTGATGACATATGTGTTTTGCCCATCTGTCCATACATACATTCAGTACATCCATGCTCCATTCACATTTATCTCTCAAGCTTACCTTTTGCATGGCAACATTGTCTCTGCTTCATATTTTCTCTTGACCAGAGATTCATGTTTCTCTGCATGTGCTGGCAGTAGCTTAATCACTGGTGCTGACTGATGAATCATTCACACACAATACACCTTCGCTACCAGGCTTTCTTTGTGTTATCAAATTCAGTGCTGTCTAAGTAACATTGAATATAACATAATAAACTATAAGTCATATAGAATAGAAAGAGAGGTGTGTTTGGGGGGTTTGGGAAGGAAGGAGTGTCTCCATGTCTCTCACTGTAATGTGAAATGCAAGAGGCCAAAAAGAGCCATTTTTGACCTAGTTCCACATGCAACCACTTCATATTCCTGACATGATACATGCCAAGTGACTCCAAAGATGAAGAGCAGAATCCCTTATCTGAGCCATAAAAGCAATAAAGCAGAAGAAGCTGTAATTGCCATAAGAAGAAACATACATGGAATATGCTTAAACAGGAAAGAAAAAAAACATCAACGCAGGACAACAGTTCACCCCCAATTTTTTTTTACCAATTTTACTCATATATAAAATGTATTAAATATCTTACATACATTGCAATAGCAAGTTGTACCTTGGTACCATGTTTTGTTTTGTATGTGTTATAATATACTGTACCTGTTTTTAAATTACTTTAATAGGTCAAATTAATTAGATTTTTTTGCAGTTTTTAGAATGAAGTAAGAGTAGACCTAAAATGTTTTTGTATTGAGCTATAAGTTAAATTTAGTGAATTTCATTAGCAAGATAATTTGAAGCAAAACTCAAAAGAATTTTGAATATTTTGTGACTACAGTTGCACTGCGTTTCCAGTTTAGGAATCTTACATGACTAAACTAGGTTTTATAAATGACATAAGCATTTTGTCTTACATTGTTTTCTTTTTTATCATGTGTGTAGGACGCATTCATTCATTTTTATCTGAGGAACACAAAGGTCAGAGATGTATCATTGTCAGTGCTTTAGTCAAAATGCCCCCCCGAGACTGTCATGACACCAGATACTGGTACATGTGTCCATCTTTATTAATACAAGTACAAACCCCAGTCCCACTTTTATGCCTCTGTGAAACATAGTGCACAGTGTTGCAGACTACACTTATAAATACCTCCATCAATGTGACACTCTCACTCTGCAGACACACATTGGAGGTTACCTTAGGTCACTAGTTAACTGGCTTATTGATGACTCTGTAGTAAATGGTCAGATTGGTCTGAAGCAAGATGTTGGGTTGGGTGCTAGTAAAATGACCACATCTCTTAGAGTACATGTTCACAACAGTAGCTAAGGTCAGAAAGATTAACAACTACTTCACTTGTGGATTTGACTGGCATGTTACATTAAAGATTAGTGGAGTGATGTGGTTTATATGGACTGGTACAATGAACCTTGAATCTTGATTCTTCAGCACACCTGAAGTAAAGCACATACAGTAAACACAAACTGACACCTTTCAAACCAGCACATGCAAAGAATCACATACAGTCTTGGGTAAGAAGTTCTGCTACTCTCAGGATGCTAAAGTTATATCCTGGATTGGTCTGGGTAAGCCCAAACATTCTGAGGGTGTTGCAAAAATACCCACACATAAAAAAACTTATGGGGTAAATATCCCAGCATGACAGCTTTTTTTCTGTTTTTTGGTGCACAGAGTCATGCCAGGTCTCTTCATTCCAGTTGGGGTGTGGAGACCCGGCATGGATCTCCCGTATGCAGAGACCCTTGACAGGGACAATCCTCTTGATCATCTGGCATTTGAAGCAGAATGTATCTCTCTATATCTTTAGTCTTACCTTGTATGGAAAGAATGGTTTTGATCAAAAAGTCCTTATAAATCCAACTGTTTCCATCTGGCACAAAAAACCTAAGAGAAAATATGAAAGGTTTTGGAGCCTACGGCTAGAATAATTCCTTGCATAGCCTGAGGTTCTAGAAAATCAGTACATCTGATAGTTACCATGATTGATTTATGGGCCATTAAACTCTACAGGTAAACTAATAAAAAAGATACACCTCTAATATACAGTCCCCTGTCACACTTTAGGAATTTATATATCCATACTTAGTATGAATGTAGCATACTATGTAGTTAGTGGGACTTTATTGATTCATGTCTTAGTGTCAAACATAAAAAAAAAAACATCTAGATGGATCAGGTGCCAGAGTCAGCATGTTTGTAGGGTATTCAGTTCCTACTAGAGTTCTAAGCTAAGAAAGCAGAGTAGATTTTTCACATAAATACATTAGCTACATACAGTATGATACACACCAGGATTCGTGTTAAAGCACTATCACTTTTCAAATACTGTACATGTTTTAAGGTCAGACTAGGACTAAATCTGTCACATGTTTAAAAACTATTCAGACCGCTCATGTTGACTGGGACTGGTGTGTCTATATCATTAGCACTTCTAACTCCTAATTAAGACTAAAAACTCCTCTGTGACACTGCTTTGTAGGAAATTTGGACCCCCTTTTTTATGTTCTCTAAACTGTAACATAAGACTTCCATGTTCTTTTTATCCATGTTCTTTGCCTGATGTGAGGAACTTTACAGTTCTCACTAGTTCTCACTTTCCTTTAGTGTTCTTAAGATGAAAGGACAACAAACAGCAGTCTACTAACCAGCATGCTATAAACTCTCATGAATTGCGTGTTTAGATTGAACCCCTTGTTGTGTTTATCTCTCACAGAGTACTGCGCACAGTCTGAAATGCCTGAATAGCACACCTCAGCTGCAGCAAACAGGGGTGGACAGAGGACTTTGTGACCATTCATCACCACCAACAGGTCATAGTTTACAACTTGACGTTGGACATACTGTCATGGTCTCACCTGGATGTCACTTCCTGACTGTTCACTCCCTTGTTTCTGCCTGCTTCACCCTAATCAGTCATGATTGCTTTCACCTGTGCTCCTCACTCTCTTTTTAAGCAGCTCACCACACACTCACCGTTTGCCAGATTATCTGCATACTTTCACCAGTTCCAACTCTCCAGCTCTCTTCATTTACCGACTGTCTACTTGGATCCCTTGACCTGACTTCTGCTCCGGACCTGCCTTAAGCCTATCCCTAGAAAGACTGTGAGTCTCTGATTACCTGCCTCTGGTTTCCCTCCTCTGCCTGTCCCCTGTCGGCTCCATGTTCCCTGGCTCCGGTCCCCTGTCTTCGGCTCTGGACACTGTTTGGACTCTGACGCTAGATTGTTTGTTTGGATTTACCCGGACTGTCTCGATTGGCTAGGATTGTCTCAGTGAGTCTGTTTGTGTTTGTGAGTTTCTGGCACCGTCTTGGTAACCGCATGGCAGACACCTTCCATGAGGACAGCCATTTTGTCTCCATCCCTGCCGCTAACCTGTTTGTTGTACCTCTGTCCTATGTATCCCCGCTACACCTTGCAATATTAACTGTACACCTTTTAATAAAACCACCTGAACTCTCCCTGTGTATCTGACTGTACTTCTGGGTCGACTACTCCCCTTAACCCTTACACGCACATCATCACTCATACATGGGGACTAGGGTTGACTGGAGTCTGGTGTGGTTAGATTATGTTATATCAGCCACATTCAGAGGCAAACTGACTACAAGAAAATCTAAGGACCAGCACATTATTTAAGAAGCTGTCTTACCAAGCCAAGGATTAATAAATTAACTGTATACATTAGGATGAAGTCCTACAGCTTAAAGTCTGCATCAGCTCTGTTTTCCAGGCTACTGGTGTGAAATATTTTTGAAAATATCCATTCAACTGCATTTAAATTTATGAGTGACACATGGCCAAGCTCTTCCTGAAGCCAACCCTGGTAGGTTTGGTGCCCATGCCCTGATCCATTCACTCTATTCTTCTGTGCAATTTGTGACATATAGAATCTGTATCTATATTTGGGCATCAAATGATGAAAATCTGAGAAGGTAAGGTAAACAGCATTTAATTCAAACATGTTATATGACTTAAAAATAATGTTTCACTGCAAACCTCAGATGGAAGATCACAGTGGGATCCATCCTGCCGAGGGACCTTTATTCCACACTGTGAATTAGAGATTCTCTGTGTGGATGATTAGCTGAGCCCAGCTCGTATTGACATCCAGGCAGGTGCCTGCTTGTCATTAAGTTTTAATAAGACTCACCACATAGTTCCTCATTAATAGCTGCCCAGAGGGCACGTGCAAGACCTTTGCATAGAAAGGGAAGAGAGCATGCAGGCAACACAGGAGAGAGGGTGGGTGACTTAAAAGAAGGAGACAACTTTCATATGGCTCTACTGATAGAATACTAATAAAGATGGACACATGTACCATGTTCGTGCACACACTACACATTTTAAGCCCATATAATCTCTCTCTGTGCTTAACTGTGCTTTGTAGCAATCTACTGCTTGTGAAATTCGAATTCAAACACCAACCAATTACTTCAATTCAAAGGAAGGAGTTTGAGACTCTCAGTCTAAATATTTGAGCTGAGGGAGCAAGTGGAGTTTTGGGAGTAAACACATTCTGTGTGTGGGCCTGATAATGTCGGGAGTGTGCGTGTGTCGTGCATACACAGGACTGAGGACTTAGAAATAACTCAAACACTAAATCAAAGGAAAGAGTTGTAAATCTAGCCCCTAGATACCCACTAACTGCTGAACTTTAAAAACATCAACTGCATGGTTCCCGAAGCTAGCAGTACCAACACTATCTGCAATGCCTAGTGTTTTCCAATCCATAAAAAACAAAACAAAAAAAACAGATTGTTAACCAGCCTATGTGCTTTCTTTGTTGTTTTCATCTGAACAATTTATTTGTCTTATATTGCACATTCAAATTCACCTTATGTAACCTTCAATATAAAACTTTGTGCTGTTGCATTACTGTGGAAGCTTTTTTGGTGATGTGCACTGAGAACCCATTTCTGATTGTGGGGTGAAGGGGAGTTTTTTTGGAAATAAACACAGCATAGGCATTAGAGTTGAAGGGGAAGCACTTAGAAGGCTCTGTTCAGACTCTGGAATCAGTGAAGGGTAAAAACATAGGCAGTTGGAGTGTAATAAAGGCAATTGAAAGAATGCACATGTCCTGTTGACATTCTCATGGTAAGTTCTGAGTAACCCTTATGCATGGCATGGAAATTATTGTTTCACAGACACAGTGTGGGGTATTTTTCTCTTTAATAAGTCAGCAAGGGACAGGATAAGCAGGTAGGTTTGTATTACTTAGATACTATGTATTCTGAAGACAGTTTTAATACATAGACTGGACCATTCTGGAGGGCCAACCGTAAGCTGGAAAGTTTGGCACAACAGATTGAAAATCCAAGAGATATGTTTTGGGCAAAACTGATACATTAATCGCAGTCGCAGTCATTTCTCTTCCATAGAAAATATAGGATTTAGTTCACAGTTAACCAGATCTGAGTGACTGACGACAGGAAACACACTTCAGAACATTCATTTACAAACCTATGGGGGATAAGACAGACTTTATAGTATGTCAGTTTTTTTACAGCCTGTAATGGCTACATCTGTTGTTACCGAGTTGCAAAATGCTTACAAAGCAGTGTAGGCACAGACCCTCTACTGTATATACATGGAATATGACATGCAACAGGACAGCATCACTACAGTACAACAACAACGCTCATTTTCCTCCACCTCTATAGCAGTCTCTTCTTCTTCCTTAAACCCCATTCTTCTTTTGCTCTTGAAAAAAATAAAATAAATTCAGACAGGGGCATATTCCACACCACTGAAAAAGAAAAGAAAATACAGAAAACAAATGCAGATTTGTAAATAAATAAACTGTCCTGACAGTTCATGCGTAGGGCTTTTGTTTATTCAGAGAACGGACGATAGATGTAACATTGTCAGACAGCGTTGAGACTGGAAAAAACAGAGTGTGTGGGCGTGTGTGAATGACAAACCAGAAAGTGCTTGTTTTTAAAATGTCCTCTCCAACACACAAACTGAGTAAAATATAGTGGGTTGCCAGTTCTGCCGAAAACGTATGGACATCACATTTTGAGCAGGCTGCAGAGAACAGACGAGATAAATGGCATGCACACATCTCACCTGAAAAGGCCAAATCTGTGTCATTGCACTTTTCTTCAGATCACACCCTCATAAGAGCGCTATTATTTCAACAAAAAGCCCTTTTGACAATATAACACTGTGTTAGTCCTTTACCTTGCATTTACCTGCACATTGTTTTGACTTGTTAGGAGGCTTTATGCTTTGCTCTCTCTTGATCTGTGTTTTAAATATCCACCTGCGGTTGTTTATTCTTCAATGTAAAATAATTCTATCATTATAATTCTAATTATAGAGTTATTTGCATGAACTAAAAAATGAGAACAAATTTAAATCTCTCCATTTAATCTGTAGCCACACTGTGAGAAACTCTCAATCAATATTTTCTTCTTCCTATCAGTTCCAGGCGAGTGAGCATGGTAGTGGCATACTATTAGGTTATTACAAAAGCAAATCAGTCAGCAGAATTAATTTTCTTGAAAAATATGAGTCTGGCTAAAGGGATTAATAACCACTGGAGAGCATGTAGGTGCAGAATTTTCATCACTTTTCCCCAGCCACCCCTAAATGTGTGATGCTGTCTGTCTGCTTTGATGATGGCTGGCTGTTGTTTATCACTGGGCATTACAATGAGATTAGTTTTCTTATGTTCTTTTGTTAGTCTCACCAGAATTATTTGTACCAGAAGGGAAATAGATCTAAATTTTTAAGTTTAAATTCGTACTTCAAGATACATCGTATCTTCGTATCCGGCTTTGCCTTTGCTGTTGTGTGGCCAATTTGTGTGTGTGTTTGTGTGTGTGTGTGTGTTGTAGGAGGACCTTGCATGTCTACTGTAAACTGTTTATGTCCTTGATCAAGATGAATGTCTTTATCTATCTGCTATCTGCAAAGACAAGGGGTGATCAAGCATGGAGTTGTGATGTGTAGGGAGATGAAAAGCTTGTATGGTCTTTAGGGTGCAATGGTGCTGAGAGCGATTGGGAGAGCTGTGGGTTTAAAGTGACT
This sequence comes from Sandelia bainsii, assembly GCA_032362345.1. Lineage (NCBI taxonomy): Eukaryota > Metazoa > Chordata > Actinopteri > Anabantiformes > Anabantidae > Sandelia > Sandelia bainsii. The sequence continues at coordinate 18,920,154 of JAUMHL010000025.1, forward strand.
GGAATAGGACATACACAGTACAAAGTATCTGGTTAAGAAAACATCTTAACCAATCATAGAACCCTCTACATTCAAAATTGCACAGTGGCAGCATGTTTTGAGGTTCAATCAGAATATTTATTTATTCATAACAAGCAGTGGAATTTCAAATGGGTGTTTGGAAAGTTCAATGTCGGTTCTTGACTATCAGGTGACAATAAGTACCGTTAATATTCTGCAGTGCTTTATCTTCTTCTTTACTTCATTTTTACCCACTCTGATATAACGCTGACCAAATTTAATCCTAGCCCCAACCGTACCTGACTGTTTTTCCTAACACAAAATGAAATAAAAATGAACTCTGACCAACAAAGTACCTATTCAAAATCAAAATTGCAAAAATCACCTAATGTGGTTGTTTACACTTTTATAAACACTTGAGCTCAATTTATTGAAAATGTCAGAGAATAAGTCTTACATTATTCTATATATTTATTTTCAACAAATCTCATGACAACCAACAAGGCTCAGCTTTCTGACAACCTAAATATAAAAATAAAACAGGTTATAGATATATAGCTAAATAAAATAAAAAACATTCAAACTGCTTAAGCAGCTGGGGATTGTGGTACACTATTTGTAGCATATATGCAGTGTTTGTGGGAAGAACTCATTATAAACTACAATGTCTCTGTTTGTACTAATGATGGAATATGTCACCTAGTGTGGCTTGTACTTATGCCTTCGCTATAGCTATAGCAGGTACTATATTTTCTGAGATAGTTCTAGATGTTAATTTAATAATTTCTGGACAATAAAAGTTCATGGCACAGATGCATGTAAACTTACTGTACATACTTACATAAGTTAGTAGTTAGTTGTTTTTTGTCAGCAGGGAAATATAAAATGTCACCAGCTTCATCTTTCATCCTCCATTCCTTTAGCTCTAAATTGATCTGCACAAGACTTGAGCATTAGACGTATGTTTACTGTACTGTAATTAAACACTGAAAAAAGATACAGAAAATGTGCTAAACATGCAGATGAAGAAAAACAAGTCTATTAGACCGAAACATCTTGACTCATAATTTCCTACACTGTGTTCAACGGAAGTAGAACAACTATCTAGTGGGTCTTATCTTTTCAATGTGGAAAGTAATTGAGGTCAGATAGTGTAGTGCATACAACACTTCAACTTCTGCAAGTGTCTTCTATCTTCAAACACTGACTATCTATGATACACACAGTAAGTACTGTAACTGAGGTCAAACACATTAACAGAAACAGAGTATTACTATGCAAGCTGCATACAGTAAAAATTGTTTAGGCTTCGGGGATTGACTTGGTCACCTTCAGAACGTCCTGTTTTATTTTGAAATCTCCACTCCTCCTGCTACCTGCCTCTGGCCCCCTAACTGTCTCTCTGCTATGGACCTCTGTTGCAGACTCCTCTCCATCCTGCCCTGCATGAAGCACTGCTTCTGTCTTCATCTTCAGAATGATAATTAAAACAACCTCAACTCTCCTTCAGAGAAGTGTAAGCATTAAACCACTCACTTACTTACCTGGTCATTTTCCTGCTTTTGTTCTCTGCCATACTCACCTGTGTCAAGGTCAGGTGGTTCCTGCTTTGAGGCCCCTGTGCTCTACCTCAACTCCACCCGTCTGCCCCACTTCTCTTGAGTGCAAGAAACACCCTTAAACATACCTGTTGTGTCCAGCCTATTCTTTGGCCTTTTGTTCCTCAAACCTTACAGGAATAAGGTGTTCTGGTTAAATGCACTCATGTGTCTGTCCCTAGTTCTATCATGCAGATGAGAACTTGGTAAATAACAATGCTCTTGCTGTGGCACTGTGGATAGTGTGACTGGGACAAGAGCATTTGCATTCAACAGTAACATAAGTAACACCTACTGTTCCCTCAAACCACATAGGACACTTTCATATCAGATATGGGTATAATTAGTCATCGTTTCACCCTTAGTTTTTTCATGTTTTCTGAAACTAGAAACCAAACCTGATCAAATATTTAATGACTTAATTTGCATAAATGTGGTTTGTATTGATCCATCTCAGATCCCATATTTTCAGCACATTCTGGTTCACCACCGTCAACATTAATGTCATAACATGCCAATTTTAGAGACAGACCAGCATTGGCACAGACAACTTTTAAAAGCACACTTTTCTGCCCTTGTGCACACAAAACACACTAAACGAGTCCCAAGCTCATATGGGGTTGTATTAAAATTTTATATAGCTGCGTAAGGATCTTTACTTGTTGAGTTTAGTTGATGCTGTTTAGAAATTGCATAGTGATTATGGAAAAGAATGTTAGTCAATATGAAATTTTTGTGTCAATATGAAACTTTGAAAGTTGATTCTTTTTTCTTACCCCCATAAAAATTTAAAAACATTATAAAGCCAAGCTTCCCTTAAAGCTTTGGAAAATCAAATTAATCACTTGTGAGAATCACAGTTTATGGCTAAGCCAATAGAGGTGAACCATGTCTGTAATTACCATATAATACTGAAGCATGAGTCGCTGGACGTGAAATGTAAAAACTGCTTTGCCATCATTTTCTCTCGCGTATATGTAATTTCATGCAAATGTTCTAAACCCTTGGAAAAGAGGTAATGTCTCAGTTTGTGTAATGACTTTTTATGCCACATTTCACAATTACAGATGGGAGGTGGCTAGTGGCTGTAGGGGCTTAACACCACATAAAGGTAAGAAGTGCATGTAAAAATATTGAATGCTAATGTACTGCATGTACAATGTTTATGTGTTTATATTGCACAAAAACATATTAGGAAAAAAGTTATATAGTAAAATTTCTTTACTTTATAGATAAATTACTGCTATTTCTTTTATGGTTTATACAGACCATATGCATATTACAGAAATACAAAAAAGGCTTTAGGGACAACTAACAAACAAAGACATAATTTGCTTTTTACCCATAGCAATACCTCACAAGACCTATACCTTTTTGACTGGGTTTTGACATTTATCCACACTAAATCTCCCACCATTGTGAGATACAGTAGAAATAAAATGAGTTGTGGTGCTCAGCAAGTACTTACACTGCAAAACTCATCAGCAATGTCTTATTACACAAAAATGTCCCTGTTCAACAGGCCTCTCAGTCAATAGACCTTGCGATTAGCAATTGATGAATATACTTTAGAAAAGAATACTGTTCACAGTGAGGTCTCTGGATTGCCTTGTCTAACAATGCTTTTTTTTCTAAAAAAGACAAAACAGAAGAAAACAATGTCATTTTTGTGTGCTTTCCGGTACCAAAAACAAATTCCAGCAACTATAGTAGTTCCACTGTTGGGATGGTGGCAGCAGTGTCAGCAATGGAAACTCAAGGACCTTGCCGAACAAAATGACTTTCCTAGATAACATTAGAGATGAGTGGGAAACTATATATTTTTTGTGAATTAAGCAATTCATTGCTTAACGATTGTGCTCAAGGTCAGTACTCTGATGTGTTTTATCAAAAACTTGTAAAGCTAAACAATCTTCTCTCTTCCATGTACAGTAGCACCAGGAAGTTTCTGAACCTTTTAGAATTCTCTCAATTACTGCATGAATATGACAAAATCATGAACCAATTTTAATGCAAGTAGAAAGAGAAAGAAGCACCTGATGACCAACAAAGATTACACTAAGAGCAAGGTGTGTAATAGTCCAGGAAGTCACAAGAAACTCCCGGTTAATGTCTAAGAAACTAAATACCCCTCTTGCAGTGGCTGATATCGGTTCCACCATCACTGAACAACAATCATGTGCATGACGGTGTTGCAAGGAGGAAGCCACTACTCTTCAAAACCAACATCTCTGCCCCTCTACAGTTTGCACCCCTCTACAGATGTGTGGATACATCAGTACAACAGGAATAATATTCTGTGGATAGATGAGACCAAAGTAGAATTTTTTGGGTTGAATAAGAGTCTGCTTTTCTGCCCCTGGACCTGTATGGGTTGTCATCATTGATGGACTGATGAATTCTGATTTGCACAAGCAAATATTTTTACAAGGTCAGTGTATCCATCCTTGAACTGAAAATCAACAACAAATGCATTAAGCAGCAATACAACAACCCTAAACTCACACGTCTTTCTACCAAAGAATGGCTAAAGCAGAAGAAATGTAGTGCTTTGGAATGGCTGAATCAAAATCCTGACCTTAATCCCATAGAATTGCTGTGGAACTTGAACCAGGTAGTTCATGCAAGAAAGGAAATCAGTATCCCTGAGTTGAAGCTGATTTGCAAGGTGAAATTGGCAAAATCCCAATAAGACCCAGTGTGATAAACAGTTACCAGAAAGTTACCAGGTATCAGTTTAGCTGAAGTTATTTTTGTAAAAGTGAGGTCACATGAGCTAATTGCATGGCTTCTCATGTGTTTCCCACACACAAACATTTAAGATAATTTTCCCCAGTAAATAAATGAATAAGTGTAATGTTTTTGTTCCATTTGTTTTATTGGATTCCCTTTATCTAGTTTAAAGACTAAAAAAAAATTGCATCATGTTTTAGGTCATATTTATGTGGAAAAAGAGAAAATTCTAAATGGTTCACAAACTTTCAAGTCCCACTGTAGTTGTTATGTAGCTCTCATTGGAATGTCCTATGCAATGTGACTGTTCAGTACATTTAAAAAAAATCTCTCCATCTCTCCTCTGGTCAGTCTATCAGGTTAGTTGTTTGAGTCACGCTGTCGTATGGCAGCAAACTCGTGAATGACTGATTGCAGTCTGAGGTGCGCAGAGAGGGAGGTGCTGCCAAAACAGTCCCCTCTGTGGCAAAGCAGTAGTTGTGCATGTCAATCAGAGCACTCTATGACCTTGTGACAAATCAACTTCCACCCATTTAGGACACACAGTTGGAGGGCCTTCCGCTATTGTGGTCGCTAAAGAGGAGTGATTTTTTTCCAACAAAGTATAGAAGCTAGTAAGGGGTTGCTAGTATTTTATATACTACAAATATGAACCTATTATTCCACAAATCAGGCTTATCTCTGCCAATTTATTTAGTGGCAACTTCAGGTACAACATTAAAACTTCCGCCATATACCCCAGCCACCTCCTTGCAACTCGCCTCACGTTAATAAATGTATCATGTCATTCATTCACAAAAATACGTTACAGCCCAAAATTGCATTTATACAATTACATTCTCCACAAAAACGTAATTGCGATAGCAGTTTAGTTGTATACAAACTTAATTTTTGGGAGACAGGGTTGCTTTAAGCACAGAGGTTCATATCCCCTTATAAAACATTTGTTCCACATGTGCCTCAGAAATGACGTTTCTGCAGGAATCTAGTTTTTCAGTCACATAAATGTTGTAGAGTGAAAGTTAAAGTAACTTCAATTGGAAATAGTTCTCAAAAGTATATGTACCTCATAATTGTTAAGTACAGTACCTGGTAAATGTTCATATTTACCTGCTACTTCTGGGAAAAAATACAGCACTTTCAGAGATACATACATTAAAATGTGGCACAATGTGGCACATTTCTTCAGAAAGAAACACTGTGATATATTAATTAGGTGCCAGATTCAACATGAGTGTGTCATGTTAATGGACATTTGTGAAGTTTTTCGAGATAGAGAATTAAAAAAAATAATGACTGAACTGTGGAGAATGAGAAAGAGTAAGACGTTGAGTCAGTGCAGATAAGTTTGTCTCATTGCACATTCACTTATTTCAAAATGTGTGTATATCATAAAGCAGATTACATTCCTAAATTTGTACAAAATTGCAATACTTTAAGAGTACTTAATATTAGGCTAGACTGATCATTGTTGAAAAAGGAATGTAAAACTAAATAAATGAGTACAATTACAGAGCTGTAAAAGATCTCTTAAGTCATATGAAAATCTCACACTTAAAAGGAGTGACATAATTTCAGTGTGTCCACAGTAGTTAACACTGCCATCTTTTTATTGCTGAGACCCTGAAAAGTTGACACATTTTCTTAAAGATAAACTTTCTGAGAGGAAAATAAATTTCGAGCTCATGTTTTGTCATCCCATGTTAAGTTGATGTGCTCGATAGGCTTCAGTTGTGATTGTTTCGGCATATTCAACAGCTATTTTAATAAGAACATCTTTTAAATTCAGGCTCCCAGCCTTGAGTTGTTGAGTTGCTACTGAATGATAGCATGTGTTCACAAATTTGCAAAGATTCTTCCTACTTGATGAGACATTGCAATATTCACACAAAGAAATTTAAGAACTAGAAGCAACAGAAATTCAATATGGATCTACTTATATGTGATCTTGATATATAAATTCCTAACTTTAGGCATAAATTTAATATAAGCATGTGGTGTAATATTGCTCTTCCTCCATTTGTGAGGTGTGACTCTACAGTAGAATTGTGTTATGAACACAAAATGCTGATATTTCCTCCTCACGCTTTCTTAAGATCTCAGTGAAATAGACTAGTATGCAATAAATTGCCTCTGCGTTAGGAAAAAGCCTTCCTCTTCACACACACATACACAATGTAATGTAATGCCTTGGAAATAATATACGACTAAAGAAATTCTCTTTGGGAAAATAACTGGATTTTACCTCCCAATATAATATCTCTGAGGGGCATAGCAAAAGATTAATGTGGTAAATATGATAGACTATTTTTAGGTCTCCTGGACTGCTTAGCATTAAGCCACACCTAGTTTTTCCTCCACAGCGTGTGGCAAACTAAAATTAAATATGATGAGGAGAATCACACTTGACTCTTCATATTCCTGTTGATGATGCAACAGATTTATTTAGCCATTCTCTCATTTCTTCTGATTGGGCTTCAGAGCATTGTTTCAATTGTGGAATTATGCTTCTGTGTTGTTTAGGTGAATGAATGGACGTGAAAAAGCTGCAGTGACTCAGAATATGCAGATAGTTTCAACTGGCAGGGATTCTTTGAAGAAGATCCCACTGCCTGAAAGAAGATAGGATCAAATCAACACAGATTATCAAGTCGTGGTACTTTACAACCCCTGCTGGGGGACTGTGATCTAGCTGTGGGCTACAGGAGTCTCAGTGATATCAGATAGACTTTTCTACCCACATGCTGCAGAGAGACAGGCGCTGATATACTTCAGATGTCTGTCAAATGGATTAGATAACTGGGCTTGCCTGTGGCCTGAACAAACCCTGGGACAGTTTTACTTGATATAAATTAATAGTATTTATTTGTGGTCAACAACTTTTTTTAATATCAGGCATATACAGACACAACCATATCCATATTGTGTTATATCTCCTTCTTTACATCTCTACTATTCAAGGTTAAATACTTGTTGTGATGTTGTTTTTCAGTGAAGTTTTTGGCTCTGTGTGTTGCCTGTGGTCTGTAAAGCTACGTATCTTCAGTTTATTTTGATATTTAAAAGCACCGAAGTAATTATGAATATTATCTGTGAAATGTTTTTGTGCCTTACAATTATTTCCTTGTTTGTGATTGTTTATATCAAATTCATCACAACCACTTAACAATTGATAAAGTATTTTCTTTTGTGAGCATAAATTAGCATTTTGTGTTAACTACAGATGTGATATGGATGTAAATGATAAATGTTTTTATTGACATGACATTGTTCAATATAGCATGTTCAATAGATTGCTAGAACTGCAAGGAATAAAATGAAGAATAGATACAGCATGTGAAGTGAAGAGTTGTGTTGAACTGTCTCTTCTAAAACTTTATTGATACAATAAGAAGACTAGTGACTGCTCCTCTTAACCCAGAACTGCCATGCATTGACTCATCATGTTTAAATGCATTACAGAGAGTGAATGCAAGAAGAAGTAGTGGCTTGAAATCCACATAGTAAAACACAGATGATGCACTATTGATTTGGCCCTCCGGTTGCTCTTCACTGATCTCTCAAAACTAAGAAGGCTATGTTTGGCAGGTGTGTTGATTTTAACCTAACGCCTGCAGCTCACTTTGACATAGCTAAGAAAATACTCAGGTACAACTATAGATATATCTGATAGAATCTGATGGAAAGCGAGACAAAAGAGATGCACTGAAGCTCCAGGTTGCTTTTGCTCCACTTTGTATGCGCTGCAGTGTTTTAATGTATCATGATATCTGATGTATTTACTAATGCTTGATAATAGCAGCCCTGTTTTTATTTGTCCTGCAGGGTTGAATAGCCTTTGTTCCAAGTATGTGGCCGAACAGCTTATTTATCTTGCTCCCACTGTAGGAGTTTACAGATAACTGTGCTGGTACAGTTTTAGGACTGTATTGAAAATAACTTACTTACGTAAGTAGTTGTAAGTTGTTTCTATTACAATATTTTGTGAATGTGTAATTATTTATATTCATGGCGTGTGTTGTTTTAATGTATTTTTATCCACCATAAAAAAAACTTGCCTGCAGGGATAAATAACATTTATTGGATTGAATTAAATTGAACTGAAATGGTTCTCCAATGGTCAGCCTCAATGAGTCAGACCTCCTAATTTGACATAAGGCACAGACAAATCCTAATTAAAGTAAAAAAAATATATGTATACAAAGAATCTGATGGGTTTGTGTGTGTGGTGTTCTGTAAGGAAGGAATATTGCTCATTTCTGAGTCTTGGCAAACTTTGTTTAAGTAAACATCTTAATTGTCCTTGATTCTTTTTTTTCTACACTAATGCATTAATTCCATTTATATGTTTTTAAATCTTTTTTGTAGTTTTTAATATACTCTTGGAAGATTTTGCCTTCTAATCAGTTTCTGTGTCATATTATAATCATCCCCCAACTGGCATTTGGAAATATATGATGTATGATGTAAGTATACATGTTTCCAAACACTGATCCTTTTATCTAGAACTGTGACCACACAGAGGAATGTTATCGTGACTATTCTCTGTTAAGAGTCCATGGAATGATGACTTTTCTATGCTGCTGATTTAGGATCCACTTAAAGACATTTCTTTCCAACAGTCTGCAGTAGGAATTGTCCATCAATCCATCCATCCAGCCATCCATTATCCTAACTGCTTGTAATCTTACGGGTCATGGGAGTGCTGAAGCCTATCCCAGCTGTCACTGAGGGCAGGATACACCCTAGACAGGTTACCAGTCTATCACCTGACTAGTAGGAATTGTCCGTGGTCCATTTTGGATGCATCTTGAACCACACGTTCTGTCTGAATATAAGAAGTTGTCCACGGCGCTGCTTTTTGATCAGCTTTGAAGCTGCCCTTTCCTACAATCTTCACAGCTTGCAGCTTGAAACTGAACAGAGTATAGTTATATGAGGAGTTGTTCATGGTGCTGATCTGGAGTCGGCTCTGAAGGAGCTGTTTTATACAGTTTCTCTCAGCCTGCTGTTTGTAAGTGAGGAGCTGTCCATGGTTCTGATTTTGGATCAGCTTTGAAGCAGGTCTCTCTGAGAGTCTCTTACATCCTGCTGTTTGGAAATGAGCACAGACTCTACAGTCAGTGGGAATGAGTATTTGTCCAAGGCGCTGATTTGGGCAGAGGGCCATAAACAGCAGCTCACAACATTTTATACTACTGAGCCTGGTATTACAACACAGTGTGACAGTACAGTAGAGCAAGTAGCTGCACGGTATATCCCATGTAATTATGCCAATTTGATTTATTTTGTAGCGCTATGAGAGGAGTTTTTCGCAAAAAGATTTTGCTTAAATACAGAAAGTGAGAATCAATAGAGTATCTCTCTAGTGGTTGCAACCCAGTAGGCCGGTGGTTTTAGAAAAGGGTAAAAGCAATATTGGTGGTGCAAGCATAGGATAGAATAATGTGAAGTGATGCCTATAATACACAATAGGACTGTGACAGGAGAACATCTCTGTATTGGGTTAAAATAGACTGCTTCTCCTTTGAGTAGTGCCATCATTCCTACATGAGAAACATAGTGAGTGCAGTACTGGTGAAATATCCTGGTAACACCACCAAGACATTTTACCCAGGCCCCCGCATTTCCCCAACCCCCAGTTCTCTACCTTCCCCTACCACTGTACTGATCTGCTGCTGTTTGCGTCTTACAGTACTATATCCACAGATATTTATGTTTGTAGCTGCTGGCCTCTGGTTCCCATTATGGGCTTGAGCGATAGGCATGGGCAGTGTTTCAACACCTCGCTGCTGTGGAAAAATGTAATATTCAAGAACCATGTCCTTAGTCAGCACCTACACCCACAAGAGCTGGCTGTGTAAAATGACCTGGGACAGCAAGTATCCTGATGCATAATTTGAGGGTTGGCTTACAGGGTAAAGATGATTAAGGATTAAAAGCTTTGTTTAGCTACAAATCAAATTAATTCTATATTTTCAGTTTCAGTAAGAGCACATTTTCAGTCAAATTAAGTTTTTAAGTGTCTAAGACTAGGGTCATCAGAAATCTACAAGAGATAGACAAAATAATATTTTCCAACCAGCTATGTATGTATCTCAGCTATTAATGTGGTGTGGATCAATACTTTTATTTGTCTTGAAAGCATCTAGAAACAAGAAGCAGAGAGCTAAACAGGTAAAACCACCTGAGCATGAGTCATATAGGCAAACCATTGTTAAGTACAACATCATTATGTAAATCTGTTTGCTTAATGTGTAAGCTCTTGCATGTGCACCTGCAAGTTGAACTGTCAATTTGTGACCTGCAAGTCCTTATTTGGCATTAACATGAGAACAAATATAACCTGCTTCTTTCCCTCTCTCTCTTTCTCTGCTCATCTCTGACTCCCCCTAACGCCTCCTCTTTCACTCTTTCAGAAGCTCTCTTCCTCTCTTCAGTACCTCTCTGTGATCAGCCTCTGCACACTGGCTTTTAAAATCCTTGTTGGTACATCAGCTTGCTAACCTCCCTAACCTTGCTGACTGAGCCTCAGAGAGACTCCGACTGGTTGTGATAGTGGGTAATCTGCAGTGGAAACCTCTCTTCCTGTCTGTGTCTCAGTCTCTCTCCCTCTGTCACATTCTTGTCCCTGGTCCTTCATTGAATATTTCCTAGTTACACATGCACACACACTCTGATTAGCAGGTGAACCACTTCAAGGAAGCAGGCATACTTGACATTTTCACCTTCTCAAATACCCAAAGAAAATTCATCTGAATACCTCCTCTGGACTTCATCACGGTCCATTGTGCTCATGTATTTCTTCATTTCCTTTTACTGTTGTTTACTACCACTCATGCAGGTAATAAAAATGGTGCTGTATTTATCGGCTGCAGCTCAAAACAATGGTGGGCCCTCTTTTCTCACTCACTGCACTGATGAGAATCAATAATTTACATAAGGCACTGCACAAAAAAATCACAATTTTCACATTTGAGTTGGCTTTCCACCAAGGAATAAAGTTGTATTATGGAGTTTAGGAATGCAAGTGATGCGAACAAGTTGTTTGCCCTTGCTGCAAATGCCTTTAGCTCTGAAAGTTATGAACTCAGGTTATGTTTCAAGACTATGTTTTTCTTCAGAATACACAAACATAAATAAATGCATTCTTTTCTTTATGTCGACTGTGATTGTAAAGGCAGTGTTAATCCACAAATACACAGTTGTCATACTATTTTGCCACAATCATCAGGGTGTAGTTTAAACCCACTAGTTTAGGCTGACAGACACACATGTTTATGACATGCAGATGTGGTCTGTCAAAAAGGCTAGGTCAAAACAAAATGTTTCTCTTATTACTGTTTCAATGGTTGCTCCAGCGATCGCCAATACCCCTCCTCTCTTCCTCTCTCTCTTCTCCTCTCTCCACTTCTTCTTCATGTGTAGGTTCGCTCCATCACCACCAGGGGCTTTCCGCACCGCGCCGTTCCGAGAGCGGCTTGGCTGTCCCTCTCCCTTCGCTTGTAGGAACGGAGACTCCAGACGCACAGCGCGGTGACAGACAGGGTGCACAGAGTGTCTGTCCCTCAGATTTTCAGCACACGGGGGATGCTATACCTTTTATTCCGGGAGAAGCACCAAGTTAAATACCCGTCACCGTATCCCTCTGCAACTTGTCACGGCGAAGATATTTGTTTCCGACACACGAGAACAAAGGTAGGACTTTGGGGGTGTTTTAATTCAATGGGAAAGTTCAGTGAGCAGTGGCTTGCTCTTGTAACATACAACTCCACTGGACTTGAATAATGCTTTTCGACATTGCACAGTGGGAGTTTTGTTTGTACTGCAATAGAGGGAAATTGCATAAATGCATACACAGTGATTTTAGTGTGCTTGCATTTTTGTGAGTGCGTGTGTGTCTATAAAGAGGCAGAATGCTGTCTTTTGCATTTTTTCTGAAGCTTTTTCATCTTTACTTAAAGACAGAGCATCTCTACCTAACTTGTTGCCACTTGGAAGATAATTAACGGCGCGTTAGTGCAGTCCGTAATTGGCGCTGCGCAGGAGACCAGTCGTGATTCCGATCATATTAAACGATTTAGATAGTAAACAGGATAATTGTAACGATTTCACAATAAGATAGGAAATCGTGTCCGACAGGTAACACACGTTGTGGCATGACTGCATACTGACAATTGCCTCGCATAAATTTATTGTGGAACAATATCCACACTAAGATTTGGCAGCAGTAGTGGTGTGTACACGTCTTACATGTGGTATGGCTCTGGAAATGTAAATGCTCTAATGTTAATTTGCAGCTAAATACTTTAAACCAAGAGTACGCATATGTGTAAATATGCACACCAGTCTAATTATAACTGTAAAAGCAACAACACCGCCGACTTTCATAAATCACAGGGGTGTAACATGACTGCACGAATCTCTTGCACAGTGGGATACGTTCCGAGGACTGCAGCCACTTGATGCGCCAACAGGATGCATTTGGGGAAGTTGGATCTGTGCCACTGTGCACTAAAGCCATCCTGTTGAATATCTAAATGCAGACCTAAAAGCATACCATTACCAGTTCGTGTATATCCAGCTTTGTAGTAAAAGCTGCATCTTTCACATAATTAAAATTGTCATGGAGACTAAAGGATGCAGAACGAAATTATGTTGATCACTGCTGTACACATTTTCGTGTAACTGTCAATTACTTTAGTACTTTAATTACTGTAGTAGTCTATTTAATGTTATATCACTTTTAACCTCCATATAAAGTTGGCATCAACAATAATTTCTATGTGGTGTGTTCAACACATTTTGCTGGATGAAATCCAAATTTTATTCAACATGCAATTTGAAACTTTTTCTTTTATGTCTCTCGCCTTCTCAACAGCCTTTCATTGTATTTTGTTACCTTTTTTTTTTTTTTACGTTGATGTAGTGTATCACTCAAATTAGATGTGACATTTAGATATCATCTAAATATCATCTGACAGACGAATGGTATCTCATGTTCTCATTATATGAGATGTCCCTGCTTGTGTGTTTGTACATGGGGAATTGTGTCTTTGTGAGACTACTGACATGCCTAATTCCACTATTTATCCTGAGCTATTTAGTGTTTGTGAAAGTGAGATAAATGCCTCCTGTCCCAATAGGCAATCAATTACTTTAATTTTCCAGGTACATACTGATTTGTTCAGGTATCAGTCAGAAGCCAAGGCCACTGGGTGAGGACCATGACCTTTATTGATTATGCAGGTTTTAATATATTCTAAAAAGTGGTTGGTGTAGCATTCATCCAAATTTAAATGCAAACCATGCTTTGAAGTTCTCTAAAACATAAGGATGCATCATACTTATATTATTTTTTTATAATTATAAACAATGTAATCAGTGTTATACAATGTAAAGGGTGATTTTCTTTAGAATATGTGTTGTTTTTAAAATAAAAACAGTCCTCCTTTGAAAGTCAAGGAATGTTTCATTACTTTAAACATTGATCAGGATGCTTTCTATATTTCTCGTATGCTGAGGTCAATTTCCCATATTTAGTCACCTGTCTTTAACACTGCACAAATGCCTCAAACTATAGTGGTTGTTATTAATATTTAGATCATGACAAAATATGTATTCACTTTCAAAACCTATCTTACATACACAGCCATGGTAAACATTGTGTAAGTTGCTGCAAGGCTCCAAAAACATGTTTTAATCAGCTGATTGACAGATATGTGTGCACACACAATGCATAGCTTAGCTGACAGCTGATACTGAATATAAAACCTTTTCTCTGCAGAAAAAAAAGGAAAAGGAATAAATTTGCCACCTTACTGTCAATTATAGACACATATCTGCTTTGTATACCGGACTCCTCATTTATTCAGCTGGTGGTCTAACCAGCGTGTACATTACAAGGGCCATGTAGCAGTAACCCAGATGGCAGAATGGGCTGATTGTGATTTATGTACCAAAAGTGAATGCATTACTGTGAGCTTCTGGAGCCAGTGCCAATTCCAGGCAGGCATTTTCACACATTTTACAAACACACACACACACACACAAACAAACACAAAAATAGAAGCTTAAAAACAAAACTTTCATAATACCAATGCGTGTTCATACAGTAAAAGTTCTCTCACTCTGTCACTCTGTATCGGCTTTTTCCCCACTATTACTACGCACTACCACTTGCTCTCTTTTTCTTTCTTTCTTTTTGTCACACACACACACGCAAACATACACAGTCCTCCTGTAAAATCGTTCAAACGAAGCAGTTCATCGTTGTGAGACATTGATTACCGTTTACCTAGCTAGAGCATAAATGTAGTGTTAAAGGACAGATGGCTTAGATAGACAGATGAAGAGAGAGATAAAGGAGAAGGAGTGGGAGAAAGAGGAAAATAGAGAGAGAGGGGAGGCTGATAGATGGCAGTGGTGTGGCAGTAAAGATGACAGATAGAGGGGTAAACCAGGGGAACTTTATGGCTAACAGAAAGGGAACCTATTAGGCCAACTAATTGATCTAGACCTGTCATTAGGTGCCTGGGTCATTTCCAGTAAGCAGCAAACACACATATGCCTCTACACACATTCTCACAGTCACACTCCTCACATCTCACACCTGCTGTCTTATAGCCGGTCAGGGACAGTCAGCCCTTAGTCACTTCATTACTCCCTCTGGGCAGGGACTGCATCAACCATATTAACTGTTGAGCTCTGTGATGGAATCGCTAGGTAGCAGGAGACAGAGAGCTGAGGGCTGTAGACAGCCTCCATGATTTCACAGAGAGGGTTACAGGCAACACTTTGATCCAACAATACTTTGGCTTTACTGAGAAAACTCAGCTCGTTTTTTGATGCTTTTACTCGAGATGAAACATGCTGCTAATACAATGCTCTCATTTCTATTGTTATAGCTGTGTTATAGATTAAATATCTGTGAAACTGGATTGGAGCACGCTAGCCAGTACCTGTGCTGTTCACAGTTCCATCGTCATCGTGTTTTATCGTGTTGGTCAAATTAAACAGAACATTTCTATTTGACTTACATGAAATGTGCTGGTGTTTACTTTCTTACCTACAGAAAACTGAATCTATAGATAGCAGGCATTTGCTTAGCCTAACTTAGTGTAAAAAATGAGAGCAGGGAGAATTCTGGCTCTGTAAAAATAAAAATAAAAATATTCCTATTACCCTTAATTGTTATGAATTAACACATAATATCTATTGATAATTCTTTAATCAGTAATGTGTCGATTAGCAAAATGTATAGATGCTGGTTGGAAGATAGCTCGGCAAGCTGTTTTACCCTTCTTCAAGCCATTTTAACATTAGCATACAGATATGATGATAAAGATTAATCTTATCTAGATAACCCTTTTTTGTAAGTCTTTGAATAAATGTTTAATTGCTTTCAAATATTTATAAAAAACATAGAACATTTTGGCGTTTGTAGTAATCTTATGCTGTGTCAGAAATCAGAAACGTCTAAACAAGCAGGATGAATGTCAGGTCTCTAGGTCACTGACAAATTCTAAAATTTTCAGTCCATTTAGACAGTTCAAACACAACCATGTCAACGCCATTACATCTCCAACATATTTTTTATGTTCATCTGCTGTGTTAGATGGGTGCTTTGATGATTTTGGATTTCCATTTGAAAGCAGCTCAAAGGTTTTCTCTTAATGATAATTTTAAAGCAGAAAAAAAAATGAAACAATGTTGTACTGCTTAAAGGTTACAGGCACCGTAAAACTGTAATTCTCAGTGTAACCAACATAACAAAGAACTAAGCAACAAGAGCAAAAAACTAGACACTAAAAAGATTCAGACAGCTGCTGTGTTCATCTGTCCATGTTAATGTGGGATCGGTCTCTTCGGCTATTTGAATCCAAAGGAGTGCTATTGAATGGAGAGTTGAAACAAAATCTGAATACATGCTTTCAAATGTGCAGTACATGAAATCATCAAAAGACCTTTGGACAGTGAATTGAAAAAGAGACTTTTAGACAGACTAATGCAATTGCTGAGAGATGAAAATACTTTTTGCATCATAACTATAAGCACTGCACTGAAATAAAGAAAATACCATGTGTTTAGATAAAATATAAACAGCATTGTTAATGTCTTTTACAGCATCACAAGCATTGTAGGCTACCTGCACTGTATAGCAGCAGCATAGCAGTGCAACATTTTTATGTCACTAGGTGAAGAATTGGTACAAACATATATTATGTATGTTTTTCTTTAAATTGTAAGCTGATATATATATCTGTATATGAGCTTAGCATATAATGAAAACATATTGTTTTGACATACAGTGTAGTTGATGGTTGAAGAGGGCATTTCATGTTTAGTTGCTCTGTTTCCGACCTAATGTAGATGGTTTTACTGGAGGCTTCCATCTCTGATGATGTGATCCAGATAGTCAAACTGGTTTCTGCAGCTCATCTGCCGGACTAGGTTTGTGCTTCTTGCACTGGAGTGGGAAGAACAACTGCTTTGTAAACAGGTAGTTCTTCACCTGGATGTCACGGTTCACAAAGACTCTTCCTGGGAGTCTGGCATAACCCCACTGGCAGAGCTTATGCGGTGGTGTATTTCTGCATCAGTGTCGGCTTTGTAGGGATGAAGGCTTCCAAGGTAGGGAAAGTCATCCACATTTTTGAGGCTGAAATATTTCATGTGTATTGAGTCACACAAACAGTGAATCATCACGCACATACATGTACATGCACACACGTGTGCACGCTGAAGCGCAGAGATACAAAAGGTTTTTGTAAACTGAATGAATAAGGGATTAGAGGTGATGTGAGGAAAAATTATTTATTATAATATTGTTTTGTTTGCTCTTCTCGAATTTATGCATGCAATCTAGTGTGAGTAGAGACTTTAGGGTCATTTTAATAAATTAACAGTCTACATTCAGTAGTAGTTAATATTATTCTCTGCTCAGTGAGTGACTGTAATGCCAGAAAATATGTCTTTCATTCTGTTTGACAATGAAAACGCATGTTTTTTTCAGCTCTTGTCTCATCTCCGATTATCTACTGGCAGTATAAGGTGACATTTTTGCAGACTGAAGATGCTCATTGACAACTGGTGTCCCTGAAATGAGGTTTATGATGGGCTGTCACTTTCAAAGACTTATAGAGTGACTCAGGTACAGCCATAACCTTTTCCTCTGTACTTCAGTTGACTTGAATACTAGACCATGAAAAGCCTCTTTAATTGGTTAACGTGGTTCAGTAAGTTAAAAGCTGAATAACTGTCAGTAGATAAAGTGGCAAACATGATGAAAGCTTTTTTACAAATGTCACTAGAAGTGCGTAATATATGATCAAAAGTGACTAAAGTGTTATATTTTCTGTAAACAGAAAACTGTTTAAAACAGAGTTTTAGAGTGTTTATCCAAATGTTCTTGGAGCTGATGAATAGTTCTAGCATAATGATGTTTGACACTGAACTACTTGTAAAAACGTAGTAATAATTATTTCTCTGGTTTGTCAAGGTACAGTATCAAATAAGTCTAATAAATGAAAATAAAAATGAATAAGTAAACATACAGTAATTCATAGCAGACGTAATGTTGATGTGAAGTGAAATTAGTATGATAGTGCCAAAAATACTTGCCAGGGTTGGTTTACTTTAATGTCTTACTGTAATAGAGCAAACATGTCTGTAGTTTTATAGACTGCAATATTAGCTCTTTCCTCTTTCTACTTTGCAGCTTTAAACATGGGAGGTGATGAATAGTACTGGTAACAGTATAATAAGTAAGTATTTGCATAATGTAGAATTCATAGTGTTAGACTATTATACTAACGCCTGCACTGTTATAATCTATAACAGTTACATTGTATCTGGACTGACAGAGAACAGCGGGTGTGTGATAAGTGGCAGCTTTAAGAGATGTGTCTGCAGCCTGCATAGATATCACTTCCTCTGGGCAAAGTAATAACTCTTATTACAGCCCTTTTAGGGACTCCTTGGGAGTGGAACTAAGTTGTTTTCCAATGTGATGCCGTTGGCACCTTGCAGAGGCATAATGGAGGAGACATCCTTAAATAATTGTGGTTAAAGTGATACTTAGCTGTTGGAGCAAATCTCTGTCAGGCATGAGAAAATGAGCCCCTTATAAAGTATGATGAGATGAAAAAATTACAAGTTTGATTGTGCACTGGAATTTTCCTATGTGGGAAGGGGGTGGATGATTGAATAGTGAGTGCATGGCATGGTTTTATAAAATACTCTTTAATACTTTTTCCTCTTTCTGCCACTCACTAGCACACATATACAAACACCAAAACAGATCCAACATTTTCAACTTTTTATGTGTTTGCTGAATTATGCATTGAGAACACACTCTTGGGGATAGTTGTACATTCTTAGTAATGGTATTAGCTTTTGCTGGGTAAAGCATGTTTACACATCCATGCAAAAAACAGACACACATTTCCATGCACACAGATAAGTGCAAGCATGCACATACACAAACACACAGATACATCATACATATTTAGAGTAATGCAGCTTGCTTCCATGCTGAAAGGTTCTTAAGTTTATTCCCTTGTGAAAACATTTCCTACTTAGATATAAATATGGGAACTTTAGTGTCTGCTGGCCAACCAGTTTGAAGTCTAGCTATCGTTGCTTCAAATAAATACCATTTACTGCCTATAAATATGCATAAAAATCTCCATGGTTATCAATATGCACCATAATTTTAAAAATAAAGTGATCATTTAATGTCTGGTTTATTCTGCAGCAGCCCTCCATGCTTCCCATGCAATGGTACCAGTATGTACTGAGGTCAGTCTGCTTGAGTAATCACCTTGCATCAGAGATTATGGTCAGGAATCCATCCATTGAGCTGTCTGTGCTGGACAACAAAGCCTTCAGCTCAATGTCCCAGAAAAATAGATGATAATTCTGAGTTATAGCTCATTTTTCCTTTCAATAGGAAAAGCATAATCTCCACAATGCCGCATAATGGAAGAGATTTCAATAGTAACCCCCAGACATGTACCCAAGAGAGTATGAAAAAAGCTGTATTGTTAAGAAGTCATGAAGCTTTGACATAATCCTCATGCCTCCCTTGGAAGCAGACAATGAGAAACTTGCATAAAACTCAAACATCACTTATTCACTGGTATCTCAGTGCTCTAATTGTGCTGTGAACATTT
Organism: Sandelia bainsii; assembly: GCA_032362345.1. Lineage (NCBI taxonomy): Eukaryota > Metazoa > Chordata > Actinopteri > Anabantiformes > Anabantidae > Sandelia > Sandelia bainsii. Next base: position 18,939,661 of record JAUMHL010000025.1, read on the forward strand.
GGTGTTTCGAGTGACTATGTAAAAGTCAATGCTGCATGAGATGGCTACATGTCACCAAAATTAGGTAAAATTAGTGGAAACTGATGTGTAATGTGACAGTTTTTGCATTTGGCTCACTGTAATTGGATATGTTGTGTACACTCAGCTTGTCTTTTCCTCAGTCATGGGCTTTGAAATAAAATGTTCAGTCTTCACATTTGTAAAATGAAGTCCATAGTTACCTGTTCTATAACAACACAGCATTCGTCATTATATGGTCTTTTCTCTTTGTCTGTTTGTTTTTTTCTTTGTCCAACTTCCAGCTTTTTTCCTTTTAAATTCGAGACTTATATCAAGATGAATTTAAATACACCACACAGTCTATTTTTTCTCATGTTCTCTCTATGTGCATGGGTACCTACTACTACCTACACTTTCTTACCATAATCCAAGACATCCATGCTAGGTGAAGTTAAAGTTCACTGTAGTTATACATGTGTTTTCCTGTACATCTGGTAACTTAGTACATGCTGGGATAGGCACCAGCCTGACAAACACTGAACAGTATGAAAATGGATAGAGGTTGGTTCATTTGGTCTCTTGCAACAACCTGCAACATTTCCAACCGCCTCTCTACTGAGCCCAGACCATCATTTGTCTGCTTAATGACCACTGAGGTGCCACGTTGAGTCATAGTGATGACATATTAAAGTTTATTCCACTGTCCAATTTAAGCCCCGGTGAAAGCGCATGGCCCATAATTTCTTCTTCCATTTAACCACTGCAGGTTTCCTCCTCTTTCTGACTTCCCAAACTGAAACTGTAAAAGTCCAGCTTTGTGTGTGTACCTGCAGCCTCAGAAATATGACCTCTCCACAAAGCAAAATGTATCCAAGAAATTTTAATGGCAATATCTGCATTTAAAACTCATCAAGGTTCTATAGCTGTAAGTATAGCAACCATTTTTAGTTTCCTAGTAAGCAAGTAAGTTTAAACTGTACTTACTTGACACATACAGTATTCTTTTAAGGAATAGTATCAGATTTCCATATTAATTGGAAGATACAATAGCATATTCCCAGAAATTGCAAAAAAGAAAAGCCAACCAAAACTAAGCGTGGGACATGTTTGAATTTTGATGAATTTATTAACATAGATTGATCCACAAGACACCTTACAATTAGCTAATCTTACTGTAATCAATTTGTTATTTTTATGTTTATGTCACAGTACCATCATCTGTCATTTTACAGATTCACTGCTTCAGGGGCTATGCCTGGTCACGGCCACGTTCACCAATTCCAACAGAAAATTGTATTTTCATCTGTGACTTACATATCCCAAAAATCAGCGAGACTAATCAGTTTGCAATAATTCCATCCATCCATCCTTTATCTTAACCGCTTGTCCTCGTAAGGGTCGAGGGTTGCTAGAGCCTATCCCAGCTGATATCGGGCGAGACGCGGGGTACACCCATATGACATATAGAGACAAACAAACCATTCACACCTATGGACAATTTAGAGTCTATGCAATAATAAATTACATATAAATTAATAAATTACAGTATAATATTTTTTTTCCTTTAGACAAATGATCAAAATATGCTACAAGGTCAATGCTTCATGTTAGCCAAATGTGTACAGTGAAGTTATCTTTTAGAAGTTCATATAGGAAGGTAAGGTACAAATAGACAGCTAGATACTAATAATACACAATGACAAGAAGGTTTAGGTGTGAATTCTGAGCTTTTAAAATATTGCTATTGTCACAGTTGATAGAAATATTTGTAATGGCTGAGTTATTCAGAAATGTTTTAACTTGTTTGTAGAGATTCAGTAGGAGAGGTCACGAGAAGGGAAATAAGCTGACAATAAGCCAGTAAATTGATTTACCTGATAATTGAAAATGATTGTTTATAGACAAAATAAAGAACCAATGCTGACAATGGAAAGAGAAGAAGGAGAGAGAACATGAGAAAATAGAGAGTGTGTTTGACTGTTTAATATATTCCTAATCTCCCCCATTAATGCTTGCTTTGGGACTTTCGGACTTTCAGCAGTAAAAGTATGCAAAGAACCAATTTTTTAATTTAAAGAACACTTCAAATTTTAATGTAGATAAAACACTCGAGAAGTTCAAAGACTAACCCTGGTTGCTCTGAGGAGTCATACTAATCTTGTCTATAATGGTTACTTTTTACAAATAAGGAAAATGTGAATATTGTTAAAAGCAGTTGAAAAATGAACATGAGTGAGAATGCTGTGTATTCTTGTCATCATAATAAACAAGAGAAAGGTGATGTTGGGTAATCACAGTAGTTTGGAGATTGGAGGTTCACTAGTTGTGTGCAACTATATACCTGACAAATGTCAAAAAGACATGTCAAAGACATTGTGTGCTTCAAGGTCATAGTCACTCAAACTATGTGTCAGTACGTCTATTCTTAGAAACTGTAAAACCAGAGAGGAGAAAACTACAACAATATCAGTATTAGATTGGATCATGTATTGCATGACACCCTCAAGAATATGTTCCTTCCCAGATTTGCAATCCTACAAAAACCTCAAATCTCTCAGAGGCTCAGTCAACAAAGTTAGTAAGGTTACAAAGCAGCACTGCCAAGATGGTTTGGAAAGTTCCCTCTCTGGTGAGCTGAGGCTCCTTTCACACAGAAGTGTTGACTAGACTCTAAAACATAGATAAGTTGCGCACTTGCATAGATGAAGATTCACTGGAGTCTGATTTTGAGATATCTTTGAACAGCTGCTATGGTTGTGTCATTTTGAGCAGGGATGTACTCCCTTATGGTGTACAACACAGTCTCTTTAGCACGCCATATGTGGTACATGGAAACATCAGTAACCTGAAAAACTGGAGTTAATACATTAACGGAGTGTACAGTATATATTGTCTTATACTGTCTAATGACCTCAGGAACTTGTGGTGGTTGGCAGGACACAGGACTGCTTGCATCCATAGAAGATAAATCTTAATTACAGAACAGCAGTACAATCTGCAATTTTGTGCTCAGTGCATGTATTTATATTATAACATTAGTGCTCATTTAACTAAATTTTGGAAGAACTGGCTTACATCACAGTGAGCAAATGCATATGCCTCTGACAGCACCAGTGATTATGAATGCACTGACATAATTCACTGAACAGTCTAAAGAAATTGCAAGCTTCGGTGGATTATATGGTGTAAGTGTTTGGGCATTTTATGTGTTTTATGTACATTGCAGAATTTGTTGTACTGACATTTTTGTTCTCAGATAATTTATGATATGAAGATGTCACATCTGTATTTAATGGTGCACAGCTGCATACACACATATCAGTAATCCGGGGACACGCTGGGATTTGTACTGATAATACATATCTTTGCGAAGATTAAACTACTATGTGTGCATGTGTCAGTGCATGTGTATGTTTGCGTGCACACAGTTCTGGGCCTGTGTCTCTTCTTTGTTTCTGTAGCATAATGGGCTTTGTAAGATAATACCCAAGAGACACAACAATACTTCTTAGCTAGGGGATTGTGAAGCTGTCCCAGTTTGCAGCGCCACTTTGGCTCCAAGTTTCAGCTGTGATTGGAAAACCAACGAAACCTGGAATTACCTGCAAATGATAAAAATCACTGTTGTGGTCTTCTTCACTTTATCATCTCCTCTCTTTTCAATCAATGTGCTCTCAGTTTCTAAGTTATTGTCTCTGTTCCTTCTAATTCACTCTTACATTGACATTCAGTGTTAAAATAGAGTCATCCTCTGCAATGTTTTTTTTCCTTTATCACAACTGAAAAGAGACCTAAGTGGAATTCTTGTGGGTAGCCAAATTACTCTTGTTGAACCATTGGATTGGCTTGGCTTACTATATATATATATATTTTTTTATTTCTAAAATTCTATTAAAAAACAAATTTAGAAAGCACAAATTATAATACAGATACAGTCTTACCAGTTACCAGTCTTTAGTGAAGATATCAAATACATGTCTTTGTTATCCAAACTGACAAGCACCACCATGGCTTTGTGTTGCTGTAGCTAATATAAAATATGCAAAACATAATATTACAATGTATTGTTGAATAAAAAAATTAAACAACTTTGTGCAGTTTGAAAGAGTCTGTCAAAACTATGAGCTCTGTGAACCAGCATAGTGAGCAGTTATTGTTGGCTAGCCAACATTAACCACACATGACATTGTTAAAGAAACACTTGTTTATGCGGTTATGAGGCTAGTTTCTAAAATCTTACAGAAACTAGAAACAGAAACTTGTTAGGAAAATCTCGAGGATGTTTGTTTTCATGAACATTAATGTAATGTTTTTCGGACTGGTGGAACTTTTTCATAGATCTAAGAACGCTGTGTCGACACTGCAGGGATTGAGGATGATCTTGTTTGTGTGATCGCTGTTTTGTGAGACTTTTTTTAGCTCATGCTTCAGAGTCAGAGTAAAAAAATGTTTCTCATTCAGAAATATACTTTGGGAGCTGACTTGTGTGGACTGCATGGCCACATATCGTTGAATGCATTGCATGCCGACCAGTGATCGTGGTGGAGAGCCTGAGTCAAGCTGTCAAGCTGAGGCTGTTAAAATGTTGCCTGCTATTACGCCACTTACTAAGTTTTTATATTTTTTCATGAAAAAAAGTATCCATTTAGGTCTAGTGGTCACTCATCATAACTAAGTATGTTTGTAAATTTGATTTGGTGTTTTTGACACTGTGAGAATCATTTTGAGACGTGTGGTCATCTCAGCAGCCTACCTTACTTCAGCATTCCTACTGACAGTGCAAATACAAACAGAAAAAAGCCCTTGAAGATATGTAGTTCTAGAACAGTTTGGTTAAAAAAACAACTTTCCAAGTCTCATAGTTGTTCCCTCTGTTTTTTCTCTGTATGCTATGTTAGTGTCTACTACTATTGAGATAATAAGATGGCAGAATATCTTTTTTGAAGCAGGACTACAAAAAAAACTTAATAAGTACAAGATGAACTTAGCCAGTTATCTCAATGACAGGATGGCAGGCAGTGGTGTTAGCAAGCTCGGGAGACACAGACAGTGGGAAATTGAATGTAATTCTAACACGTTGTTCCCATATTACAGTGAAAACGATTCAGGTTGAAAATTGGTCATTTAATTGGCTATTTCGCGTAATATTGATGACGTGGCTTGCAAATTTTAAAGAGTACTGTTGAACCATGCTGTCTTACACTCTTTAACAGCACTCTTTATAAAGAACAAAACAAAACATGAAGGTTAATTGTTTTGCATGCAATTTTACTAGTGAAGTCATTAAGTCTGCTTTTATTGTTTTAAAACCTTTTTATGTCAGTTTTTTCCTGACCAGTGCTGTAACCATATTTAGTGTATTGGTGGAAACATATTTTCATAAACACAGTTTTACCATTAATGGTATTTATAGTATTTAGACATAATTATTACAGTTTGAAAGGCTTTTGTTGCAGCCCCAGGATGGTTGTCTCACTGAGAAAGTTCAGTTTACTACTGTGGTGAAATAACAAACAGAACACACTCAGAGTGCTTTTTAAATAAAATTTAATTTCATACATTATATATTGCTATTTATATATTTTTCCTTTAATTATTCATGCCATTTAATCATTCACAAGTGTAGTTAAAGACTTGACATTTATAAAAATAAAGCTAAATAAAACAGTGAAACTCACCTCAAACAAGTAGAGGTATAAATAATGGTCTTGACAGCAGCATGTATCAGGCTCGTCTGGTAATTGCTTCAGTATGGGAGACACTGCACTCTAGAAGACATTGAAATAGATAGCATAATTCTTTTTTGTGAGGGATGCACTGTTTATTAGAGATCTATCAAGTGAGATGGGTTACTGCACTGTAACTCTACAATACCTGTGTTTATTTATCGCCCTAGCCTGAAGGCCTGTAATAGAACTGATAAACAGGACAATTATGCTCAAGCTCCTTTAGCTTGTATTGATAAGGACAGTTAGTACTAAAACATGAACTGTCTGGCCATCATTTCTCATGACATGTTATAGTTCCCCACTGTCTTATGGCAGTCATTTTGGCCGTTGCTTTCTCAGCAAGTCGGTTTGCTTTTCCAAACATTTAGGATATTGAAGATGTAGGAAAAGAAAGGTGAGACTACCAACTAGCCCTGCAGTCTGTTAGCTGTTCTGTCTGCTCTTTATCTTTGTGTGTTTTTCAGCAATCCACTCTGCAGTTCATTGATCAGGTTTTTTTAACAGTTCAGCCATACAGTCTGTCCTTCATCCCTGTTTTCAACAATTTGCTCTAAATCCATTGTCCACTAGTGGCTCATGGGCAAACATTGTCGTCTCACGGTTTTGTGTTTTGTTTTGACTCAGTCCTTTCAAGTTTGCAACATCTGTCGGCCAGATAAGGACTCATTTTGCTTTTGAAGTCTCAGAACCGAAAAAAAACCATCTCCCCCTTTCTCCAACTCAGATGTACTGTGTGTCTGTATCAGTCCAGCATTGAGCAACAACTGAAAGAGAGTAAACAAACAGTTGAGCTGGCAGCTGACAGTTTCAACCTGCCTATCACAACATCCCAGTTTACATTTAATCTTAACATGGAAACTGCTGTAATATCTTTCTAAGGCATCTATCAGCACGGCGAATGGGTGTTGCGACTTGCTCTTGATTATATAACGAAAGCTAACACATGTCCCTGTTCAACCCTGTCTCCTAAAAACCTATTATTGTGCAACTAAACTAAACTGCATCATGATTTGTTTTTGTAGAGCTTATGTTCCAATGTAATGTGTATTATTTTATTCTTTATCACAAAAAAATGTAAGATTACATATTGTGGCACAAAAAATCACATTGTTATGGTACATTTATTGATATATATTTAGTATCAACATATTCAACTTGACATTCATGTTAATTGTCTTAAATTTAGGTTAATATTTTTATTGAGCTAATAGAAAATGTAATCTTGCAGTTACATTCCCCACATAACATTTCTGCAGTCTGGTTGTATAAAAACATAATTTTTTAGGACAGAGGGCTGACCTGTTGAGGTTTTTTGCACATCTGGTTATGGAAGAATAAAGTACTGACTTTCAAACACAAATATGCTTTTGTGCATCTTTAAGGACAACAATTGAAAGCAGAAAAGACAAATGAATTGTCATTTGTAACAGGGAAAGTGCTTCTCACCCCCAGTTGCTTCTGTGTTGTGCTTACATGTTTGCACCATGTGTATAATGTTGTATTGTGTTATTGGTGTGCACTGTACCAGCTTTAAAATAATAATTATGTTTGTGAAATATGAGATGCCTTTCAATTAAAAGTTGTCTACCAGGCCTTTGGCCTAAGAGAAAAAGCCATAGGCTTTATTTAAACACTCATTTGGATTAGAAATTACTGAATCGCCTGAATTCAAAATTTCTCTGGCCCCCTTCTCTGACTTATATTGACTTCAAAGAGTGTATTTGTCTGAATGGTTCCCAAGCTCAAAACTCGCAAGTGAAACAGCAGAAATTTTGCCTATTATCCCCAATACTTTTCCTTTGCACTGTTACTGGTGGGGATGTGATTTGACAGACAGGCTCTATCTACAGTAGATGCCCTCTTACCTGCATACTTATGGGTGATTATGTGCTATTGCAGGCTTTATATAAAGTCTCAGTAATGGATTCTTAAGTCTATATGAATGTGTATGTGTTTGTTTGTGTGCTTGTGAGAATGTTTGATGCAAAAACAAGGAAGCCCTGTGTGTTTGTGTGTGTGTGTGCACCTGGGTCTTTGTGATGTCTGAAAGGTTTTGGTGTCCACAGTGACCAGTTTGTCAGTCTGAATGACAACTCTGCGTGCACCTGTCATAGTCTTTTAAATATGCTCACACATACTAGCAGGATAGAGCCCCAGACTTACATGGGGTCATTTTTGTTCGTTATTGTGCTAATATTGCACTGGCAATACTTCAGGTAGGCTCTGTGACCTGCTACTTTGTGAGTGTTTATGGGTGTATGTATAGGACCATGCATCCCCGTAAACACACTTTGCCAGTTTTTCTGCATTTAAAGAGGAAATCAAGTCACAGATGTCGAAACAACCTCCAATTAGTCAACACGACGAGCAGTTAAATGAATCTCACCTATCTGGAATGTAGACATATAGATTTCTGTTACTTCGATTTTGCAGCTGCAGCATGGGGAAAAGGAAATTATCAGCAGCAGTGTGATGGAGAATCTGTCCCCTGGTTCGTTCTGGTCATGTTTCAACATATAAGAAGTGGAGGTGGCAGATGGGGAGAAAAGCAGGACTGATGAAAAAGAGAGTAAGGGAGTTGAAAGTGAAATGACAAAGTGGAGTGTACTGTAAATGTCACTGCAGGTCGGTGTAGCTTCAGAGGATTAGTAGAAGACAGTTTTAAACCACCAAGGTAAACATTCCTGTGTTTGATGAGACTGATTGTTGAATTGTTGATTTTGAGAGTAACCTGTCGTAAAATGTTGGGTCCACCAATCTTCTGGTAATTGCATTTACATGACAGTGATTCAAGTATTCTGGTATCTACTAAGGTACCTTGTGCTGTATATAATATTTAAAATTATTAAATAGTTTTTACTGCAAAATAATTGATAATTGATTTAGTCAATATTGCCGCTGCTGTTACACCAGTACTGTGTCTTTTTACTGTAAAAAGATGTGAACTAACAACGTTCATGACACAGATTTTGTTAGATGTGGAAGTGTAATCCTGTGCACACTGACAGACATTGTAACCCAAGAACTATTCTTGCTCTTCAGATACATAATACTCTATGTTATATATGTATCAAGGTGGAGATACTGTACAATAGAACTACTGTATATAATAGTGTAAACTAGCATGTTGTAAACAAAAAACAAATTCAAAAGAAGGCAGCTGTAGTGATGGCAGTATATATTGTGCAGATTAAACTCTTCAACTCAACATAAATCATAACTGAAACAAGACACTGTAAAGGCAGAGCGCTATAGATTTGTACAGGAAACTGCATAACTTTGAGGAACAGGATCAACAAAAGATTATGTAAACGAGCTACAGGGACTTTTGAAGCTTGAGGCTGGACTTTTATGACCTGGATAACAGTGAAGCTGAATGTCTCATATCCTTCATTCAACCACTTCTTTATTACTTCTAAGGCATCATAAGAGTTGTACATCAAACAGCTTAACATGGAAAATTAGCACACCAACTGCTGAATGTTCTGTTCTGTTATGCTTAGTCATATGCCTATTGTCCATAATATAGATATTCTTTACCATTCTTTCATTTTATTTATTAATACGCACATGAAATGAAATGCAGATATTGGGCTCCACCTCTCCTTCACATTTCCTGTTTTGTGCTGGCAGTGAGAATCTTTATGAATCATTGGTTGTTAATGGGACATTGACTATTCCAGTCACAGCAGGAGTAAGGGGAGGGGGTAGCTGGGAGTCCCAGGGGGACTCAGACCTGTGGCAGATCCATTATTCATGGTTCACCATGGGCATGTAGCGAACACTGACATCCGACCTGCCTAAATCAAACAGGGCCAGTGAGTTTAATGCCCCTTGGGAATTGTGAGGCTCAGGTAAAGGTGGGGGTGAGGAGAGGGAGGTAGTGAAGGTGATGGTGAGGGTCAGATCACAGGAAAAAGGAAAGGAGGGAGGAATGAAGAGGAAGAGAGACAATGGCCTCTCTTCTTACTCCACTGGCTCTATCTTGAAAGCTGTCAGCACAGTAGCTGCTATGTACTGTATCAGCCACCTCTTGCTTTAGTTTTTCTTTCTTTCTTTCATATTTGTCATCAAAGCTCTTTGCTTTTTTCTACACTGATGACAGTAATATGACTAACCATAGTGCATTTCCATAATAGAGTATTCATTGTATTCATTGTAGTAGTATCATCTTGAACAACAGCTTCTGTGTAGTGCTTATAAACTTTACTTTAACTTTCATGTTGAAGTTCAATTGCGTTATAAGTAATACAATATAGGGAAGTATAGGTTAGGTATAGGTAATATAGAGAAACTCACAACTGAATGTTTTTATACAGTTTTGCTTAGCTAAACTCTGGAGCATTTAATGCACAGATATGTTGCATTACATTCATTGTGTCTGTGCACATGCACCAAATTGGATTAAATTATTCCTCTGAAACAAATACAGTCAGACCAAAAAATCTGTCTTTATTTAAGTATGCATAAATGCATAGTTTTTGGAGGTGTTTGCAGTTACTACACTGAAGAATCAATAAGCCTTCAGTGTGGACGTTAAAATGGTGTGAGGGACACCAGCGAGAATTTACTGATGTCCTCTGTGTCATTGCTATGCAGGAGAGTTAGCAGTAAGGCTCCATTCAGCCCCTATTCTAGAAGGTGACACTTTATGCCAAGCGCTAAAGACCCAACAAGGGACTGATTGCCTTGCAAGCACTATATATATATGTGTGTGTGTCTACAGGTCTGTTTGAACATATTCTGTAGCTCATTAAATGTGCTTATGCACAATGGCAAATGCATTTGCATCATCTTTATCTACAGTAAAGAAGATCAATCACTTTGTGAAATAAAAACAAACTGTAAATCACGAGACAGACCATCTTCTTTGAATTAATTTCCCACTCTTGTTGTTACTGAGCTGGAAAAATCTTTTACCAGCAAGCAACCCTTAAGATAAATTTCCACTTGATGACTTCTGCCCCAGTGTAACAGGTCATTACCACCTTGTTTGTGCCTGTCTGGTTTTCCTTGAGTAATTATATAAAATAAAAAAAATAATATAAAGGCATAAACATGACACAACTACATTAATATTCTTTTATTTATTCTCTGTTTAGATACAGAATTTAATGAATCCTGAAACTGTTTTACTGCATTTGTATGTGACACACAACTCATTTCCCAGAGACAAAGATCCCCCGAAGTGTCTTGTAATTACCCACATAGATGCTGAGTCCTTGCGTTGCGTGTTTATCTCCTTCAACTCAACACATCCCATGGGCAGCCCCTTCCTGTTCTCTCTGAAAACTCCTCGATAATGTGTAGCAATTTCTTTGATCTTGCAACATAGCTAATCTATGTCAAATTTCCTTGATTTGCTAATTAGATAATCATTTGCTTGTTTCCACTTAAACTGACAGAAGGAAAAAAAAAACTATTAGTGTTGCTATTCTTAATATAGTATCTTACAACTGAGCAACTGTGAATTTCTGGAGCATTTTGTGGGATGATAGCCAGGGGCACTCTTGTTTTCTCAAATTTGCAGTGTCACTTCATTGAGCTTGTCACTGCATGTTCAATAAATATGCTTTATTGAATATGCAGCAGTTTATAGAGTTTCAATAAAGCACAGCCAAGAAAAGTTTATTTAATTCAAACTTTCTTCTCTGTGTTTAAAGGCTCTCATACTCTATGCAAATATGCAGCCGATGCTGCAACACAAAAGGCAGAGAAAAAAAAATGGAAAAGCAATCAGAGTACCAATCAAAGTTGAAAGGAGTGTGTGTTCTTTTTCAAGCAGATTTGGATAATGTTTGATCTGGTAGGTTCACAATTCCACACAACAAATTGCCATGATAACAGATAAATTATCTTACATAGAACCACGGAAAGTAATTTTCAGGCAATTTTGGCTTTTAGAGGTCAGTGTTCAGACAAATAGGCATAAAGGACTGCAGTGGTGGTGACTAGATCTCTGCATTGGCCAAAGATTTAAAATCATAAAAAACATAAAGCAATATGGATTTTAGTTTGTTTTTGTTTTTTTGTTGAAATATTATTACAAGTTATATCTCTTTTCTTCTCTGCTCTCTTCTCTTCTCTCATTTTCCCGTATTCTGCCTCTTTCCACCCATTGCCAAGCTTTAGATTAATGCATTTGACAAACCACTGAGCAAGAAAGGGCATTAATAGCTACTCAAACCAGAGAGCTATCATGGGAACCCTTGTTGTCAGAAAATTACACATCTTCAGACCCGCAAGGCGGTATGCAGGGATAACAGAACACTTCTACACACTGTTTTCAAAACACTCTCTTGGCCAAGCCTGAAAAGAAAGAGATGGGGGAGACTTGGTCTTCAAACTGGCAAGACAAGGCAAAATGAGGCAAAGAGGGGGTCTGTTTGCTGAATGCATTGGTATAGGTCTCTGCTTCCGCATGTCCACAAAGGCCTAATCACCAAATGACATGATGATCCAGCTTACAGTGGCAGGCTGACAATGAAACAGTCAAAATCACCATGGGTCTCAAACAATATGTGTACATGCACAGTGATTTTGTGTGTGTCTATATATACACACAAGCATGTGCATGTATCATTATGCATGTGTGTTCACATTTGTGTTAATTTTTCAGGCATCTAGCTGAATTCAATATAAACACTTGTAATTCTCCTTATTCTCATGTGGTTAATTTGCATAAACTTAGAGTGTATCTGCTGTTTGATGTTATTCTCCACAACTGCTCTTGACAAATGACCACAAAAAAGGCTGCATTGTTTACTGGTGTCTAAATACACAGTGTGTTTTGACAACTCTATAACCTTCAACATGTCCTCTGGTGTTTTCAAGTGGCATACACACTAACGACATGGGGTGAAAAGAACACACATTTAGTTCCAGCCTTTGAACAAAAATAATGATCTAAATGATTAATGGGGGAAAAAAAAAACTATTTTCAAATGTATGACACATTCAAGGGAATGGTGTGAATACATTTAGCTAATTAGCTTTCAAAATAAGAACTAGACAAAACAAAACACCTTCCCCCTTCTTACCTCTGTAATGTTAAAGAGGTTTGTGAGTTGTGAGTTGCTTTTTCTACAAGGAAATATAAGTTGAACTCACAAATGTAATTATGTTTTTTGTTATTTTGTTTGGGGTTTTTTTCAATAGGATTTAGCCAAGTTGAGATGCTCATTTTTCCTTTGTATTTATCATTAAAATAATAAATGCATTGTCAGTATTGGAACCTGTGTTGCTGTCAATATTTAAGGCAACCATAGAACAAACAAGGAAAAATCTACATTTCTGCAACAATTCCATTTTAACTGCTTTCACTCAAAATAAATAGAATAAATGTTATGTTTAGATTTTGAACAACACAGAAATAGATGTGTTTCTCATTACTAACTGAACAGGAATTAAACAGTCCATTTAGATTCTACAGCACACAATTTATGACCAATGCCAATGTTCCCTGCCAGTGCAGGAAGTAGTGTGCCCTTTATGCATCCAAGTGAGAAGTGAGGGTGTGAAGGTCGGTGTAGTGAATGAGCCTTCACAGTGTCAGACTGTCATGCTGGAGACAGAAGATGGTGTCTCATCTCAGATGATGCTTAATGATGACTTTTTTTAAACCATGACCGCGTTCTTTTTCTAACTTTGACCAGTGAATTTAGTTACCAGTCCTTAATCAGATGCTGAAGTATGTTGGCATTGATCATTTTGGGATCTTTTTATTTTTTTTATTTTCTGTCCCATCAAATCTGCCACCTGTTAGATGAAACTGAATGAGGTGGTTATGCCAGATTGCTAAAAAATAATTAGACTCTTTGTTGTGCGTACAGTGTCTGTCCACAAATGGCTATAGAGCTTTATATCACATTACCTACAAGTTTTTGTTGTATCATATAATTTCTTTTAATTAGCGAACAAGTATTTTAGCAAACTAAAACATCCCATAGTATTTATGTAAATTGCACCAATTTGCAATTTGTAATGCACCAATGTGCATGATCTCTAGTGTTGTCTTGCAAATCTGTATACTAAACACCATTTATTATGCTTGAACAATCCCCATAAATTATGTAGATCCTAACATCACCTTAAGTATGTGAGCCCCGTCATTGTAAATATCAATTAAAGTTATGATTACACTGGGCTAAACCTGTGGAACAAAAGGGCAAAGATAAATGAATAGAAAGAGATGGAGGGATATTGGGATTTCCTAATATAAACTTTACATGAGCTAGGTTGTGGAAGATAAAGAGCATTTAATTTTCTGCCCCTGTTTGAATGTTTGAGAGCTAGATTGTGTAAATAACATTGTACTCAGTTCATGAACACACACACCCATGCTTAAACAAATATATGGAGCACATTGTCACACATTGTCACACGGTGTCACACGCATGCAGCTTGCCTTGTTGCAGTAGTTTTGGGAACATTTTCCATACTCATTAATGCAGAAACTATAGACATTGTGCTCTTAAAGTCTTTACTGTGGAAGTAGTGTGTGTGTGTGTGTGTGTGTGTGTGAGAGAGAGAGGGAGAGAGAGAGAGAGAGAGAAGCATATGAAGATAAAATTTGAAGCTTCATTTGAATGGCTTTGGGCTGTTGACAGGGCTTGGGAAAAATGCTTTTCCCTTTGTTTTAAAAGAAAATCCACACGTGCACACAAACCCTGACACACAGGCTCACACACATACCTGTAACAAGTATACACTAATATGTTAACTTGTGCAAACACACACAGCCACACATATGAGCACACATCCAGTCAGTGATCTGACAGGTGAGAATGGCTTACAGCTAGGTTAAAGGGGAAGCACACTACATAAGCAGGTCACCTCTCCTGGGACACAGCAATTTTTCAGAGCATTGCACTAGAAAAAAGGGAAAAAAGAAATGGAAAAAAGCAATGCAATAAATGGGTACAACCTGGTGATTTTTTAGTTGACAGCTAACCTCACCCCTGTCTTAATTTTCTAGCAAGTAGCTTCTTTATTAAATCGAGTTGTCCAATTCAGAAACCTCTGTCAGGCCTGAGAAAAATGGCAGTGAATAATTTTGTCCATTATGTAATCGTAGTAAGTTGCATGACCTTTCCCTTTTAACACTTTTTCTGTGCAAGTTTATTTCTGAGCATTTCCGTGAATTTGCAGAGCTCGGTAACTATCAGAAAGACACATCTTGACCTTGACCTTTCTCGCTGGTGTGTGTGTATGTGAGAGAGAGAAAAAGAGCAAGAGAGAGAAACATATAGAGCCTGTGTATTTCTGGAATTATGAGACCAAACCACCTCTTGCCAAGCAACAAGAAATTGTAGGTATGAATCACCTTCTATAAAACAGCTGTAGAGATCCGGAAAGGTTTTCATGTTTTGAAAGTAGAGAAACATTGTAGTATAATAATACTAATAACGAGGAATATGTTTATATCTGTACCTCTGTTTGTAGCTGGTGAATCTACTATAGATTTGGCTTTGTTGTGTAAATGTTGTTCTGGGAATTAACATGAAATACCAGCTTCTACCATAGCAGGCATTATTAATTCATTTAATAAAACTGTAAGGTGGTGCTATTGTTAGAAAACCTCAGTGACTGTACTTTGTTGTTAGATCATTTATTCATGTTGCACAAACATACCCTTATAAATTAATTAAGAGCCCGACTTCACTCAGAAGGTCAATGATAATTTCTCAAATCCCCGATTATTTATACTATATTAAAACGTTATTTCATTGCATGAAAGGGGATGTTTGATTTCTCTCAAAAAAAATCTTTTTAAGATAAGAGACCCTGTGAGTCAGACTGTTTGCAGTGTGTCCACTGTGGACAAGTGCACACTCAACGTGTTGCTAACGATGGTTTGTTTTTGCAGGAGTTGAGTGGACCTTGTACATCGAACATGTTTGACACCATTGTTTTATAGACTCTGTGCGCTAATGTAAGAACATGGTTAAACAGACAGGAAAGTCTAAAAGACCGCTTACAATATATCTATCATATTCCTCATAATGTGGGGGCCTCAAGAGCCACAGGCACTCATGGAGTTTTCCCATCTAACAATGGTTCCATTTGGACGGGTCGATGAACGGTGGTTCAGGCAGGGTTGTTCTGAACACTGCTTTTCTTTTTTCAGTTGAAAGGCTGAAGAATTTGAGGTTCAGTTTTTTTTAAAGAAGACAAGGCTTACAGACTTGTCTTGAACACACTGTGAAGATAAAAGCCTCATGACTAAGGTGAGATGCATTTTAATATCAGGGAGCTTTTTCCTGAAGAGTCGACACTTTGACACAGAAACATCGTCTGTGTCCGCTTTCTGCAGCTTTACTGCCCCAGTGTGCAGGAGTATGACTGGAGAGACAGGCAGAGTAACCTTCAGATGTTGGCAGGCTGTGATTAGTCAGGCTTGCGCTCAGCGTGCAGCTTATTCTCATATTAATTTTTTCCACGTGCTGGTTCTGACACATGTAATGTGGTAATGGAGCGCAATGATAACAGTAGAGGTGCTTGTAGTTGGCACTGTCATTTTAGAGGGAACAGTATACTTCCAAGGCAGAAATGATTTACATACTATCAATATCTTGGTTTTAAATCTTTGAAACTTTATTCATACAGGGTAGTTTCACTGAGAGTAGCCAATCTTTTGCTTCAATGCCCTGATCACATTCACACTATTACACGCATTCACACCTTCTAATTAAAGCAGTTTGACAAATTATTACAACATGGCATACCCACACTCTGAATACTAATCTTTTATTGTTGACAGCATAAATTTTAAAAATTGTTTTCTTTCTTATTTGCAGGACATACAATTACAATATTCATGATTTTCTTCACAGTACACTTTGTTTTATATTGGACCTGAGCAGTCAATAAATCTTATTACAGTACCCATAATGTAACATTAGACATGGTGCATGGTATTACGTTTAACCAAAATGAAATAGAGAAAAAAAGTAAGCTCTGTTGTAACCCATAATAAAACTGCCTTTTAATTTACATCAACAAAATAAATGACAGGAATGTCCAGTTGTTTTCTTTCTTTTGTTTTGATGATGGTCTCTTTTTGCCTTTTTCAAGACACCGTGTGTATCTTTATCTGATCAATGCTGCCATTTTGTTCTCTTACAGTAAACCTACATATCACTTGTCATGTAACCTGTTAATTCTCCCATATTTCTCAGACTTCCTCCTCACAGTGTTTTATTTTTTGGTTTTACGAAGGAAAACAGACCTTATTGTGTTGAATTCCTGTGCATTTCTGTGCAGTCTACAAAGACCCCCAGGGATATGTTTGCAAAATGTTGCAATGACAGTTTTCATGTAGCTAGTACATTTGTGAATTTTCGTTTCTCTCAGTTGTCAGTGTAACACTGTATGCTTTAGGGGGCAACATTCTCTCTCAGGTAGATTTAGAGATGGGTTGCAGCTAATGGTGCTGGCTAACAAGTGACATTCTCTCATTAAGTGGGAAGATTTGTCTGAGTGGCCAGTTAGTTGGAGGACATTACACAAGGTCAGAGCCTCTGGCTGCCATAGGAGAATAAGTGAAGTAGAAAAGAGGCCAAGAAGACAGGCTAAAAGACAAGATACTTGCTGTGCTGTCTGAAAGCTTCTCTCCTCTCTGACTGGCAAGGCTTGATGTGAGTGGAGTTTGAAGTTTGGACTTTGGTCACTGCTGCTTTTGAACATGGAGCTATTTCAGTCCTGGAAGGGGTGTGTATGTGTATGTGTGTGTAGCAGGGTGTGTGCTGGTCCATGTATCTATTTAAACTGACTTTGCCGACCATCACCAAGGGTTGAGGCAGATCCTCTTCCTTGCACAGAGCTATGAGGGTTGCTAGCAGAATGGGAAATCAATAACGTCGATAGGATGAGCATTAGGATGGCCAAGTGGTTTTAACAGCCCCATTGTCATTTCACTATTTTCGTAAAGCAGTTTGTGGGCCATTCTTTCTACAGTCTTCAATTTTCAGAAAGCTGAGGAAGACAGACAGCTACAGAGACAGAGAAACAAAGACAGAAAGAGAGAGGCAAAGAGAGGAAGCCCCCAGACAATCAAACTGGAAGCACATTTCTGACACATGTTCAACAGCCATTCACAGGAGCTTTCAAGATGTGATTTTTTTTCCAGACCATCAGCCCCTGAATTGAACCGTAGTTGTTTTTTCATCAACACTGAACACACCACACAACTTGCCCTTCAACAAGGCAGCTGGTGTTTTTTGTGCAGCTCTCCTAAAAATACACTGTAAAAAAAAATAAACCGTGTTTTCTTTCCGAAATCTACTTAAATAAAAAGTATCTTTAAGGTGATTTGATTAAATAGAAGGCAGATAAAGAAATATGAACAGGGTTTGATACCTTCTAAACCTTTAAAATAAGCAGCACATGTTAAAGACTCAAGTGATTGAGTTAACAGTTGAGATGATGATACTTTATACTGTCTCTCATATTTTCCTGCAGTCTAAAACATAAGCTAATAAAAATGTTATCCATTGACATATTCTTTCTAATATTGTTGATTCCATACAGTAAGTCTATATTGTCTATTGTTAATATGCACCAGTTGCAACAAATAACTGAATTGCCATAGGTGTTTTGTGCAACAGCATCATTATCAGTCTAGAAAATGTGCCTCGATATCTAATCTAATCTGAGCTATACAGTGGTGTGAAATCAGAGATAAGGGGTCTAGGGTAACCTTCTGCTACAGTATCTCTGACTGTGGGACACAGTAGTCGAAGCTTGTAATGCAGACCAGACCTAAAGTTAAAAAATGACACACTCAAAAGTAAAACACTGCAGACTTTTCCTCTATGTCTGTATATTCCACTACTGAGTGAAAGTGTTTTACTATGTTCAAGATGTTTTTCTCTCTGTCAGATTATTTCAGAGTGGTACACCAAAAAGGATAGTTAAGACTAGGAAACTGTGGTTAGCGTTATTACTGATGGTCATTTCCCCAAATG
The DNA here is from genome assembly GCA_032362345.1 of Sandelia bainsii. Taxonomy (NCBI): domain Eukaryota; kingdom Metazoa; phylum Chordata; class Actinopteri; order Anabantiformes; family Anabantidae; genus Sandelia; species Sandelia bainsii. The sequence goes on from JAUMHL010000025.1 coordinate 18,958,358, forward strand.
CCACTGGTCTCAAAACCATCACGTTGCGGTGGCTCATATCTATCTAAAAGCATCACATAGATCATCCTGTTTTGTGGGGACATCTCCTCAGACCAAATCTTTCTCACACAGAGAGGTTAATCTAAATGTTAATCTGAATCTTAATGTCATCCCTCATTTCCACACTGCTGCCCTGCTCTTTACAGTATGCTGTTGTGCTTAGTATGCACATTTGATAACTTAGTTAAATTCAGCAATGCCCATTTCTTGTCCTAAAAGTCTGGATTACTGTTACGGGTGAAATCATGGTTAATTATTGGTCCAGGAGAAATGGGGGTTCTTTGTCACTAACAAGTTTTCTTAGCAGCCATACAGAAAGTAATGATGGCTCACTGTTTCTCTTCCTTTTGATCTACATTTACATTATTGTTTGTGGGAATTTTAAGGACAGGTCCTTTTATCGCTACGCACTGGGAGGAAATTTTAGAAGTTTACTTAGGGGAAGATAAACAGGTACAGTATGTCCAAAGGGTACAGAAGCACACAGAGATTTGTGGTGATGAAAGCAGACTGAAGATGACAGGAGAAAGCGAACAGACAAAAGCAAGAATTAATAGAGGGTGAGTGAGACATTCTGTTACACCTTTTTCTCTTATTATTCCCTTGCGATTCACGTCACTTTGTATTAACAGAAGCAGCAGAGAGTGACTTTGTACTGTCAGCTTGTTCTACAACAGTACTTGTGCCTCATCCTTGAGAGGAATATTTAAAGAACAAGGTTTGTTTCTTTGCAACTACCATAAAAAACAAGGAACCATGCCTTAACTTTCTTTAAAATAGATGTTTTAAATTACATGGTTGGTTTTACAATACAATGATAAGCAAGGAATTCTACCTCAATAAACTGATGTATGAATAGAATTGTATCCATGCTGAGTCACATTTTTTAATCCAGTTGCCTATTAACAACTGTCCAACCACAGAAAGTCTAAAGTAAGAAAAAATGTCTATACAAAAGACAGAGAGACACAAAGAATTAAAATGATATATGACATGGATGTGCTTTATGTATTTTCACACTTTTGTACAAAAATGTACAAATATCGAACATATTAATGTTATTAAAGTTAATGTGCTATGCATTATCTGTCATACAACTCTTTTTAAGCTTTGCCTATCATTTGTTAAAAGATAGGTGTTTCATTCATTCATCATTCCACTGTTGCAGATATGATTTCTCTCTTCTAGGGTTCTATTTTCTGAGGTTTCTTGTCCCTGAAACATCTCATTGAGGTGTTCTCTAGGAGCAACAGGGTAATGTTTGCATGCCTCCATAGGGAATTGAGGTGTGTACCTTTGAAAACGTAGGAAATTTGCAAATAAGAACAGCAAAGGTATTTTTTGACAGCAGCAAGGAGAGGTCAGGCGTACTGTAAGGATGTCAGTGTGAAAGCAGTTCAAATTAAACGTCTTATAGACTACATTTGTTTCACAGACCTGAAACCTCAGCAGTCACATACAAAACAGAATCAGTCAGGTGATTTACATACTGTTTCTTATGAATTAAGACATTTAGTCAATATCTAGACAAAATAGTTTCCAGTTAATTCTACACCAAATTAAAATTTCAGTTCTTTTCCAAAAAATGTCTGGATGTGTCACAATGAATTTGAATCATTTTTCAAAATAAGTCAACATATAGTATATCTTTGTGGTTGTAGTAGCTGAATCTCTCTTACCTATTTTGTGAGGCTTGTCACATCCGTGAGACTTCAATATCAGTACTAAACATTTTCATTCTTTAGCCTCACTGTATTGGATAGACCAATTTAACAGGGCTTCACTTCAGTCTGGCTTCATAAACAGATAAGAATAACCCAGGGCAGCTAAGAGAACCTTTTCCTTCCCTTGACTGTGTTATCTTAAATGCATATTCTCTCACTTCCACTGGATACTGTCATGTTTCCTCATTCTGTTTTATTTTTCTGCTCTGCACAGGAAAGTCTTGTGCAAATTTAAAAAGGCAAAGGAAATTGCCCCTTCTCTGTCTGTCTTTTTACTCACTGTATAACTTCCCTAGTCCCTTTTCTCTCAGTAGTAAATAATGCTTTTTATTGCATGCATAGTGTAGCTCAACAGTGTGTTGGAATCATTTTATGAAAATAAGGAATTTTTTGAAGTTGAAGCTTATTTCAAACTTCAATCTCTTGGCCTTCTACTGCAGCCCCTCCCTTTGCCTCATTCTCTTTGATATGCAGGAAATGTGCACAGAGCTGATTGAATTTGTATCAATCTTTTTCTTCTTTGAGACCTAATTTCATCAAATGTTGTGATATTACTGAATTTCTGGTGGTTGATAACCATCCTTGCAATCATTTACCCTTGATGTCTTTTGGAAAAGATTGTTGGATGTGAGAGAAAAGAAGAAAAGGTGGCTGATTGACTTAGATATTTGTTTTGCTTTCTAACAGCTATTTGAAGTGGTATACACATGAGAGGGGGATGCTTACAAACCCTTGCGAGTCTCTAAAGCCTTCAGTGTATATTAATTTAGCACGATACGCTCTTCAAAAATTCCACTTTTGCATGCCCCCTTAACCCCTACACCTCCCGCAAACATAGATAGCCTAAACACATTAGCATTAGGCAGTCACTCTCATATTTTTCACAGAAAAAGCTGCATGCGCACAATTATACACACTCATACAATGCACACAATGCATGGACTTAAGCACACAAACAAAATACATCAGCGGAGGCTCCGTCAGGCTTGTCAGATTCGACAGCTTGGCTGTCATTAGCATAGTTTTGCCTCACAAGTCAATGCATCTTTGGCCTTTCGAGTCACTTGTTGGAGTTGGCCTCTGATCGAATGTGTGAGTGAGCAGAGTACAAAACACAGATTGAGACTGTTAGTTGCTAAGAAAGCTTTCGAGACTCATGAGTCTGCGGCTATGTTTAAATATGGATAAACAGATACAAACAGTGCTCGCTGAGAAAGAGGCAGTCGCACATGCTGTCTTTCTCCCATAGTAACACACACAAACACACACACGTTCACTGAGTCATAACTTGCTGTTTTTTTAGCCATAGGGAAGTCCTTTATCCACATAACTAGATTAACTCACAGTGAGCTCTGATCAGCTTAATTTGGATTCGGCCTGCTTACCCCTGTCTGCCTGTCAGCCTGTCTGCCTGTCAGCCTGTCTGCCTGTCAGTCTGTCTGCATGTCAGTCTGTCTGCATCTTCATCTGCCATTCTGTCTACTTGAATGACAAGACATTTGCCTGTACATCTGTGTGTCACTTTATTTAACCATCTTTCTCTAGTCTAGTGTAGGCTCTTGGCTAGTCTTAGTAAGTAAGATTACCACTGGCACATTATATCTTTTTTTACATCCATTCTTAGTTTTCTTTTTGTCTTACAAAGCTCATGATGAAGTCAATAGCACATTATTTTATTTTTATTTTTTTTCTTGAATAAGACAAAAAATATTTTCCCAGATGAACTATATTATAGCTTTTGGTTGATCACAGAAAATCTACAAGCTTCAGGTATGTTGTTTTCTTATTTTTCTAATTAAACTACATGTAGTTCACTCATTCTGACTTCATGTCTTTGCAGAATATCCATTAAATAAATTGGCTGAAGTAGCCCTTCAGTGTTTTTGGAACACAGAATCTTTAGGTTTTGCCCCCGGGACAGACTGGAAATTGTCAATTTTCTGAATAAATATCTCCACAAAGTCAACATTACTACATCAACATCTTTACTATTTCTGTAAAAGTCACTCCCTTTTAAAGCAGCTGTCCTGCCTAACCAGAAAGTCATCTCTAAACGAATGGGACACAAGCAAAACCCACATAGACATCACACTCTTATTCACTTATATATGTGCACGTAAGAATGACAGCTTATGATTAAACTCATGTTCAAATGCCAGTAAGGCTTGAAATAAGGGATGGACACCAAATGGGAGGGGAACAGGATAAGAAGGCATGGAAAGGAGAATTATTTGAAAGTCCAGAGGGAAGGTGGGTACAGATACTAGGACAGAAAGTGTGAGATGCTGAGGAAAAGAAGGGGGATAGAAATAATGAGGGATGGAAGGAAAGTGGGGATAAGCAAAGAATGAAGGAGAAGGAGGGGGCAGCAAAGAGAGCTGAGTAGAGCTGAGGAGGCGCTAGGCCTGGGGGATTGCTGCGCATTTATCCTCCTCTGCAGCAGGCTTCTGAAGCACTACCTCAGGAAAAGACTTTAAAGCAGGGTGGCTGCTGCTCTGTGCTGATCTGTTAATACCCACAGATACATGAGGCTTCGCCATAGTACTCTGGGGGTGGGGTTGAGAAGGACAGTGTGTATAAGTCTGCTTGTGAGTTTGTGTGTGTTTTTCTGTTATGTGTTCAAGGATCATATCATAGCTCTGCAGATGATATCCCCATCCCTATTGCTAGCTTGCCCCAACTCACCCAGAGACATGAAGTTACCGGAGTGATTAAAAGATTAGATTCCACTAACATGTGGCTGTGTGTCAGCATTGTCACCTACAGCTGCTGCCATGAGGAGGAGGGGGTTATGACTACCCTGTTCAGGAACCTGTATAAATAGACTTCTTCCTCCTGGGAATTGGTGTAAAACTCCCTCAGAGCCACAGTTTGCAGCAAAAAATATACACATTCGGAGCCGGAGAGGCTAAATGAGATTTGTGCTGGCTGCTTCACAGAGGACCTGTGCTCTCAGGGGGGGAGAGGGGGCAACATGATTAATTCAGCAAAAGTAAAAGACCTAAGGGGGGATAAAGATGTAAGAGATGAAAGATCAGTTTCTTTGTGTTTAGCCCTCCTTTTTTATATGTGAGGTTTAACTGATAAAAGGAAATCACAATCGGATTATGAACCTTTTTAAAACTGTGTTCATGTGAAGTCCGCATGTTTAAATGCACTTTATGAGCTGAGTAAATTCCCCATTTGCAAAACTGTAGGACAGAATTTTTATAAGGCTTTCTTAAAGTTTTATTTATGCTGGCCAGCATATTTTCCTCTGCTGCCCCATCTTTGTTTTAACACAGCATCCCCTCAGAACATAGAGCAAGTTTGTTCCTTTGTTTTTTTCAAAACTACTTGCCTGCAACAAAACTCTTTCTCAGACTAGACAGGCACATACTTTGTGCAAAAATATGAAAAGAAGAAGAAAAAAGTCCCTTGTAACTCTTGTATCTGAGCACATACTGCTATTCATTGATCTAGCTGGCAATGATTTGACCAGAGTGTAGCTGAGGTGCTGTCACCTGACCACTCAATCTGGTAATTCATTTTGGTTGATTGCTCCATCTTCAGCAAGGTCCAACAGAATCAGCAGCAGGTGATGAACAAGTAGAGAGTGATATCGCTAGTTTTCACAGAAACACACAAATGTGTGGGTGTGCATGTGTGTGTGTGCATTGTAATTATATTATTCCCACTGTTGGGATAAAAATCTCTGGGCACGGTCACATTGTGGGAACTTAATTTCCATCAGGGGACAAGAGGCTGATCGCTGGGAGGTGAACCAATAAATATTGACACTTGGTTTTTGTTTATAATAGAATTATGCGTAAATTAAGGTTTAAGGTATGGTGTAAGTGTAAGTCAGTAATGTATGTCCTCACAGGTGAAATAATAGTGCATGTGTCCATGCAGATGTGTAGCTTTATGAATAGCGCTAAAAATGAGAAATGTATAAAAAAATGCTGTGCAAATGTTATCAACAAAGTGAGACTATTATGACACTGACTTGGTGAATGCTTTGTTATTTGCCGTTGTGGGCAAAGGTAAATGTTAGCTTATAAGGCTTTTCACAGTATCACAGTAACAAGAAAATATAAGAGAAAGAGAGAAGAAGGACAAACATAAAAAATAGTAAGAAATTTGCACCATGTTGGCGTTTGAACAAGATAAGCTCAGAACTTCAGCACATCCTCAAAGCCCTGTGTACCAATTCGGCAATAATCTCCCAAAGATTCCTTTTGTTTTCTACTGCAAACAGTTTGATTTGTCAAAATGTTTAAGTGCCAGATTTCACATCCTAGGCAATCTTGGTTACAGGTTTAAACATTTAGTATATCAAATGTAATTCTGTATTACATGAGTGTTCTCATGTGAGCCCAAGAGGTCAAAAAAGAGCATACTCTTTGTAAATCCAGTTAACTGAGGTTTATCTAACAAAATTTACAGAAAGTATTTTAATTCATATATTGGCTTGCCAACATAAGTTAAAAGTACCAGGGTCCTACCATTTTAGTATTCACCTGTTATTATCTTCTCTAATTTTTTGTTTTCCTTTTTAAACAGTGTTAAATGAACAGTTATGGCGGGACAAAGCTGATTTGTCATTTACATCAAGCTATTATAAGTCAAATGCTATGTATCGGCTCGTGTACACTATTAGTTGTTTCTTATTGACCCAGACCACTTATCCTTGATCAAAATCACCAGTATTTTCAGACAACACGACAGGCTATTATGAGGACATATCTAACCAGGCATGCAATATTGTCTACAGTAGTTTTTAATGACGGTGTAAACAGTACTGGTATGGGGTCAGTGCTATGTGCCGCATGCACAGATTCATAGAACTCCACGCTGCCTGTGTATAATAAAAGGTTCTCCTTACACTAGAATATATTTTAATTAAACAACCATAGACACTGCAAGAAGATTTAAAAATCACAGACCAAAACAGTGCTGTATTGTTCTCAAAGTTAGCTTTTGTTTGCCAGGCTATTTTGGGCCACAATACATTCTCCTTGTGCACATAATATTGTGTCAACCCCCTGTGATTACAGTGCCATTTAAAGTGATTAAGAGAGATTTAGGTTCTGTTATGAATTTTAAAATTGACACATGGCATTTCAGATGTAGCATAGAAGACTTAACTGCGCTCTTAAACTTTAATGAATTGTTTAATGGGTAGAGAAAATGTCAGACATCGGAAATTAATGTGTTTGAAACATCTGAAAATATCAGTCTACCAAGTGTGGTTATCATATGCTGTGCATAATTCTCTTAGGTTTCCTCATTGGCATATGTCCTGTAAGTGTTAAAACTGCACTGCACATCCCAAAGAATCTGTCTCCAAGAAATTACCTCTTCATGCTGTTATATATATAAACATTTATATATATGATGTGCGTTTGAAGAGTCTTTTAGGTAAGAAGTGTAAATCTAAAATTTCAAGAATGTAAGAGTGTCAAAGGAAGACACTAAATTGTACATTTAGTATATTACTAAAATTACTCTTATGCTGTATACGTTACTGCAATTTAGCTTTGATAAATAGTCATCTTAGGAAACTGTTTATTAACCACAGAAAGATTTATTAGAATTTAAATTTTATGTAGGTTGTCTGTTGTTTGCAATTTTTAGTCTGTAGTCCTAATAAGCCAATTGAGGCAAAGTTACGATTTGGACATTGGGCTAAAAAATATTTTTATAAAAAAATATTTTTTTATACATATGAACTTTCAGTACCTTTCTAGTGTGAGCACATGTATGTTGATATATTGACATATTTTGCTCCTGAAATGTTAATTTGTGATAATGAAATTTGATACTCTTGTAGTGTAGCCACATTTTCTTAATGGGGAGCTACATATTAACGCTCTTCCAGCACATTTGTCATAATATGAATATTGTGTATTTCTTTGTCCAACATTTGGTACATTTTTTGCATTTATATTGTGCAAATTAACAAACAAACGTCTGTAGTTTCATGATGGAAACACAATCACTGACTGATTTATGTTGAGATAATGCAATTTTTGCACAGCATTTATTAATGTTACCAGTAGGTGGTTTTGGAGGATGGCAGTAGTACAAAGTGAACTACTAGTTTTGGCATCAAAAGCACGTTGGTTAGGGTCTTAACCTTAACCAATTACTGTGAATGTCCAAACATAACTCACACAACTTATTTGTATATAAATGGAATTTGTTGGATACAGGGTTGAATAATGGGTGTTCATGCCTTTAAGGTCTCACAATTATGTTTGGGCTTGTATTTCGGTCAGCCAAACATATACACAGTTCAAATGACCTCCATTCGAGCCAGTCAAGCGAGATTGTAAATAATGTTCCACTGAATTAAGAGGCCTAAATCCTGGAGCTTCATCTTGCTGACAGACTCTGTAGCTTGTAATCTGAACACACAGTTGCAGGGCAACTGGTTTTCTTGAGATAGCTTTTTTTGTAATGCCATCATCAGGACAAAGTTTGGGTGAATAGACTTGAGTTAGACTGTAATTAACATAGTTAAATAGCTGCACCACAATCTCCAGGGACCCCTGCATCTTACGCTCAATGTAAAAGCGGTGGGGGGGGTTGGCACCGAGGGAGGAGGTGGTTCAAACACGTAAAGGAGGTAATTAAATGAAGATGGTAGGCTATTGAATGATCTCCAGGGCAAATACAGTACAGTACCTCCTCTTCTTCATCCCTCTTAGGCTACCCTTTTCTAACCCTTGCTCTCTAACTTTGCACCTGAGATGAAGATGGCAGTTAATGATGTAGTTTTTTAAATCCACTTTAGCTCCTGCCCTATAGCTTATTCTCGCTGTCTCTACATAGACCAAGGTTATTTTTTTTGGCTCTTCTTTCATCTCTTTTTCATCCTGTGTTCATACAATTTTCTCTCTGTTCCATTAGCAAATTGCCTCCTCCTCATTTTCTCCTCCTTGTTTTCACCTCCTCACCTGCCCCCTTACCCTCCCATTAGAAATCTAACTGGGGCATTTAGTCATTTAAACAAGGAAGTTCACTCCAGGGTCTGTTTTATTTTTCAGAAGTTGGAGAGGAGCCCCATGCTCGAGAGAAACTAATGTTGGATGGCAGAGTAAAGACAACCTGAAGGACCTTAGAGCCATCATTCGCACATAGTGGCAGCAAGGTCATCTAGCTAAGGGATGGTGAGTATGCTATTTGCATATTCTGTGGGTTATGCAGTAATAAGGTCTGCTTAGAATCACCATTTAAATAATTTAAAAAAAACTTTAAGACAATCATTAGTAAACTGACCAACAGACCATTTAATTTGCCTCGCTATTATCTACTTTCACATACGCATTAGCCTAGATAAAAGAATCCTACATTTAGAGAAAAAAATACAAGCTGTATAATCTTATTGTCAAGATGCCTGATTAATGTTGATGACAATCATAAAACCTTCATTTTAGTATTGCATACAGTATTAGGCCATAAACTTACAGGTCTGGATTGAGAAATTTATGCCTAATAAAGAAAATAGTTCTCTCTAAAGTACAGAACTGGTAGTATAACTCTTTAGGCAAGTCTGAGTGGCTTATAATAACAACAAAATCTCTAGCTGAATAAATACATTAATGTGATCCATTATTACTAATCAATCTGTTACGTTCATGACATATTTTTACAGACAACAGCTGCATTACATTCAGAGTAATCAACACTTGATTACCATAATAAAATAAGTCACTTAAAGCCGAGTCGATTAAACAGCAAGAGAGACAGGGAGAGAGACAGTTTTTCCATCTACGTAAGATTCACTCAATATTCTGTCCTCATTTCAGTTTCACTATAGTTCGTGTATTTCAATGCGCTGGATTACCCCACATCCAATAAACTGCTGAGTCAGTCAGCTTAGAGCCCTCACAGGCCACCCCTTGTCTTAATATGTCTAGTCCTGTGTCAGGTCTTTGGGTATCAGGGTTAATATCTAACTGAAGGATCCAATATTTGAGATTATGTGTGTTTGATTTTGTTTACACCATCTGCCATCAGATGTAATTGAATGTACTGCATGGTATAATCTGATACATCCGGGGGTGATGTTTTGCTGCTGCTGGTGTTTTGTCTTTGTATGTGTGTGTGTGTGTGTGTGTGTGTGCGTGCGTGTGTGTGTTCCTTAGTCTGAAGATGCCTTGAGGAATTCAAAATAGCCTGTAGATGTCCTGCAGCAATTAGTCCTGGCCTTATGGTGAAAATTGCACTCTTGACTAAAGTCTTAATACATTTAAGTGCTATACCCTGTATTTGATAAAGGTGTTAAAAAATGCAAGACAACCTAATGAAAGAACTATAAGTTGGTATTCATCAGTGTATAGGTGACTATAGTAAGAACTGTTGTACTTTGAACAATTAAATGATTTTTCTGATAAATAAAATATGAAACAGAATGCAAACTGAATATATGTTTAATGTAGGCCATTTAATGTACCAATATGTTATCTCTGTAAACATTTTGCATCACAGTCTTCGTTTACCACAAAATGAAGCATTTGACACTTAGACTTGACACATACACATTAACATTTTATTCTGATGCTGCCATGCAGAGTGATAAGTGAACAGGTACAGTACAGGCTCAGTGTCAGGCTCAAGGACACTTCAACAGGGTGGAGGCTATGTCTGGAACACATCAGCACATGAGGTGATTAACTTGCCACTATTACAACCAGGTATCTCTAACTGCCAAGTATACAACCATAGAACAGTGATAACTTTTCTAAGGTTGCTTTTAGTATTTGTATTTGAAATAAAGACCATACTACTACTTAAATGAATAGATTTACAGTTTTTACAGTATATATAACAGTAGTTTTTCATGTTTTTGTGATGTACTCAAGTTTTCTTCAATAGAGCTGCCAAAAGCCAGGCTACCTGTTTATCTTTATGATAAGCTAACTTAGCCATCACCTTCCTGTAGTGTCAATAAGGCAATTTCCCAAAATGTTTAACTTTTTGACTAAAATTTATTGATTTATCTCTTATCCTCCTATTATACATGAATGTTCTACCAGCATTTTCTAAATCTAACTTTAATACCTACCAGTTGACACAAGGTTCAGCAGCAGCATTTGTCACGATAAAAACAACAGCTACAGTAGACTTCAAAGCTGTATCTTGAGAACTACAAAAATGTATGTTACATTTGATTTGTTGTGTTTTTTTCACCCCACAGAGGATGTGCAGTTCAAAAAAGTAGACTAGTGAAAAGTATGTCACTGGTACCAAGCCAGGATGAGGTATTACTAGCTTTAAATCCTTCAGCACTGATCAAAACCAGACTTGCTGCTCACACAGAAACCGGAACATCCAACAACTCACAGCCCTTCACGCACACAAACAAATACACACATTCCCAGGTTCTGATGACAGTAACTTAAACAATAACACTGAAAGCAAGGACCTTTGTGGCCTGGTTCACAGGCCATTTAACAGTCAGCAGTAGATTATACCATGTGATCAGGGATGCTGCTGAGCTGTAGTCTATCTCTTTTATCACACTGTCTTCCTCTATATTTATGTTGACCATTTTAACAACTGCAGTATTATCAATAATGCATCAACAAACAAGTCCAAAACATTGCTTTTCCCAACTCTCTTGGTGTTATACATGTGGTTCTAATACTGTAGTTGCAGTGTTCTTACGCGCAATGATTCATTCCCCCTTGCACTACTATAAAATGATATCTCAAGTTATATTCTACATTTCTATGCTGTTACCACTGAGCCTTTAGAAACAGTTTTGCTTTGGTGCACTGTAGTGTTGGTATGGAAAGTGCTCTTTTAGAATATATTGCCCCAGCCTCAAAAACTACAGATTTGGATTAACATCCTCAAATAAAAATATGACTTTAAGTCTGCTTATGTGAGTGGGAGGGATGGTTGTTGGGGGAGGGATTGGAGGGTTTTCTAAATCTCAAATTCTCACAGTTTAGTTCAATAAATTTTGTAATATGCAAGCTTTAAAACCCTGGATATTTGCCGTGTATGTGTGTATAACTGTCTCTCTTATCATCATCAGTGTTGTTATTCATGCACTATGCTGTACATTGTAACTGTATGTGTGACAGGGAGTGTTAGACTTTCTGACTTCATTTGCTCATGTTGGTGTACTCATATGCCGCCATATGTCTCATAATCCAAGAGACTGGCACACATCATAGTGTTGGGAGCTGGGGAATTCAGAAGCATTCTGCCACATTCATCAGTCTAAAGAAAGAGACAGAAGGAACTTATGTGCCTGTGTTTAGCATATTACACAAAATAAAGAAAGATTTTTACTCTGCGCAGAGAACGGCTGCCTCACTGAATGAGGAATCCGCTGTGGAGAACATTCAAAGGGGCAATTTTACACCAGCTTATAAGCAAGGGAGTGAATAGAGGGATGCACAGTGCCTAGAGACCGCCAGATGTTACACAAGGGAATTCATCTGCAGCAAGACTGACCAAGGGTGGAATGATTCTAAATTGGCTCTGAAAAATTGGGTCCCCATACAAACAGATGAAGGAAATATTTAGGGAACAGAGTGTTTTATGAAAAATGTTTGCCAGTTTAATTCAGCACATTCCTCATTACCTCTGCCAAGGAGGTTATGTTATCATCTCTGTCTGTCTGCCTGTTGTTAGTTTGTATAACATCTAACTAGACAACAGACTTCAATCACGTTTGGAAGGAAGTCCAGCCATCGACCAAGGAATGATTAATTTTTTATGTGGATCCCAGTTTAGATTTTAAAGGATTTCTTAACATTACAGCATTTGGAACATTTGTGCTATTTTTCCACCAGCAATTGCAGTTGAAAAGAAATAAACTGGTGCATGTACATCGCTATTTGTATAGGTGTTGGAATGTAGTGCATATTAAACATTCTTAGGATATTTCTGTTAATACAGTAATAACATAGTACAGATTAGTGTGCAGAGTTGGAAGATATAAGCATGTGAGAGTATGGCTGAATACGCAAAGAGTGTTTCCGTGCTTTATACAGTATAACATTATGATTTATGGTCATGGGACCACATTGCTACAGTATTATTGATCAGTCATTGAACTATACATTTTGGGAACATACCTTTATCACCAGTTGTTGCCTTTTAACAGCTTAAATACATTCTGTAAAGGCTTGAACAAAACATCAGTTATAATCAAAAGTGCTACAACATTTGATTATTGTTATACTATCAAATTGATGGGAACATAGACTGATTAAGGAAAGATAAATATTTTATTATTTATTTTAGTGCTACATACTGAATGAGGGAAAAAAACAAAACAAAACACAAAGGTCATACGAGGAAACAGCCGCCTGGCATGATGTAAATACACTGTGTCATATGTCTTTCATAAAAGCTACCTGGCCATTGTATTTGCTGTCAGTCCCTAGAGAGTCCAGGAACAATATCATAGTGATGTTACAAAGTTATAAAGAAAGAACTACAAAGCAGATTATAGATGTAATATTGTTACCAGCATGCTTATATTGCACAGTATACAGATAAACTGATTATACCCGTGGTCAAAAATATTTTTAAGTTCAAGTGTATGATCAAGTGTTGATCTTATATAAATAAATAAAAATATTGCAAATTCAGGCAATCCCACAAGCAATTTGTTATTTACAGTATGCAGTTGTGCGTCAAAAAGAAAAACTGTGCTTCTGATGTGATATATGGATTATCTGTTGAAGCTGGTATTTAGGTGAATCAACAGAGGGGCAAAGATTATTGTAAGAAGTCAATTGCTAAAACTGTCCAAGAAGATAACCAATTTGTCTCAAAATGGTTCCAAAATACTAGATTAAACTTTACCATAAAAACAGAACAAGAATATAATCTCACTAACAAATGGTGTACTGACTTTTATTACAGTTGGTTCTTAATTATGGGCCTCTCATTATATTTTAATTAGTCATACATTTCAGATGTTCAAGTTAATTGGCTTAATTCTTCTTAGACGTTGGTTAAAAACAAATTGTATTTCTTAGACAGTCATAGTAATGATTTAACATTTTAGGTGTACAGACCTGGGGTGTACTCAGTTTTGTAATGCACTTTACAATATATAGTCAAACTTTTTCATGCTACACTGGTGCAGATAAACTACAGTAGATGATTTGAAGATACTGCTTCAGATGGCTAATCTTATAAACACAAAAAAACATGCCACAGTATGAGATCACTGTGTGTTCAAACCCTATTATCCAGAATCTCCAGAGATGCTGTGATTCCATGGCAGATGGGAGAGGAGAGAGGCAACAGTATAATGCACACTCCCTGAGTGTTTGTGTATGTGTATCCTTGAGATTGAAGCAACCACAGGTCTAATCTTTCGGTGTGTTAGCTATGGCAGGTGGCTGGCAGTCAGGCATACCCCCATGTTAAATCTATATCCCGTTGTGTTTATTGATCTTTTATCTTTTCAGAAGTAACAGACAAGTCTTTGTTTTTGCATCTGTAAACTCTGGTGGTGGTTGTAGGCTGGGATGCTGATGTAGACATTGTGGCTGATGGTGTACACATGGTGTATAGATACACTCAATGCATATAGATGTGAAGAAGTTGTCATTTAAAGTTGCTGCACAGCTGCCACATTTCATCTTCAGTTATACACATGGAATTGCTGGAAATCTTTTGGGGCAAATGCTGGGGCCAGACTGCAACCACTGTTTACTGTTATTGTGGTTTACAGTATATGGTTCTACCATATTACTAGGCCTATGTTACACTATACGTGCCCCTATGAGATAAACAGCCAAGCTTAGGGCACTTTTGTGATTCTTGCATTCAAACTAATAAGTTCCCATAAGTCTTTTCTCTCTGTTTCAAAAGCTTTCCTCACATTCTATGACACACATTCAGGCCTTGTTTGACTTCCATTACTATCTTGCAACAGCTAAAAAAAAGAAAGAAAGAAAAAACCCTACAGACATGAAACCAGAATGGAAATTCTGCCAGGCACTGCCACCTCCACAGATGCAATGGTGAACTAAGCAAGGGGATCTTTGAAGAAGCAAAGGGACTTTTAATGAACAGGCCCTTTATTGATCTATAGACAAAACAGTCGTTAATTATGTGTGGGTGGGTATTTAATTGAGGGAGTGAAACAAGGTCCCTGCTTGCTAAGCTAATACATGGTCAAGAATGAGGAGAATTTGATTGAGTCCTGTGCCACTGGGGCAAAGGATAAGACACAAACAATCACTCAGCCAGTGCCTCTGGATCTTCCTTTCTCCCTCCCCCACTTGTCTTTTTTTCTTTCTATCTCTCTCTGTTCCCTTTTCTTTGTATTTTAGTAAATGCCACTCACTGTGTTATTCTACTCTCCCTTTGTTTCCAAATTAGGAGGAAATGCACTCCATCTCTTCATTTTCCTCAGCTCCATGTGCTGGTTTGTCATCAGTTCAGCCCAGTCTGATGTGTACATTTTTGATTTTCTAACTTGTAAAAATGGCAGTGGTGAAAAAAAGGCACTGTATAAAACAATAGGGAATCTAGAAGAGGTTTGTTTGTATTGACTCTACATGCTGTGTGTATGTGTATTTATATGTTATTTCACCAATGTTTCTGCAGTTTGTGCAGTCTAGTGTATCTTTTTGATTTGTGGTTGTCAGTCATCATCACCACCAACTGTCTTATGGCTCTGCTCAGTAAGTTTTATTATGTGCAAGCACAACTCTTCTCTATCTCTGCTGACTGTTTTTATATCGTTTCGGATCTTCCAAAACTGATGGTCATTTAATAGTTTCTCAGCAGTAGCATTAGCCAGTGATTCTAACTGCTTGATGAAATTCAAATGAGTATTTTGTTCACTTAAAAGAACTGAGAAAAAAACCCAGGAGGAAAATAAATTAAATACTAAACACAAATAATTTCTAATAGTAAAGTGGATAAATGAGAACAAGATGCATTTAATGAAAAGTAGTAAATTGTTGTTTTCCTTTATTGTTGACCTACAGCATTTCAGTGTAATTCTGAAATTTTTATTAAATGAGGATTTGCAAATAAACACACTCATACAAACCTGAACACATGTTACCTGTGTAGGGCAGTTAGAATAAGCCATCAGTCCCAGTGTGGTATACACCATGTGCAACTACACAACCTCTGTCACTCCCGCTGCAGACACCTCTGGAGATGAATGGTAATGTTTAACTGAAGAACTACACAAGGTGTAATCCCCACAGGGTATTGGTTGTGTTGCTTGAGCATGAGTGTATAAGCTCAGCATGACTTAGAATCTCATTAAAAGAGGCTTATTTATCTCTACACTTCCTAAAGAATCAAGGCTGGCGTCTTCAAGTCGTTGGGTTGGCAGCAATTACCATACCTATCAAGCAGCTTTTATAACGCCTGTTCTGTGCCATAAGAAAGATGTGCCAAGCTATTACTCAAGCTGCCGGCACTTTTCAGAAGGTGTAAGTGCTGAATGCATTCTCAAAATGAATTTATGTAAAGGGATCAGTTTCTGTGCATGAAAAAAAACATCAATTTTAGAAGTTAAAAATATAGCTTTACTATTTTTGCTTGTCTGGAGACGGTAGATGGTAAGTTGTTTAAACCTTTTGTGTTGGGGATTTTAACTAGAGCTATGCTTTGCATTTGTCAACACTAAGTTAAGAAAATGTTATTCTAAACATCAAAGAGAATTGGCAGTTGCCTTGAAAGACACTCAAAAACAGTATCATAAAACAGGTGTATAAAACAAATCTTTATATATTACATTATAATTTGTATCATTGTTTCAAAGGTATAGGCCATGATTGTAATTCATTACACATTTTGTCATATTCAACATAAGTCTCTCATGTTCCTCTAGTCCATGTACATCTAGAGTTCAGAAAACCTGAGTTGTGTTTTCAGTGCACACATTAGACCGACAATGAAAGTGCTCTGTGTCTTCTTAATAGGTCAGGAACAGTTACTTTGTTTTCTCCAGGCATTCTACTAAACTTGCTCATTTGCAAATGTTCGCAAAATGTACGCTGTTGTAGTGATGTTACCTTCAGCAGCTGGAGATTGTAGTGAGAGAGTGAATAACTTTAGTGAAGTCTGCAGCTGGTGCGGCTCTCATTAGCTCTGTAGCAGCAGAGTTGCTGCTGATGTTCAAACTCCCATTCCCATTTGGTCACAACTAACTTTCCTTACTTTGTATTGTTTTGTGTTTTATGCTTATGTTATTGAACTATACCTTTAATCACTATTAAATTGTTGATTGAACAGAGAGACAACATCACTAGCAATTACAAAATCAGCAAAACAACAAAATGAAATATTAAAATAAAAAAAGATCATACAATATGAAAATATGAATGCACCAACACTGTAGTATAACATTATGATCAGAAATGTGATAAACTATTTAAGAGTTACAGCTGCGAGGGTCTGTCAATGTAATATGAAAGCTATAATATTTAATAGGTTCTAAAAACAGTAAATAATGTGCATATTAAAATTCACCTCCATTTTCTCCCTACTCAATAGACAAGTCGGTAAACTAAATAAATAAACAGTAAATGGTTTGGCTTACGTCAGATTAAGTTCAACAAAACCCTAATTTAATGTAATCTTATGCCATTTTAGTCTCTTTATCACACAATCTGACTACAGTGGTAGATTACTACTGGTCATCTCTACAGTGATACTGTTGCACATATTGTGTTTCCATTGCATCTTCCATGTCACACAATAATAATGTGAGATAAGTGTCAAATACAGTGATATCATCCATTCTCACTGAAAACGTTTTTCAGTGCTGAGAATGAATATGGGCAGCTTCATAAATAACTTAAATGTGTCAGGTAGGAGTGCTTTTAGTAGTAGTTTAAATTTCAGTGCAATTCCTCAGGAGTGACAGTGGAATGCTAAATAAATATGAGCACTGACCCCGTACAGTGTGATGAAACACAAGGCAACTTCTGGAGCCCAGGTTGTCCAATGTAAATATAGAATATTAAATTTTAAATCAGTGCATTAGCCCTACTTGAGCTATACTGCTTTAATAATGCAAACAGTCATCCAAGTGTTCACTTAGTGTTCAGATCTGGTTATAGGAAAATCCCTCTGCTGATAGTATTGAGTGACTAACCATAATATCCCAGTGCTATTTAGAGGACTATTACTGTCATAGTAACCCAACAGGGTGTCATTATACGGCTAACAGCTGTGAATATTTGTTTTTTCCTATTGTACCTCAGCTTCACAGCTGTGTGTGTCTGTGTATGACCATGAAATGGAATGTGCTTATGTGTGCTGGCTTGCATGTATGTCTGTGTGTGGGGGGGTGGGGTGTTTATCTTGTATCTGTGCATAGCATGTATCAAGTGGACCTGTGTGTTTCTGTGAGTGTGATTTACAATGCTCTTTTCTCCCAGGGTCCATAACCTCCCATTGCTCTATGATAAATGTGTGGTACTGTGGTGCATGTGTGGCCTGAAAATGAAACGGTTGGCTGGCCCCTGCGGGAGCAGTACATACTGTGTTCAGACACATCATTACTGCTATGGATCTATTGATTGTTTGTTGGTGTGTGTGAGTGTGTGTTTTTCTTTCTTTGTCTTGTTTTTCTTTTCAGTTAGCTGCACTTTCAGACAAATTAAATACACAACGCATGCTATTATTATTTTCCTGTCAGTGGCACAGCTTTAAGCCTTGTCATTTGTTCTTGCTAGACAATATTACTGATTATTCAAGTGTTTAAAACTACATGTTTTAACATTTTTGTAACAGGCAACCATTTGTAGATGTGTGAAAATGATTTTGTGTTGCAGAGAAAAAGTTTGCATGGTTGTTTGTTTGAATAAAATGCTTTTAGTTGCTGTGGTACCATCGTGACACTGTAATCCTGCTGCAAAAGCTGAGGTTAGGTGAGTGAATGGACATAAAAAGTGCATAACTTCAGTGTCATAGATTGAGGTTGTGCTTTTATCCATGAATGCAATATTTCTTCAATTATATTTTAAACTTGATAAGAGCTTAACCAAAGGAACAGCACAGAAAACACAATAGATGTGTTAAGCAAAACCCTTAATGATGCTGTGTTGTGAAAATTTTACCTGAATACTCATCAAGTATCTTTCCTTATAATCAACATTAATTGATTACAGGAATTTTACATCAGTAATGTGACATGAATCTGTGTCTGAGTGATTTCTTTATATCCACACACTTACTGTTCTTGTCTGTCACTCATCACTAAGCAGAGCAAGGCCCTTGTACTTGTGCTCAGTGTGAGGTCAGATGCAGGCAGTTACTCACAGCCTTAGATAGCAAAGTCAACCCACATGCTCTACTAACATTTTTAACTGAACACCTTCAGGGCATAGCTGTCTCTGGCACAAAACAGTTTGGAACGGATCAATGATTTGATTTTTCCCAAGACTGCAGGTGTCTCCATCTCTTCTGTAGCAATGAATTCAGAATCAACAAGTTTTTTTCTCCTTACTCTAGATCATAGCATAAATAATTATTTTATTAAATGTTGTACAGCATGATGCAAAACATGCATGGACTGTTTATTTGCAAACACCTGTCTTTTGAATAAGAATGCAGGGCTAATGTAATTTTGATGCAAAACTAGTCTGCTTTCACTTATCAGTGCAGCTATACCCTCTCCTTGCTCCAACCCCAAAACTCTAGAAGTCTGACAAGAGATTTTCAATTTCCAGCAGCGACCTCTTCTTACATCCCTATCCTACCAGGATATATAAGACCATTACCATTAATAAGAAAAACAAGAAACAAGACAGAGCACAGGTCCCATAAGACTAACAGCAAATGCATGGTCTTGTCTCCTTGTGTTAAATCAACATCATGCTCCATTAAAAAAAAGAAAAAAAAAGAAGCCTCGCTCTCTGTTTGTATCTTTGCTGCCTGTGAAATGTGTTTCTTCTGAAGTAAGATCAGACGAACCCTAATGCCTTATTTTGGCAAGGTGGCACGGCAAACTTAGAGGACACTGATTGCTTGTGTCCTCCACTCTAATGCCCTTGTTAATTCTCCAATGAAGCTGATTGCCACATTCAGATGTGCCGGAGGTTAGAAAGGAAAACTGTTAGCGGTGCAGTGACGAGGTACTGCAAGAGCCCGCCATTAATTCAGCTACTGAGTTGTTTCACCTCGTCTTTCCCTTTCGCTCTCTTCCTCTTTGTCTCACTCTCTCTCTCTCGCTCTTGTTCTGTCCCTCAACTGCTTCACATAACACTCTAGGAATTAAATTAGAGCTTGCGAAATCTTCAGACATGCTTATTACCGTGCTGGCATTGTTGTAATGTGTCTGACCTTGACCTGTTAAGGATTAATTCAAGCAGACAGGGCTGAACAGGCGCCCTGGCTGATTCCCATGCAGAGCACAGGCACCGGTTGTGTTTACCAATCTGAGAAGAGAACAAACAACAAGTACCACCTCCTCACTCAGGGAGAGCAGTTTGAACTGTGCTCACTGTGTCACATCAAATGGCAGGAGGGAAGAGATGAATGTTGCTGTGTGTCAGCGTACCTGTATTAGTGTGTATTTGAATATGAAGTTTCTTTATTCACAATGGTAAAAACTGAAAGCACACTTACAAGCCATCTGACATGTGCATTAGGTTAGATTGAGGCTGGCATTGGGGCTCAGTTTGGATGACCCATGTGAGCTCTATGGATGTCTGACAGAGAGATTTGGGTCAAACTGGGATACAAATGGGGGCCACCATCTTTGTAGTTGGGTTATTTTGTCCTCACAAAACAAACCTAAAAAACACAATACATCTTGAGATGCCTGTACATTGAAAACAATACTAGTGCTCTAAGATGTAGTATCAATAAGACTACATACATAACTTTGTGAATGACTTATCAAATGTAGTGTCATCAAATAGTTGATTAGGCTTTGCAAATGTTTAAAATAAATATATAATTCTTATAACATAAGATTTAGCACTGATTTACCAGTATTTATTCTCTCTCTCATATATTTAAATGAAAGCAGCTTCTCCATGATTGGAATTAAATCTGAAAACAAGCCTGACCTGTGAGGTGAAGTGCACTGATAATGTAAGACTGGAGATGTGGTGTGGTTCTTAAAATGTGAAAAAACAGGCTGGAAGCCAGTGCAGAGATTTGAAAACCTAAGTCATGTGCTCAACTTTCTTGTTATTTGTAAATCCTGAAGCATCGGTGTCTTGAATCATCTCTACCCGTCTGCTTTTTCAGAGACCTGTGCAAAGCCCATTACAGTAGTCTAAAGTAGCAAAGACGAAACATGGATTTTTTTTTCTTCAAAATCCTCTTTGGACATGCATTCTCTAATGCTTACTACATTCAGAGTTACTAATGGTTTGTGTTCTTGTCTTGAGACAGCTTCTCTTAATCCATCACTGTGACCAAATTTCTGGAACAGGGAGTTTAGATGGCCATCCACTTTCACTAATTTTATTTTGATCCTTGTTTGAACTTAGCAACTCCATTCACTTATTTGCTAAATACACTGTTCACAATACCATCTTGAATATAATAAGATATTTTCTAGATTGGCATCATTGAGCAAATTGAATTTTTGAACCCTTTTACTTCTACCACTGTTTCCACTATACATTGCTGTGAGATACTGAGCAGTTTCTTTGCTTTTATCCAGGCTCTGATGGTTTTCCATGAAAATTTTAAAGAGCAGTTTCAAACCCATTTTTTCACACCACAGCTGGACATATATGAATTAGATTAAAGTAAAAACAAGAACGCATTTGAACCAAGTATCTACAAAGTTGCTCAGGAGAGTCTTGTGTCCTGGTTGGACATTTTTGTTGCTGGTACAAACCCAGTATCCACTGGTCCTTGGAGCTGCTATTCTGTTGTTAGAAGCCATCATGGTACCCTGCAGGAGGGAAACCCAAACCACCTAAACCACAAGCATTACAGCTAAATAGCTTCACACAAAACACAGTCAGACTGTACAAAGTTATTTCTACAGTCAGGAGCACACATTTACTGACATAATGCATCTCTCAGCTGCTTACATTAACCCTAATCATCACAACTGACTGCCTGCACCAACCCTTACTCAAACCCTAACCTTAACCTTCAAAAAGCCCTTTGAAGTCATTAGGACGACCTGACATAATGCATTCCACAGCCTTTTCAAAGAGTGTGAGATAATGACAGCTGGCAAAAATTTCCTCACTTTTCCAAAATGCCCTTACAGCCATGGTATAAAACTCAAACTTGCCATACAAGTACACAAACACAGATTAAGGATGCTTTTAAGTTAAGACACATACATGTAGAATTATATTGTCTTGTGTTTTTATTGAACACGCCTAACTTTCAAACAGTCACAGTGCTGCTGCAATAAGCAGGCGAGCACTTGGATTTAATAACAAAAAACTCAAGCAAGTGCTGGGACCTGCACAGCATTTAGGAGGACCTTTGGACCATACTTCCTTTCAGAACTGCTAACTCGGCCACAGTTTTACACCACAAACAGAAGGAGTAGATTGAGCAGCAGCAGTGCTGAATGTTCTTCCAAATAATTCAACTTTAGTTTTGGCAGTCCACAAAACATTTTTCCAGTGCTTTGGAATATCAAGGTGCTCTATGGCAAACATCAGAGCAGCTTCTTCCTCTATGATTTTCTGCCTTGCTTCATGTACCCAAGCACCATGTTTTTGTAATGTAGACTCATTACAAGAGATGCTTCATTGAGTCCTTTAAGCCTTTAGCAGTTAAATTTGGTTATTCTTTATCTTAATTAGTATTCTGTGTTATTTCTTTGGAGTCATCTTAACAGGGTGCCCACTTAGGGAGACCATTCACACTAGTAAATCGTCACCATATGTAGAGAATGTGGCTAACTGTGGTAGACTGATGAATATATAAACTCGCAGAGATGTCAGATCTATAGCGATAATGGGGAAATGGACCCAATAAGCAGACCAGAACCAGAGAGTTAAAATAATGATAAGGAACTTTATTGCGAGGATAAATAATAATGATAAATTATGAGGGGCAAGACAGAGAGGGAAACTAATAGACTAACAAACATAAAACTAACCAGGGAGCGGAGTGAGTGAGGAAAAGGTAAACTATACAGAGTGAAGGACGGGTGAGCTGAAAACTAACTGAGAAGAGACCAAAACCGAACCACTTACGCAGGTGAGAAAAAGGGAAGAGTCTGAGGTGAAGGATTGGTGAGCGTGAGGATCAGGTGGCGAGGACACGGTGGAGACGAGCCGGGGAGAAGGACGAGATGAAGCACTTGACATGAACTGAACAGGATGAAGAAAACAACAACAATGAGCCGACAGGGGAGGTGAGTGGTGCAAGGTCTTAAATAGGGAGTAGCTAACAAGGAAATTGGAAACACCTGGGGATGATTAGTGAGGGAAAGGTGAGCCGGGGGCGTAACCAAAGTGAGTGATTGAGAGACCAGGGAACCAGGAAAACAGGCCAGGGAGTGTGGCATGATAAGAGATTGCTTTGTAATCTTATGCAAATCAATAATTCTTGATCATAAATCTTCCGAGATCTCTTTATTTGTGAGGCATGCTACATATTACTGAACTCAAAACATCTTAGTGTTTTCATAAGTCACAATAAAGTAGTTCTGACAGTTTGGTTTCATTGACTGGTCTCCAGGTTTGCCAACTCTTGACTTCAGTTAACTTTTTGTTAATTTGATTACTTGTTTCAACTTGCACTGCATATTTGAATGATGTATTCAATACAGACAAAAACATGTTATTATTAATATACCGTTTAGTAATATATTTTGTTTGTTAACAATTGTAACCTTGGTGAAAATCTGATTAAATTTTAAAGTAAATTTAAACATAGGCAAGTAATTCCAAAGAGTTAAATTGTTTTCTTGTCACTGTAGTTCTCCTTTTATTTTTTCTCCTTGTCATGTTTTTCTGTTGCCTCCGATCCAGTCATCCACCCCCATGTCCCACCTACTTTATTTTCTCTCTCTCACTAACCCTTCCAGTTGCCAACACATACAGTATGGCCCTATCATGTTGTCAAGATGTCCCCAAACTGAACACAGCATCTGACTGTTAATATAATCTTACTCAATAACATGGCAAAAAAGTACAACTAAACATTTAAAAGCATGCAGTACAATAAACACAAAATAACCACATTTAAAAAAGGGACACCAGTTTGCTTATACTGTAATTGGTTATAACTAAAGGTATAGTAAATACACACAATACAAATATTAATCTTCTACGTCCAATATCACCACCTGATACTTGCAACATACAGGGTGTGGCAAGCAAGTAGATTTGCATCAGTCTTTCAACAAGCCATCTCCATAGGTCAGAAGGATGTTCATCAGTCTGCATTGTTTATCATGCTAGAGGAACATTGTACTTTGTGCTTTTGTTTTCTTGCTGCACAGACCACCAATTTAATTTAGTGGTGACATTATTTTCCAAAAATTTTAATTGTAAAATTGTTATATGAGTCCATAGTGAATGAGGTCTGGGCGTTTCTTGTTTTTACTATTTGTTATTTTAAGGGATCCCTAACTAAAACAACACACAACATGGAATCTTAAGTGAAAAGGTACTGCTGTTGTTTTATTTGTTTTTCCCTAAAATAAAACCATTTACTCTACTTCTATGTAGGTCATTAGTTCTCAAAATCCTCTGCTCTCAACTGTGCTAATCGGTTACCTAAATTTAGTAATCCTGTTGGCAGTGAGGGCAGAGATTCTCTGAGTTTGGCTTCTGCCATGTTGTTGAGGAGCCTGCAGAGATGTTATGTTGCTGGTTTAGCTTCGTAGTTTTAGAGTGTTCAAGTATATAAATAGCTGAATGCATTTAAAGATCATTTTGTTGTTTTGTTGTCATTGAGCCATAATTGAACTACTCTATCATAATAATTATGTTTAAAGTAATTTTGAGGCTGTGTTGTTTGTGTGGGTAAAAAGATATTAAGAAAACCTCACAATATAATTTAAAATTTGATTGGATTAAATTGGGGTTTGGGTCAGTGTTTGTGTACTCAGATAGTAAATGAGGCAGTCCATAACAGGCTAAAATGCCTTTGAGTTGTTCTGTTAGGTGTTTATGTGGTTTTTCATTGTATTCACATTATTATTTTGTGTTACTGTGCAGACATATTTAACATGGAACTACAGTAAGTGTATAATTGTTTTGGATAGAATAATATTGTCAGCAGATTCTCCTGTAAATAGTTCATATGGTATCCGCTCACACACTTTATTTCAGGTGAATGAAATGATGTGAATGCGCTGATTTCCATGGTGTACTCATCATGTCTCTGGTGCATACAACCCACCTTGACATTGTCTTAGTGCTAAAGTCTCCATCCTTCTCTCAGACACGCTAATCCCAGTGTTTACCCAGGCTCCAATTAGTACAAAATATCTGTATTTCCAGCATGCTTAGTCTTATCTTCATCACAGAAATATGGGAAACAAAAAAGGAAGAGTTATCTTGTTTTCCAGTTGTTTCCATAGCAGCCAGAAACTGTGAGCCTCTGACCCCTCATCTGGCCTCTTGTTGGCTCTATATCCCCTGTTAGTCTCAAAAGGCTCTCTCTTTTCTGTATCTCTTATTCATTTTAACTTCTTCATTTTCGGTCTCATTTTACCTCTCTTTCTTTCTCTAACTGTAAATCTTAGTCTCTCCATCTCACTGTTTCTCTGGTATTTCTTGATCCTATTTCTCTGTCCCCATGTCTTTGTCCCTCTCTCTCCTCCCTTTCCTCTCCCCTTGTCTTTGTCTCTATTTCTCTTTTCTCCCTCAGCAATGTTTTGTGATTGGCAGCTGAAGCTTGACTGCAGTAGAGTTAATAGAGAATATTGAGGAATACCTAGAGGATTTACAGCTGAGTGGAGACGCACAAATAAGATAATTACTTGGGAATAACAATTTTGCTGCACCGTTTGGGAAGCCACTGAAGAGAGAGAAAGAGACAGAAGGAGGAAAGAGAGAGACAGATGAAGAAACTCCCAAAGACAGTGAAGAAGAGAAGAAGAAAGAGGCAGAGACATAAGTGAACATATTCCAGGAGCAGCCGTGTTAACAGGATTTTTCTAAATTGGAGAAAATAGTCAGAATCCCTGTGGGTTTTCAGAAAAGATAAAGCTTTGTATTTTTAAACAAGTAGCACTGATGAACTAAAACAGTTATTTTCCTTCCTTGTTAATGTTTTGATGCAAATCTGGTTGATTGCTGACCGTATCTTTTATTTCCTAATGCAATACAATTGACATTTTGAATATTACACTTAGGAGGCAATGTTTGTTATGTGTGTTCGCGAGAGTGTATGTGTTTTTGGTGTGGGATGTCTCTGCATTTGTCTTATGTCTAGCTTTGTTTGCACTGTTTATATTCCTCATCTGAAACAATAGCTGAGGACCAATTTAAAGACATTTTTCCCACAATGAGAGAGGAGCCTGGTGAGGAGAGATAACCCCCTAAAATTCATAATGCCCGAGCATCCTTTTAACTTTGCCAGACACGAGTGGGTCACCCATCAAAACCATAATCTATAGTCATTTGGTTGTCAGAGTTGTTGGTTGAGTTATAGAGGCTGGCAGCACTCAGAAGGCATTTTTAAGGGACCTAATCTCAGACGAAAGACAAGAGCTCTTGGTGATATTATTCCCCCCTCTCGCTTCACTGCTCTGTCCCTCCATCATCTCTTTGACATCACTCAACGCTCAACAAAGTAGCTAATGAAGCAGAAGGGGAGAGAATATTTGCCCAGTAATTAAGAAAAATGAAAGGAAGTGGAGTTTGAAAGCTGACACGGACACTATAATTGTCCTCTCCTTGATGTGAGAGTATGGCGTATGCTATACTTTCTCTGATACACTCTTCCTAATTCAGGACTCATTAGCTGATCAGTCTTTGCAGTTCACACTTTCTTTCTCACTCCATTTATCCTTCTATCTCCATCTTTCTGTTCAACTCAAGTTGGTGTTTATTTATTGTATTTCTCATTGTACTGAGGAGCAGTTGTGAATGTGCCCATCTTATACACCCACTCAAGTTCTAATCTTTTTTCTATCATAAGGACAAACTGCACATACCAAACCTAAATTCTGTCATTGAGGTTATTCACACTGTTTCAAGAATATCTGTAAATCCTCACAAATACAAAACAGAGCACTGAAATCAAAGCTTTCACATCAAATCATCTTCTTAAACCAATTTTGGAAGATTCACAGGAGAATTTAAAATACTCATCTCAGATTATTACTAATATGTTGCTGAATGTCAATGCTTGGATATGCAGTATAGCAAATTTCATTTTTGTCAAGAACACAGTTGGAATTTCTTGTAAAACTGTTAAGAAATGTACTATTGCTAAGCAGGGCCCAGTACTGGTTACCCAGTTAATCTTACATTTGAAACAGTCATAAAAAACATTCACATTTTACACTGGTCTGAAATAAACTTTAATTTAGTGCAAATGCCAAAAGAATTGCTGCGAGTTGCTTGAGATGATGCCTGTTTAAACTGCAGGTAAATATGTATTTTCCTCCCAAGCATAAAATATCCATTAGAAGTCAACCAGAAGCCCAAAGGAGCTAATAAGGGATTTCTTCGCATAACCTGACCTTCATTAGAAAGAGGGGGCTATACTTTAGAATACCTCTCATTACCTAGTTAGGGTAGCACGGTGAGTAGATCTGTAACTAATATGGTACATTTTAACAATTTAGCATTTACGACTGGTGCAGTTGTATATATTTGCAGTCGTAGCAAATACATTCTTGAAAATTAAATAACGTGTGAATTTGTATCATGAATTCTTTCTGCAACTTAACAAGAGTTATTTTTTAATCAGAATTAGCATTAAGAGACAGCTCAACATTTATTTACCTGTCCTGACATATTCAAAACATGTAGATTTGCAAAATTTACCAAGTAATTCCATTAACCAAAGAAAAATTGTTGATGACATTTTATAATGTGCATTTTGACAAGACATACTATCATCTCCTTAAAGGAAGATGCCTTATTTCTTTATTTTGGTGACTTTGAGAGGCGGGCGGAAAAGAGAAGTACAGTAGCTATTGGTTGGTGGGTAATCAATGCCTGTACTATAATTAACAGTGACTTAAAATCTTGAGCACATTATTATATTCCCAAGGGAATAATTCTAGTATGTTCAATAAGCTTCAATTTAAATATATTTTAAATGGATAACTAATTCAGTGGCAAGTGTAGTATTTGACCTTTAGTTTTTACATTGATTAACAATATTTTCACATCTTAATTTAGTTGCATATCGTTCATTTCAGGGAATTGCAAATTGCACTAGATTCTCCCAAGGCCATTAATAATAAGACAAGTATACTTCTGTGTAATTTAAACAGTTTTCCTCTTCCTTTCTCCATTTATAAATAATACTAATACTCAAATTAGCTGCCATGCATTCATTCTTTATATCCATTATTATTACATCTTCAGCTGCCTCTTCTTTAACAACATTTGCGCGTAAGATATTACTAGAAATAATATATCCCTATATTGCTTGTAGCCCAGTTTTTGTATTTTCTTAAGGCTACAGAGTAATATGTGAACATTTGAAGCCAAGATTATTTTACTGCTACAGTAGTTTAAAAATGGAAGGAATTGCAGTGTCTTCAATGTATGAAACAAAGTTCTGTTTGCATCACACTGATCACAAATCAAGTATTTTTACTTGCTTAAGAAATCCAAGAAGTCAAGCTCACTGAACTAAATTTAACCCCACCTACCAACAAACACAGTCACCCTTCTCCTACCGGTCCACTTCTGGCCACATGCTGTGATTCTGATTGACTTCTGATGGACATTATTCTTTTTATGATGGTAATAATAACTTCAATGCTGTCCTAATGATAGTGATCATAATGCTGGGAACTCACTCTCCAAATAGTGTGTTGAGAGCCGTGTGACAACCTCAGTGGGGAGTGAGTGAGCTGACTTCAAAGGTGTGATTTACCTCACAGTGGAGTGCAGGGCATTGCAGCACAAGTGGGCGGTTGTCATTTTCTTGGTGAACTTCTCCCTTTTGATCCTTTTGTTCAATGTTAGTGCTGTTCACCGGCCAGGTACTTGAGACCAGAGAGAAAGGCTATGAAGGTCATCAGTCATTTTTTTTCTTTTTTTGTTCCCTCCTCAAACTCCCACCTCCATGTAAAATCTCTATAGATAGTCCATCCATTCTGTAATATCACCATTATGGTGATCTTTGCCATGCGCTGTAGTCAGTGGATTAGACAGAGGAGGAACATTACACAGCGGTCATCTTGACATTAATA
The DNA here is from genome assembly GCA_032362345.1 of Sandelia bainsii. Taxonomy (NCBI): domain Eukaryota; kingdom Metazoa; phylum Chordata; class Actinopteri; order Anabantiformes; family Anabantidae; genus Sandelia; species Sandelia bainsii. The sequence goes on from JAUMHL010000025.1 coordinate 18,987,398, forward strand.
TTGATCAGTTCGCCTGTAAACGCCAGTACTCTACTCAGCTGCAAATTGAACCCAAATACGCATCTACTCTCTTCATCTCTCCTTGGAATCTTTCCTGCACTGGCCTGGTCATTTTTATGGAAAAGATTGCCTTTTCTGCCTTGAGGACAATACAATGAATAGACTGATTAGCCAATATTGTAATGTGGATAGAGTAATGAGCCTGTCAGTCATACAGTAGACAGTGTCTGACAGAGAAAATACTCCCAGGCAGGAGAATTATTTGACCAATAGATGGTGGAGGCATGGGGGGTGGGGTGAGGGGTTATTCATTTTTAGTCATCTATTATTTACTTATGTTGATTATGTAAACAATGAATATTTGTACTCATCTGAACTTAAAATAAAATAATATATAAATAATATTCCAAATTAAATAGCCAAACTGCACATCAAAGCATGTAGCTTTTGAATTTGCTACCACTGAAATTAAGAGCTCTTTAATCCTCTTATGAAAACAAAAGCCTTCCCACTGACACAAGTGAACAGTAGCATCATTGTTTACTGTGAATAAACTGACAAATCATAAAATTATAATCATTTGATATGCAGCATATTACACTGTGTTTCTCTCTCTTGTAATGTATGGAATCTGAAAACAAAGTTCAAAGGTCCTCATAATGGCATTGTACATGTGAATTTTTTCATCATGTACCTGCATTTTAATGATTTTTTTCTCGCTATAAATATCAGTTCTGAAAGCCATGCATGCCGCTTGACTTACATAAATGCTAAATGCAGTGTCCACTCACTTCCAATCATTTCCCGTGTGAGCAAGTGCTTTATAAACGTGAAAGAAAAGAAATCTTCTCTCCACCATCCCATGTGTTTTGCTGCTGCTGGGCGTGGAGAGCAAATTCACTTGTATCTGAAGCTGAGGTAATTTGTTTTATTTGACTTCTCGCCCCATAAACTGTCAGCTCTACTTGCCCTAACCTAGAAGAGCTTTGCTACAGAAAACAAATGGGCTCTGTAATGACCCTCCCGCAAACAGAGTTCAGTTTTGGGGTGTGATCCATGTAGTTATCCAAGAACATTTGCTGTTTATCTTCCACTGGGTAGATGACTAGCAAGTTTCTCACTTTATGTATCATTGTTTGTCCTTATATTTTTTATGGATCAAATTATTTCCTTACAGGATTGTTAAAAATGGAGAACAACTTGAAACATTTATAGGTCTTCAGACAGTTATAAAATTCAGAACTCTTTTAAAGGTGTGATTTTTGGTAAATGGTCTTACTATTGGTGGGTGTGTGTCTGTGCGTGTATTTGTGTCCATGTGTGCTGCAGAGAGACAAAGAGAGGAAAAGAGGCATTTCTGTTCATGTGTGTATAACTGTGAAGAAGTGAATGTTCTGCCAACTATTGATTTTGGAAAAGGCTCTCACTGAGATGATGAGGAGGTGTGTCTTGTGAAGTGGCCATTATGTGAAATCAGTTGCCGTTAGCTGATTCTGTGTGCTCCACATTCATTGCTTCCAGTTCTTCAAAACAGCTTAGGCTTAGGATGTGCCCAATTTCATTCAAATCCCCTAGTTTAAAAAACCCACTGGTGCCTAAACATGGTTTTCAGGTGCAACCTGCATCATGCTTGTTCCGTCTTTAAGCAGAATTCTTTTGTGGACAGGCCCCTGTGAGGCGCCAAGGGTCAGGGTATCGGTGTCTTGTCCAAGGACACCTCGACATGTAGTTTGGTGGGACTGGGAATCGAACTGCTCACCCTCAGGTTTGAAGACGACTGCTCTACTCATTGAGATTTGTGTGGAACTAAACTAATTTGTTATAAGAACTTTGTTGTGATTGCAGTTGTATATCCTGTTAATGATAAGCAGGTGCAGTCGATTTTCACTATTAAATGCTTTGAATTCAGCATGGGATTATTTGTTTCTCCGAGTAAGAGGTAGGATATAGGATTTAGGATTCAAATTAACAACCTGCAGTTCCTTAAGTAATAAAACAATAACTTGTAGGGATTAACATGTTATTCAGCCTGGACACACAGCAGTTTTTGTGTCCTTGTTAAAAACGACTCTAGTGTAACAAATTACTGTATGTTTAGAGTTTATGTCACTTTAATATAATGGACTGAAAATTTTGTTACTCTATTACAAGTTACATCTCAAAAAGAGTATGATAAAACACTCCAGCCAAAATCAGAAACCATTGTCCAAAATAGCAAACTTAACAAAAAACTCTTCCCAGGAATTTGTAAAAAAAAAAACTTGTCTTGTTACAGATAATGATGAGAATGAGTCAACCCCAGCTAAACAAGTGAAAATCAATTTTGTACAATATGATTGCATGTCACGGTTTCCAGCTTGGCTCCCTCGTTTATGCCTCATATCGTCATTTCCTGTCATCTCTCTCTCCAGTCTGCTCCACTCATCTAACCAGCCAAATTAGTAACACCTTTCACTGCAGGTATGTGTAAGACTGGGTCATGTATTGAGTCTTTCTGATAAATTCTGAACAAGCAAGTACAAGCAACTATATTTAATGAATTACTTTTCTCAAGTAACTTCCTCAACAATGACATTTGCAAGCCAGTAGATGAGGATTGAAGCAGCCTGTGTCCTGGTTGTTGACATTTGACATGAAGTTCCCTCTAATTCCTGAGCTGCTACATAATAATTGCTGCAGTTACACAACCGGTCCCCGGGCTGGGAGACTTGACCTTTCTGCAAATAACATGTTCATTTCCCTTAATGTGAAAATACGGATGTCATTTCCTATTGTGTACACCGAACACAACAACACAGATGTCATCTCTCATGAACTGCATGCACTGTGTGTTTGTGGATAAATGTTGCTGTACATTTCAAGAGGAAGCCCAAACTGGGCATAACATCATCATATTGAACCGTTTTTTTGTTGTTGTTTTTTTTTTTCTGGAGTCTGATCATTTTATACCTATAGCACTAGCCTAGCTAACCTGGGAACAAGAAGAGATAAGCATTTCGGGAGGTCTAAACACACAATTTAATAACCACAAACATTCCATCACAGAGTTGTGCAGAGTGAGAAGAAACACACAGGCACGTTTGGTCCTTTCTGACCACAATCAGGCCTAATGGGAATCGTATGGCTGACTGCACCACATAGCACACAGAGTCAGGATGTATGGCCACCTAGCAGGAAAAATGAACTACACTAAGACAAAAAGTAGGGTCATATTAGAGACAGGGGCTGGAAAAAGAAACATCAGTTTGGTCAACACTGTATTATTTTCTCTTTATCAGGCACAAGAGTTCAGAGTTTCTTTTCACACCTATTTTTATATTGTGAAAAATAAAATCAATTTCCATTTCATTGGCAGAAGATTCCTCATTACACAACAAATAGGAAGCCGTGTGCAGTGTTTGCCTTGTTTTTACTTTGTATATATTTGCTTCTTGCTTTGAGGTTTGAGAGTGGCTGCTGTCACAACATATTGATTCTCTGGATTCTCACAGTGATTGAAAGGAAAGTAAAATAAACATGCTACTGCCTCTGAAGTCCTCTTGATATGTTTATTCCTCTGAATGTATTAAAGGATTAGAGCTTTTATGTATCATGATTATGAACAAAGCAGCTGAAGTCTGATCAAAGTGAGAGATTGAACTAACGCACACACATGAACACTTATGGAGACAGAAAAGGTGAGGGATAAACAGAAATTATGAGACAGGAGAATAGGAGATATTTTCATTATGAAAACAAAATGTTTGCAACTTGTTATGAGAAACAGACTCTAAAAAAAATAACAACACTTGCACTTTTGATTTTATGTTATAAGCGCCCTGCTTAATAAATATCCACTTAGTGATATGCTTTCACTCTTGCCAGTTCAATACACAGTGCAGGCATTTATTCAAGTGTCAAAACATGATATGCTTGACAAACCATAATTAAATGTCTTGTTTTTCTTTTTTCTTTTTAACATGAATTTATGGTTTGTGTTCCGGTAGTGTGTAAAACATGCAGACGTGCAAAAAAGGTTCAGTGATTAGACAACAGAGTGAAACTACAGCATTTGAGCTAAATTAAGCAAATTAACATATGCTCTGAAAGCCTTCATTTGGCATTTGAAAGAAATTGGTTTTAGTTTTTCTTATATTCTTCTAGATCTATTCTATAGTTAATTCTTAAATGTTTTTTTAATTAAATGTTTTAATTAATTATCCATTGTGAGTAAACTATTATTGTGTTTTATTCAAACATTTAACTATAGTTAAAAACTTTGAACCTTTAACTGGCATTAGGCATGAGTTCAAGCAGAAACACTAGATTAGAGTCAGCAAGTGTTAATCTCATAGTTTGCATGTTTTCTGTTGTTTTTGTGTTTTCACCTTTGACCTGCTATTACTCACTTTTTTTTACAGTTTTCACTGTTAATTGCTTGCATGCTTTTGCATTAATTAAATAAAATGATGTAATGCCACAGATGAGGTCAGTTCGGTTGTGTTGCTTGCCAGGTTCACAAATATAGATTTTGTGGAGTATTATTTAATCTAAATAATTTTCAACAACCACAGCAGTTAGGGGACAGCTAGAGCAAATAGTTTGTATCTTGCAGTCAGTCCAGCAGAGAGCAGGTTGTGTGTGGAGCAGGTTGTGGTCATCAGAAGCAGACAGTTGGATGAGCTTTATCAAAGTCAGGTTCCTTTGATTGGAATTCTGAACTATTTATCATGGATAGAGTTTTATCAACCCATCAGAGAGGGCTATTGTAATATTGTACTGGGTATCTGTACTGGCATGATAGTACTTTAGCAAGATCCCTATTTAGTTTCCCAGAAGTTTGCTTTCAAATAATCTAATAATTTTGTGCTTTTAATTTCTCGCTCAGCTGTGAGACTTGCCATCAGTAGCTAGAAAAAAATTATAACACTAAAGCCCTCATCCTCCCTCCAGTTTCCCCCTTTGGTTCTTCATTAAACTATTATTGCCCCTAACACATTGTTAAATATATCATGTGCTGGTGACAAAATTCTGACATTGCTTGGAGAACAGAGCAAAAGAGCAAATTGGATAATACAGTGTGCAATGCTGAATTTGCCCTCTTTAACTGCATGTCTGTTATGTTTTCATACAAGGAAAAAAAAATAGTCCAAAATTCTTCACAGTCATGTTGTTGCAAAGTCTTTCATGAACAGGTTGCACAGGAAACCAGTGGCCATGGCATGTAATACCTATTCATAAGCAGATGTTTTTAGGCCTACATGGCAATTTAATCTAAGGTAAAATTGCAGTAGTGCATGATCTAAAACGCAGAATCTATGATGCAAATCCTTTTGCTTCCTGATCTATGATGCATCAAGCCTCCCTTAAAAAAACGAGCAACAAAACCTGCCACACTTAAGATGCTTAACTTGTTGACATTATGGCAGTCCATCCAACTTGCTTAGTTTTGCATTTGCATTGATTAGAAGCAGGTCTGAAAGGTGTCAGTGGTCTCTAGTTGTCCTAGGAGGGTCCTAAGTATAGTAAACTTGAAGCTAAGGGCAGAGTCAGAGCAGCGTGTTGACAGACACCAGTACTCTTCTACCATCCTGGGCGCATGTGCACTGACAGCTGTCAACTACCTCGGCCATCACCTGTCTTTTACAGAGACGCATACATGCACCTACATGTATGCATGAGCACACACAGGCACACAGATATGCATACTATTTCCTTAGAAACACGTACAGTCAAAGAGGAGCAAGTTTTTTTGGCTTGGGTGCTTAGTGCATTCTACCCCTTCAGTTTGCACTGCTCTTTCCTTTTCCATATGAACTCTCTCTATTTCTCTTTTTCCCTCTTTCTTTCTGTGTCTATGAGTCTCTTCCCTTCTTCTCTCTCTCCCAGCCAGTGCAGGGGATACAGAGCTCCAGCCACCCGTGAGATGAGCGATTTAGTAATTGTGCAGCTGGCAGCTCAGGCATGGGGGCCTGTGCAGCAGTAGTGGACATTGTGGCATGTATGGACACACAGACTAGTCCAGTGGAGAGAGAAAAGAGGCAGAGACAGAAACACAATGAAAAAACAGGCAAAACAAATACTGAAAGAATGAAATTAAACAAGGGAAGGGATTTTTTTTTTTTTTAAAGAAATTCAAGAAAAATTTATTGATGTAAAGAGAAAGCAAGAGAAAAAAGAGTGGGTGCAGGCTCATCTTGATATGTGGGTGGAGTAGCAGCAGTATTGGCATGAGAGAAAGGGAACAAGGGAGGAGGAGAAGGAGGGGAGGGCTGAGATTTGAAGAGAAAGTGAGGGACGGGGGTGGAAAAGCAGCAATTAGTGTAATTAGGAGACCAGCTTTAGCAAAGCACTGACAATATGTCACCTCTCATTATAACCCGTAAGCAAACACAACAGCCTAATGCAAGGCAGCACCCATTCTCTAGACAGTTCCCTGTGTCAATGCAGATTTTGTTCTCCCCAGTCATGCTCAGCTGCATATCATTGACTTGCCAATACAACACAGGGTTTTGGATTCAGAATCTAGAGTGGAGTCAGGAGGGAGAGAGACAGAGAGAGAGACCTAAACAATGGCAAGGTCCAACTAGTATGTTGACTGACTATGGGATGTTTGGCAGCCAATCAGAAAGGAGTCTGGATCCTTGTTAAACTACAGTGGGATTGATTAATTCAGATGGATGAAATGTGTTCGGTCTTTGTGCAGAGGTGATTTGAATGGAGGGTGTTATGCTGTGGTCAGTTGGAATTGATGTTTGGACAATTATGGCATAAGAACTGCATTGTGCTTTGAAGTTGTACATGATTTGCATCACCGGACAGGTTTATAGACTTTGTTTAACTGTGATTTTATATATGGTTGTACTTTAAACATGATACTACATAATGTTAAGATATTTTCAAAAAAGGAAATATTAACAGTGTATAAAATGCAATGTAAGACATTATTTTTTAAGTTGCATTCAGTAGATAGTCTCACCATGCCAGTGCACCCTATGAATAGCTAAGAAATTGTGCACAGGAGGCATATCTTTGACATTTTTCAATGCTTACGTGAGTAGCAGGATCATTTCTGTATACTGTATTTACACTTCCACGAGCTAGTATACTTGTTTTCATGGCAACCCATTCCAAAGGAATACAGGAGGGTTTGTTGGTTTTTTTGTTTCCTATTATTTTTTCTACTTTGTCAGTTTTGCTGCAAATGGCTTATTAAAACTTCACCATTGCTGCATAAACACTTTACAGAAATAGACATGTTGTCTGTTGTGCCTCTGGTACATTTTTTTCACTCCTCTGTGACATGGCACAAGGCCGCTGAGCCAAGTGACTGTGACAAATTGGGATTGGAAATGACAAAATAGGCTATTTAATAAGCATGGCGGAGGGGATTGGACTCTGGTGTCGGGTTCACTCGAATAAGCAGACTGTCTGAACTCCTCCTGGGCCCGGCTTTGATGGCAGCTTTCATCCATCTGATGGGGAGATGGAAGATGGAACCGGGTATGTTTCGCTATCTACTGTATAGTGTGTGTGTGTGTTTGTGTTAGACTGTGCATGTATATGTGTGTGCATAGGGACAAATTTGAGTGAATGTAAAATCAGTGTGGACATCAATCTGAGGCAGAGATATACTGTGGTGAGCCAGTGGGCCCAGGGGGAGTAAATGTGACCATGTGTTAACCTCAGGCTATTAACTTCCAAATTTAAACTCCTTCTGATAGTAATCACTTGTGTTGTTTTTTTGTCATTGTGGCTGCTGAAATGAAACGTTATTAGAGAGAGTTGCAGGGATGTTATGATACAGACTCAAGTGAGTTAACACACTATATATTTAGACATGTGTGGGGGAAAAGAGAAATGTTAATTTGTTTGAATGTGTAAGAGTGTGCAGAAAACATGAGAAGAGGATAATGGCAATATGCATATTTCTGTACATTACCTTATAAATAAACAATATCTTCAGAAAATCTGTTCTAAAATGATACAGTACAGAATTGGACAAGTGGAAGAGAAGATAAAAACAAAAATAATAAATAAAGCTGCAGTGGGACAAATAAAAGAACAAGTAAAAGTGACAGTGGAGTGCAAAGAAGAAATGAGTGAGAAAGGTAGTGTGGATTGGCACATCCACACCACCTTATGATGTGGTGTCCTGTGCAACCTATGGATGATAGAAAAGGTGTAAAGGCAGGGTGACAGAGAAAAGGGTAGAGTAGAAGCCAAAAGAAGGGACAAGAAAACAAAGTGACAGAGAAAAGCAGTGAAAGCAGATGGCTGAAAAGCAGTAGGTTTTAGAACTTGTTGACAGTGAGTTAGACACAGAGGCAGAGAAACACAAAGACAGAGCAGGCAAAGAGGTGCATGGAATATAGAGTATGACAGTGAAAGAAGGTGAGAGATGAAGAGTGAGGAGGAGTACTAATGGTAGGGTGGTTGACGGAGGGGCAGGGAGACTGTGCCTTTGCGTGTTTGGTGGACATGCTTGCATACATTAACAAAATAAAATGCTTGCATACATATTTTGTAAAAAAGTGTGTGTGTGTCTTTGCATACATTCAGTTTTTTGATTATACCTTTTTCCTTCCTCTCAGAAAGGAAAAACCTTCAACCCAGCAGGGGAACACTGAATTGTTTGACCTGCTCCCAAACACACCAGTGTGTATGAAAACATGGGTTATGAATTAAAGCATGATATTTTCCACTAATGCGCAAATCCAATCTTATAAAGAATTTTATATTCCCTTGCCTCAAAACAATTGTGTGGTTCAAATTTTGGTTCTAGGCTATAATTCACAGCTGCCCTGCACTCTTGGACCAATCCAGCTGAGCTGTCAGTGAGTGTCATGTTAGAACTCAGACCTCCACTTTCAGATGATGGGAAGAGCTACAGATTTTAGTCTTTTGTTGCAATACTTGTGATTCAAGGAACAGTTATATGTTACAATTATATACAGCTTCATAGCTATGTAACCTTGAAACTCACTACGACTATCATAATAAGCTATGGTATTCTATACTATACTGCTCTATATATATTCCATATACTGAGGATCGCCATGATTGGAGCCAATTTTGTCCTACAACAGGACCGAAAGCACGGCTCCAAACTATGCAAGACCAATTTAGGGAAGAAACAGTTAACTGGTATTCTGTTTATAATGGAATGGCCCCCACATATTTACCAGATCTCAACCCTATTGAACCGCTGTGGAAGCAGCTTGACTTTATTGTACGTAATAAGTGCTCAAGCCAGTCCAACTAGTCCAACGTGCGGGAGGTGCAGGAAAGGATTTTTGAACTTTTGAATGGAAGTGTATGTTTTTTTTATGTGTATTACTGTGATATTGTTTACTGAAGAAGAAAACTTAAGAGGACAAAGCCTAAGAGACTACAGCCATGCTAGCGGATCTTTGAGGCTACCCAAAGTGGATCTTTGCCATAAGCGCTAAATGCTAATGGAAGTTTAATATTATGCTCACAATAACAATATGAACATGCTTATGCTTAGCAGGTATAATGTTTAGCATTCAATAGCATGCTAACATTTTCAAAGTGGTAACAGAAACAAAGTACAGCTGATGCTCATAGGTTTTCATTGGTTTTGCAGGTCTTATAGGTTCATAATCCCAAGCACTGGACAAAATTTGATGCAATGACTGCAATAGAGTAAAAGTCAGAGGATGATGAAAGTTGTTACCATTCATCTATTATATCACCCCATCATAACTCATTGCTTTTAATGGCTAGATGAAAAGTCAGAGAATCACCTATAGCATCATAAGGATCCATGCTCCTGGGCCCTTGAATATCCATACTAAATCAGATCCATCTTACTAAGATCATGTCTGTATAAATTTCCTGTCAATCCAGTCATTGATGGCTGGTATCTGCATTTAATAGACAAAATGTCCTGCAACTCACTGATTGATTCAGTAACATAAGGGGAAAAAAGAAGAAAAACAAAAATAATCTTTGGTTGGTTGGACTCGCTACTCGTATCTACTGCCAGTACATTGAGGGATCTGATGAGGTGTTGTCAGCCATCTGTCTTGCCAGCTTTTGTTGCAACCATGTAGTGTGTGTTTGCAGTAATAGTAGTAGTAGTCAGTGTCATAAAAGTGTGCCAGCTTGATCTGCTTAACTCTGAAATAAGTGGCAAATAGTACAAATCATTGCAAAGAAAGAGTCATTCTTTTTTTACCCTAGCTAAAACACCCTTGTATTTTTCACTGAGTAATTCATATGCACTCTACACAACTCTCTGAAGTGGCATCTAATCTGATTGGTCAGGGAAGGCACAATGGAGAGGAGAGCAGGCTAATGGCAGAGGAGTGTGGCAAAGATAACAAGCTTATCACAGTGTGAAAAAAGTGAGCAAAAACTGCTTTTGGAGACAAATGCAAATTAACTGACCAACCAGCTGGCTTGTTAGACTACTCCTGGCAAATTCCAACAAATAATCCTTAATATTGAACCCCTGTCATACGATAACTTCAGAAAATTAGAGCAATAAATAAGAATTGACAGTTTCCTTTTTTGCTGTTTCAGTTTCTATTATATGTATTGTAAGCTATCATGTAAATATTTATTTATTTATTTATTCAATTTACACATTATTTATATTATCAATAATGTGTTCCACAGTAAAGGAAGGTATTTTCATTTACAGTATTCACCCGTCTGTCACCGTCTCAACATTTTAACGACTGATTAACACATAACAAATGTTTAACTCATCATTGGATAAAAGAACACATAACATAACTAGGATAATACAGCTTGAATACAGCTCATATTAGATGTTTTTCTTTTGTTCCTCCATAAAAGCATGCTTACTTCCCAGCTGGGAAAAATATGTTTTAATTACATTTAAGTTACAATCCACCTGTTGGCCTACTGCTGCTATTTAACCTCCTTTGCTTAGATTAACTTGCTTTAACTACCCTGCTCAGCTCTGGCTTCTTGCTGCTTCCACTTTCTTTCTTTTGTGGACACTATCACTGTAGAGCAACTGATTTAAAGCTTTGTTTGTAAAAGATAACCTTAACTAGTCAACAATTAGCCTATTACAACTGAATACAATTGTTAGCCCATTACTGTGTTATCTGTGATCTAAGTTTATTTAGCTTTATTTATATTCTTTTATTTTGTAATCCTGTTGCCTGTCAACCTGGATTTGGACTGCGCCTGTCTCTGAATAAGTCTCTGCATATCCCTTGGTTCCGTAAGTCCCCATACTCTCTCTGATCTCTGGATTCTAGACATCATGCCTGTTTGACACTGAGTATCTGAATATGGATTTGGATCTTGTATTCTGAGGAAGGAAGGATCTTGGATATTTCTGTTTGAAGATTTCTGTTTCTGGATTCAAACTGTAATTTATGAAGACTTATGAAGACTGTCTGGATTTGTTCTTTGTATGCTTCTGCACCACTAACGTACCTGTATTCTCTGAGTGTGTGTGTTCTCAGTTGTCCAACTACATGGTGGGTGCCAACTCACCTGTGGGCCGCTGTGGTCCATCCACTCTTCTCACTTTGGACACCTCACGGTGGACCTCCTCTCATCTCCTGGCAATCTCCTGCCATCCACCTCTTCCTGCCAATCAACATCTCATCATCTGTCTACAATCCACCATCATCTGAGGAAAACATAGACAGTCTGTCACCTGTTCAGGAGAAATATCATTATACTCACCTGTGTTTTCTGTGTAGATGCTGATCTGGCCATCCATGTATTGAGGGTGCTGTCTTCCTGACCACACTTCCATGCTCAAGCTGCCTCATTAATCTTTCTGTTTCTACAAGGCTTTTTATTCTTAATAAACCTTTAAACACTACCGTTGGTGCCTATTCAATCTTTGAGTCCATTAAAACAAAACCTGACAGCAATTATGAGCACTGACATATGTAATTTAATGTGATGAAACCCAGTAATCAACTGTATGTAAACAATGGCAATTTCCCTACCAACCAAAAGTATAGTTGCTACCAGATTCACTCTACAGTAATTAGGTTTATTGGTGAGGTCATGTAATATAATCTTAGTTTCAGGCAAACATAATTGCTGCGTAAATCACCTACATAATGATAAAGAATAATTACTTCACATCACAGTACACTGTGATAATGACATCATCACTTGCTAAATGGGAGCTGGACAGCCTTTCCTACAATAATAATCATAACATAAAATGATTCTACTACTATAATAATATTTCTTTTCAGTTTTAAATCATTTAACTACATTTTGGAGTTTTGACTCCCAGAAAACAAAAGATTGTTTTATTGTGCATATTACTGGTATGTATTTATTAATATTTTTTGCCAGAGCAGCATGTCAGCCAAAGAGGGCAGAAGGTCACTTATTTGAGCTACTATGGGTACTGTGCTTTGCATGTCCCTGTTCAAATGCATTGTAACACACACACTCTGCTACATTACGTGCTTGTGAATGTTGTGCATGCGTGTCTGTAAGTGCATTGGAGAGACAGAGAGGGCTGTCTGCCGGCCACTGGCCCCATGCCCATCAGTTTGCAGTGATCAGTCTTGCCTGGCTGTCATTTGTCCGCTGCCAGCTGTCAAAGGGCCTGCTCTGGGCATGCCCACTGATGAGAGGCTGTAGCCATGCCCTAGAATCAATCCAGCTCTCTAATAGGTCACGAATGGCTGCACAATGCTTGCCAATAGCTTTGGAATGGAGAATGAGTAGAGCAACGAGAGGAACAAGATAGAGCAAAGAGAAAGATACAGCAAGAGAGACAGATTTGTCAGCAATATTTTGATCATCAACAAGTATTGCTAGCCACTGCTAGAGAAGAAAGGGAGTAATTGACATGCCACTAATTTTCCTCCACTAGTGGAGGCTTTCAACTCCACTTTAGCAAAGGCTATGTTTGGGTAAAACCAGAACACACTAGCATACATCTCTCTTTTTCTGTCTCCCTCCCAGCCTCATTAGAGTTTCCTAGTTTTAGACCTAATTATGAGCAAATGTGTACACACTTAATGAAAACCCCTATGTAGGGACTCAGAACAGGAGTGGAAGGAGATTCACTGGAGGAGTGTAGATTTTGTTTTCAGATATCAAACAGTTGGTGCTAAGCAAATGTTTCAGTTTGCAAAGCAACTTCTGTGCTGTTGGTGCATGTACAAAAATATTTGATACAAATGCTCTCTAATTAAACATATTCAGACTGCCTGCCGCACTGTTAAGTCATCCACTGTAAGGGAACAGTGAAAGTGTAGATAGGCAAAAACAAATTAATTCTATCCTCCCAATGTTGTTTGCCTTTGAGGCACAGAGGAATAAACATTATGATTTTTTTATTTCTTTGAAGTTATCACGCCACAGTGCAAACATATCTAATTGGAAACTTGAAAAGAAATATTTTTGATCAATTTAAGTCAAGCGAGGGACTTAAGATGAGTATTCTCATTCAAAGTATAAGAACAGATTGACTCCTCTTTATCTTCTAAAAGGTATATGCCATGATTTTTTTTGAAAAATATAAAACTTTAACTTAAACTTGTGTTTTAGTTGAATAATTCACACTGTTATAAAAACTATGTATTCTAAACTTGTGTGCACTGAATAGGGAATGGGTGCAATATTGCATTGGTTTGAAGGAAGTGACTCATTCTTTGGATATTATTTACAGAAATGATAACAAAAAAAATCAGGCAGATCACCAAGAACCTTCTTGTTCTTGTCAAAATTATAACTCAAATTTGCACTGTTACAAACAGGTAGAGGTGAGAAAATAAGATAAAATCCAGAAATCCAGTTTAGGCTATCGGAATCTGAGATGTTTCAAAATAATTTTAAGTCCTATGAGGCAAGATTTACAGTTGTCATATCAGCAATACTTTAATACATTTTGATGATTGCAAAGAAAACAGTAACGATAGCACGACACACTATTTACACACAAGTCTTTTCTCTAAGAAATCTGCAATTATCTGAATGGCTATTGCAGTATTTACCCTGATACCCTGATGCTTGTAGAATAAGTCTTCACAGCTTGGATGACAGTTCAAGAGCATAAAGGCATGCCCTAGTGCTATCTTCAGTTGCTGTTCCACTAAAGATTAGGAGCCTCTTTTCTGTTAAAGTAAACCACAGAAAGAGCCACATGCTCTGGTCTAGTCACTATTTGTACCTGAGCAGATGGAGGAAGAGCAGGACGTTGTTCATATCGGCAAGATATTGTGTGTGACTTTTCCAGTCAGTCACTCACAACCTTGGCTTACAGTGACTGTGGACGATGAGACAGAAATTTTGGATCTTGCTCTTTAACATCACAATGGTGATGGCCTGGCTGCAGAGGGACACAGTTCTGCCTCAGCAGAGAATGATAATAGTGTGTCATCCCTACTGCCAGGCAGCATGGATTGCCCATCATCCTCTGCAGGGCAAGTGGTGGATCTTAGAGAGAGGCACAGGCAAGTGTCAGAAGATCCCAGCCACATTCTGTCTCACTGCGGTCAGAGAAAAGCTCCATCTGAAAAGAGTGCTGGAAAATAGGCATATCACTGCCAACAAGCGCACTCTTACTGTTAGTGGACGCAGACAGCAGCATGCTCAGTGGTGAGTCCACTGGTGTTGGTCTGCCATGCCAATCAGTTCAGCTCACAAAGTAGAGATTCTATCTGTGCCAAGAGACGACATTATGCTTGACTACTGGATAGTCAGTCACTTTCTGCCCTCAGTGGTTCTTGGCAGGCTTGTTGTTTATTGGGTAACCATGAATATGCTAATTTCATGGTTCCTGTGGTCAGGTGTGGTCATGATGCGGTTATTGAGTCCTGTCAATGGAGCAAATCTGTGTCATGTATTTACTTTTTCTTTTATAATATTTCATTCAATTACATTCCCATTCCCTCACTATTTAGACTGTTAACATGCTAACACACTTTTTTGAGCAACATTGTGACATTGATTAGATTAGATTAGATTCAACTTTATTGTCATTTTGTAGAGTACAGGTACAGAGCTGATTATCAAGAACATCAACATGTTAGCATTGCCAGTGAGAGCAAGTTAACATGCTGATATAAGCATTTATCTCCCAGCACTGCTGTACTTTTCTGTTTCTCACAGGACCCTCCACTCGTGCAATAATGGAGCACCATTCAAGATCACTAGCGACATGATTGTTGCATGGCTACTCAATTTGGTGTAGCATATCACCTACTACATCAAATGACTGAATACACACTTTACAAAAATATCACCAAGATGCATGTTCAAATTCCCATTTAGTAACTCATGTAATAACGCCAACTGTTAACAACTAAGTGAACGATGAGGTCTAAGCTATTCAAGCTGCTCTTGAACTGTTTCCTCTGGAGATTGGACACCCCCAGAGCATTTGGTTTCCAATACCACGGACATTGCCTTGGCCAACAGCCTGAGAAGGAATTATTTCCGGAAGCTCCAAGCTCTCTACCGGGCAGAAGGAAAGTGAGATTAGAAGTTCTCTCCTAGCTGGCAGAAATACAATAGGTTAAACCACCTGTTGGCCTGTGGAGCTTTTCTTCAACTGGTGTTGCAATATTTCTTTCTTGAGGTCATAAGTCCAGAGACATACTATATGTTTCCGTTTCTCTCTCTTTTTGTCATCCGCCTTTTGTTCTGAATGCTTCAAAGAGACCATTAATCACACCCACAGCCACACACAGCACAACACTGTTTCACTACCCTCACTCTTTCATTTAGCCTTCCACTCATTATTTCATTTTTCAGTTTTTTCTTTCTCTTTTTGTTCTTCTGTCATTTTACTTACTCATTTTTATCTCTCTGCTCTGTCAGCTGTCTTTCTGTTTAACCTCTGTGCATCTTTCACAACAGCCGAAGACCGTATTTGCTCCCCCCTGCTGCTCTCCAATGTTTGTCTGAAGTATTAGGGGTTGTTGCCTCATTGGATAGAATTAATTGATTAATACTTTTATCCAATTAGTGCTCCCTCATGCAATTAATCAGCTGGCTGAGGTTGGGGCCGCTCCATCAGTCGGACTAAAGGCAGACAGATGCTTCGGGTCTGGTGTGTGATGAACAATGACCTCTCTCTCTCCTCTCTCCTTCCTATTTTCCACACACCTGGTTTTCTGTCCTCTTTTCACCATTCGTCAATCAGTCTTCCACTCAATGCACAATGTTAGAAATCTTGCTGACAAGAATCACTGGTGGAAAGCCAAATAAACGTAACAAAAACAACACATTATGGGTTTTTTTGCAGAGGAAACAGAAAGGAAACATGAATAGAAAGATGGTGTTTGAGGTTTTTTTTTAACCCTCCTGTTATATTGCGGTTCAAATTGACCCGTTTGAAAATTTTAACATTTTTTAAAAATAGTTAAAAGTATTTTTTCAGCATGAAACTTATTCTGCTTGGCTTAATAAGGGTAATCAACATATAAAATAAAAATGGTTCATCTGACATACATATGTGCAGGGGGGGGGGGGGGGGGGGGGGGGGGGGGGGGGGGGGGGGGGGGGGGGGGGGGG
>JAUMHL010000025.1:19023970-19035739 GCA_032362345.1 Sandelia bainsii
TACTCATTGTTTATTTTATTATTTGGAAATACTAGAATTTGCACATAATTTTATATTTTTGTCTGTCTGATTACATCTTCTTTTTTTTTTAAATCAGACATTACGATCAAACAGTTACACACTACTTGAGTAGTCTTTTCACCGAATTCTTTTTTACTTCTACTTGAGTAATATTATTTTGAAGTAACGCTACTTACTTGAGTACAATTTTTGGCTACTCTACCGACCTCTGCATGTAAATGTGAAATTCTGTCTCTAGGGCCAGCATCTGTTCTGGTCTACTTTAGAAACCAGCCCTGTCTCCTAAAAATTCTGTTCGTATAGGACGAAACTGCAATCCCTATTACGTTTTGATACAGGACGTATTTGCGACCCGATTATGTTTTGTGTTAACGTAATGATCATATGTTCACAGTTACCGTAAATGACAAGTCGCAAATACGTTGATACTGAACGTATTAATGAAATGTTCACAGGTAACTTTTTTTTGTCCGCCAAAATATCCGATAAGCATCCGGTTTTCTGTCAGCTAAAATGTCCGACGTTACATTTCAACATCCACACGTGAGTGTAGCGATATTAAAATGTTTTATGGTCGGGATCAGGCGTCACAGCAGTGGGTTAGTGTCAGTGAAAGACTGGGGGCTGCTTAATGGATAAAAATATCATTTCACACAGTCGCTTCACAAACACGTCTGCATCAAAAATGACACCAAAACACAATCTTTTTTCTAACCCTAACCTCAGTGCTTTTATTGCCTAAACCCAACCTCACAGGGGACTTTGGTCTCAAACTCGGGTCTCCGGCATGTCAGTCCTGCACAGTAAACGCCCTCCATCCACCCCAACTACCTCCTTGCAGACCGTTTTGCATTAATAAATGTAGCACATCATTCGTTCATTCACAAAAATACGTTTCAATACAACGTGACAATTCCGTTCTACAAAAACGTAATTGGGTCGCGAATACGTCCTGTAACAAAACGTAATCGGGAATGCAGTTTCGTCCTATACAAATGTAATTTTTAGGAGACAGAGTTGGTAGAAACATGGTGAAACATGGTTGCCTCCTTGAAAGGGGACACACTTCCTGTGTAGCCATAAAAGGCACATTTTAAGCTAATGGGCCTTCAATTATTCCTACTTTCCAGTGATTACACACTAATGAAAACATAATTATGATTACAATATTCCATTTCTGCAAATTGATCCTTCTAAATTGTACACACTGCACCTTTAAATAACTGGGCCCATAGAATTAAACAGAGACAAAAAAATTATCCATTCCCATTTTTGCATTACTGTAGCCAGTGAGGTACTGTTAGCGTGTACTAAATTGCATGCAAACTTGATAAAATCCACAAAAAAAATGGCAGCCGATCTACTAAGGCTGCGCACTGAGGACAGCGTCTTTCAAATGAGAAAAATAGTGTACACTGTGGAATTTGCAACTTTGCCTTCATAAATATGCAAAGTGAGGTATTTTTGCCCAAGTGCGCAAAATACAGGTAGGAGAAAATGCACAGATAATGTGTTTTATCAAGCTTGAAAGGGATTTGCAGTGGCTGGGATTGTGTCTGAATTTAATCTGCAATCTCTTTGCACAAAGAAAGCTGATTTTATTTGAAGGAGTAAAATGATAAGGAGAAATGAAAGAATGTGTTGAGTGTGCATGTTTACTACTTTTGTTAATAGCGGATCATACCCCCCAAATGAGTTAATGTGCCCCCTCAGCCACAGGTCCAGCATTTGGCACTGAACTTTTATTAATTACACCGCATTACACACCTTAACATTTGGTGCATTCCCAGCAAAATGTGAGAATTAATTCTCCACTCTGACACACTTTTAGACCACAGACACACAATGCTTTAGGAGGTTTCACCAGCATCTCTTAGAAAAGTAAGTCGAATGTTCAATTCACACGATGTAATAGAGAATGTGTACATATATGTGTGCATGCACATAACGCCCCGGATATGATCTGCCAAAACTTCTTTCTGCACAACCAGGACATACTGAATGAGGTCAAACTTAACTTTTATGCGGTTGCACCCACACAATTTTTTGTAGTTTATCACCCTCAAAATGCCCACAAATGAAACATGCTAATTTCAAGATTGTGCATGCAATTTAATACTCGCTATTTGGGCTCTTAGTAAATCAGGCCCTAAATGTATATATGAAATGTGTACTGTGGTGGCTGATTTGACCACGTAAACACCAGACAATGTAGACCTGACTGCACTGACTAAGAAAATGTCAGTGTTATTTATTTTTGTATGGTGTTTATTTTTATGTTCAATATCTGGAAAGTAGTTCAGTTAGAAGGTCACACACAGCTGCAGTTAGAGGTTAGAGGCTCATGCATAGTTCATGCACAGTTATAAGGTCTGAAGAGGCACATGTGAAATCATACAGGACAGATGCCAGTCAGTTGAGTTTGTAGTAAAAATTTTCAGTGTGAGCATATTGTTATATTTTAATGCATATGATAATTCATGCTCAGAAAGCACAACTCATGTGCTTAAAAGATTTCAGAATGCACCTGCAATGTTTAGCACTTTTTAGAATTTCAGTTGAAGAAAAGACTACTTTTCCAGTCATATATTTTGTCATTGAACATTTCTTTAAGAAGCATTAAAATCTTGTCTTGTTCTCAAAAGCCCAATATTGTGTCTCATCTAGCCTTGTATATAATCACACCCTTAGTATAAATTTACCTTTCTGTATCCACAATAGCTTTTCAATGGTGCTTACACTGTCATTCATCATTTATATTTGAATTACATCCATCTTTTTTCCGTTTTGGTTTTCCTCAGCCATATGAATTGTTTAAATATATATGTAGCTTGGAGCAAGACCTCAAAAGGTTTAAAAACCCAGAAGCTAAAGTAATGTCAAACTGGTATCCTGCCAGTTTTTTGACAATACTATATACAGTGTATATATATTTTGGCACCTTCTACAGTTAGACATTGGATAGATTGAGCTTTTAGACACAATATCTACACACACATACTGCAGAGACATTATTGGCAGTGGCACAATGGCAGCCCAAGCTAATGCTTATGCTCTACACGCCCAGCTAATATTGAAGTAACAAAGACAAGCCTTTTCCAATTTGAAATCAGTATTACATTGTGTTACAACATGCATACTAAGACATCCATCTTTATATTTTTATTTCTTTATTTTTTTAGAGTTTATGTGAGCTGACTGATGAAGTAGCACGGAGTGTTGGATTTGAAACCATTTAGTCACTGAGGCACACATCTTTTCCTATCACTTAAAGGTTGAATGAATAGCTAGAGTGAGGGAGGGTGGAAATGTGGCTAGTAGGGGCAGCTCTTGGTAGCAGAATCACAACAGGGTGAAATGTTTCCACAGAGCTAATCTTGTGATTGATGTGGTTCCATTAGAGAGGACCTCAGGACTTCTGAGTGGCAGAGATGTGGCACAACACGACATCTGTGTCGTAGCCTCTAAACTCAGGTAACACTGACTGACAAGCCACTGTGTCCAAAGAACAACAGTCAGGCAAATCACAGTCTGATAACAGACATTAAGCTGAACACTATCCTCATCTATTAGAGCATCTAATGACATAAGCTGATGTATTGTAGCATTACCAGATACAAAGAACAACAGAGTTCACAGTAGTTGCCTTAAACTGACATTTATCCTATTCTTTATCAAATAACTGACCTAATATATCAAAGGCCAGTTTGGAGAAACTGACAAAGCCCACTGAGCAACAGAGACAGTATCCTGCACTTTTGTCTACTAAGCAAATGTCAGTGTCTGAATCTTAGACTTCTTGCTTTTCTCCATATGTGTCAAGGCATGTTTCCTCTGTATATGCTCTGTGCATTTTTAAGGATCATTTTAATGTAATTTTAATGTTCTTAGACCAAATGTTTATTTTAATGTAAACTTAAACTTAAACAATTTTGAATTAAAGTATGCTGAATTCAAAATCACTAAATTCTTATTATTAAATACCAGCAAGACGACTATTGTGGAATGTACTATATACCTTTAAAAGTCATTGCCCTTTACTATTTATAAAGGTATACTGTAACATTGATGTTACCACTTGTGCACAAAATAATAAAGTTATCATGGAACAAAATAAACAATTTAGACAAAGCTATCTTGTGGGCAAATTGCTCAAAACAAGCAACACTTTGATTTTCTATTTCTATTCTTTCATCTCTCCCTTTTCTATCTGTCTCAGCATGAGACATAAATTCCCTTCTCGTTTTGTATGTAATGTGACACAAGGGTATTAAAGTAATAATCACCCACCCTGTTGCCCAGGAGGCTGCAAATTGCTACAGTCACTATTAGGACAGTCGGGGCCTGTCATACTAAGAGCAGACGAGACATTTGGAGCAGCAGTATCACAGGAGAGAGCAATGTGAAAAGACATGAGCAATTTACAATCAATATTCTCTGCCAAACACCTTAATGTATATGACCAGTAAAGCCCACCATTATGCACTCCACCACAGTGCTTAGCATAATTTATTTTAGCTCATCTGTGTGTGGTTATGTGTATGAATGACTTTGTATGTGGAAACAGAGAGACAGAATATACAGAGCATAGGTGAAAGTAGGCTGGTACGGTGCGGAACTGGGTACCACTGGAAAAGATTCAGTGGCGGTACACAGTACTGGAAAGAGGGGAGGCTTCCTGCCAAAACCCACATTCAAACCCATCTGTGTTGTATTTTGATGTTTCATTACTGGTTGTCCCAGTATCCAACTAGTACTGGCTGCGGGTCAAGGGCAGGCAGAGTTGGACAGTCCAGCCCTTCCCACACCCATGCGTTATGGGGAATTTCAGATGCCTGTCAATATTGCATCCTACCAGCATGCATTTTCAAGGTGAAAATTGCAATTAATAACTGGCCAGTGCAATTACTAGTCAGATAACAGGTCAAATTGAACCTAAACATGTTACTAATTTTAATTTCTATTAAGCAGATCTGAGTGAAAGCAACAATAAAAGCATTCACTTTAGCTCTGTCCTTTTTCACTACTGATTTAAGTGTGTGCAATTCAAGGCAGGGCAGGGCTACAGCAAAGCTCAAACATTTAAATAATGTCAACAACATCTGGTTTAATTTTGTGTTCAGGTTCTGAACTTGTAATACAATCTTTCAATACGAAATCGATGTTCACCTGAGAACCTGCAGGATCTCCCTGTTGGAACCTTACAGGTTTATTTTGAATAATTTTCCTGCCTTTTCTTTGCATTTTAGAGACGTTTTTTTGGAAACTCACTGTAAAATGACATTTGGTATGGTATTTGGTAACTGTATAGTAATGCAACTCTTAGAACCATTTAAAAACAGCAGAACAATGTAAATAAACAGTAGATTCTTTATTTAAAATTACAAATTTTTACTTAAATATTATAGAACATCTATTTAAAAAAACTGATTTTGATTACTGTGTTTTAACAGTATATGCGTGCATAACAAAAAAGATGGCAAATATCAGTATTTTTTTAATTTTATTTTTTTTACAGTGTAGCTTGGCAAGCACTGCTTAATTTACCTTATAAAATAATTACCAGTATAACTCTGCTCTAATATTTTTTTTTAGATTCGAAAAGATTTTTTGACATAAACCTTGAGGGGAAAGGGGTTAGGGTTAGTAGTACTGTAGTAGTAGTAGTAGTACTAGCATGAATTTAAAACTACTTTTGAAGAAATATGGAAGAGGTGTATGATATTAGCACTGAAACTAAATAATGCGCTCACATTCTCATTATTATACGTTTTACTTTTTGACCTTGTGTAAAGAATCTAAGATGAAGGTAATACCTGACATGCAGATGGGCATTCAAATCTAATGTGCAGAAACTATAATTGTGGTTTGATATACTTGAAGAAAATAAAACTAATGGCCCTTGAAGTTTTTTCTTCTATATGGAGTATTGACACCTTTGTGTCATTATTTGTCCAGAGACAAGTGCTTGAAAATAATACTAGGTTAAGAATTAAAGCGGAGATGTTGCACTGGCCCACAACACAGTCTACAAAACAAATAATGATCCGATCTATTAAAAGAAACAAGTTGAAAGACTAACAAAGATTAGATTTACAATATCTGTCAGCAGAGATGAAAAATATCCCCTAATCCTTGTAGAGATCTCAAACAAGATCAATGTAAGCAGGCCATTGGCTTTTATGAGATGGCAGATTTTTCTTCCTTTTATACTTAATTCTGTCTTACCTCCTTTCTCGCCCTCACTCTCTCCCCACCTCTCTCTCCTGGGCATTTATGTGGATGAGAGAGGAATGAATCACATTAGAAGTAGTGAAGAAATAACTTTTCATGTGAAAACACCTCAGCTTTTATGGCTTTACTAAATGATCCATAATGCGGGTGGGGAGCACTCAGTCCTGCAGATTAAGGCGGGTCGGAGTGGGAAAGAGACTCAGTGCCGCAACCGTCAGACCCCTCCACTGAAGCTCGCACTAGGACGGCATCAGCTTAGATAGGCACAAATCTCTTTTATGAGGCTGCCTCTTAAATAGCTGTCAGTCTAGTGTATCACATGTGGCACACTCCTCCAGCTTTCCTTACTGTAATTGAACCATCTCTCCCGGAGTGCTGAAATGGTTTGGGGAACCATTCCGACAGCCTGTGTTGATACCATTAAACTAAACTCATGCATAAATCTAACTATATAGCCATGGTCACCCACCCTCCACGT
This sequence comes from Sandelia bainsii, assembly GCA_032362345.1. Lineage (NCBI taxonomy): Eukaryota > Metazoa > Chordata > Actinopteri > Anabantiformes > Anabantidae > Sandelia > Sandelia bainsii. Next base: position 19,030,704 of record JAUMHL010000025.1, read on the forward strand.
CCCAAAAACAACTCTCTTTCTTATTCCAATTCACCAGAGATGCTCCCAAGGTGAGTTTTGATCTAAATATTATTTACATTATACTTCATGAGGTATTGTGCACTGCTTAAACATGATTTACAACAGTGAATGCCTCAGTATGTTATTACTTTAGAACAGTGGTTCTCAACCTTTTTTGAGTGAACGCCCCCCTACGTCATTCCAATGCTGTTGAACGCCCCCACCTAAAAAAATTGTCCTTTTAAAGAAGAACATTAAAACTCCAATGCTTGGCTATTCATAAAACAGAAAAAAATTATTCAAAAGTTCAATTGTTTATTTAGCGATCAGCAAAATAAAAAGTTTACAGCTGAGACATTAGTGGGAGCCCTGTGGCTGGTGTTTAGCTGTTTATGTCTGGACACAAGCATGTAAGTTTAAGCCTAAGCCTCCTGAACTGACCAAATGTAGTCAGTTGTGGTACCTTGTCTGTATGTGCAGAGCTTGGCTGAAACCCTGCTCAACCAGGTATGAGGTGGGGAATGTTAAAAGGAACAGAGGTAAACGTTTCACTGAGATTGATGTTTCAGCTGCCTTTGTCAGTTCAGCCAAATTGAATCTGTTTGCTCAGGCTTGAATAGCATAATAATAATAATAATAATAATAATAATAATAATTGCGATTAATACCATTAACAATATATACATAAGAAAATAGCATAAATAAATATATCAATCCACACCTTGGTCAGCTGAGGGAAATGTTGTCCTCTGACATTGAAAAAACCTTCTCATAAAGCAGTCACACCGGGAGGTGTACATTTGTGTTTTACCTTATACTGTCCACATTTCTTCGTGTTTTTCGTGCCATTTTGTTTAACTAATGTTACGTTCTTTGATATGAAACTTTTATTACGTGATTGTGATGGACGAGGGCCTTAACCCGCGGAGCTGAGTGTTCTGACAGTAACCTCGGCTGTGATTTGTTGATACCTGTTGCTATGGAGATCATTCAGACGCAGCGCTGTACAGAGCTAACTGTTAGCTGGTCAGAGTGACGCACCAAATAAAAGTAGTTTATTCATATTCAACTGAAGACACCAGGGTGACTTTACTTTTACATCACATTGAATAAAACTCAAGTCCGTTTTCCCCGTTGGTGCGGTTCGTTTTGTCTGCTGTGAACGCAGTAATAGCCCTCGGATGCGCACCAAAACAAACGCACCGAGACCCCCTAAAAGAGGTGGTCTCGATAGGAATAATTTAGCTAACACAGGTGTGGTCCTCCTGTTTAGAAAGCTTACCGAACCAAAACAGGAACAAAAGCTGTAAATCATATGGTTTGCGAACAGTGGATTATGTGTAGATTTTAATTTATGTCGTTTATATGCCCAAAACCTGCTGCAGGATGAATCGCAGACAAACGTGAAGTCGTGAGAAGTAGCAGCGTCTCACAGACACCTTGTCGGATAATTGTGATGTAAAAGTGTCGGAAAAGTGATGTAACATAATAAACAATCAAGAGGTGAACGACCGAACCGCATTAACATAAATCGTGTAATCGTGTACTAAGCAGAGAGGACGTTCTCACGTGGTTTGAAGCGACACATTTTGATACGTTTGGATTTTTCTGTGTGTGAAAAGACACCGAACCTAAAATTTTATAATAAGGATAATTTGAAAGCTACCTGTACCAAAAAATAACAATTTGGGCCATTCAATAAGAAATCTATATTTATTTATTTTTCAGTACATTACGGTAACAACATTACATTGCAGTTTAATTATTTAAATTCTTAGTCTTATTTATCCAGTAGGATTTTAAGTACCTCATACAAGAGTTATCATACTATAATCTGCACATGAACAGTAAGGACCAGAGGCCTTAGAGATAGAAGTGAAAACTAAAAACTAAAAATAGCGAGTCATGGGATACATAGCTTTGAATAGTTACCAAACACAGAAAACATCTTCCTCATTCATCATAACAATTAAATCAACAGATAAACAATCTAAACCTTCAAAGATTACCTCTTACAAAACAACTACCATTAGCTATTCAATTAGTGTTAAACTTCAAGGCTTTGTAACTGTCATTTTTTTTCCAGATATTCAATTGATCATGCAATTGATCATGCACTCAGTTGATCATGCATGTTAAGAGATCTTAAACTAAGTTCATGTTCAGTAATCAGTCCAATAATTTCAGTTTATATTTGTCTCTTCCTCCACGGTAAGAGTGACCTGTTATTTTCAGTGTAAATCAGAACTACTAAACTACTGGTCAAACAAAATCAGCTTTTCTCATCAGTCTATACTTGTCTTGAGAAAGGAAGGTTATTCTCTACAATATATAGTCAAGAAGTTAAAGATGTCTTAAAACGTTGTACGCTATAGTCTCCACAGACATGCTGCAACTGGATCCAATCAGGACAGAAGACACAGTGGAAGTCAAAGTGCAGATATGTCCAAGAAGACAAGTACCTATGAGTTTCCTTGAGAAACAGTTGCCTCACTGCTCCTGAATTGGCTGCATTGGTGAATAAAACAAGAGAGAAAGCTGTGGGCACAGACCACAGGAGACGCAAGGAGGAGACTAGGAGATTCAAGTTAGCTTAAGAAAAAAAAACTACTAATAGTGATGCACTGATTGCAATTTTCTTGGCTGATTCCAATTTCTGATTTTTTTAATAACCTGACTAAAAATGAATTGCAGTATTTGTCCTTTTTCAGATGTACACAGGTGCTACAGATAATAGGCCTAGAAACAGAAGAATATAAAAAGGCATTATATGCTTCCATGGTTGTTCTTCCACCCCTTACATGTGTAATAAATTGTGAGCTTTGTGTCTTCCTCAGTCACGGTAAAAAAATTCCAAGCCAATGACATGTTGTGTGTGGCTGTGACAGTACTGCCTATGAAACTGTGTGCGTGACAGAGCATGTGAGCAGAGCAGGTTCTTTTTTTTCTTAAAGGACGGAGCATTACCCTACGTTCTGCTCCAATTTCACTCAAGTTCTGCTCACACCACGAGTCTGAAGTATGGCTAAACCTGACTCAGAATGATGTCTTTGAGTGGGGGAGCGCAGCAGGCAAACAGCTCCATGAGCAAGGAGTGCTCCACCACACTCTGATGCACAACGTGAGCCATCATTCTTGTAAAGAATGACTGATGATCTGAGGATGCTTTGGCAATGGAAGAGTGGGTGATCTGCATTGTGTCCAAGGCATCCTTAAACAGCATGGATACCCAAACAATGACCCCAAGCATTCTTCCTGGTTGCGTAAAAATTATTTGGAGAAGTAAGTAGCTGGAATACTCTCTGTGATGCGTTGGCCAGCTATGAGCTGGTGTGGGGACTGGAGTTTGGGAACACGACCAACCAGCACAGCAGACTTTGAGTAGTGCTGCAGAAGGCCTGGGAAGAAATCATACCTGACTATCTGCAAAAACATTATCTGTAGAAAGCCACTTATTTGTCAGGTTGTCATTTCTACACATTTTTTGATGCAGTTGCAAGCATTTGATGTAATAAAACCAACAAAGGATAATAAGAATGCATAAATGTGTAGGTGTTTCCAAACTTGTTTTTTGTGTGTATGTGTTTTGTGTTATTGCCTTCCTCGCAATACATTCGCTCACAGATCTTTTGCGTTCCCTCTGATCCATGACAGAAGGCTAACTTCTGTTCTGACAGTAGCTACTGTCATGCAGTAGACTGCTGCTGGCTATGCCCACAGAGAGTAGATTCACTCTGAGCTGTGGCTGCTGGGCAGCAAGTAGCACTGTAGCTAGATGGATACAGTGAGTTAATGGAGCTAACTACAACACAACAACACAGTGTTATTAGGCTCTGACTCTGATTGATAGTAGCTGGGATTATGAACGGCATTGACTTTTGATTGTGACTATAGCCTGTGCATCACTTGTTATGATTCTAGGCAGAGTAACAGAACAACTGCAGCTACAGTGATTGTATATTGTTGGTGCTCTGCCTTTTGAAAGAAGAAATTAGCAATAAATGCATCATGTTACTTGTCGTCATCTATATGTTCTCTCCTAATACATCCATGGTTGTAAGTGTATCTGTGGTGGCAGTGTATTAATTTATACATAAACTGACTGATGAAACTGTTTGGATGAATTTGACTCATTGTCTGATTCGCCATGGCCCCAGGGGGCTCCATAAGAATCAAAAAGAAAATGTAGATGAATAAATGTCAGGGGTTGCTGAGTAAGGCTTGCAGGAAGCTGCCATAGAGGCCATGAGTAGAATCTCTTGTCCTTGCGTCTAGAGCATGGATACATCCATGGTCTAGAGTCAGTGGCCCAGCTTCTGTGTGAAATACTGGTGAAAAGTTTAAAAGTGGCTGTTTAATGCATGAGATATGAAGGTAGAACAGGGATCGGATTAAAGGCCAATGCCAACAGGAGGAAAACAAACTGGATTCATCAAGGTAGTGTTATGTCCCTGGGTCATTATTATTATTGTCATTGTTCATTTGTGTTTGACAGTTCTCTCTCTCCTCCCCTGCTCCCCTGGGCTCAGTGTGTTTGTGTGGTGTGTGTATGGTTGTTTGTGTCTATAGGGGTGGAACAACAGGTGGTGCCCTGTGATTGGCCCATTTGAAATAAGTGCTGCCAAGCTGATTGGACAAGCTGTGATCTCAGTCTTTTTAAAACTGAGATAAGAGCAGTGTCTCTCTTTTGCCACCTTTGCCACCCCCAACCAAAGCAGTATTTTGTTTTTTGATGGCTTAAGGTTGTAAATATTACTCTGGTGAGTGTAATCACAGCTTCACAGTGTGTTGAGATTCTCAAAATGAGTGAATCTGTATATCGGATACCTTTGGATCTGGTAAGTAATTTTGCATTGAGAGATACATCTCTAGAGATGGGCCGATGAAGCCTTGTGAAGCTTTTGAGGCTTCTTCCTGATTGTACCGAAAAAAGATTTGAAGCTTCAAAGCTTCAAAGCAAGACCCCACCATTGACATCTAGTGGTCAGCTGCAATTATAGCAGCCATAAACCTCCAAATGATTCACACATCTTACA
>JAUMHL010000025.1:19035839-19053147 GCA_032362345.1 Sandelia bainsii
TTCATTGTGACGAATGAAGCCTCAAACGTCATCGGTCACGTGATTACGGAGATTTGATACAAGCATCGACACAGTGTATGGAACCAGTTTGCTTCAATAGAGTGAAACAGGCTTCGGAGCTTCAGTGTCAAACGTCCCATCTCTACATATCTCTCTAAATCAGCCACTGTACATAATGAGTTTTTGGTAGACACTGTAGGAGTGAGAAGCACATTTTTCTACTGTCTTTCTCCTGTTTCCTTGTTAAGAGTTTAGGTTAGAAAACCTGTCTTATGTTTTGGTTTGTATTAGGGTTTGTATTAGCACTATTTGATTGTTGTTTTGGGCAAGGCTCACCTCTGAAACAAAATGGCAATAAAATTGCCATCTGAGACTTTGTAATCTCTGGTAATCCTTACATTACGTGGGTTTTGAAATCAAACAAATGTTAATATTACACAAAGATAACACGAGTTAATACAAAAAAGCTGAGTTCAGTTTTACTTGACACACCCAGGCATGATCAATGCCAGAACAGTTGAATCAAGAAATCACTTAAATAGAAGCTCTGTGACAAAGTGAAGCAGGCTAAAATATCTCAAAAAGCAAGACATAATGCTGCAATCTAAAGAAAAACTTAAACTGCATTTTGTATTACTCGGGTTCTCTTTGTGTAATATTAATATTTGTTTGATGATCGGAGTCATTTAAGTGTGACAAATATGCAAAAAAATCAGGAAGGAGGAAAATACTTTTTCACAATTATTGAAAGGTGTATTTAATTGCTTATGAAGTGTGTTTTGGATAGACAGTTATTTTTGTGAGTGTGCACGTCGGATTTGTATAGTTAGTGTACATGATACCTAAAATAATGTTGGGAGTTAAGTAGTCTGAATGCAAATTAACTATGTGCGCTGTGTGTTCTACTTTGCAGTCTACCAGATGCTTCACACTGGATGTTAAGCTAGAGAAAAGCTAAGCAACTTAGAACCAGTAGTTGAAACATCTTGGTAAAAAATATAATAATTTAAAAATGTACATGTATACATGTGATGAAAATAGAACTAAATATAAAAGTCACATGGAGTCAAAAAAATGCCACTCAATTGAATTTATTGCACAATGTTCCTACAGAGCTAATACAAATCTGTATTTGTATTTTCTGACTACAACTAAAGCAAAAAGGAAAAAAAAAGAACTTTTTTAGACCATTTCACAGACTTTAGTACTGGTTTAAAAACTGAGCCAGTATTATAACATTTAACTATGGGATGCCAACTTTACAGAGAAACTTCAAGTCTCTCACTTGACAGAATTCTTTATAAGGTCAAGCTGCTATTAAGATATGAGATTCTCTGAAGACATAATTTTAGGGGTCTCTAAAATTTGTTTCTAAAACGTGTTAAAAAAGTGGAAAAAAGGCAGCTCTGCTGTCAGGACAGGAAATGGCACACTGTTTGACTGCCAGGCAACCTGATTTAGGATTGTTTTAAAAGATACCATGTTTTTACAGTGGTAAGTTTTTTTAGATCTGTCACTTGAACCCTTGGAAGCTGCTTCAAGACAACATGTAGTAATATATAGGGCTCAAGTGATTAAGTAAAAAAAAACTGCTACTTTTGCTTAATCAATCTAAATTAATCACATACATCAGTATGCTATTAATTATTCAAAAATATTTCAGTTTAAATACATTTTGCCAAATGAGTGACTCAATGAATAATTGACAGACTTTAAAGTTCAACCTCTCTTTTAGCTTTTAGCTCAGGCCTCCAGGTTCTTTGCTATTTGCTTTGCTTTAAGGTGACAGACCAGAGATCACAACGTGTTGGTCCACGACAAATTGTGAGACCCCATCCCACCCAAAGTTCAAATTTTATGTCGGGAGGTGCAGATGGCCCTCTGACATAGTGACGAAACCGAATATATCCGTAGTGAAATTATTAATGCATTAACTCATTTTGAGTATTGTTAATGCACAAACTAGCAAAATAAGATGTTTGCTCACATGACAAAGGGGCTAGTACGCTGCAGCACCCCCAGCACCCATACTTCTCATTGTTATCCTCATATAAATTATTTTGCCATTAACCTATCTCTATCCTATTTGTGTCAGTAAACTAGACAATAAACTTTAGCCACATCACTCTGCATAGTATACTGTACCCCGCACTAATGAATAATCACTTTTCCCTCACTGCTCTCCACACTTCCCTGTTTTTTTTGTTACTCCAGGATAAATTTCTGAACTAAAATGATCCAATCTAAGAAATTATACTTAAACCTAAAATGGTTCCTAAACCATTGAACTAAGAGCAAAACAAGACAAAAATGAAAGTCAGTGACTTTAAATGGATGCCTCCCTCACATTATTACAGCACTTCCAAACAGAGCAGGCTAGATGTGTGGTTGCCCATTTCTGCTTTTAATATATAAACATATATATTAATATAAACATATCTAAAATTAAATAAAGGAGAATAATGTGTAATAAACAGCTGCAATTCAACCCTGATTATGTCCCAGGTATTATGCTCTACTAGAGTATTAAATTGATAACAAAGCTGTATCCTTGCACAGCAATGAGATCCCTGTCTAGTCTTCTATGGTGAGGAAAGTCACTGGGAGAGACATTGCTAAACAATGTTGCTCTCATGAATGCTCTGATGAATATTAGGGAAATGGCAAAATTATAATTTGTTGTCGCATCATCTGGATATTATACTGGAAATTATTACGTTAGAGAATTATCATATGGAAATTAACATGATGCTGATTTTCCTCTTGATATTGTTAATGATGAGACCTATAATGTAAATATCTGCAGGCTGCATAAATTAGCTTCACCCTAAGTGGAGGCAATGAAAGCATGGGAAAGGGAGGTGACTAAATATTTGTTAAGCAAGTGTGAGAAGTTAACTCAGAAGCCTGACTAAATCAAGGTTTTAGAATTAAAACTAAATAAAAAAATATTCTTTCATTCATGTCTTCTAGTTGGCATTTGTACTTTTGACCCCACTCAATTTTCTGACTGGCTGTGGTCAGAGGTGTGTCATTTCTGTCAAACTATGTACTATTATAAATACAGACTTGGTGTAAATACCTTTTTGCAGCAACCTCTGGAGGTCAGCAGAATAATTTATTTTTAAGTTTAAAAAAACTGAAGAAATCACACAAAGTATAATCAACTGTTATTCAATTAGATCTTTCTTATTATTGTATGAATATGTTTAGAATATGATGATGGTTTTGTTGTATAACCAAACAAACTCAGCCCAAACAAATATGCCCATGAGGGGGAATAAAGACAGACAAAACTGTTTTGGTCATTAAAATTATTATTGCAGCAGTGCATGCTGTCTCATCTGAGAGCAATTTGTGATTGAGGTTTTAGTTGGTGAGAGAAAAACAACTCTTTAGATAACAAATGTGTGGTGCTTTTCTCCATTAGACATACACCGTCTATTACTGCTGTATGCATTACATTCCAATCTACAAAAGTCAATAATTTTTTATTGAATTTACACAAGTCCATCAACAGTAGAATCATTTTAAGTGAGATGCCAACCATGCCAACAGATACTGTAATGACTGAAAACACTGATGCAAGCCAGAGTTTTAATAAGAACCCAAGTGCCAAACTTACTGCCTCAATTCTCTTTTTAATATAAACACAATAAAGAAGCATTTGCATTTATATGGTTCTTTCAAGCCAGCTGACGCTTTTACCAGCCAGTACCCAGAAACAGCTGAGAGTCAAACTGATTGTTACCTGGAGAAAATTAAGATAAGGCAGTAATCCCATGGACGAAAATGGTTTGTTGGACCCACAGCAGTAGGGCCAACCAGGTAGGAAGAATTAACAAACCCCTGCCTGTTGCCAGTAATGAAAATACATTGTCTGCATACATCCTTATATTTTCAATATGATAAAAACACCCCCAACTATGATCCGGTATATCTTGATGGTAGGTACAAGGTACAAGCTGGTGTGTACTTCATATTGGGATGAGGTAATGATGTATGATAGGACTCAGAATATGAATTAAAAACACTCCATGCAGTGCTTTGACTCACTGCAATATATAAAGATTTAACTGAAATAAACAAGTTGACAGTACTAGAATTCATGATTTGTTTACCTGTTAGAAAAAAACAATGTATCAGTCATTTCTCCATTATCCCTATTCCACAGTTTCTTATGATATATATTTTTTTAATCTAATTTGTCAAATTGACACATAAAGTAGTTCAGGGAATCTGCAGAACAGCATTCTCTCATTTGTTTCAGTAATATCAAGACCAGTTATCAAAGACTTGCATCATATGCTATACATACATATGTTGGCATATAAACAGTCCAGTACCTAGCTGCATATGGAGAACACAGTGTGATAGGTGACAGCAGCAGTAGCAGTGATCTGAGCTGTCTAATTTAATGGCCGGGTGACTTTAATGATACTCCAGTGGCGTCTCCCTCCCGCTTTCCCCCTTAGGAGCTCCGTTGGATGACAGGAAACAAACAGTGCTCTGACACTTCCTGCTAATTAGCATCATTAGCATATGGCCATTATGTGGTTGGACAGTAGCATGACAAGGCTCTGAGAAAGGCTACAGCAATGACCTTTAGTGGACAACACCAGCTGTCAGTAATTACCCATAGCATTGGCCAGAGGGATGAAGACAAAGACTGACTCCTTGTCCTTGAGGACCTATGGTGCCCAGGAACATCTCCCTTTTTATCTTCCCTTTCCTGTAAGTGAAATTATTTATAGAAAGAAAAAATGCACATGCTAAAAGGCCAGTATGCAGTTATATCCTAACCTAAAAATGAAGAACCTTAAAGTTTTATAAGCTTTAGGCTGAGCTTTAACTAAAATGTGTGACTAAATGCAGAGACGCGCTTGCGTATTTCTTGCCAGAGGCTTGTGCATGCACAGTGTTGACAAATTTTCTACACTGAGTGGAAAATAATGACTTAAACACTGTTGCTCTACAAATCCCAATTTTAAGGTTTTGTGTAGAAATAATTTTATTCTATGTATAAGTCATAGTTATCCCAAGTAATTGTTTGCTGTAGATTTCTTGAGCTTTAGCAGCTATTGTGCTGACTTTATACTGTAGCCCCTTTTACACTGCCCATTTGACGGAGCTTTACCGCACCTCACTGTTCTGTATAAAAGGTACCATAACGGCGTGAGGCATCTCTGTTGACCCTGGGAGACTCTGCCATGTACACTGGCAGAGGAACAACATGATTCAAACTCGAGTACAGTCGTCATACATTGTGTTTACTATGTTAATAATTAGGGTTACATTCAGCTTCATTTGAGCAAGGTGTTTAACTGATCAGACGCAATGCTCTGCTGGAGAATTACTGGAGACTCGCGAAGGATCTCTGCAACGTACAAATAGCCTACACATAGCCCAACCAGTTGTGCATTAACCAGTCGTATTCCAACTTTTTTCTGCAGCTTCTTCATACATTCTGCATGTTGCAGTCATCCTAGAGTTTCCATTTCTACTCCCGCTTCTTATCACCCACATGTTGCTGCAAGAAACTGAATCTATGACCATACTCCTTTAGGCTCATGTTGTACTTGATGCAGATCAACTGCGTTTGAATCCTAATCATGTCTTAAATGTGCAAAACTAGAAGAACACAGCACAGTTCATCCACCAGTAATGTTGCATGCATGTTATTTGTTTTGTTGACATCACGTTAAACATCACAGTGCTAAAACGGGTGTCGGTAACAAAATGAAAACTGGAGGGCCTTTAGGATAGCTTTTTTAAGTTAGTCTAAGTCTAAGTTAGGTGTAAATAGTAGAAGGCAAGGTAGAAGGCAAGAGGCCACCTCGTTGCCAGTTCAATGGTGTTTCTGTATAAAAAGAGTTTATGCAATTTGCCTTTAGTTCCTGAGTGCAAATAAAAAAAGCTCCCATATACCCATCTAGCATGCAGCAAAAACAAATAAACAAATAAAAATAAATTGGAAATGGATTTTACATGCAGAAGAACTCTACAAGATTTCAGTAAATTATTTCCACTTTTCTTAACCTTTCCCTTGTTCAGACCAACTTAATGCAAAGCACAGACATACATTTATCCATTTACAAAACCATGCATAATATTTGCATAATTATTACACACAGCTAGATTAGCGTGGGTACTTCTGTTACTTATTTAAGACTTCTGACATGACACCAAGATATGAATGTTAATTGACCTTGTGTAGTCGACATTCCTAGAACTAGCATACAGCATACCTAGGTCTCTGATAGGGCTGGGCGATAAATCGATATTTTAAAATTATCAATATACTTCTAAATGAGATAGAAGTATATCGAGATAAAATATCGAGATATGGGTTTTGGTCCATATCACCCAGCCCTAGTCTCTGACCTGTCCTTTCAAGGAACTGTGCATTGTATACAAACCTAAATCCCACCCCTGCAAGTTGCGGGCTCATAGGGAAGTGGCTTTATGTTATAGCTGTGCTTGGCTGGGACCCATTGGTCAAGGCCTAGCAAGGTCTGACTCCAGAGGGGCACCTCAGTGTCCCTATTCTGTGTGAGGTAACACATTCCTGAATTGTCATTTTCATAAGTGTCATGAATCACGCTTGCACTGGCCTCTCCCCTGGCACCAGCTTACTATTGGAGACCCTAGAAGAGATTGTTGCCCCTAACAACACAGCTACCACTCTAACCTCAACATACAAACCCCAAACAAAATGAGTTTCTATCATAGGGTGGCAGGGCTCAACCCTAGAGACAACTGGAAGCAACTCGGAGCAGAGCTGCCTCTCCTTTGAGCCAAAAGGTGTCAGTTGAGGTGTTCTGTTGGACATTCTCCAAGCACTGGTAGAAGGAAAGGAGGAAATACACTTTTTATACAGTTAAATAATTTATACAATATTAGCAGACCAGCAATTCTCTTAGCATATTATTTTGTGAGCAGAGCTGGAGTTCAGTGTATTATTTCACCTATGCTGGAATCCATGCTAGTAGCTTCGGCAACTATACAGGCTACACCAGTACTTTGTCAGCTGCATTTTAAATTTTGTTCATTATTATCTATTAATATTTAAATCTTAATAAAAATCTTTAACATAGTTTTACTGTATAGACCCCCACACAGAATCGACAGCAATAACGATCATTTTAATGTATTTTCGATAGGGTGGCTTTATGTTGATGAGGGTGTTAGAAACTTATTTCCCACTCTGCATGAAAGGCCAAACAACACTGAGCGTTTTCATAGTGAAAAAGTAATGGAACAGCAAAAGCTTGGATTGGAAAATGATGTTCACACAGCTACATCACTGCACGATACCCAAATGCATTAAACTCCCTCTCCCAGCCACAGACAAGTATGGATGAATGCACACACAGGTGTTTGCACACACTACTGTTATTATACTGTAAGTCCCACTTAAGAGTGAGGACTGGCCAGTGTGTCTCACTTCTGTACAATAGTTCACTCAAAATCTGAAACTCACACTGGTCAAAGAAAGAAGTACCATAGTTATAAACCCTTACACAGACAAAAAGAAAACACCAACATCTCCATATCTCCTCTTCACACACTTTGAGTCTGATCCAAACTCACATTTTGGGATTCCAGCACTTGTCTAATGTTTCCTGAGTGGCTTCATGGCTAGGATGTTACCTTTTTTGATCTTATGTTGTCTGTTTTCCATAGGAACATCTGTAATGAAGGTTATTGCATCAGATGCTGATGACCCTACATACGGCAGCAGTGCCAGAGTGGTGTACAGTGTACTGGATGGAGAAAAGTTTTTCACTGTTGATAAACATACAGGTAAGAGTGATAAAAAACATTTTGCACTCCCTGCACTTACTGTTTGTTTCTTAGGTTCTTAATATGTTATGTTCTTATGTACTGTATGTTATGTTGCTACACTATCTACAGTTGCTTAAGCAGCCTTAAGCTCAGAGAAGTCAATTATTAGATTAGTCAAAAGGAATTGCCAAATATACAGACTAAATTGGCCAAATACAAGCAATTTTATACCAGGTAGACCCCAGGTGCAGACTGTGCAAAAATGCCCCTGATACAATCAAGCATATAACACCAGGGTGCAAGATGCTAATAGACAGGGCATACATGGAACACCATAACCAACTGGCGTGTACAAGAACACCTGGACTGAGTATGAGCTGGAAGACGCAAGGTCAAAATGGGATCCACCTCCAAAGGTGGTTGAGAATGACCAAGCTAAGATCCTAAAGGATTTCCAGATACAGATTGACAAACCGGTAATGGCTAACCAGCCAGATATAGTAGTGGTGGACAAACAGAGGAAGAAGGCTGTAGTGATAGATTTGGCAATCCCAAGTGGTGGCAACATTGGGAAAAAGGAACATAAGAAATACCAAGGGCTGAAAGAAGTGTTAGCAGTCCAGAAGATTCTAAGAACAACATCCAAGATCTCTGTGTGTGTGTGTATATATATATATATATATATAAGCAGTTAAAATAGTATGAGGTAAAAAAGAAATACGCAACATAAAAGTGGTTGTCTGCAACAGGATATTCTGAATATTCAGTGTGAGGGGAAAAAAGAAAATTATATTGACACATAAACTACCTGGATTTTTTCTGTTTTGGTTTTGTTATTACCTGTTACTGGTTTCATTTAGACAGAAATACACTGGGCGTTTGGTACAGTAAAGCCTAAAAGTTTACATTTTTAATTCAACTAAATGTTAAGGATTTAGGAATTACAAGTAATAACCAACCACCATGTACGAATGCTAGGTTACAGTTCCACCAGATCCAGATTTAGCCAGTGAAAAATATCCCCAAGCTGTCTAATGGAAAATTCTATTTCCCTACTGTTCCGAAGCTTAGAGCAAGAAGCTTGGAGCAATATGGCCTGACCCACAGTTGTTCAAGAATAGCTTAGCATTGTTGTTGCCTTCGAATACCCCCCAGGGCACAGCACTAAAGTTTTAATCATTCCTTTTTTGGTCTCCCCGACTTTGATTTGGTCAGCCTATGTGCTTGGATGATAAATGGCTCTGCCTTGGTTGGACTAGCCAGGAGACTGGATGGTTCAATTCTGGCTTCTGTCTTATGACCCTGTTCCATCCACCTCCTTGCCCCATTTTGTAGACAGACAGGCTAGCCTTATGGGTGTGAGTCAAAAAGGTCTAAATGAAGATGAGACAGACCAGCTGTGAAATCTCCTTCATTGATATCACTCTCACTCACACTGACAACAAACTCAATGTTTTTTTCTGTCACTTTGACTTTGCTACAATTATCTGGTAGGTGTTTGATAGGCATATTTAACCTGAGTCAAAGGTCTGATTTTAAAAGCACTACAATGTATGTAATGTCATGATATAATTTCCTCACAGTATATTCAAAAACAAAGACTTTAAAAAGCAATATTTTTATATTATATTTCTATCATCTATTAATCTTTTGCTATTAGAATTTAGCAGTAGACTAGGAAATCATGCACCTGCATTCTTCATTTAAGTATCTGAAAAGTATTTGATGTCAATTTCAGTATTTTATGAAAAATGCCCTGATATAACAGTTCAGACTGATGGTTGTGGGATCTGTAACCTTAGATTTGTGTAAACAGATTTTACTCAGAGTTACAAAAATGTTGTTATATTGTAAAAGATTAATAACCATGGCTATGATGTGCCCTATGCAGTGTAATTAACAGTAGCATCAGGTAATGCTGAGTTTACCTTTTGTGCTGGTGTGTGTTCTTGCACATTTAGTACTTCAAATCTCCACAGTGATATTATTGCATTATTTGCTAGATGATGGGTTTGCCCCAAATGTGAAACAGTATTGTGATTATGTCATCTACATATAATTTTCTTGTTGACAACTCTCTGTGTGCCAACACTTGGGCCAGTCACTTCATTTTTTCGCCCCTTCTGAAATATACAAACAACTAAGTAAATTCCATATTTTCAACACCCAAAGAACAAGCAAATACATAAAATACACAATGTGTATTTTCTTTTTTTATAGCTAGATTTGTGCACAGCATGAATTGCTGTTCTGCTGGCTGTAGATTTGTAAATAGTGCTAACTACAATTTGAAAACCTGGCCGTAGCAATATGTACAGATTTTCAGTTGAAGGCAAGTTTACACTAGTGTGGCCTAACTACCTTTTTTAAGTTTTTACAGTAGCGATGAAGGCTGAACTAGCAGGAAAGGTGTTTTTTTCAAGTAAACTGTAGAACTAGATTCCATTACTTAGCAAGATGAAAACAGAAATGCAATTGATGTGTGTAAAAAAAAAAAAAGAAAAAAGATTTTGTTATTGAGGCCCTATTTCACAGTTGGTGTATAAGGCCCCATTACCCAGTCAATTAGTTAATATTAGGGCTACGTAATGACCACTGGACTTTTCTACATACTATAGATGGCATAGGCTTTATCATGATGTTAATGCAATAGTGTTAGATGCACATTGGCGCTTTACTCTTGACTGCCCTAATATAGATGCTTCCCCTCTGGCCTTCGATGCATAAAAGAGGAGCATGTCATCTGCCTCTCAAGTTGAAACCTGCGTGTACTGTATTTTGGTTAGCCATAAAACATGGCCCAAGGCTGAATGTGACTGGAATCAGTGAGTTGTGTACCCAACACAATGCAAACCTTCGGGAGTGAGATAGCACACCAAGTCCGGGAAATGCATCAATAGATTCTGATGTGGAAAATCCCAAGGGGTGAAGTGGAATTATATTACTGCTGCACAGTAAACCAGCCAGCTACTGATGCAGCTACTGCTGGGCCAACAAGGAGAATGTCTCTTTTAAACTAGGATGAACCATGTTCTACTTTGTGAGCATGTGAGGAAGACAGATATGCAATAACAACAGAGAGCATAGTACTGGTGGTAATGACAAGACATTACACTAAAGTCCAAAAATCACATCAAATATAACCTTTTACTGGCATGGGTCAGGTTGTCTCAATTATTTCTGTTTCATAATAAGCTAACTGGATTTGTTTCCACAGATGTTTACCGTGGTGACCTGAAATGGTCTGTCAGTTTCACATTTGTTCCGCTGATCTTGAAATGAAAGCATGAAATTACACTTTTACATTTTATAGTTATTTTATTTAATTACAGTTGTATTGTTTAAAATACTAGCATGGCTTAAATCAGTCAACGGCCTGTTTTTAACTGAAGTAACTATAGAGGTTTTAAAATGCTACAAAATGTGTGGTGTGAAGAAACTGAAGTCATTGCATTTGTTTTGCATCTCTCTGTGTGCTTCCTAACTCTGTCCCTCTACCTCATCACTTGCTCACTGTCCCTTACTTTCTCTTTTGAAATCCACTTCTCATGTTTGATTGCAGTCTTACCTACCATGGAAGAGATGTAATGCTGTTCAGGGTGGCTAAGGCATGCCTTCATTCCGCCTCTGTATAATATTAATTTGAATACACCTGAGCTTCTTCTCCACCACTCTCTCTTTCCCTCTCTCTGTCTCTCTCCTTCAATGTCTCTTCTATGCGTCAATCATTAGGGATCATCATGACAGCAGTGGCAGATTTGGACCGGGAGACACAGGATCGTTACGAGTTGGTCGTCAAGGCAACAGACATGGCAGGACAAATGGGCGGTCTCTCTGGCTCGACCACGGTGACCATAGTGATCACAGACGTTAATGACAACCCACCACGTTTCCCACAGAGTGAGTGTCTCCTGCAGATTCTCTTACTTTAGAAAATAGAAAGAGATGGTGGGACACAGGAGGAGAAAGAGGAAATGGCAAAGAAAAAAGAGGTGGAAATGACTGAAAGAAACTGAAAATTTAGAAAGAGAGGAAATGTACTGAGAAAAGTGAAAGCCCAGACATAGAAACGTAGAGAAAATGATAAAAGACACACCCTATAGTTTAAAACCTGCTGCCCCCAGACAACAATAAACAAGAGCAGCATCAGCAACCATACTGAATGTTCATCTATGTAGTCTGAGAAAATATTTATTTATGAGCTAGTCAAACCCATAGGCAATACCAAAGTAGTTCATCGAATTCATGTGGAGAACAGATGCATTCCACTGGACATTTGATCATTCTTTTAAGTGAGGCTGAAGTGAGCTGAATCAATATGGTTGATTGTGCCTTTATTGTAATGTTAGAGATTTATGATGGTGAGGTGGTTTTGGGGCTAAATGGCTTTCACATGATGTTTGGGACACACATAATCAACTAGCAGAGTTAAATAAAGCAGTTAAAATACAGTTTGTCTCCCCTTGTCGCACAAACACACTTAGTCCTGTTGAAAAAACCCTATTTATAGCAAACAACTGAAGAGTTTAGTTTATTTTTTGACATTTTGAAGTAGCAGACTAACATGCAGTATAAAAGTGGGATTGTAATTAAGGTTTTTTCATTGTGAAAAAAATGTCTTACCTTCTTGCTTTCTTTCTGTATCTTGCCATTTTCTGGAGCTAAAACACCAACATTACTACTATTGTTGAAGTTAGAGTAACAGCATCTGACAGTCTGCTTGATTGTATTTGATATGTCTCCACACACATTTTCTTATTTCTATTTAAATCATTTTTTCTTCTCTGTAAATCATATTTACTAAATCAGAGGCATAAACCCTACAGGATTATATAGTTTATTATATAGTATATAGTATAGACTTTAGAAACCAGACTCATAAATAAGATGCAAAGGAACACCACACACTGTATATGTAAGAACTTTGATGTTTTCACTCCCTCTGGGGAAAAATAATATTTTATCTTCTTACTTATATCTTGTTCATAATGAACTTTTTCCACCTACGGCCATCCGTCTATCTTTTCGCTTCCCCTCTGCGCTGGTGTTTTTCCTCCCCTCCATGGTACTCTCATGTTGTTGTTTTTTGGTGTTTTCTACAATTACACAGTTTTTTGTGGCTTCTTCTCTGCTTGGCTAAACCTGTTTAATCTGCTCATATGTTTCTCCACCTCCGACCACCTTCTCCCTATACCAGAGATGTATCAGTTTTCTGTGTCAGAGGGGGCGGCGGTGGGAACACCAGTTGGACGTGTCATTGCCACGGATGCAGACATGGGAGAGAACACAGACATGAGTTATCTGATCAAAGAGGGAGGGGAGCTCTTCAAGGTCACTACTGATGTAGAGACACAGGAAGCTGTTGTTTCCATCAAAAAGGTACATTAATTTAATAGAATGCTGTGCTGTTGATATTGTTGTCCATTAACACAATATTTTTTATAGAAGCATGAAAAAACATGCACTTTTAACTTTAATTCAATTTCACTTTCTTTATTGCATTTGATTATTCAATGTTTTTTTTCCAAGGTAAATCTTTTTTCCTCCTAGCTAAATGAACTAGCCAGGAGTTTCATTGTACTTGTGCTATACACGTACAAACATAATTCTGTAGGCAGTCTTATTATAAATGAGAATGAAGCACTGGCTCTGTTGTGCTTGAAAAGAGTCATTCAAAAATCAGAGTTACTATCAATACCCAGCCCTGTCTCCTAAAAATTACGTTCGTATACAACTAAACTGCAATCCTGATTATGTTTTTCTTGGACAACGTAATTGCGACCCGATTACATTTTCTGTTAACATAATAATCATATGTTCACAGTCAACGTATTTTTGTCCGCCAAAATATCCGATCAGCATCTGGTCATCCAGACATGTGTGTGTATATATATTAAAGTGATATTAAAGTGTTTTATGGTTGGGATCAGACATCACAGCAGTGGGTTAGTGTGAGAGAAAGACTGGGTATGGTTAATGGACAAAAATGTCAAGTCACACAGTGGCTTCACAAACACAACGTCTGCATTAAAAATGAAAGCAAATCACGATCTTGTTTCTAACCCTAACCTCAGTACTTTTCTTGCCTAAACCCAACCCAACGCCCTCCATCCACGCCAACCACCTTCTTGCAAACCGCTTTGTATTAATAAATGTAGCACGTCATTCGTTCATTCACAAAAAGACGTTTCAGTTCAACGTGACAATTACATTCTGTAGAAAAACATAATCGGGTCTCAAATAGGTTCTGTAGAAAAATGTAATCGGGACTGCATTTTAGTTGTATATGTAATACGTAATTTTTGGGAGACAGGGTTGCAATACCAGGTATTCTATCCACATTCACTCTAAGCATTTGTTGTTGATATCTCTGGCTGGATCTTATGAAAAGTTATTGGAATTCTGTTAGAAATCAACAAGAGACTGGGCCCATGTGGGTTAGAGTTCGACAAACATGATTTGGGGTTCTGTTGGCAAAGTTAATAGTGTTTGCTCCTAGCAACTACTGTATGTGTTCTCCTTAGTAAGCTGAACAACTCTTGCCCCGTTCAGACAGAAACTCAAGGTGCACTGAAGATTGGGAGAAAGAGATGATTGGTCTTTGATGATTGATGAGCATTGGTTGCCAACTGGGGTTTGACTGGTGCTGTCAGTGCTGTGTCTCTTCAACAGTTCAACTGTTTTCAGCTATTTTTTCCATACCTTGCACTCTGTGACAAAAAAGAAAAAAAAAATGCAGAAAACAGTCACATTTTTTTATTGAAAAACAAAGATGTCAGACACTGTCACTTTTCTGTCATCAGTGGGGCTTGCAGTTCAATGGACAGCCAACAATGTGTCAGTCTTAATGATTGTAGCTGGTGACCCAATGGTAATATGCTGGCATCGTGAGAACTTGAAAGAGATCATCAACATGAAATGAAGGGATACGTTTATACATTGGCTCAGTGGTGTAACTAACAATGGGATTCTACACTGATAAGCCACAACATTAAATCCATGGTGGTGTTTGCTTCCTAATTTATTGCTGCCCATGATCAGCAGGTATCAGAACACACAGTCTATCACTGTTTGCTGCATGCAGGGCAGGACATACTGAGTGCTCATGCTGATGTTCATCCTCATGTCCCTGTTCACCACAACATTAAAATCACCAGGTAGATGTAATGAAGTGGCTGATCAGTGTATATTTAAACATTTTAGAGTTATTGCCTCTAGTATTGTGATCATTTGTTAGTATTGTGGCAATATTCTGTAGCTTCTGGCCATTTATTTAGAATCTTCTTTGCCTTTCAGCCACTGGACTTCGAGAGCAAGCGCACACACAATGTAGTAGTAGAGGCAGTAAATAAGCATGTTGATCCACGCTTCGTGGACCTGGGCTCATTCCGTGACCAGACCATTGTCCGGGTCAGTGTGTCAGACATTGATGAACCACCCATCTTTCAACCAGCAGAGGGCACTATCATGGAAGTGCAAGAGGATGCCAAAGTAGGAGCGCTGGTTGGCATCGTCACTGCCAGGGATCCAGACGTGAAGAATAAGCTTGTCAGGTATGACAAAGGCTCTAAGGCCATTTTCATTCAGAAGATTATACTGTTAAAAATTATAAAATGGTTATAAAATGTAGGTGTCTGATGTTTTTTTGTTTTTTTTTATTCCAAATCCTGGTTGTTGTGTGATTTCCATATTGATGACATTAGACAAAATGTAAAAAATTGATTAAATTGTATCAATATTATTAAGACAATACTTAGATCTTGTAAATACACAATTGTTTTTCGCAACACTAACTAGGTAATAAAATATATCGCCCAAAACATTGGCAGTAATATATTGTTGTGGAAAGATAGCCTCGGTGCTGAATATGAATAACAACATGACAAAGCAAAGGTTTGCTTTAGTACTTAATTTTTAAGTGACTTGGATGCAATTCTGCAGGACTGTGATATGGGCAGCCATTTCACAAGTCTAGCATTTTTATTGTAATGAATTTTACACTTTATTGGAACAAACAACTTTTAAGAACTAAAAACAGGTACCTGATGGGCTTAAGTGTAAAAATCTTTTTTTTTTTTTCTTTAATTCCTCTTGAAGATCAAGTGAATGTCCAAGCAAATAGTGAATGGTGGCACTTACACATTGGAGGAGACAGTGCTGTACATCACTTTTTTCAGATCACTGCATATGATAAAAACAATCTCATCTGGTAATCTTCTGTACTAAGGTCTGTGGTTTATGTCTTCAGAAAAGCAATTGCAATGTGAGAGGGGAATGTAGATAAGGGCTATAGTCTCACTGACTGTAGTATACACCGACACACACAGGGCCTTTGCAAATTACCTTGATTAAAAATTCATGAGGCTCAGAGTTCTAGGTGTAATAAAGTACAACACCATGGCAGCACCGTCGTTCACCAGTGTCGTGGCAGCCTGGAGCTGAAAGTGTGTGTCTCTGATACACACTGTATGTGTGCACGCATATATGAGTGTATGTTTCTGTGAGTGCATATGTTTGAATAAGTGAATGGGTATGTGAGCAAAAGGGAGGTGGAGAGGCTGGCCAGGGGCTATCTACAGGGCAATGTTAGCAAGCTCATGGCCTCTGGCATTAGGCAACACGCCCTCTTGCGAGTCTGCATAGTCATGCTTCCTGAGTGATAATGTTTTAGTGAATAATATGTATGTACTGAGGAGATGATCACCATACCACCTTTTTTTCAGAGAGATTAGTTTTGCCAGATTAAAGATTAAAGATGTTGTAATTGCTTAGAATTGCTACATCTAACACTACAACCTTCTTCACCACTACTATGTCCAGTCAGTTAGCCATTACCAGTTTGTCAGTTTGTATCTGGAAGTCCCACATAATCACCTTTGAAAATAGATCCCATTTTGACCTTGGGACTTCCAGCCCATACTCACCACAGATGTTCCACTACACTATGCTACCCCTGCATACTAGCATCTTAAACTGTGCTGCATTGTCTCAGGGGCATCTTTGCAAAGCCTGCACCTGGAGTCATGTCTCGTGTGGTAGGCCTCTATGGATCTTGTACTTGGTGCTTGTTCTTGTCCTGCAAGGATTAGTGCTTGTCTTTTAGTCCAGCTTTGTCCATTCACTGGTCATTTTTTGATATCTGACTGTGGTACAGCATGCCATTACTTGGGGCCATCTTCCTGAAGTAATCATGTCTTCAATCATAATCTTTGTTCTTCAATCATAATCTTTGTTTCATCCTAGATAGTGGCTATGATGCTCACTAGTCCTTGCCCTCCTTCCTTCCTTCTCTTTCTTGAACAGTCTCCGGTTGCTGGATTTGGGGTGAAACCCTTCATGCAAGATAAGGAGTTTCCTTGTCTTGATGTCAGTGGCATCTGTCTCCTCATTTGGCCAGCTTATATTGTCAGCGGGTATCTGAAGACCAGCAGATACACTACCACTCAAAAGTTTGGACACACATAGGAATGACCATGTTTTTCATGAAAAGATTCATGTCTTCAGTTGTGTTACCATCATT
>JAUMHL010000025.1:19053572-19092940 GCA_032362345.1 Sandelia bainsii
TTGATGTTATGAAATCTACTTTTCTTTCACAAACATGGTCATTTCTATGTGTGTCCAAACTTTTGACTGGTAGTGTAGGTGTTCATTGCCCAGACCCTGTTCTTCCTATTCAGCTAACTTCTCAGAACTTGCCTCACTCTGTGTAGATATCGTGCAGTTACTGCTTTCCTTATGTCATATTACTTTGCCTAAATGAATAAGATGTGGAATACAATATGCACAAACGCCACGTTTGTATTTTTGTGCTGTGGGATGTATTGTGAAAGAAAGAGGTTTGGATTGTGACCGTGGGTGTCTCGTTGTTGACTGTACTTGCAAAAAGATTGCTGGTCATGTTGCCATGTTGTCTTCCTGGAGTTAATCATAAAAAAATAAATATTGACATTCAAATCAAATGCAATTTAACATCCACACAATTTTATAAATGAATACATGATCAGAAATCAATTTAAATATGTGCTGTTCTTTAAGCATGTCATGTTTTATATCTACATGTGACCATCATTCTCATGAGACCTGAGTGAAAGTTGGCTGGCATGTTTTACAGAAAGTCCTTAACAACTGATAATGCCCTTGGTACTTTATTATGGTGTATGTGGGCATGAGTAAACCAGCCAGCTGTGTGTGTGGTGGGGGAGAGGAACAAAGAAACCTTTCAGCAGATTTTTGTTGACTCACCAGCCTTTTGAGAGCACCAAGTACCCCAAAGAAGGAAAGATGCATTTGTGTGTGTGTGTGTGTGTGTGTGTGTGTTCTTTTTCTTTTTCTGGAGTGCACAATGAAAATTTAATGTTTATTTTCTTACTCAGAATAGGCAAATAAAAAATAACTATACAGCTGCTTGCAGTTAAGGGATACAGCACTATTAGGGTCACAGGACCTGTGACAAACTCTGCAGTAAATGCCTTTAAAATATAATCACTTCAACCCTGGCCCCATCTGTGTAAGTTGTTATTCTGAAGGTCATATGAAATTATTTACTGTCTCATTTTTTTATTTTTTTCCCACTGCTTCTCATTCTGGACATCTGTATCATTATTGTGATTGGTATAGGTTCTCCATTGATCGGACCACAGACCAGGAGATGATTTTCCATATTGATTCTGATACTGGAGCCATCACACTGGGCAAGATTTTGGACCGAGAGACCGCTGGCTGGCACAATATCACTGTGAAGGCTGTAGAAGCAGGTACATTGTTTGCCGTTTTAAATTGAGCTTATCACACCTGAGTTATAAATCATCCTTCTGCTGGGAATGGTATGTTATTCATGATGTAGTTACTTTTTCACCTTGACAACAGTTATGAAAGTTGATGGTAATACTGTAAATTCACTTTAAACAAGCACATATAATTAAGTCTACAGTCTGAACCAAAATTTATTTTGACATTTTCATAACACACAAAGCTTGATGTGTTAAGATGTATCTTAATACGTCAAAGAAAATAATCCTTTGTGATAACATCAATATAATGGTAATGAAATGAACAAATAACAATAACAACAGCCATGAAATTTCAAGGACATAACCTGTTTGAACAATTTACTGCTTAATGTTTTAAACAAGAACATTTAAATGGCTCTGATGATTGACAAGCTTTGTCTACACCTGGTGCTTGACAGTAATAGACTGCACAAGTTGAATTTGATGTCCAACATTTGCTGACTCCCATCAGGGGTGATAAGGGGTGACAACCTCAAACTGCTGTGATCATTAGCTACCAAAGCTTTTTGCACATTTTCATCAGCAGAGTGGCTTTTAGCTTTGAGAAAGTGAGAGAATAGAAAATTCATGCACAGTAAAAGGACAACACTAAGATGCACATTTTGTTGTTATCAACTTTATAATCTGAGATCAAGTTACAGTAAGTCTCATGAGACAGAAGTCTATTAATAACTCATAAAAATGCTAATATCAGTATATCTAATAAATGTCACAGACTTGTGTAAGATCTGGTTTTACATTTTTGCAGCATGCACTGATATATGTTTGACTTGTGGATGTCTCTAAGCTAGTTGATTGAAAATATTACCACTTTTCTACTCCTAGGTTAATGAACATACTGAAAGCTAAACTGTTCTAGTTCCTGGATTTTTGGCTACTATTTTTTCCCATTTTCATGGCAGATTGCATCTTTTCTGTTTACTGATCAGTTTCACAAGCAAAACAGTTGGTCATCTCAAAACCACACTGAATTGGCTTTAATTTGTTCTCCCAAGCTATCAAGGACATCATGGTCCTCAATGGTAGCCCTATCGCTGCCCTATCATCTTTCTGTTTCTGATACCAGAGGGAAAATAGAGTCTTCATTTTATCACTTGTCTTAGAGCTGACAAGCACGTCTCTGGAAATTAAGGAAGGACTTACTTACTTACTCTGAATGGTTTCTTTTGTAATACCAAAGAAAATGAACAATGTAATAACTTCGGGAAGCTAGGAAGTTATTACTATACCATTAGAAGTAAACTTGAGAAAGGAGTTCTGGCTTTCCCCATGATTTCAATATTATACAGATGAAGTGATTTTGGGATTGCTGTGAAAGCAGAGGAGATTGCATTCTACATCTAACCACGACTGCACAACAGAAAGAAAAAGAAAACAATGCTCATAAACAAAGCTGATTTTTAAAATGTCTTCATATTTGTTCCTCTCTCATACAGCCCCAGACTGTGATTACTCCAATAATCAATACAGCCTAAACTCAGTAAGCAGTCTTACCCAACACAAACATTAAGACAATATTAGAGCTTCTGAGTCATTTTTTCTAGCTGTAATTCCCAGAGCAGTTGGGTTGCTTTTGTGCTCTGCCTCTTTATGCTTGGCATTATGTCATAGGCACATTTTAATGTTAATTGAACATTTAAAACGGCCCTAGCCCTTCCGATATCAGACATAAACACATGGCTGCACTTGATAGATAAAACCTCTCACATTGCCTTCCAAGGAAATATCCAGACAGACAGAGTCAGTGGTCAATGCCATCAGAATTCTCCTCCAGAGTGTGTCTTTATCACTTGTTAACTCATGGAGTTCTGAGAGCTGTTGATGCACAGACAGGAGACAGAAAGAAAAAAAAAAAAAAAAAACAGACATAGAAAAAAAAAGACCTTTAGAAAGATGGTAATGAACAGGGGATGGGAGGCAAATACTTGTGAAGCACCTTGGTAGAGTATTATAAGAAAAGGATTTGACTTTCTCTATTTACTCCATAATGATTTTTTTTATGAGTTTTGTTTTTTTGTTGGGTCCCTCTGCTCATTATCGCTTAAGAGCCACAAGGTCAACTTCTTTGAGGACATTGTTATAACTAGAGTTTAGTGGCACAACCTTTAATTATTACCCCAGTCTATTGCTGACTTTTGAACTTTTGTATTGTCAGTGTGTCAGTATTGGACAAGTGAAAACAGCTTTCTGACAGCTTTCGGTGTCTGTGCCCTAGGATTAACCCTGGCTGCAAAACTGCAAGAAATACACTAAATGTCAGTTACTACACATATGCCTGCAGGCAAAGTAAAGAGGTTTCATTCAAGTACAGGGTATGTGCAGGCTGCACTGAGATGATAGCCAACAAATCAAACACAAATATACACTTGCATACACAGCATATCTTCAAATTCACCCAATTAAAAGTAGCAACCAGTAGCATCTTTTCCTGCACACATTGTCACCATTTTATAGTACTCGTCTCCCTTCCAGAGAACACAGAACCTCCTGAGTACAGGAGGAGCATTTAACTGCACTGTCACCAAACATGGCACTCGTACGTCCTGACAGTCTTCTCCATAGAAACATATCAGGGTAAGTTAAAGTGACATATAATTTTCAAGAAGTGATACCAAGTATGATATCACCTTGCAAAACTGCTTTTTTATCCAGACAGGTAGATGGTGGTGTTGGGGGGGGGGACCCTTAGGGCAAAAAGATACAGAAGTAACTGGAAAGTCTTTATCTCTTGCACTGTTGCAGGGAAGAGACATTTCCTACAGTATAACTTCCCTCGCTTGCTGTCTGGCAAAAAAATGCACACTGTTTGATTTTTGTAGCTTTTGAACATTATTCTCTCAGACTCCAAATTAATCACACGCATTTGTTGCAACATTGTGAAGGGAGATAAGTGGCTCTTTTCAATCAAAGTTGGAAAATGCAAAAGAAAAATGGATCTACATAAAGGGAAAAAAACAAGTCCTATTTGCAGAATACAATAAGTTCACATTTAAACTGGGAGTCAGAATAAGATGAAATTTGGTAACAAAGTACAGAACAAGAGGATGTTGTTTTTTTATAAATTATGCACCATAGATGGTTTAAAGTGTTCTGTTTAGATGAATGCAGTAGATGGTATTGTAGTGCAGGGCACATCTGTCAACAAGGATGGGGAGACATAATAATGTGTAATCAGGGACCAGAGGTTATGACCTGGCTGATGCGTTCTGTTTTTCTGTCCTGTTATATAATCACTCACATACTGTCAGTGTAGTTGTACAGGAGGAGGAGATCCTGAATACTCGAACAGTTGTTTAATGTGTTTTGTTTTCCTTCAGTTGGTAGGTTGGCATAATTAATGGCATAATTAATTTGTCAAATAGAGGTCATGCATAGTATATAGAGTGCTTGTGGGGGATTTCTGGCAGTCAGGGCCACAGTTGCTCACTTCCGTCGCATTAGTCTCAAATTATTGTAAATGTGAATGGTTACATAGACATGCCACTGTCATCGTGATTATTTAAATTTTGTTGTTTGTTGTGTATTGGTGTGTTTGAGTCTTCACTAGGATAAAAGTGACCTGTTTGTTTGCATGTGCTCTCCATTTATGATTCCAACCCAATTCAGTGAATTTTGATAAAACATAGAGACTTGATGCATCTATCACTGGGTTACAACATTTGCATAATCACGTTATTGTACTGATTGCACTTACTACTTATTTGACTGATTAAACGTGGGGAAATTTTGAATCTCATTAGGTGCTGCAGTAGACTTTGAGTGATTATTTGTTTAAAACAATAACACTTTTATTTTGGTGATATTGTTAGTGCTTTGGTACAAGTTAGCATCTAGCTAGCATGTCAAAATCATTACATATAGCTTATTTAGTTGGTTGAATTAAGTTGGTCAGATTCCTCATTCAGTTCTATCCAAAAAACACCAGAGAACTGATAAAATTGCTGTTGCTAACAAATGAACAAGATTTAACAGACACTAACATTAATATTGTTTTATTGCAGAGAATGCTCCACAAAGTGGAGTCAGCAGGAGATCAAAACAACATATGCTTCTAGGGGGATGTGAAATAGCCTCAGATGGAAGTGTTCGAAGAATTTTCTAAACTCAGATTTTCCCTCATTGCCAAGACCAAAACGACCAAATGAATGATGGAGCCCCTTCACAGTTTTCAGTCACCTGTGTTTTCAACACAGGTGTGTTGGCAGAGACACTATAAGGTTAAGATCATTGCCAGTTTATTTCTCACTTTTTAAACAAACAAGGGATGTTGAAAATCTCCTTTCTGCAAAGGGCATCTCTGACAACATTAAGTTTTATTGACAAAGAATGTATTGTATTACATCATGAAGTGTCTTGACATCAGTGAACAAAGCAGCACTTCACTCATGACTTACTGAGACTGTGCTGGTATCCCAGAAGGAAAGCGAGGAGATTAGGTGTGTTGCTGTCTGAATCATTAAAACATGCTAGATCATGTCCTATCTGTACCAGTAACAGGTTCATTAAATAGGTCACTGTTGTACAATTACAGTGATTCTAAACTAATAGTGCAGACAGCAAAATGATCACATCACACTGTTAGACCACAAAAAATGTAAGAATATAAAGATAATGATACAACTGGTAAAGTTCTTTATTCCACCTGCTTATGAGATATGTGTAAAGGAAAAATTAGTCTGTATATTATTTTTATAATAATGATTACACTGAGCTTTAGCACTAAGTCTCAGTGTTGCTGTAATTGCTGCTTGGTTGAACAGTTGCTCATCCTGCAAGATTTCTGTGATGCATCATGTAGTATGGATCATAGTAACATTTATAGGATTTAAGTTGTTTGTTTTCAGTTGGTGTTTAGATGGAAAGCCTAATTGCAATTTGGTTTTGTATTAGTTTGGTGTATAGGTTTAGAAAGATTGTTGTTTGCACTCATTTTATCCTAGAAAGTTTTTTGTCATGTAAATGAATGAAAATCAGCTGGCCCAGGCACAGAGATACCCTATACATTAGACACACTTTGATTCTCCCTGGTATATCAAAAATGTGTGTATTCCCAGTAGCTTAACTTGTTTATTGTTGTGTTGATAATTAATTGCCTTATTTGTTGGCTGAATATTGAATGGAAATGAGTGGCCCTCCATGTATATGGGAATCAGTTTTTTATTTTTTATTTTTCCTTACTTGTAACGTGTTTGAGGGCAGTCATCGATAAGAACATACATCAGTGCCTTGGTCTGTAAGCTTTTGTAAACATTTGTGTCTTTGAAAAAGGGTAATTGTTGGACTGTGATATGTTAATTTTTTATTAAGCATGCACCATATAATTTGACCATTTAGTGGATGTTTTAAATAATTCAGTGTGATCAGAAGACCTGGAAGTTAACACAGGGAGCATTTAGTACAGCTGTTAATCCTTAAACACACAAAAAACTGAAACTGGAATAGAGAGATTTTGGTCAGAAACTGGTGAGTCTGTATAATGCGGAGCTATGCAATTGAAGAAAAATTACCATATTACTCTGTAGCCACAATTCCTGCATTGTAGAGCCTCTGGCTCAGTAAAGAGACCAGAAGCAGACACTGTGGAGTACATTTGTATTTTCATTTCCCCTGACAAAAGTGACACTTTAAACTAAATAGTTTTCTCCAGCAAAGAAGATGAACCATTTGGTCACAACCAGCATGACACTGCTAACACACACCCACACACAAGTATGTAGGCACGCACAGTAAATGCAAAGACATTCTCGCACATCCTCTATATTCCCTGAAGTTATGTCACTATAATTCAGTGCCCTAGAGATCTACTATACAGTCGCTTTGGAAGATTCGTAACAGCTGGTGTGTGCCGCACAGATGCTGAGCATGTCAATAATCTGTTGAAATCCTTTTATTCTTTTTCTCTATCTGAAGACAGATTTAGAACAGCACCACTTGGTCCAGATGAATGAACCTGTCTCACTGAATAACTTTCCCCCCCCCCCATGGATAGAGTTTAGGGTGGGTAGGGGAGGGGCATTCTCACATTGTTTCATCAGTTTTCAATTCTGGGAATTGAAATGTAAAATGAGTAGCATCTGATGATTGCTGGTTTTCATTCTGGCACTGCGGGAACAGCGGCATAATGTGAAGACAAAATTAGAAGAAGAAGAATAGAGGAGATATCTAGCACTGGTGGGGCTCTTTGTGCATTTATGTTCTTGCTGCTCTGGCAAAAAGCAGTTAATTTAAACCAAGCATTGATGTGAGGATTATGCTATTAGTTCAGACCAGCATTCTCATTAGCTGCTGTGCCTCTGTTGGGCTGAACTGTGTGGTGAGATAGAGGGAGAGAAGCTTGAGAATTTGTCTACTAAAGTCTGTTAATTTACCTGGCTGTATTTGTTAAATCTGTCTTGTCTTTTTCTTCTTTCTTGCCACAAGCCCACCTGTATGTCAGCCTTCCATGTTTCTGTAATCTTCCCATAGACATATGAAAATCTGAAGCTTGGTGCCTCTGAATTAACCCATATGTTTCTGTTGTACCTTTTAATCCTGAATTGTAATTATCATCATCACATCTGAAAATCAGTCTTTATGGCCATTAGAAACAATCAGCAACTTCTGCAGTCAGCTTCAGATTCCCTTTCGTACAGTGCAGTATACAGTGTTTATGAGTAAAATGGAAATGCCATCATATATTATCTATTAAGAATGAAAATTAAGCTTCAAGGAGAAGTCAAGCTAAATTAAAGTGGGTTGTTATTGTACTAATTTTAAAATCTTTTCCACTCCCACGTTTACATTTTAGCCCATTAAGAAAAATATGAGATTGCATTGTGGTGTTGTTAATCATGATTTATCTAGTTGAAAATGGCACGAAAACTGAAATTACAGCATTACATTTGCAATTTTGTAAAAGGCATTTATTTGTCATTATCGTTGTGCTTAGGTGCTCCTCTTGTACTCAGACTATTAAAGAGCTAGTGTAGTGTAGACATAGAGACAAAAATGGAATCTTTGGTTCCATTTTCATGTCACTCACTGGTACCAGACAGTGTTATTCAGGTAATGGGTGCAATTTGAGGAGACATTAGATTAAAACCCTTTAACACTTAGCCACAATGGCAAACCAACTGTGTCCTCCCTTGTGGAAAATTTCGTCCATTTGAGTCTTGTCTCACTCACAGTGAAGGCAGACAAGAAGAGCATCAACAGTGACAGTCATGGACTCTTACATCTTGTCCACACCAAACTCTTAAGGCAAAATCAGCATGTCGGCACAATACATAGTTACACTTTAGCACTGTTGCCTCACGGGTAGAAGGATGTAGGTTCAAATTCATTTCAGTTCAATTCAGTTTATTTATATAGAACCAAATCACAACAAAAGTCCTCTCAGAACATAAAAATACCACTATAAATGATACAGAAAACCCAACAATCCCACTTAAGCAAGCACTCGGCTAGAGTGAAGAGGAAAGGAAATCTTTTATGAAGAAACCACCAGCAAAACCAGTCTCCAGGTTGGTGGCCTCAAAACAACATATGCTTCTAGGGGCATGTGAAATAGCCTCCCATGGAAGTGTTTGAAGAATTTTCTAAACTCAGACTGGTTGGGTTGAGTGAAAAGAGGAGAGAGAAAAAAACAGCAAACAACAGAAGTACAACAGCAAGCAGCAGAGAATTTAGTAAGCAGCTTAGTAGGGCCAATAACTGCACACAAGAAACATACAGCTCCGAGGTCAGGGATACCAGCAGAAAGGAACAGAAAGAGGGAGATGGAGAGAATGAAGCACAACTACGCGATCAAGGCAGATCCCTCAGCAGACTAAGTCTATAGCAGCATAACTAACAGATGATACAGAGTCACCTGAGCCAGCTCTGACTATACTCTAACTTTATCAAAGAGGAATGTTTTGAGTTTAGACTTAAAAGTAGAGAGGGTGTCTGCTTCCCGACCCTGAACTGGGAGCTAGTTCTACAGGAGAGGAGCTTGATAGTTGAACACTATGCCACCCATTCTACATTTGGAAACTCTAGGAACCACAAGTAGACCAGCACTCTGAGTGCTTTGTATCTCTACAAATGAACACTGCCAGACACAGGACCAGCTTCTTCCCTACTGCTATCACCCTTATAAACAGCTGACAGCATTCTGTTACACTGATACATTGTTCCACTGTATATTTGACCACTTAATCTGTATATATGACCACGTAAACTACGTATTTGACCACATAATCTGGACATGCATATGCCAGATAAGATGAACGCGACCTTATTACTGGCACACAACCATATTTGTCACAATATTTCATGTATATCATTTGTATAGAACTGTATAATTTATTTGTACACTACCTATTTTCTCTACCTGATGATGCTTGCATAGCCCAGTCTAAAATTAACAAATGCATGGAATAGTTTTTTAGAATCACTTTGAGAGAAAAGGTACAGTACTACTTGGGGCCAATGCTTTAACCTAGAGTAACTATATGATTCAATAGCATATCTCTGAGGTTTCTGGGCCTAAATAGAATAACCTCCTCTTGTCAGAAATCAGAAGTAGAAAATTAGAGGACATTCAAGCTTGTCTTTTAAACTTGCTTAAGTATGACTAATTGATAGTTACATCTGCTTTCATAGATAAATATAGCTGGGTGTCATCTGCGTAGCAATGGAAATTTATAGAATGTTTCCTAATTATATTACCTAAGGGAGATGTATAAAGTGACAAGTAGTAGTCCAAGAACAGAACCCTGTGGAACTCCATAGCTAACTATTGTGTATATGGAAAACGTGCGTGTTTTGGAAAACAATTGTAAGATAAACAAATAGATATCTCTCTGATAAGATTTAATCTAACCTAGAGCAGTTCTTTTAATCCCAATCACATGTTCCAGTCTCTGTACTAAAATGTTGTTCTTACTGCTGCATGTCAAATGCAGCACTAAAGCTATAATTGGCTATAGTACAAACTATAATTGACTAAAACACCTGAGCCAAGAGTTGTTTTTTTGAGTAGAGGTTTGACTACAGCAACGATAAAAGCCTTTGGTATGTGACCAGTTGGTAAAGTGTTTGATCTGATCTAATATTGATGTGCTGATCAAAGTTAAATTATCTTTGAGAAGTCTAGTTGGGATGGGGTCTAAGAAACATGTTGATAGTTTAGTTGAATTAATTGTTTTAATTTGCACAGCAAGATCTATAATGAAGAAGCAGTCTAAGTAATCCATGCCAGTTATAAGGAGAATCTTGTCATTTTCCTTCTAATAGTTATTATTAGATATTAAATTATTTGTAATAAAATTCATTAAATCATTGCTGGGCAATGGGGCAACAATATCATACTCAGTGAGACTGCACCACTATCAACAACATAATCGACTTGTACTGCAGTAAAATCAAGATGACAACTCCACCGGTCAGTCAGGGTCCTTTCTGTGTGGCGTTTGTATGTTCTCCCTGTGCTTGCTTGGGTTTTCTCCAGGTAGTCTTGTTTTTTTCCACAGTACAAATACCTGCACATGTTAGGTTACTTGGTAACTCTAAATTGCTCATAGGTGTGAATGGTTTTCTGTCGCTATATGTCAGAACTGTGAGACTGGCGAGGTGACCTGTCCAGGGTGTACTCTGCCTCTACAGCACTTAGGATAATGGAAGGATTGATGGATGTAATAGGCAAATGTTATATCTTTTTTCTTGTCTTTTCTGTAGATAACCATACCATGGTGTCCCACTCAGCAGTTAGTATTCGGATTCTTGATGTAAATGACAATCCTCCTGAACTGGCCACACCTTATGAAGCCTCGATATGTGAAGATGCCAAGCCTGGCCAGGTAAGCTTTTCTTGATTCAGAATTGGATTGTTTCATATGTGCAGTTTGCATGACAGTTTGTTCATAGTACCAAATGAATCAGTGCATTTCTAAAGTCACAATTGGATGTACAAAACTAATTAATAACAATAACAATAATAAAAGATGAATGCTGTCATGATCAACTTACTGTTGCTTTAGACTCCTCCATTTTATTATTGCTTAGTATAATGAATGCAGGACACATGAAAACAATGTTGTACTTCTGAGTAAATCTCTTTAAGTGGCAAGTGCCAAAAACTGCACACAGCTTCCACAATACTGAACACAGCACATTTAATAAGGTACAAAACTCAAAGGTAATTACTGATGTGAAGTGAGCTGAGGTGTACCCAGGCGTGGGTAGTACATTAGAACTTTGGTGATATTGTCTTGCATTTGTCATAGCCTAAAACAAAGGCAAAAAGGGCTGATACATTGATATACTTGATAAAAGTATCAATAAAAAATGTCCAACAAATAAACAGGAGCATCATGGTGTAAGAGTGCTTAGCACTCCTACCTCAAAGTTAGAAGGTCATAGATTTGAACCTGCCAGCCACTGTGCCTTTTCTATGTGGAGTTTGCATAATCTCCCCATGGCTGTGTGGGTTTCCTTCAGGTACTCTAGGTAACGTTTCCATCCACAGTCTAAAAACATTCAGATTAGGTTAATTGGTGACTCTGAATAGCCCATAGGTTTGAATGTGAGCATCAATATTACAAAAATAATATATAGCTACATACAAATAATTTCATGCATTAGAAGAGGTTTCATTAAAGTAAGAATGCATGGATCAGTTGTTGATATTTTCATTTGTATTGGTCACTAAACTAAAAGCCAACAGGTTACAGAATAGGTTCATAGAAAAAATAGGTGCAAAAATACATTGCAACATTTATTTGAAGTAGGTGTTTTCCAAAATACAGTGTAGTGTAGTGAGGAATTTTCTCTGTGGAATAAATTGTGAACCTATCCTCTTAATCCTTAATCTATTAATCTTACTCTAATCTTATCCTTTATGTTTAGTGTGTCGCTCAGACAGGCGAAAAAAAAAAGTCTTCAGTCAGTATTACATTGTATGTTAATTTGAGCTGGTCCATCAATATAAAAATAATGCAAATGAAGACTACACTATGGACCTTGCTCAGGTGTTGTCATGTGATTGAAGGTGTATAACAGGTCACCTAACAACAGGATCCAAACAGGTCTCATGACCTCCCCCAGATAATGCAACCACCTGTTCTCACATGACTGAATTTCAAACTTGTTGTCATGTGGTGGCATCATTGTATTTTCCTCTTGCTAAAACATTCAGAATAAAATAGTATATTTAAAAAATGTTATCATAGATATACCTGTATAGATTTTCTGGCATTTTCAAGTGGGCCTAGTCTTTCTAGATCTGCCTGAATATTTCCATAATTCTGGTTTGGATAATTCTTAATAACACTTTAATTGCACTATTCTTTTTCTGAAACTTATACCAAAGGATATTTATATCTCAGCGTTTGGGCAAAGACGTCATTTGAGTGCTTGAAACAAATTTTCCACAGAAGCTTTTTTTTTTTCGGTTTTTCACATTTGAATGGATGACAGACTGTTCTGCCTGCCAAAGGTTTTTATGCCTGACATTTACAGATGTCTTCTTGAAACATATATTATCAATATTTTCTTTTGTTACGAAAGCTACGGTCAGGGAAATGTAGCCATGTGCAGTAGTTTTCAACTACTTTTGTTAGACAAAAAGTTTCTACAGATTAACATAAATTCCTAAATGTCGAACAGGTGAACTGTAGGAGAACTACAGGTGAAAGACAAATACATTTTGTTGTTTGGAAAAAAAAAACAGGACAGCAAAAGACGGCAAACAATACACAGTTGCTTCTATTTCAATAAGGTCTTTAAACTGATCACCATTAAAAATTGACAAAGTCATTAGGGTTTTTTAATCTCCTTATATAGTCAATGGGCCCTGGGCTGAGTTAGACCCAATTATCATGTGCCGAGCAAAGGAATAATTAAAAAAAGCAAAGCTTTAAAGAGGGGCCTCTATGCTGGAAGCTGCATTTACATGTGTAATGAGGCTCAGGCCTCTCCTCCTCTTGATCCACAGACTCTTAACCACTCATAGCCCCCATGTGCCTCTGCCATGGCGCCCGCCTGCGCCTTTCCAGAATATTGTCTGGTCTGATCTCCCTCACTCCCACCTCACTCCCTCTCCCATCTGCGAGAGCCCACATTAACCTTCAGCTCCTAATCACACAGAGATGATTAGTCTTCCAGTAAAAAGATCATTGCAGGCTCCCAGCATTGTAAAAGAAAAGGTTTTTAATGCTCTAATTGGAGTGAAATGCAGTGTCATATTTCACACTGGAATTACAAAAGTCAGAGAACAGCATTAGGAAGTGCATACACAAGAACATGGTATTTTATCAGCTTTGTCTCTGTCTTTCTGTCCATCCATCCATGGTTTGTTCTGTAGTCATGGCTGTCTATCTAGAAGGCTCAACAAATGACTGGAGCATATGACAATATCTGTTTATTTTCATTAATTTCTGTGTTCTCGTTTTTGATATCTCAGTTGTTTCCTCTTCTCTACAGACTTTCTTTTTGTATGTTGTTGCGTGGAGCTCAGCCTGAGTTGGCTGCCGAGATTGAATGAAAATGTGTTAGCCTTGGGTCAAAGGCTTTCTAATGCTCATTTTCAGCCTCAGGGGTAATCACTGGGGGGCATGGAGGAAACAATTTTCTCCTCCATGTTATTTTCAGAATAATATAACAAACTATTTTCCACTACTTGTTGTCAGCCACTGCATTTTACCTTTGAAAAATTGAGTGAGTGATGTGGAGAAAATGTTTTGGGTCTGAGGATTTGCTGTATGTCGAGTACTGGTATTTGTAGCATTTTTCTCTGACTAATGTTTCTACTGTTGACCTTCCAACTCTGAGTGAGAACCGAGTGAGTCAATCAACTGACTAATGAATTACTAATACTGTATATTATTAGTATATACTTCTTAATTGGCGAGAAACCAACAAACATTTAGGATAAGCAGCACTGAACCAAAAAATTACTTTTCAACCAGAAGTCAGCTTAATTCTCCCCATTAAGAAGTAAAAATTGTGATTCACAATATGCTTGGCCTTTGTTCAGACCCTTTGGTCTCCTGAGAGATAATCAAGTTGTATTTTAATCAGAGCAGTTTAGCTACAGCTGCTATGCAAGCCAACACTTTTTACATTTTTGTCTTGTTTAATTTGTGTCTTGTTAAGAAACACAGACACACTATTCTTCTTAAATGACATGAATTGTAGGTGGGTGGAGTAAAACAGATGATGTCACTCAGCCTTTATGAATCCCTCACAAATTGATGCATATATTCTACACCTGCCTCTGTAGCACTAAGCAGCCACACACTCATGCACACACACACAGGATCACAAGGTTTTCTTTGCCATTATGCTAATATTTTTTATCAGTCATACGAATATCTGCATAGGCATTATTTTGAAGTGACATTGTGGTTAGGGTGCATGATTTTAAGTTTGTCATGGGCTAATATAGTCAAATTAAGTTTCTATTGTTACACATTCTCTTATTACTATTCATACAACAGAACAACATATGAGTAGCACAAATTAATTAATTTAATAATAACCATAACTTATTTGAATAGTCCACTTAAGGGTGTAATCTGTGCAGTCATTAGACTTAGCACCATGTAAAATTGACTGAAATATTCTAAAGCAAAGGATAAAGAATTTTTCACAAATATTTAACCAGTTGTTGTCTGTATGTTTACAGCCCTGTACAGTATCATTTTCACTATGTGTCTACTTTGAATAGACCTGATAATAGTCAATAATATCAAATGCAATCTCATTCATTTTCAGAAATAGTCACAAACCTCATGATGACAACAGTGCAATAAAACTATAACTCAAAATAGTACACTTTCCTATTAAATATAATATATTGACTAGCATACTAACTTTTTCTGAAGTGTAAAGTTTTTATTAGAACAAGGTTCCCCATGTTTGTGAGATTTTCTTTTAAATGTAAGTTCAGAAGTCAACATTGTATGGTTCTGTTGAAGCGGAGGGCTGTTGCCTGATGTATCGAAGCACTTTGATGTCTACTGCTTCCCAGGATGCACTTATTTATTCAGTAAAATAAGCTGCCAGAGGAGGAGCCTAGAGGTATGAGCATCAGCCAGCAGATGTTTGTGTGTAAAATGGGTTTCAATTTTGTTTCAGCTCCCTAGAATGTTGTTAATCAATTTGGAAGTTTGGACAGGGCAACGGCTCTCGGAAATAGGCATAATTAAGTCCATTTTTCTTTCATCTGGAACAGATGTCAAACACTGGCGAGCTGCCCTCTTTTGCCTAATGCATTTGCCTCCAGACCCAGAGATTGTGCACTTTGCTCACTTCATCTGGCCTATATGAAAAGGAAATCTGAAGTTAGAAAAGAGTTTTTGCTCTTTTGGTCAGTGTCTTGTCTGTTTCACCTTCTTTATAGTCCTACTGCACTGGCAGAATTAATTAGAGTCCACATAGGACCCGCTATTCTTTAGTTGAATCAACTGTCATATTGCTTGCCTCAAAATTGACTTTTCACAGAAGACTGGTCCTTTAGTTCGAATTTGCCACTGCAAATCAGCTAAAACTTTCTCATGAGGCATTATAAATATCACATGATTGATAGCAAGACTTTATTGTGGCTAATTATAAGCGAACAGTAATGTATTTTATACCTATTTCATTCCATCAAGCTGTCAATGGAACAAAAAGGCATATACCATACTATATGCAATATTTTTGAGAGAGTTTTGAGAGTTTATTGGATTTACTGAAGTGATACTACTGTGAAAGCACAACCCCCCAAAGCCATGCATTGCAACTGTATTTGCTCTGTTTACCATAAATTATAAAACACAATTATATATAGCTGACAGATACATGTAACAATGAGAAAGCTAGACGTGCATGCACACACCCACACACATGCTGTTCACACTCAGCCTTCACTGTCACACTCTTAATATGTCAGATCAGCACCCAGTTTACAAAGCTAATGAGGAGCATTCCATTGTCTCCTGTTGTGTGCTGCATTATCGCTCAGTCTCGTGCATGGAGTTCAAATCTAGCTTTTGGTGGAACCACAGAGAAAATCAGATTAACCTAAGCCTTTTAACTGTGGTTGGGTTTGATCCCATTTGAGAATTGGTAACACAACCTAGTTTGTTTGTGTTTTGAGGGAGAATGCATGTGGAGGGAGGGAGAAGGGTTGGCTGAGAAGGAAAAAAAAAAAAAAAGGTTACACAAACTAAGCAGCTTTTGCTTGGGGACACAGTTCAAGTCAGGGCCATGACACAAAGTGTTAAATAGCTTCTCACCATTTATTTACAGGGGCCACATGCAGGACTGTGTTCAGCGAAGGAAAAAGAAAAATAAGTGACTTAACAGTAAGACGACAAGAGAGCGAGAGATGCAAGGGTACAAGCACACTGTAAATACGGATTGAACTTGCATATCATGAAGAACAAAGTCATGCCAAAAAAAAAAAAAAAAATCATCAATCATCATCAGTCTTAATGTATGAAAAGGATAACAGTTACAGGTTCATCTGCACAGTACTTGCATCCACCCTGTTTTATACGTAATTAGTATTTTCACCAGAAAAAAGATTTTTTTGATAAACTAGCACCTCTCAAGGGGTGGGATATATTAGGGGTTTCACGGTAACCAATACAGAGTCAATTGTATATATCTGAAAATTTGACGGTACTTGTGACAGTATTCTATGACTACTGTCTTAGAATACTGTCACAAGTACCGTCACATTTATATGAATCATATTCTACTGTCAGAGAATATGATTTCTCTGGCACTGACAAGCTCTACAAGTAGCCTCACCAGTGTAGTTAGTGTAGTCTGATATTAAATGTTAAGAGAAGAATGTTAATGCTAATAACAATATGTGGGATAGTGCAGGTGTAGCGACAGGTCCTCCGGGTTTTTGCACAATAAGCATTAATGCAAGTTTATAAAACTAAGACTAGCTCATCATGATGGAAAGGGAAGCCCAGTGTCTATAGCTTTCATTATTTACTATTAATACATCTAGAAAAATTGCTTTTCTTATAACTAATATTTGACTGTCATAGACTTTTCAGTTATTGCACAATAGTCTGGATGACAGGGTTGTGTAATATAAATCCATAAATCGTAAATTTGCAAATACAATAAAAGTTAAGAAGCGATCACTGGATCAGATTAGTGCCATTCAAATTACTGCGGTTTGAACAGGGACCTTAAAGGTTTTAAGGTGTGATGCAGTTTAAACATTACAAATCTTAGCTTAGTCATATTACTGTAATTATAGTGCATAAGCTGTAAACCCACTCTTGGTTTTTGCCATTCCAGATTCAAGTCCCAATTAGCCCTTTTCCTCAATCTGCTGCACCTCACTCAATGACACGTGCACACAATCTTTGCCTCTCAGCCCATTCCTCGCCCACCTTGTGGTATTTATCTGACTGAATGCAGAGGGACAGATATCATATAGTGCCACGTGTGTAGAAAAAAAGGCTGGGTGGAAAGCCAAATACTAAGTATGGCCTGGGGTAACGGAGGCCTGTCATCTCTGCCATTGCATCTCACAGCTGGCTGAGTGGGTCATTGCGACAGATCACCTCAGTTTGGCCACGGCACCGCCAACCTCCAACCCCCTGGGAGAGTGAGTTTGAAATAGCTAAATGTTAAGCATGCCTGAAACACGCACGCACACACGTATACACGTGAGTACAACACTTACTCACCTCATGCACATACAGAAAGGATGCTAAAACTAACATTCACAGGCACACATTAGACATACAACAGAAGTGAGCAAAAGAAGAAGCAAACCAACACAGACAAGGAACAAACCCAGACAGACTCAGTTTTGCCAGACAGTATTTCATGAGTAGGAGACTGAGTGAGTCATCTGTTCTACTCACCAAATGCCTCTTCCTTTTGTATTTCAAATGTTAATGTTGAATCAGTCAAACCAGCAGACTAGACAGACTGAAATATTCTTTTTCCACCAATATTTCTTTTGGTTGATGCTGTTTTTGTCAGTGTTTACTGCATTAGATGGAGCTTTTGTGTCATTTGATGGAGTCCTTTTAGTGCTTCAGTGTCTCTCTACAGTTGCAATGTCTTCAAGCCTAAATGATGTTTTTCAGCACAATCTTAAATCCCACATTGTTATGGTCCAGCCTTGATTTTAAGATTAAGTGGAAAAACAAGTCTGCCAAGAGAATGATCTGATGGTTATGTTTGGACAACAACAAAATTATTTGTTAATGTCAAGGAGAGCAGTATTTATTTGCATATTAAGCAGGGGTGACTTGTCAGAAATATGTGATCATGACTCATTTTAACCCTAAGTAGACATTCAGTGTTGTTTTTTTCTTCTGGTGGTAGTCTCAGATCTTCATCATTAATTCTTGCTAGCTTAACCACTACAAAAGCTACTATATTAGAACATTTTGCAGATGCTTTAACCTGCTTAAAACATTCTCCGTACCTAATATGGATATACCAGTTTACATAATCACAAAATAAAAAGTACATTGCTTTCCAGAAGAATATTGGTGTTTAACCATATCTTACCTTGTTTCCTTTGACACTGTGGCCCCTAAAACACTGACAATAGCCATGCTGGCATCTAGAAAATTGAATCAAGCTCAGAGCAGTGCACTGAGACATTATAATTCACCACCGGACGCCATGAGGATGCTTTTTACCACTGAAAATAATGGATGTGTCTGAAAATACACCTCTGATGCTTATAGTGCATTCCAGCCCCCAGAGATGAATGCCTCTCTGCTCATTTTAAGTAGTTATGTGTTTATTTATTTATTTATTACCTCCCCACTGACACCATGAAATGGTTGATTTCTGCTGTGAATGAGAAAACCGCCTCCCTCTCACAACCTTGACCTTTCATGCACTTCTGGTGCAGATGGGCTGTACTTTTGGGAAAGTCTCCCCTTCTAGTTTTCCAGAGATGCAAGAGATTTAAGGGGGTCAAGAAAGGGGACTGCTAGATAGAAATCTAATTAGGTGATTGTGCTTGAGGGAGCTTCACTATAGCTGCTCGATAAACTCCCACACACTTGCTCTCCTCCTCTCTCATTTTCCTCTCTTGCTTCACTCTCTCCCTCAGCAGTTTGCACTCACCCTGAGATGCTGTCTGAGAGTCCCCCTGCTGAGGGCACAGTCACAGAGCGCTGATCATGGCTCACTTACTACATCTTCACTGCTAAACATATTCTTCAAAGAAATGAGTAGATTCAATCCTTGACTGAGCTTTTACTTATACTGTGTTCTTTTGGCTCATTATTCTTTTACCTTCAAACTGAAGTAAACCCATAAAGGCTTCAAAGAATGATGAAAAGTATACCCTTTTTGGCATGCAGCACAGTTGTTATATTTTTCTTAGATCACTGTGGATTGTCTGAATGTGTGGTTGTCCCTGCTTTATGGCAATGTTTCCGTTTGAGAACAAAAACAAATCTAAAGAGGTCAGATGCAATTGAATATACCTGACTCTTACAAAGAACTAATGCATTTCTCTGTAGTTCTTAGTCCCATAGTTCACTATTTTCCTCTGAATGAATAGAAACACAATGATTTCCCTGCATCACATCATATTTTGTGGTTTCACAATGATGTCCTGAATTACTTTACTTTCAGTATGTGTGCATCCCACACACACTGTATCAGAATGCATGTAAATATAGTAACTGGAAATGTAATTAACAATAATCACAATACAGCTAATATTGGTCCTTTACTTGAGCACTGACCTATGATGTACCCTGTTCCTAAAACCACAGCTGAAAGCGTAGATGTTTTCATGCACATCACAGCTGGTACGTGTTGTTCTTGACTCTTAGCAAAGTTGTTCTATTTACCTAACTTTAAATGTAATGTCCTAATCATATTTTAGTTGTCATCCATTGATATTGTAGACTATTTAGTTAGATACTGTATGTTAGCAACAAACATTTTTTTCAATAGAAACAATAGGTCTGATGTTTTATAATAAAGTGTGATCTGGTGAACATTAGAGAAATTATTTTGCTACTGCAATCTAATCTAATGCAGTGTAATTCATAAGGTTGCATCTTGGCATAACATCTTTAGTCTATCCTAATATATTTGAAAGAATTCACCCATCTCACAAGCAGCAAAAGGCATTGTAGTTTATGGAACAATAGCATTCTGGAGCATGGGTAAGATTTGAGATGTCATGCAGTGACTTTTTGTTTTTTGTAGGAATACTCGCTGTAATTCCTGGTTCATTCCAAGTATTTGTTTCTCGAATGCAAATCTTGCAGCACACTAAGGAAGAAGCGGATGATTTACCCTGAAATCACGCTGTAGCATTTTCTAATTACAATGTAAGTCATATTATCTCAAACAGCCTCCCTGAGCTTTGGGTATGACTAAGCCTGTTCTGTGATGCAACGTCAGTACTGAGGAGCTGTTTATTGTGAAGGCACAATTGTGGCCCGGAAGTGTGCTCGGCTCTAGCTTAGTCACACTAATGCATAGCCGCCACTCGGCTCATAATTCAGGGTAGTTTGTAGTGCAATGAATGCATGAATGAGGCTGTCTCAC
This sequence comes from Sandelia bainsii, assembly GCA_032362345.1. NCBI lineage: Eukaryota > Metazoa > Chordata > Actinopteri > Anabantiformes > Anabantidae > Sandelia > Sandelia bainsii. The sequence continues at coordinate 19,074,320 of JAUMHL010000025.1, forward strand.
ATAGACAGGCAACATGGGCTTAAAAATCACACAATAAACCAGATGTCTTTATGTACAAAAAAAGTGTGGAGTACATCTCCAGGATTATTGTTTGAATAATCAATTTGCAGGTGGATGATGAATGAGGGACATATTTTTCTGAAAAGGACAAGAATGAGAGGGAGATACTTTGGAAGAGATAAATGCAGAGGACAATGAATCAGAGGAAAAGGAAATCATGGTGATGAATAAAAGACCATGCTGAAGATGCAGGGCGGTGGATGAGAAAAAGAGTTTAGTCCAGCAAATAAAACCATGTTTAACATTTTATAAGTATCCTGCTCCTGCAACAGCTGAGTAATGGTTTGATGTATTTCCCTCGATCCTATCTGATGCCACAAGTCTTTGTGAGACCAGACAAAGGAATTACAACCGTCAAACAGCTTTCTTTAATCATTCTGAGAAATGCTTCACTTTATAGTAGTTCTGGGGGTTGTTTGCCATGTGTGTCTCTGATGTTTTCTAACATTGACTCTGAGCAGTTCACCTGTTTGTGTGATTTCGAAAATCAAAATGAATTTAGGTGTCTTATAATGTTCTATAAAAATAAGACAAGTCAGTGGTGAAATTAAGGGAGATTGCCTGTCTTAGACTCTTTTCCCAGCTATTTACAGTGTGTGTAGTCCTAGTGATCTTCCCAACACATTTTAAAGGATTTTGATTCTTCCTTTATGAGTGGCCATTTAAGTTGATTGACCACCATAACGAGTCGTCATTTAAATTGATGATTAAGGATTATAATTTCTGCTCAGAGAGATTCAGAGATTTTTTAGACTGAAAGCGAGTTGTGTAGAATAAGAAAAGGCAAATAAGAATATCAGACTGTGTGTGCAGTGTGAGTAATATCATAGACATTTGGGCTGATAGAAATGGACTGTCACTCAACAAGTACCACAGAAATAGTTAAAAACAGCACTTCAATCATATTCAAATTGTATAAAGCAAGTGGTAGCATGGGGCTTTTTCTGCAAACCAGAATAAAAATAATCATTACATTAATGACAAAATGACATTTGCCATATGTGCCACATTGTGTGATCGACAACACACAACATCTGTAGATACTGTACTTGTACACACCTGATGTTTCTAGGAAGAACAGACTGATTATGTTCAACTTCCTCTGGCATTGTGTTCAAATGTACATGTTATCTTTCACAGAGCACAAGCATATACAACTTTTCTTATTTGGTAATTATGAGACACAGTGAATCATTATGTCATGCTTTTGTTCACAAACCTTAAAAGAATGAATCATCTATTTCTAGTAACATACTGACCTGCTTTCTGTGTCGGATGTGATGATTGAACAATGAATAGTCTTATTGTTTTTTTATTAAGGATAGCCAGTGGTGAGTTAGCTTAGCTTAGCATAAAAAACTGGAAACAGGTGGAAACAGCAGTGAAATATAACAAAAACATAACAGAGAAATATTACAAAACTAACCACCAGCTTCTCTAAAGCTCACAAAACTCACAAATTAACATGTTTTATCTATATTGTGTAATCCTTACAAAAACTGGAGTGTAAAAATCACAATTTGTAGTTTATTTGTCAGAAATAGTAACTTAAGTGGTTGCCTGGCAACTACTCAGAGCCAGGTGGAAACAGCAGTGAAATATAACAAAAACATAACAGAGAAATATTACAAAACTAACCACCAGCTTCTCTAAAGCTCACAAAACTCACAAATTAACATGTTTTATCTATATTGTGTAATCCTTACAAAAACTGGAGTGTAAAAATCACAATTTGTAGTTTATTTGTCAGAAATAGTAACTTAAGTGGTTGCCTGGCAACTACTCAGAGCCCAAAAAAAAATTCAGTGGATAACCTGTAATGACAAATTTCTATATTTGCACTTTGTATGGACAACAAAACTTAACACAACCTAATTAACAATAGTTAATTAAACATAACAGCATAATTAGTAGATTTTTTAGGTGTTTGTGAACTTCAAATAAATGTCAGGGGGGGTGTAAATAACATCCGATTATTTTTATTGCATTAAGGACAAAGTAGCTCTGTTTGCTGCTTTAATCTTTTTAGATACATAGCATAGTATGGAGTACACACAAATAAGAAATGTGTAAACTTCTGTGTATCAGCAGAGGAAACTGAGCTGATGGATGTGAAAATATCATTTATCAGCTTGTGGTCTGATGCTAGCTGTAAAAGGATGAGGGTGGATGAATTGTCACCGAGAGGCCTGTGTTAAGGTGAAAGGATCTCCAGGGGCTGTTTGATGTCTGTTCAGCTCACACTGAATCCTATCTCATTGTATTGTATCCACACAGAGTTCTCAAAATTTGATCACAGTTGAGTTTTTGAATGTGGATCACTATTATTGTATTAGATAGGAGGACTACACCCTCACCTAGTCAATGCATCTTTCCTTTTGTTCCCCTGCATATTAGCATTTTGACTTTTCTCCTTCCAGCAAATATGGCACCTTAATAAAATATCTCTGTTCGTTTTCTGTTCAAAAAAATGCCTTTTGGTAGTTTTACATTTCTAACATTAAGCCACTTTTTGTATTGCTGTGTCAACTTTCTGGAGAAAGAAGATTGTATCTCTTTGTGACTGTAGTCGCTTTGAACTGCACTCATAGGAAGCTTTCTGTTGCATCCAAGTATTTCTTGCTCCATCTCACTCACTCCTTCATGAAAGAAGCTTCTCAAATATAAAGTACCTTTCATTTTCTTGTTCCCGCTGAGTGGATCTGAGTAGAAAATCTAACTGGTTTTACTCTTGTTTCTTGTCCTTTTGTTGTCTTTTCTGCTTTGGTTGCATTTCTTTCCTTAGCTAATTCACACCATCAGTGTAGTGGATAGAGATGAACCACAATCTGGACATCGGTTCTACTTCACCCTAGCTCCTGAAGCCTCCAGCAATCGACACTTCACCCTGTGGGATGTCAAAGGTGAGAGAGCAAAGATATTTTATTGGGCGGTGGTTATGGCATTATCAGAATTATGTGGTTTTAAAGGTAATAGTACAACTAGGGGTCTGAAAGACATATTGTTACTTTTGTTGTGTTTTAAATGTTCACAGGTGCTGCAAAACCATGCTTGATTCATAAATATACCACCTGTTCTGGTCCTCTAAGCAGTGTAGTATTACATGCCACTCTATGTGTGATACATAAAAAGGCATTTTTACAGTTTGTTTGAAAATGTTTGCTTGGCTGTATAAACTGCAAGGCTTTTTTTCCCCACAGTCATTTTATATGAATGTCATTATTCTTGAAATATTATTTTTATAAACACTTTATTTAACACAAATTCATTTTTTGACTCCTCTTAGAATGTCAACAGATTACATAATTTTCAAGCATCATCATGACAATTGTATTTTTATAAAAAAACACATTTATATGTATCTGCACAAGGTAAGTAAACATTAAAATCACTGTGTTCCCTAGTGATGACTTAGCTTTGTCGGCTAGATTAGTTTTTTTCATGCTTGTCTGTGTTTTTGAAAAAGCAGCTGTAGATTCATCGTTTAGAGATGTGTACGTAAGCAAATATGACATGTGACTAAATCAAGATTGATCTGACACCAGCAAAATTTCAGGGGAGCAGCCTGAGCAAGGGAAATGTCACTGTGTGGAGGCAGTGAGGCCTGCTGCAATGTCGCTCACATGCATGTGAATATATATATGCATAATGCAAGACTTGCGTTAAAATACACCCATGCTGAACATATTCATGTGCATTGGTAAGAAAAAAGTTTTGACAGTGAAAGTGATGAAAGTGCCCACGTGGCATCTTCTCTCCACCATACGTACAGTAAACATACACAAACGCATTCCACAGCATTATCCATACCAAATCAGTTCTCTTTGTGTTTCATTTTTTTCACCACTACTTTCTTGGCGTGTGTGTCTGTATGCATGCACATATACTGTAGGTGGAAGAGTGAAGTCGTGTGTGGATATAGTTGATTAGGGGAAATGATGATTAATAAGAATATACCCATGTTTAGATGTTACACCTCCTGCCTCATTTGCCAAACATACACACAAATATACACATATGTTTAAATACATGTGTATTTACCAAATACAAACACTGCTTTATATACTGCATATATTTTGGTGACAGACAAACAAAACCTCAAGCAGACTTTTTTTTTACTCACACCCCTTTTTTCCCCACTCTGGTGTCTCTTTTCATGGGCACATTTGTCAACATGTCACTTTCAATCTGTCACTTCTTCTTTTCCTCATCATGGCCTCACATTGTGTTCTGTCTCCAAGTCTTGACACGCAATGTTAAAAAGCCAATTTTCCAGTGTTGCTAAATTCTTTTAAGTTGTTGCTGGCAAGTCTGTAAAGGAAAACCTTCATCTTTACCAAATAAATTTATCCTTTAAATGGCAAAGTATTAACATGTTACCAGAGGGGGGGTACTACGCATCAAAAATATGTGTAGTACGAAATATGAGAAAGAAAGTCAGAATTTTGTCATTTGGTGAATTACTTGTATCATTCAAAACATTTGTAAAACTTTTCAAATCTTGTTTCAAATCTACAGTCAGTATTACAGTATTTTCCTTCACAAACATGGGACTGAAGACTACTCTCTTTAGAAAAAGCCTAAAATTGAGTTTACCTCACTTATAACTTTTTGTTTTGTTTTGCAATTTTGTACAGACCTTCATGGTACCCAGAAGATTAGTCTTTGTAGTGATCTTATTTTTTCTGGTGCTGCTGTGATAGGTTTTTAGTGAAAATGTCTGAACAGCTATTGACATGACTTGGATTATAATGACATTTTGTGTACAGATTCATATGCCCCTCAGGATGAATTTGTGATCCCTTAACATTTCCTCTTACACCATCAGGTAGTTTCAATACTTTTATGACCACATACTGGATATGCAATACTAATGTCTGTGTGCCGCAGTTTGACTCCTCTTGAGGGACCATCCTTGAATGTCATAACTATTTTTGTCCTCATGTTTTCTATCTCTCTAAACTCACTGACAAATAATTGTAAAAAGCCAAAAAGGTTTAAAAATTTAGAAAATGCTCCTATGGAAGGGAGTAACATAACAGACACACTTCGTTGTTGAATTTTCTGTATTTTTCTTATGACTTGTCAGGTTCATGTCACTAAACATTTATGTTAATCAATTAAGACAAACAATAATTTGATTTACTACTTTGAGAAAGTGAATAGATTATTTGGATAACATTTTAATGGGTTTGAAATAGAATGACAGAAAATGTATGGACAGGATATTTTCAGGAGAGACAACCAAGAAGAGCATACTATGTAAAAGTCAAAAGGACAAACTCAGGCGTAATGTTCCCGTATATGAAAGCCAATATGAAGATTGTTCTACATGTGCTGCAGGAGCTTTAGCACGACATGGATAATGGTGATATATGTTCTGCGAGATGGATTGCTTGGTATTGTCTATGCAAGTCCCAAAACTCCTCTGACTATTTATCAAATGTTTCTCCTGTATTACATTTACTTATGTCTCTGGCAGAAAACTCATACATAGTTTAATCTCAAACAGTGGCTTTTTTTCTTCTGTTTTGCTTGCTTCATAAAAAAAACAAAACATGATAAAAGTTAATAGCACAAAAACAGTTCACTTGCCTCTTGAAACCATTTAACCCTAAAGTAAACTTGATAATCTTGACACCTTTCGTCTGCAGTGCCTGAACTATGGATTATGGCAAATTATTTATTCAGACTATGTACAACAAGGACAGAACTGTCATTTTCTTCATCTCTTTGAGCACTTGACCATTTCTTGAAGAAGATATGTTCATTTTTATTTTTGGATCAAATGGAAAACATCTTACACTGTCAAGTGTAAAGTCTGTGTTCAACCTTTAGGCAGTTTCACATTTGTACTTGTACACTTTCTACTTTTTCTATCAGTGCATTCTTGAGTTTAAAGGAGAAAAAACAAGAAGGACAATAATAAAAACACTCATTCGATGGAGTTTCGTCAATTTTAGTTCAGCCTGTTAAAAAGCATGCATTAGTGAGCAGACCAAGAGGTTTGTTCTTCAAATATTAAGTCTCTAGTGTCTGTGACGATTCTCATTCATCCAGGTCATGGTTATCCCAAAATATTCTGTTCAGTGGCAACTGGACTTGCTTTAAGTTTTTGAAGACATGTCACCCTTCTTCCAGAAGACTTCATCAGTCCTGACTGACTGGCTGGAGTAGCAGGCCAGTCAGTTAGAACTGATGAAGCCTTTTAAATGGAAGGTGAACATCTTCAAGAACTTAAAGCAAGTCCCGTTGCTGCTGAACAGCATTTTTGGAATAAGTCTGTTATGTGTAATTCTCTGCTTCACTTTGTCGATGTGACTCCCACCCCAATACACTCATATCTCCCACCCAGACAACACAGCTGGCATCCGGACCCAGCGGTCAGGCTTTAACCGCCATGAGCAGAATGTGTACTTCCTGCCGATCCTGGTTGTTGACAGTGGGCCTCCCTCCCTCAGCTCCACAGGCACGCTGACCATTCATGTCTGCGGCTGCGACACAGGTGAGAACTACTGTAGGAGCTGCACCATGACTAATATTAGCATCACTGTCACATTCTGCAAGCAGTACTAAAATGTCATCTACATGTCATTGTTTTGGTCAGCAAACAGTTCTTATCAGCATATGTTTGTGGAAAACAAAATGCTGCACATTTGCAGAAAAATTGCCCACAGTGATTTGAACTTGGTGAAAATGTGATATATAATAATAATAACTTTTTCTTCATGACAAACCACTGCTTAAGTGCCTTGTCCACTGAAGTGACTCTTAACTGGTGTTGAATATGTAGAGTAAATACTGTTGTTTTTTTTCGCTTTACAATGTAGAGGGAGCTATCCAGTCCTGCAATGCCACAGCCTATGTAATGAGTGCTGCTCTCAGCCCTGGGGCACTCATAGCACTACTGGTCTGCATGCTCATCCTCATAGGTAAGCATATGGATGTACTCATATGGATGTATGTATGATTCATGGCTACATAGATGGATAAGCAAAAGTTCATTTTTATTGTTTTTTTTGGGGTCATTGCTGACTACTCCTAAGGACCACCAGTAGCATTTTGTTAAAGAGTGGAATGCACCATTAAAACTGCAGGCTGCATTTAAAGACACAACTCCATGTTTTCTGATCATAAAATCATGAAACGATGCATGTCTTTCAATGGATTGTTGACTTTTAGAAGTAATTGACTCATAGAAGAATTGCACATGTAGCAGAAGAGCTACAAAAAATGACATAAAAATAAGATCCATTTTTCATCTTTCATGAGCACATTTTCTGTTGGATATTTTGTTGCTACGTTTATGAGCAGAAAGCTTTTGTTTAATCAGGAACACAGATGATGCCTGGGTTTTGTGAATATCAAGCCACTTTGATCCTCGGAACACAGACTGGGATGGAATGAATGGGAGTGAAGTGGAGGTGGGTTAGAGAGAGCAAACTGGCAAAAGAGCTGTCTCAGCACTTGTATCCCTCTGGAACAGCAGGCTTTAAATAGACAAGTCTTTCCAGACATTCTTAGATTTTTTTATACACAGACACATACACAGATGCACACACTAACGTACGCATGCATGCACTTGCTCATTCTGAAAGACCGAAGAGGTTTGGTATATTCCTGTCTGAAAATTTTATGAGTTAGCTTGCTATTCTTCACCCCCCACTGTATCTCTTAGCATCCCACTCCTCAGTGACAGCGAGAAACTACAGTGCTGTCACAGTGTTTTGTCTCCCCTGCTCATGCCACTGCACATTTTGCATCGTGCACACAGTGAATGATGGATTATGTGACAGTAGGCCGTTTTAACTGCAAGATTGCTATCTATTTCTTTTAAGAGCTTTTCTAATGAGAGTTGTTAAAAGCCTCAGTCTCCATTAACCAAACCATCTACTGTAGTAAGGTTCAAAAGCAGAGCATCATTTATTCATCATGGTTTTAAAAGGCTCGACAAAAATGTTACGTACAAATCTGAGGCAACCTCTGCTGGCTATATAAAACTATTTGCAGTGTATCGTGTTTTCAGTATCCTGGGCTAGATAATTTTCCCTCAAAGGCCTGAGCTGAAAAAAATCTTTGGCCTTTAAACTTGTGGAAAACTAAAATCTGTCCAGAAAAACAGAGTTACATGCTACAAAGAGTTATTTCCCGTGCAGAATGTAGCATTATGCGGAGTGACATGCTAATCATAAATACTGTGATACTTTATCTGCATGCCATTTTCATTTCACTAATGAAATGATGCCACGTTGATTCCAGTTGTGTCAGTGACTTTTATCGGAGCTAAGTCCACGCCACTTTGAGTAACTGCTAGTGATTGATAGAGAATGGACTGATCGTGCTTCATCAAAGCTCCCCAACAGGCTAAGTTAGAGCACTTGGCTTCTGCCAGTCATCATGTGGACAGTAAAATCTCACGGCTGCAGGGGCTGGGATCAAGGGGATGAGCAGTGTTTTCACAACTATCGTGTGGCATGAACAACGAGCAACATGTGGCAGCAATTTCATCTCACTGACTGCACATTGCCCACTTTTCTGTTCCCCTTTTACTAATCACATCGACACAAACACACTTATTGTCGGTGTACTTGTGCATGCTAAGCACACATCCACATGCTTAGAGAAATCTCTTCTCACATATTAACTGCAGTGCAATCCATTCTGTCCATGTGCCATTACTGTGTGCACCTTGGCTTCTGTCTCTCACTCACACACACACACTCCCACTACACACACACTATCTAACCAGCCAGCCAATACTACCTCTCTCCAGAGGCTGGACCACCTCAATTACGTCAATTGTTGGATGATGAGAAAAATGAAAACAAATTTCTGCCTAATTATCTTACAAACGAATAGTCCCTCCATAAGTTCATTTATAGGCCTGATGTGATGAATCCATTCCACTGTGTTGCTGCATCTGCATGCATCCATTCCTATTATCTCCCATCTGTTTGTGATGAACTCCTAGGTGAGGCAACCAGTGCAGTAAATTAACCGTCTTGTCAGGAACGCTTATCGCAACATCTGTACACATGGGGACTAGCTTTGTATGTATAGGAGGCAGCTAAACACAGGTACATACAGTATGCTTCCTACAGAGGTAAATGCTGAATGTATTATGTGTTGTATTAACATTGTCTGCAGCATGCTAATCTCCAGGTTAAATAGGTTTTCAATGACATACACTTTCAGCATCTGTATACCTAATAGGCAGTGCCACTCATATGTTAACAATGAGGAAGGGTTTGTCAGAAGTGAGGTTATCTGATCATCTTTGCTGCACACTGAACTGCCACATAGTTCTTCAACACTGTTTACTGAAGAAGTATGAAGGGGTTCATAATATCAAGTTCTCTTCTTCCTATTACTCTCCTCATTAGTGTGAATTTAGAGTAATTGTCTTAGCGCTTATTTAGTATGCATGGCAGTGTGCACCGCAATTTACAAGAAACCATGACTGTTTCCTCAACCCTCTGGCAATTAATTCACCCCATTCATGGCGGAGGACAATAAACACAATGGTTACAGACACCGCTTTCCCAGTGGAGCCTAGCAAACAATGTAAGTGAAGAACGTTATTATCAAGCAGATATAAAATCCTCATTCAAGATCAGCAAGGCTCTTTGGGCTGGCACAGCTCTTTGGGCAAGGAACACAGGGGGCATTTTCAATCTGCAAGTTATTTTTTAAGCCATTTGCACTAAATGAAGACAATTACCAGGAGCAGCAACAAGTAATTTGTACAGATTATATGCTTGAAACAGACTATATTTTTGTACTTTGCTTAAAAGAAAGAAAAGACTAGGGTAAGGAGATAAAGGCAAAGGTGAAAAATTATGTTTTAAAGGTATATCCTGACTTCCAAGATCACTTTGTCATGCATACTATGTGTTTTAACATGTGAATTTCCTGTCCCCAACATGTAAGTCTTGACATTGATCCAGTTTGACTGTGAAAAGATGGGATCATATCTCATTTTCACAATATATGGATGGGTGTACTGGTGGGTCAGAGCATCAAAGAATGTCCCCATTATAATTGATAGTCTTTTTATCTCTCTGAGCTTGTAGGCATTTGTTTTAGGCAACAGGCTATTTGTCATAGAAGATGCATGGTGTCTACTGGCTAATGATCTAAATGTCCCCTTCACTGGCTTCCCTTTAGAGTAGTTGTTCATTGTCTCTGCTAGAAGGATGAAAAAGGGATTTTGTCTGTGATTAAACAGCGACACAGCCCATAGCTGACCAGCCACAGGGAACCATCCTGCTGCCAATCAAAACTCAATAACTAAGGACAAATATTTTCACCTCTTCCTCTGAGTCCTGTCTACTTCATCACTGAAATTCAATTATAATAAGCCTGATATTTTTATAGGCAATAAAATCAGACAGGCTTACATTTGTGTATAGATGTTTTATCTTTCTATTGCCCAAAAATAACTCAGTGATGTTTGTATTTGAGAGTATTTACCATATACTGTACATCAGTCCCTGTCCATATTCTTATTTGCATATTAATTAATTGATCAAAAAGAAGCTTGATCGCTGTTTATCCATAAGACTATTGTAAGTGGAGTTGTTCATAATTTTTTTCATACACCCCAGTGTGTGTAATTCATTTAATAACTGCCTGTAATGTGTTTTTCATCATCAGTAAAAATGACATGTGATGTTGCTGTGAGTCTGAGACAAATTTGGTGGAGGTTTCAGAGTGAAGGGTGCAGCCCTGAGGAGGGATGATGGAGTCAGAGGGTGGGTGTCTAAGCTATGTGAGACTTGTTTAATCACAAATGTAGACAGTAATTAAAATAACTAAGCTGAAATTAAAGTCTCATTGATTTATCTGTGCATACAGCCTTTGTTTTCCTCTTGTCTCATTAGTATATAACATGATCCATCTCAGTTGTTTTCCGTTTTTAATCCAGGCTTGATTTTCTGTGGTATTTCTTCTTTCTTTTTGTAGGTGGTTGGTTCTGCTTTTAAGTGGTGATGGAATCTCAAAGTCTTAGTTTCACTCCACATGGATGAGTATTGATATACAAATTGGGCTCCATTAGGCCTTTTGAATGATATTTCTGGGCAAGGCAATCAGGACTGTGAAAAAAATCAATACTCATGCATTTGAAATGTAAAACTTTATAATATATTATCTTCTCCTGCTGTACCTTTTCCCTGAAAGGTGAAGTCAAAGTTACAAACTTTCCCATGGAAAATACATGTAAATTCATCATGCACAGTGTGTGGTTGACACGCAGCACCATACATACATATTTAGTACAGTTATTATTTTTTGTGGTACAGTTGTTTTCTTTAGTACAGAATGCCCTGAATCTGTGTTTGGTATGTCATTATTCATAGCAAGACGAAGAGGAATACCAATTTTGTTTGCAAACTCTTTAAACTCAGTCTGACAACTCTGTGTCTACTGTGCAGCAAGAGAGTCAAAGCCACAGATTTCAAAATACTTGCTGTAATGACATAAAATCCTTTAAAAGGTAACCTGTTTTCTTCCTTGCTTTTATCACTTCCTACTGCTCAGGTTGATCTGTCAAATACATATTTAACCTGTATACTTTGTTGTGCCAAATACAAAATGTTACAACAATACAAAATAACAAGTTTTTCTTTCTAAATTTGTTCTGTGTGAGATTTCAGTCTTGGTCTTTCTTTCTTTCTCTTTCTTATTCTGTTTCCTTCTACATTAGTCCTTGTCTTGCTGATCCTCACACTGAAACGTCACAGGAAGGGCCAGAGGATGGCAGAGGATGAGGAGGACATGAGGGATAATGTCATCAAGTACAATGATGAGGGTGGAGGGGAGCAGGACACTCAGGCGTACGACATGAGCGCCCTGAGGAACCTGTATGACTTTCCAGAGGCCAAGAGCTGTGACTCTGGCCCGGACATCCGCTCACTGCCGCAGTGGATACAAGCAAACCGAGGTGGTGGTGCAGAGGGTGCTGCAGCAGCGGCGGCAGATTTCTCCTTATTCAAAGGCTACATCCGAAAAAAGGTAGAACAGGCTGATGCTGACCTGTCAGTGCCACCATATGACTCCTTCCAGACATATGCCTTTGAGGGCACCAGTTCACCAGCACTTTCACTGAGCTCTATCCACACGCTGTCCACAACCTCAGAGCAGGATTTCTCCTACCTCAGCGACTGGGGACCACGTTTCAGGCAACTGGCGGGTTACTATGCTCCAGGAAACCCCGAGGAGGAAGGGTCCTAGCACAGCTTCTCCTTTACAGAGAGACATTTAAACTCCCTCTTCTTTCTCCTTCTTTTCTGCCTCCTCTTCTCACCCTCTGGCACGCTTCTAAGATTGTCAGAGCCAGCACTGTGTACTCCTTAAAGACAGAGCACCACCTCTTTATCTCTTTGAAAGAAACCTCCAAGTGTTAAAGTTTGAACTCAAGTTTTTTACACCCTTCTGTTTGAATTGTGCAAGTTTTCAGACTTCAGATTAATTTTCTGGTGGTAATATGATTTCTTTTTCTCTCCCAAATCTGAAATGAGATTTTATTTTAAAATATGTGACTGTTTTCAGCATTATATAGAAACCATGCCAAGGCAAACTGTCTGACAAATGTATTTATTTAAGGAGGAAATATTTATGTATTTATTTGTTTTTATGTATTTATATATTTATTTACACCATGATCACTATGGTAACTGCAACCATGAGCTCTGCTGACGTGCTAAAGAAAAAAATGAGGGGAGGAGGACATTATATAAAGAATAAGAGACAACATGGAAGAAGATAAGACAGAAGGACTGCAGTTGCAGGGGACTTAACACAATACTGGCACAGAGGTGACATCTGCGTCATATAAAAATTACATTCTGGATAATATTTATATTTATTTTCTATGACCACTTTTGTAAAATAACCAACTTAAGATGGATAAATGAAAAGCAAAAATGCAAAGAGAAAAATGAAACAGATGGTGATAGTGAAAGAACTGCAAAAGAAAAGAGCTGCCAGTTCTGTCTGAATAGTTGACACAGATATACTTTTACTGTATTTTAGTGATATATATGTATATATATACATATATACATATATATATATATATATAGGGGTTTTTGAAGGTCACAAACTGAGGACAATTGTGTGTTGACAGTTTCTTTTCTTATCCTTTCCACCACCAGTTATAAGGCAATAAGGCACAAACCTCAACAGTGATTTAAGACTTAACAAAATGACTGTTTCATGGAATTGGCTAGTTGCCAGCATTGTCCCACAGGGAGCCAACCTTCATTCCAGATTTGTGTGTGAATATGTTCAATTCATTTTGTATCCTGAAACGTTTGATTTTGCATTTGATATTTTGTTTCCTTTGATGGAGGGGAGGGCGGGGGGCTAGTGTCTATTTAAGAGGGATAGGTTTATGGGTACCCACATTGTGTTACCCACTTTCATCATGAGGGTGGCACATGATGAATGGACTGGTCATATCCACCTGATATCCACAACCTATTAATGTTGACTTTAACTTGCAAATGTATGGAAAATTGAAAAAAAAAAGATGAAAACAAATAAATATTTAATTTTTTTGGTAAAAACCTACATTTCTCTGTGTATAATACTAAACTAAGTGAAGAACTCAGCAAGTGAGATCACACAGATAAATTAAATAGACTAATTATTGTTTGCCACTTGTTTGCTGAAGATGTCTCCTGAATTATGAATATTTATGGAACTAGCTTGTGTTTACATCAGGGGTAGATTCAGAGAATAGTCCTAGATGGAAACACACAGACCATATGACAGGACAGAACAAAACAAAGACTCTCCTCTCAGCGTGGCTCCCTCTTGGCTGCCTTCTGCCAAACTACTGTAATTGCCACAGTCACCAGAGGATGCTGAGGCATATAAAGTTGCTTTCATCTTTATGATCTACTGCTAGAATGGCCAGTCAGACAGTGGCTGGGATTCACATTCAATTGCTGTCATATGGGTTTTAAAAGAAAATGCCAGCTTTTTTTCTGTGACTAATACTGTATCAACTGATTGTTTGCTGAGAGCTGATATTGAACTGTGTTTCAAGCATAAATTATCCATCACTGCTAAACAAAAAAAGCTCTTGCCATACTTCTAGTGTTTGGTTACAGAGCTGAAGTAGCAGCAACTTGAAGAAAAAATAAAAAAATAAAATAAATATATATATATATATATATATATAACTTCAGCAGTGCCACTCCTGTTGCTACAATTAACAGCACAAATGAACTTATGTGTATTGCAGTTGCAGCATTTCAGTGTTTTATTTATTATTAAATATTTAAGAGACCATATTTAAGCTGTGTAATTGCCCAAGGAATAAGAAGTAATTAGCCAGGTTAAAGTTAAATTTAAATAGACTTTGCAATTTGGATCACATTTTACATTACTGCCTTTATCAATATGCAGCATTTTCTGCACTGTAGCTTATTGACCTATACTGCTTCATTGTATGTATTTATTCCTGTATCTGTGCCAAGGGGTGATGTGGCTATTCATAATTAATCATAGCCTTTAGCCCAACAGCATTTGCTAACTGACAACCAAATATCGTGGTCTGGATAGATATGTACAAATGTAGGTCACTGTGTGTGCTTGACTTGTACAGTCGAAAAAGAAACTCCATGTCATCCAGAAGGCCATAGTTCATATGGCTTATACTGTGAAAGCTGAGGTTAAAGTGTGAGCACATATTTAGGGGAAGAAAGCTCCCCTGTGCCACTTCAATTTTGCTTTCCCTGTAAACAAGTCTTTCATTTATCTTCCATCATAGTCAGAGAAAATTTCATTCCTTAGTGATGACCTGCACATGTGCACATATGAATGGGTTGCCATTAATCAGAACATTTCCCCTCAGCTCCAAGGGCAACATGAGGACCATCATTAGTTATGCAAATAGACGTTTTGTGATTGACAGTTCTCCAGGGGGATAGCTTTATGCGCATTAAATATCCTCTTCTCTTCTCTCTTTTCTTGGCTGGGTAATGACAATTGATTAAATGTTGGGGGGAAATATGAATTCGCAGTACAGAAAATATCAATCATATAATAGCCTAATAGCTGAGTGGCATTTAGTTTTCAGACACACTCAAAACAAAGCTTATACCTTCACCAGGGTAACAACAAATCCATTTAATTAAAATACACTGCATAAGCAAACCTGACTTTACCACAACAAATGCAAATGCAGCACTCTGACAAGCTAAACTACTAAAGTGAGATGACTATTATGGTTAGATGGCAATTGACTCTCTACAAAAGCTCTACTCATGTAGAGAATTGTGTTAGCATGTGTTTTATTCACAAAGTGACATGCCCTGACAAGCACCTCATTCAAAGTTTGGATAATGACAGTGACCTTTTTGTTGTTGTTTTTCTGAAGTACATTACTTGGGCCTATGAGGATTATTCCATTTATTTCAGACAAAAATAAATAAACAACTCAGAAAATAAAGAACCTGAGGTGCTTGAAAATCAAATGACCCAATCTTGTGAGGTAAAATATAAAAACAAAGTCAAGTCTGCACTTATATAGTGCTTTTCTACCTTAGTGGTACTAAGGTACCTAAGTGCTTTTACACTGCTTCTCATTTACCTATTTTCACACACAAGCACACACACACTGATGGCAGAGCTGCTATGCAGCTGACCTGACACACCAGGCAATTTGGGGTTCGGCTTCTGGCCCAAGGACACTTTGACATATGACATGAGCAGCTGAGAATCGAACTACTGGTCCCAGGATTGGTAGACGACCCCTAATACACAGTTGCCCCATTCATGTCATTCATGTTCTAAACATTTATCCTGTTTAGGGTTTCAGCAGGGCAAGAGCCACAACCAGCCTGATTTGGACAAGAGGAATGAGGAAGGCTGCACTCTGGACAGGTATCACAGAGACAACACAAATACACAGACCCTTGAGCAATGAAGAGTTTACTTTTCATCTAACCTGCTTGGCTTTGGACTGTGGAAGAAAATCCACAAAGGAAAGTGTATAACATGAAAAACTCCAGGGAAAGGTGCTGGGGTTCAGGCAATAGTGCCACCATCAAATAAAAAAACACATCTACAAAAAAAGGTTTAAGACATTAAGATGATATTGATTTTGCTATTACTTGAGCTCCTCAGGCAGGCTGTTTGAAATCACAGAGGCCCTGATGGAAAAAGCCCCTTCCTTTAATTATAAATGTAGGATCAACCAGAAGGCCCCTGCTGGAGGAACAAAGGCTGTGTACTAGCTCACAGAAGGATAAATAAAATGTTTGCTGTATAGCCAGGGGCTAGAGCTAACCAGGCAATTTAAGTTAGAGTGATGATTTGGCTTTTTTGTAAGCTGGCGACACGAAAGAAATTTCTGATTTACTATATATTCCAATAAAGAGACTTACAATAGACTAAACACAAGGTCTGAAAAAGGCCAAAAATGTTTTTAGAGAATAATTGCTGTTTTACTCTTTTGGTTTATTGGTCTGAGTGGTTGAATGTTTTTGTCTTTCATAACTCTCTCAGATAAAACCACACTCTGTGTAACGTCTAATTCACAAGTTCCCAAAATGGTCCTTACTTCTGCCTAAGTAAGCAAAGGTCAGGTGTCATAAGTCAAGTCAAATGAACTAATTGTTTCCGTGTCCATATTAACCTGTCTCTGCTAAATGCACATTAATAGTTGAGATCTTTCATTTGTAACTGCCATTGACATTAAAGTCAGTTGGTATTTTAGTAAATTGCTTTATTAAATAAGAATTAATTATTTACTAGATAATTAAAGGTAGGAGATTAAACTAAAATCTCTCCTTCAATTTGTCTGGCTTTTGCTTGTGTGACATGCATTTACCATAAATAAACCCAATTTACATTTTTATTTACACTATATTTTGCTTTCTTTGTTTTCTTTTTTGGGTGTGGTGCTCTCAATTACAGGGCCCTGTTCCAGGAAGCAGGTTTAACAAACTCTCAACTGATCCCTGATCTATGAGATGATTAACCCTGAGACAGTTCCAGAAAAGCTGATCAGAGTCAGTTGATTAGTTTGTTCACTGTTTGTTCAAACTCAGATTCTACAATTCACCATGGCAACAGTTAAATAAAGAGCAGAGCTGCCATTTTATTCCAGTGAATTAATAAATATGAATGTGTGACATTAATGCACATTTATTTTTGCTGTAAAAAACAAAACAGCAGTGAAAGAGTCTGAGTTAGAGAAAGAGTCCATAAGTTTTGACATTGTTAGATTGTAGATCAGTGCTATACATTCATTTATTATTTAGCAGACTTAGCATATCGATAAATCACATAGGTCTAAATATTCAGCAGTAATCTGAATTAGACAAAGTGGCAGGAGACAGACTGTGAAATCAAACATATACATTTATTTATAGACCTCTCTTGCTAATTTTAACAATTTAAGAATCTTGTTCACCATTTTATGCCATATTTTGACTTAAACTGAAACACAGTATCTGCAATGCTGTAAAAAAAAAAAAATGCAGCAAACTTACTTTTAAAGTCCAGTTTTTAAATTGTCAAGTCAGCTGCAATACACGCAGCCTCTTATAAATATTTATATAATATGATATAACTATGATATGAACATTTCATCAGTGCAACAAATTACACCATGAGAAATTATTCTTCATAGATTAGTTCTCAAGTTTTTTGTTTTTTTTTATGTACAGTGATTACAGTAATGTAGCCTACAGTAAATGTTTTATTGTGGGGGTACTGAGTCACAGTTATCCTAATATCCTTAAGATACAAAAATTTTATTCTGAACTGAGGGTTGATTTTTAATACTGATATTTTTTATGTGAAGACAGAGAGCAATCTCTTTCTTTACACCGCCGACAGATTGGTCATAACAGCGGTAATGTTAGTGTATATAGGACCTGGGGAACAAACTAATAGGCTACTATCCAATTGGGATTTCAATATTTTTCTCTGAACTCAGAGGTTCCCTCAGCTCAGGGTTAACAAAGTTAGTTTTCACTAAATGTACTTTCTAGGATTATCCCGGGTGCAAATAAAGGCTTTGTGCTCTACCAGGTGTTGTCAATTTTTACTTTACCAAGTGGGATTTGTGGGAGGGATGAAGCCATTAGTTCGCTTTCTTTCTAATTTAGATTTTCTTTTTTTTCCTTCTAGCCTGAATAAAATGAGTCATTATGGAATTAAATCTAAAAATGAAAAAAAAAAAAAGTGGTCAGCCTCTGTAAATGTTGTTTTTTTATAAGCCCTGCTAATGTAGTTTTGCCCATGTATTTAAAGGTGTTTTCCCCCTTGCCAGGGCTTTTGTGTGTACACTTGTTACTTTGCACAGTGAGGCAGGAGAGCTTGCGCACACACACACACACATACACACACGGTGTAATGATTGCTAAAATGGTACACATAATTAAGGGTATAATGATAGATATTTTATTTATCCCCCTGGAGAAATTCTTTGTGGACAGGCTGCCCCTTTGAGGTGCCAAGGGTTCAATTCAATTCAATTCATCTTTATTTGTATAGCGCCAAATCATAACAAAGATCATCTCAAGGCACTTTACATAG
>JAUMHL010000025.1:19093040-19116506 GCA_032362345.1 Sandelia bainsii
CAAACAACACAACGTGTAACAGAACGATCAGTATCGGCAACAGGAAGTGACGCAATACGCCTACCGTCAATCAGCCCAGGGTTGATTGACGGTTCAGGGTTCAGCGTCTTGTCCAAGAACACTACAACATGTGGCCAGAAACTAGTGGATAACCAGGAAGCCAACCACCAACCCTGGGGTTTGTAGAATACTGCTGAATGCCCTACCTACTGCGCCACGGTCGTATTGCAGGGATTATTCCTGTGGCCCTCAAGGTGTTAATTGGTTGTATAACCCACTAACTAATATTGCACCTTAAAGATAGTTCTGTAACCATGCAGGTGAAGATTGTACCAAAAGCTGCTTCTGGTATTTGCTGTGTAGCAGTCAATTTAAAGTGTGTAAACCTGATTTAGAGGTCAATAGTGATTCATATAACTCACTGGGCATTGGTAGTGTAGCAGACAATTGATTTGCCATGCTCTCTTTGTTAGTACATTTGGGTCTGCCTCTACAGCATCTTTGTCAGCTTAAATAAAGGAGGACCTTTCATTGAGGCCTTACTAAACAACATGGAGAACTTTAGCTCTTGACATGCAGCTTGTGTGAGCGCTGTGAAGTGGATTATTTCACAGGTGTTACTGTAGATGCATGTGGAAAAAAGTAGTGTCATTTTTACATATTGCTAAAATGCAAGAATATGAGACAGGAAACCATCAGTGTTTCTTGCACTGCTTCTCACAGTATGAGAAAACTGTGAGAAAGACAGTGAGAAAGACTTTATCTTATCCATATATTGATTTATCTAGAACTATTAGGAAATTCAGTGAAATAAATGTTCTTTTTAACCAGATTTTGTAAAAGCTACTTTCCATATGCAATTCTATTCTTCAGTGTTATTTTGATAGGTAAAACAAAATAATGTGTCACAGTCTATTAATACAGTAATAAAGATTATTTATATTTATACATACAATTATGGAAAAGAAAACTACATTTTAAGATTTTATTCCCTTTCAATATTGCAATTCCCAGCTGAAATGTTGTGATGACACATCTCATATCTGCTTAAAATTTTAAATGGACGCCTTGTTCTTCCTAATTGTTACTGGATTTTTTGTAAGCAGGAGACCTGTCTTCTCTCTTCAGATATTTTTTAAGGCTAGGGTGGCTCTTGCCCTGCTGCAATCCCTGCAACCTTCTATTTTCTGACAAACCAGCAAAATCCTCTGAAGTGTGAGAAATAAAGCTGACAATCTAACTGCCCAGTTTAAACAGTTGAAAGTTGGCTTGATTCACTCTCAAATCACTTTGTAGATGCCCTTGAGACCATATTTCTGTGGCCTTGCACTTACTAAGGCTCTGCCAGAATTGTTAGATGATGCCTCCTTCCCTAAGAACATCACTCCACCTGAGCTGACATCAACTGTCATCACATCTACCCTAAATGTTTTCAAAAATTTCTCATGTCACTTAACAGGAGCCCCCTCGAGGCACCAACCTTTAAAAAATGAAATGAAATAAAATGTCACGTTCAAAAAGCTGACAACAAAAGGCTACTTTTGTTTGCCCTTCCAACCCCATGCAGCATGAACATGTCCTGTCCGGATTCTAAGCTGGTGTCTGCAACACAGAGAGCATACAAATTTAGCTTAATTGAGCCATTTAACCAGCACCTATGCCAATGAAACATGATGTATAGACCCATATGTACCTGTCAAAAGTTTTCTTATTGAACATGGGGTAATGTTCACATTCGATTTATGGATCAGTTAATGGGTGTCCAGGCAGTTGAGCTCTCTACTGGGAGTTATTTCAAGCATGAGCATCTTTTCCCACATGGAGGTAGACTGAGCCTCTATAGGAAGACACAGAGCATATATTACTGCATGCAGATGTGTCTTTCTATCTTCCACAAGTTCTTAACCTGGTTGGGTCAATTATTGTTTAATTGCAGGTCTTACTTCAGCTCAGAGTTGGCAAAGTAGCAAATTCATCAAGGCAGAGCTGTCCTATTGCGTTGCTCAAAAATTGTTTTTGGTGCCAGTGCTTTTTGTAGAATCACTCTGTGAATTGTAAATCAGTTTTGGGGGTATTATTTATTATGTGTGAATACTAAATTGGTTTTGCACTACCTCCCTCTTGATTGCATATTCAAACATTTATAGTGGCCCTACAGACATGAACTACCATGCAACAATGACCAATCACTTGAATCGCCAGTCAACATGCTATAACAATACTAGATCAGCTCCAGTAAGTGGTAACTGAACAGAGATAAACAGGCTAGTACTGCCAGTTAGATGTGCTCGCCAGCACTTTTCACACTAATGCTAAAACGGGCCATAAAATGGCATTTGGCACAACAGATGCTGTGAAGATAAAGGAAGGCTAATGTACAGGTTATGTGACTCACTTTCTTGTTTCATAAATGAGCACTGTGCTGTCAAAAATGTGCCACGACTTTGTAAATAGAGCTTTCGCAAATGATGTTACAGATGTTAAAAGGTAATCTCAATAAAATGGCTTGACTATGTGAAGAGGCTTGTACAAACTCATAATGTAATAACTGTGCATGATAGAAATTAATTCATGTGTCTCATCATCATAACTAATCATTTCAGTGGTTAAACAATCAACACATCCTTCAATTAGAGAAAGAATAAATCCTGTTTAATGGAAATAAATTGTAATATACTAAATGGCAGAACAGGGGCTCATTGGCTCACAACTGGACAGCAGGAACATTTCTGTGAGGCGTTAACATGTTTTTTCCTTGTGTGAGTGTGGGTTTACATTCTAAAGACATGCAACTTAGTAAAACTGAATACTACTGGCTTTGGTTGTCTGCCTATACTGAATGTGTTAGCTCTGTGATAGACTGGAAACCTGTATACATTCTTGATACAAGGTTGAGTCATTTGTAAACTAACAACACCAAAGACGTGAGAGGTATGCTAATGTCAATAGCAAGCTAACACGATAATTGTGACTAGCATTACAACTGCCCAAAACCCCACCTCAGAAAATTTAGACCTAATATCAGGAGAAGCCACTGGAATGTTTAAGGAATAGTTAGACTTTTGGGAAATTTGTTATTGTTTTCACCAATTAGCCTTCATAGGGAATCCAAACCTACTGTCAGCAGCCAGTTAACTTAGTACAAAAACTGGAAAAAGGTGAAATGGCTCCATCTAATGACAACAGAATTTGCCTATTAGAGCCTCCAAAGTTCACCATTTAACATATTGCTTGTTTAAACTATACAAAAACAGAGTAGTAAAACAGAAACGTTTGGTCTTTTGACAAGAAACTGAGTAAGATTATTTCTAAAACTATAACTTTCAGTGATTTCGATTTATCATATTTTATTTGTTCAGTTAATTTTTCAATCTCATTGAAAAATATTGAATACTGTTTGAAATGTGACCATTAGTTGGAATAAGGTGATATCATGTACTTCAATGCACTAATTAACTTCTAATTTCTGCAGGAGTTTAGCATCATTTAAACTTAAATTAGGTGACGCTGGTGGGCTATTTGTAAATCAGACTTAAACTACACCTACAGAGTTCCAGTGAAGCACATTAACTTGCAATAATTTAAAATGTGCATATGTTTTTTTCATGCCTGCCTACATGAATGTATGAAGCCACCTATGCTATGTGATATGGTGTGCAATGCTATAAGAATTTTTTACACCTCTACTCACCTTCGACATTTCAGAAATGAGGAGAGGAGGCAGACATGAAGACTTTGCCTTCATACATTATTAACATAGAAGCAGAAGCAGGAGAGAGACCCTGATGGCTAGAAACAGCAGCAAGTCTCTAGATGGCAAACTTAAAAGATGCTTCATGTGCAGTAATTTCTCATTGATTATGACAGCATATTCTACTTGTTGAGTATGAGTCATGTGCAGTCAAGCCCACTGATTTGTCTTTTTTGTCTGTAAATAAGCAGCCAGTGGCAGTTACTGTGTCTGAAAATGCATGTGATCAAACATAGTTTGCAGCTAAACTAATTTAACTACTTTTGAGTTAACTAATGGACACTTCAAATCCCACTTCCCCTATGTCTATCATACTTGTCAACATTTGGGAGATCTTAGGCCCAGATGTATCGGAATCAAAAGCGATCACACACCTCAGAGTGGTTCCCAGAACAGAGATATTACAAATAACCGAATCATTAGATGAGATTCTTTGTTGAAGGTTGCCAAGCACTACCATGACAATAGAAATGTAATTAGTAATAACACCTAGAAAGTGGAGGCTGTCACAAGGGTTAGCAACATTTTAATTTCCTTTTTTAACACCAGTGAATAGACTATTTGTGGTGTTATGAGGCTCACTGTGGCTTTAAATGATCCTTTATAGCTTTGTCGAATGAAATAATGCCAACCGCCTATCTAAGTATTTTTGTATGTGCTCAAATTATGGGTTTATTGAAGCTGTATAATTGCATTTTATTGTTTCTTTCACCTCTCCCTCCCTCTTGTGGCTCATACTCCATCCACCCTCAGAGGAAAGTGCTTTTTATTTTTATTTTACTTCTGTACAGTAAATTTGATCTCCTTTAATTATGCAAATCAATTTAATTTCAACTAAAACCTGGAGAGGGCAAGTGAGAGAGACTTAGCAAGAGAGGAAGATGAATTAGAAAAAAGAAATGAAAAGGAAATAAAACAAAATGCATTTGGAATGAATCAGTATTAGCATTAGATTCTTCTTGGATCTAATTTAAATAGATTAAACCGTCCATTTTTTTCCTGTCTGGCCTTTTTATCCGTGAAGCATTCCAAGTTGATTTAGGTTGACACCTGTTTTGCCCTAAAACAACTGCACTCCTTGCCCAACGTTGGAGGGTGAGAGACAGATGGAGCTTTAGGATACTGTCACTGTCTTAGTGATTACCCTTTCTGTCTTGTATAGTAAGTCAACATTATGAATCTTACCAGAGAGAGTAGCAGTATCAGCCAACTCTAAAAGCCAATTACTTTCTGAATGATCTAGCTCATGTAATATTTACAGCAATATAGGAGGTTCTACTTACTTCAAGTCCATGAAATTGTGATGTTGAAATAATGAAATTATCATCTTACATTTTCAGTATTGCTCTGATCAAATGTGGCCACAGTCCAGTATAACAGAAAATATTTCCAAGCAGCACAAAGATCAAACATATCTTTTTTCAATATTTTATTTTGAAAGGATGTTTCATCAATTTTATTTTTCCATTTTGCATTTTGACGAGTTTTGAATTTGCTTTGATGTTCATTTATTACAGAGCACACATGTTAACACAGTCTGACACATTTAGCTACCACTGGAAATTTCCTCTAAATTGCTGCTTTTTTTCTCCTACACCTTTTACAAATTTAATTACTATTACCAAAGAGCTCACAATCAAGCAGCTTTATAAGTGATGTGAAGGCAACAGGCCAGACCCCATGGAGAGAAGGTTGCAGCCCTACTCCACATGGAACTATCCAATGATTGTGTATGTGCTTTAATGTGCTTGTGTGTTCGAAGTGTGTATTTTGTATTTGTGTATGCGGCCAGACAGATGCTGGGGTGTGAACAAGCTGTCTCAGCTGCCTAGTCCTTGCCCATGCCAACCAAATGCCTACTTGAAACACACATACATTCCTCACACACACGATGGCACAATGAACGCCATTGGCAAGGTTATTACTCAGTCTCATGTGTCCTCACAAGCTCCTCTCTTTTCTACGTTTTGATCTATTCTCTTCTTTATTTGAAAAATAATGAGGACGTCATTGCAGATACATCAAAAAGGTCCACTGTCATCTATATGAGTGTGGGAGGATTTGTATTTTAGTGCATATTTGAATAAAATAAAAACAGGGTAAGTGCACACTTACATCTGACATTTGGCATTCATTTCAGGATTCCATCAAACACTACACCAAACGCACCAGCTTCCAAAATTATTACTGCATTGAATCGAGCCATGACAAAAAATTGAAAATTGCTAGAATACACTTCACAAATATGTGAGCAGCAATTGCATGCAAATGTATGAAGATTCCAGTTCCAGTTGTCTTGTGATATTATTCTGCGCAATTTTGTCCTAGAGTCACCTAATGCTGATTAAAAATGCTATTTGACCTATAAAATGCCAAGTGGTTTGTCGCCAGGACATATTGTACATGAAATGTGTTTATAGTATTTGTGGCCTCAGTTTCAGCCAAGAAAATTCTGCCAACTCTTGTTTCTTGGCTTTTACTTGACATGCTTTTCTACTCAGGGCTTTTAAGCCATATTTTCAGAAGTAGAATGTTGTGCTTCCTGAAAGAGGTGAGGGGCTCTGTGGTTGAAATGTGTGTTGTAAATCCTGTTTGGCTCCTGTTGTGACCTTGTTTGACTTACAGCATATAAGGCCTTACAAAGTATCAGTGCAGTATCAGCTGCAGACTCAGATGAAAAGGGTCAAATCTGGAGAAAGTAGCAATTGTTGGACAAAATCTGTTCAAACTGATTCCCAATGAAAAAAATTTTCACCTGTAAAACACTTCTTTTACAATGACAAAAATGCAAAATGTACTTGTGAACTATAATTATTAATTTCTCTCTATCAGGAGACTGGAAATAATGATGATGATAATAATAATAATAATGATAAATGGCAAAGATACAGTTTGATGCCCTGTCAACAATCATTCTGAACATTTTAAGTTCATAAAACATGGCATCATCCATAGCAACATGATGAACCCCACCACTTTTCTTAGTGTAAAAGTTTTTAAATGTCAACAGGTCTAAAGACGAAACTTTTAGTGACATTTACAGTACTGTAGGAGGGCTCCACAGGATCCTAGGAGACTAGTGACCAATACGAAGACAAGTGCACAATGGAAATTTTTAAACAATGTTACATATCTGAATCAGACTTTTTCACCTTTGAATTAACAAACATGCCTCTTAAAATGTGCTAATAAACACATCATAAAAGGTCATTCTTTTTAAGCATCAGATTTACAGCTTGTCTTTTAAAATATACAATTTACATTAATCAAGCAAAATAGCATAATGTCTGACTAAACCGAGTTGCACAGTCAGGATGGCTCAGTTAGTAATGATGACACAGCCTCTGCAGTTCTTGACAAAATCTGTCCTTCAATGTGATGCTGATGTCAACAAAACGATGCAGACTCTGGTGGAAATGAGGGCAGTTTCAACATTCTGCTTTTCCTTGTGATTTATTTGACTTGTGATGAAAAGTTTTCCAGTCTTTGCATGAAATTAGAGCTATGGCTGGAGTTTCAGGATGACCAAAAAAAATAAAGCATGCTGCCACTTACTAGTCTTGTCTTTATGTTGACAAAAGCACTCCATTCTTACCCACTTTTCGAAGTCAGCATCCTGAGCTAATCACAAACTTAAGCCTGGAAATTCCTGAAGAGCCCAGTGAGTCACTACCTGCTGTTCATATCACTGTCATGTGCACAGAAATGACAGTGTACTGGTAGCACCATGAAAATGGTATTTCAGCGAAAGAGTAAATGCCCAAACAGATGTTGACTATCTGAAAATGGCAGTGGCATTTCCCTCACAGCCCTCGAACAAGATGATGCTTTGTCCTCTTGCTGGCTTAGACAACAGCAGTGTAGAGGTTGTTGCACACAGTACTTGAGCTTTGGCCGGTGGAACAGATAGTCAAAGAGACACATCTAGCTAACCACTTGCTATTTTATGGAGAATGGTATGCCCTACCATGCATCAAGTCTGACTAGTGTCTGGACTATATGCATATAATGCCTCATCCACATACAGATTCAACAGTAGCAGACTGTTTCTCTCTCATACATCTGATGTTTCTGCCGTGTTTAATGTTAGGCAGATTTTGTTACCTTCAGAGAGAGCGAGGCTACTCATTTCCAGTCTCTTACCTGCTGCTGTCTGTGGCCTTAGAGTATATTTAATGGACAAACATGAGTGTACCATTGTTCTCATCTAACTCTCTAGACAAAAACATAGAAATCTTCACAAAATGGTTCTGACCGATTTCACAGTCTCAGATTTTGAGTCTGGGAAATTGTTGCCATCGTGTGTATTGATATTCACTTCTCAGTGAATGGTTTCCTGTCACTTCCCCACTGTTTGAGTCAGGCACAACTCCAGGTTTAATTTGTCATTTTAATGCCACAGAAAAGTTACTAAACTCTTTAAGCTAGACTTTTCTTATAGAACAGTACTGTGTGTGTGTGTGTGTGTGTGTGTTAAGATAAACTTATCGACCACTTGTACTGTATGTATCTACTGCATTATGACATGCTGACTTTCCATTCTTTATAAAAAGTCATACTGAAGTTTATTTGTGAAAATATGGAAGAAGTTTTATTAATTTTTACATATAATAAAAAAAATTAACTTCTCAGGTCACCTTCTTTGTCCTTCTGTTCCTTGTGCTGGGACAAAACCACTCATGCCCCTGGAACTTACTATTTAATCCAGTGTAAATTCAACAAGGCATTTTCATTATGCACACAATCAGCATATACAGTATGTGCCCTTTGCTGAGTAAGCTGCTAGTGTGGGAAAGCAGATATGCCACAGAATTAATTATCAGTGTTTGTACATCATTAATTTTTATTAAAGCCAGTTGCAAGTGTGAGTGAGATGGTGCTCTATGATAAAACAGAAACACATCATTAGGCCTTTCTATGTCCAGAGAGAGAGGTAGATGCTTTCAAAAAGCTAAAAATGAAATAATGGTCTCTAATCAATGTCTTGTAGTGTAAAGACATCTGCTGAATTATTCCGAATTGAGACATAATGATGTCTGGAAACAGACTCTGACTCAGATAGAGTGGACCTTTTAGATTCAGCACAGGCAATCAATAATATGCTTGTCAAAATGGACGGGTTGGTTAAATTATGGACCAATCATTACCATAAACTGCATGGGTCATTAGCCACTATCCTCCATATCATTTCATTAATTTAAAATGCTGCAATTGGTACATGTATCTAGTGTGGGGAGATACATCTTGTTTGAGAGATGTATGAGCACAATCAACAGCCTGCGTATTCAGTGTAACTGACTTTGATTTGTATAAATATTCCTTCTAATTATAGTCTGTGTAGGACTGACCACTTACATACCACATATGACCACATAAAGTGAGAATATATCAAAAGTCTATTACTGTTCCTGTGAACTATGAAAGAAGCTGATTTATAATGCAAACAAGTTTCTTTACGGTGCAGGAATTTATAGCAGTATGAAAGCTAAACTATAGCCAAGATTACATGTATTGAATAACTGTGCTACAAATGCAGGTATATGAAATACAGTCAAATATTCTTCTACCACAGCACTACAGACATTTACCTCCAGCATTCAGTATCACCATTATTGTATTTGTAGTCACATGGGCCTGTAATTGGCATGATAAGTGCAAATAAGTGCAATTACCAATAAGCATGGTAATTGTCTCTCTTCTCTCTTCCCACTCTCCCTATCCCACTCTGTTTCTCTCTCTCTCTCTCTCTCTCTCTCTCTTTCACTTCCCTAATGATCCTCTCATTCTGGTAGACAGATCTGCTGCAGATTAGAATCTAGGGCCACGATGGCAGCAGAAATAAATAATGGTCATTAGCGTGCGTTCAGCTAACACAGCATGGGAAAGTCACTTGCTCCCCCCCCCGTGTCCATGGCTCCCTGGATTCTCTGCTTTTTTGTACTTTTTTTTTTTTTTTAATGAGATTTATAGAACAGTAAAAATAGGCTTGTGAATCTGATTTATCACAACAAAACTCTCACTGGCTGGATCCCTCTGCCACAGTGCCCATGGTCCTCTCAGGAGAGCTTCACCTGGCATCCAGGCACAAGCCACTCCATCTCTGCCTCCCTCTCTGTTTTTATGGTTTTGTGGTGCCGAGCTAATTCAAGTCCAATTTCTGAAAAGCACTCTGTTATACTATGAACTGAGTCTCCAAAGAGGGCACAAGGGAGGAAGTTTCTGCTTGACAGGACGTTATAATATATTAGAACAGTGTTTGGCAACAAGCATTGTAACTGTTAAATTTCGATAATGTCAATAAATACCATTTCACATTTTGCTGTTTACAAGAATGATCTGTATTTAATAAAGCATGATCTGGGAATTGTCTGTAGGACGCTGTAGAGTAAACCTTTCTGAATTGTATCATAATATTTTAGCTGAAAGTTAGACTGTCTTTTGTATATTTGAGTGAAATAACAAAAAAGATCAAGTAAGACACAAATTATTAATCTACACTTGTTTTTATTATAAGCTTTGTTTCTAATACACACATGTGCTTATGTGTGAAAGTGCAATAGATTGGAAGAAAACTTATTTGCACTTTAATACAACACTTCAGCTATGGCCAGTGGAATTGATAAAGCTACAGTGACATCAAGCTTTTCCAGTAGTATTATGTGAGACATGAATCTTTTATGAACAGGCAGAAAGAGCAAAAGAAAACATTATTGTAACTATACTGACCCAGAGTCAAAGTGTGAAAGACAGATTTGTGACCGTTTTGGAGTGAACAACACAACAGCTTCAGAAAAGATGGTACTCAGTGTGTTGACCTGACTATCAGCTGGTGTGTTCATTCAGTCTAGAAAAAGGTATTTATTTGGTTTCCCTAGCAACGCATTGGTATGTCTTCATGCAATAATTTAACTTAATAGATTTTATTGCGAAAACTATCATGAGTGATTAGAGTGATGTACAAAACAGACACCAAATTACACACTGAGAAAACAGAGCTCATCACAAAAACTGTGAAACAAATTGTGATTTTAATGGAGTCAGTCAGGACATGTGAAAATAGTAGTAAATACAGGATGGCTGTCAACCCATATAAGGAACATATTTAACAATCATTACTGTCAAATTACTTATGTGATACCTTTGTAGCTCCTAATAAATGTAAATAGAATACTAAAGGTGCCAGAAAGTGTCAAAAAAGACCATATGTTCTATGTGTCGTGTGGCTTAAGCCCTCTACATGCCTCTCACAGCTGTTGGAATGAGATGTGGCATGATATTTCACACATTCACAGTGGCATAATTACACCATGTGTGCAGGCTTGGTGAGTGTCTCTCAAAATTTGAAACATCTCTGTTTGTGGATGTGCCAACTGCACACACAGATGATTATTGGTGACTGATTGTCAGCATGAGCTCCACTCAATCCCTGCTCCGTCAGGAAACAGCACCAGAAACCAGTGGGAAAGCCAGGGTTTACACAGTGTTTCTTATGGGTATTTTTTTGTTTTGTTTTGATTTTGTATATACAATAGACTTTCACTATCTGTACAGTGATGACTATCACATCACCATATAGATGGTGAATGTGTATATATCAAATGAAATGTCATTTAGTATATGTACTCAGAAATCAACTCAGTTTGAATCAGTTTCTCAGTGCCACTTTTAGTATTTCATCAGCACTGTGCAAAAGCAAAAAGAGGATCTTTACATGACAGTAGTCACAAATGTAAAAGATTTGTTCCAGCATGTTTCAGCCCCTATTATTCTCACTATTCTTACTTACATTTGGGAGGATACACATGGTGGAAGTGGTTTTCACATAGACCTTTAGTCATTACACCATCTGCAATTACAAGGTAATCTAAAAGCTTTGAGAAAGGCAGGAAGAACAGTAGGCAGAGACTGTGACCCTGTTTGTGTGTATACTGAACTGATGGATCTATTGTTCCTTGAAATTACATAATACCATTGTTCAAAATTGCGATAATGATTTATTGATATTAAAATACATGCATCATCATTAATATTTGTGTACCAATCTTACCGAGCTTCAATAATCTTTCACACACAAGTTCTAAACACTATTTGCTGTGAAAGTAATTGTTCGGCTAATTTGGGACTTGAAAAGGAAAAGCTGTATGTCACTACACAACAAGCTATGTGCACAGTACTCTAGTCACATACTGACCCAAGAGAGCGTAGCAAGGATCAATGACTGTGATAATACAGCTGGTCTCCCGGCAACAAGGAGGCAGCTCTCTTTTACTAGATAGAAGCCAGAGGATGAAAATATATTAACTAAATTAATTGAAAAGACCCCCAAAAAACAAGGGATTGAGAGATATGTATGCAGGCCCTCCTGTGGGGAGATGTATTGAGAAAACAAGGGAGAGAAACAAATTTTCTCTCACTTATGTATCAGGCTATTGTTCTATGGACAGTTTCATATAACACTGGAAGCTTGGGACTCACTTGTACGTGGAATCACTTCAGATTAGACCTTTTTTGCTTTGTGATAATAATATTTTGCTTGTTCATTAGTTATACTGCAAAACACTTCCTTTATATTAAGCCACACATATTTTGAATAAATTGCAAAGTAATGTTGCAAAAACATTTTATTATTATTAATCATACCAATAATAATAATAATAATAATAATAAAAGTAAATTGTATTTACACTGAAATCTATTAATTTTGTTACATGTTGCCTTACTACCGTGAATCATGAATTGTTATACCTTGTCAAATGCACACTGGCCCATTATTTTATTTATTTATTATTAACGTTTTCGTTATTTCCTGCAACATTAAGCCATACAACAGCGCTTCTAGCTACTTGACATCCAATGAAAATAATTGTTTTAGATGTGTTACGGTGTTAGATTGTATCTCTCTGCAAACCCACATGCATGCCTCCCCATTTACTTGAAATTGGCTTACCAATACTTAAGAGACTGATTTCTGGCATGCTGGGTATTGACTGTGGGCAAATGTCCAATTGACCAGACCAGTGAGTTGAGCTGTACCTAATGAAGGGGGGTAGCCTCTGCTGAAGTCAACAGAAAAACAAACTAACATCAGAAAACAACAACAACAAAACATCTGTTGTAATTTAAAAGAAAATTGTGAGATGTTTGGTTAATTGAGAGTGAAGACAATTGAACTGACAACACATTAAATTTCTTAAGATAAGTAAAATCATGTGGAGAGCTTTTCCCTAAAAGTACAGTGTCTATAACAAGTTTTCACCTTTTGTTTTTTCAGAACATTGAATTGTGGTCAATTTAATTTGGTTCCTCTGACAAAAATTAAAGAGAAAAAGTAAAGACTTTTTCATGTCAAAGTGAAAACAGATCTCTACAAAGTAAAATAAATGTAAATAAAAATATTGAAATGAAAATAGATGATTGCATTAGTATTGATCTTAGTGATTTTATAAGTCACACAGAAGGTATCTCTCAAGTCAACTGAAATAAGGTTCTGTGGTCTGATGAGACCAGGGTTAAACCTCTGGCCATCCAATGAGACTCTATGGCAAATGAATAACCCAGCCAGTAGTTGCAATATTCACGTTCTCTTCTGTTTCACCTGTGGAAGCTTCAGACTCCTTTAGAGAATTCACAGGCGTCTTGGTGACTTCCCTCTCTAGGCCCCTCCTTGTACAATCACTCCGTTTTTTCAGCATTGCCTGCTGTAGACAGATTTACACATGTGCCACAGTCCTTCCATTTCTTACGATGGATTTAGCTGTACTCCAAGGGATATTCATTGACTTGAAAATGTTCTTGTATCCAACCCCAAACTTTTGCTTTTCAGCAAACTTTTAGCTGAATTGGTTGGAGTGCTTTTTTGTCTTCATGGCGTTGTTTCATATAGCTTTCATATACAGGTGTGTTTATACTGCTTGAAACACATTTATTGCACTCAGGTGATCTCGATTTAACTAACTGAGTGATGTCTTAAACCAACTGGCTGTACTAGTGATGGTTAAGGTGATTTACGTAAGCTTTTAATATTTATGCAATCACTTCTTTAAAGTTTTTAATTTTTAATAAATTCATATTACTTTGTTGAAATCTGTTTTCACTTTGAAATGGAAAGGTATTTTTTGTTTTTTTAAAAAGGCAAATTGAATCAACCATGATTTAGAAATGTAAAACAAAAACGCGAAAGCTTCAAAAGGGGGTGATTAGTTTTTATAGACCCTGTAGCTCCTTCAAAAGATACTGTTTCATGATGACAATTTTCTGACATCATACCTTTCCTTTGAACTTTGAATTCTATGTCTATGTCTTACCCTAACCCATTCAAAGGTTAAATATCCCTTTATAAATGTGAGTCCTTTTCATCTGTTATGTCTTTGCAGCTAGCTTTGACGGACTGATTTGTTTTGGTGTAGTGAAGCAATGAGTGCTATGCACTGTGGTGAATTCTAGTGTAGCAAAAGAAAAGTAACACTTTTTTGAGAGAGAAGTATAATAAAAGTATAGTTTTACAGTGTTTTTAGCACAGACAAATAAGCTGCTTTATATAGTGCTTGGCACAGATGTAATAAATCTAATTGTTTCTTCAGTATTCATATAATCACCATAACATCTCATCTGTCTAGTCTTTGTTTATAAGTTGCTTCCGCGCTCCTGTAACACTCTCCATACTTTCTCATTTTCTCCCTTGAACAGCCATCTGACATGAATCTCATTAAAGCAAAGGCTGAGCAGGACAGAGAGGCCGAAATATCAGCGGTGAGCTCTATTGTTATAATTTTTCAATCACTGTGAAGATTGATACGTTCGTGGAGGAAACTGTTTCCCTCTGTCTCTCTTTAATTCAGCTTCTCTTTCTCTCTTCTACCTCTGATGACTCCTTAGGCCCATGAAGAGGCTCAGTGGCCCCTCATTAGACACATTCTGAAATACAGCTCGTGGCCAGGGCCATTTCCAACAACATGCTACTGCATTGTAATGAGCTTCTCTGTGTGTTGTGCAAACACATTCAATCTCCAACTTTAATCACAGAGGAAGAGATGGGTACCCCCCCACACACTCCATGGGAGCACTGAAAGGAAAGGGGGATTTGCAAGTTCTTCCATCCTTTGATGACACATAATCTCCTTCAGAGATAAGTGTTCTGTCTCAGAACTGTGATTGACATGTCTAGCATTATGATAGAGTGAGTTGAGAACAAAGCCTGACAGAAATGCCAAAGTCAGGAAAAAAAGAGGCTGAAGAGGTTTACAGGGTGAACATTGGTTCTTCAGCTGTCTGAAGAATTTTGTTGGCCATGTGATCATCTGTGTGTCAGGGGGAGAATTAGGGCATCATGTACCCTTTGCATGGTGTCATTTTCTCCACATACCAATTTAACATATATTATAGCATTACACTCCATTACACTACATAGTGGAGAATTCCTCTCTTCAAAACTACATTAATGATTAGTCATAATAAATTATTTTTAAAACACTGAAGAAACTTCTGTTAATCCTTGTAATTCTTAAGACCTCACTCTCTTTTTCTTGTTGCACAAATTCAATGTAAAGATGCTTATGAGAATACATTTAAAAATCTAAATTGTGGATTTTTAAAATCAACAATAGTAGATTGTACATGTAATAGGGGGAAAAAAACAGCCTGCAGGCACAGTAGCTAAAAGCTGTCATGAGTGCTTTCCAGTACCTGAACAAATCACCCTGCAGCAGCACTCCAGCATTTGATACAAAGTGCCAAGGTAAGGCAAATTTTCAGCAAACAGGTCAAGT
This sequence comes from Sandelia bainsii, assembly GCA_032362345.1. Taxonomy (NCBI): domain Eukaryota; kingdom Metazoa; phylum Chordata; class Actinopteri; order Anabantiformes; family Anabantidae; genus Sandelia; species Sandelia bainsii. The sequence goes on from JAUMHL010000025.1 coordinate 19,108,557, forward strand.
GACAATACTAAGCACTTTTAGCAAAGCACAGCAGAGTTAACAATCGTGGTGTAGTATACGTAAATGCATGGTACAGTACCTTCAGTGTTTTACAGATGCTTGTATTAGAAATTGGATGAATGCAGTCTTACAAGTCTATTAAATGAAGTCATCATATACATTGGTTTCCTGTATCATGTTAAGAGCCCTGTATGGCAATAATTCAGTTCTTACATTTGAAGGAAGGTGAGGAAAGTGAATGAATGCTTAGGACTCTAAAATGGCTTGGACTGACTCTGAGGCATAGTTTCCACAAACTAAAGTATATTCTGTATAATACTGAAAATATGCTTTAGAAATCCTACAATGGTGTTATCTTTACTATACAAAAAACTCTTTAAACTGTTTTTGAAAAGCACCAGGGCAACTCTTGCTACAAGATATGATGTAAACACATAGCTCTCATTTTTTATGCTGTTCTGGATGTCAAAAACATCAGAGAGGATCAATGGAGCTCTGCCACTGGGATTTCATTGTAACACAAATTGTGCTTTGAGAACCCTTTATGAAATAATCTTTCTCTTTGGACTCCTTGTGTCTACAGTTGTGCTACTCTGACTTGCTTTGACTGTTTGGGCAGTCAAGAAACACACAAACGAAGACTTATGAAATGAGCCATTGTGAAAACACCTGCAATAGGCATTTATTGCCCTGTTGCTGTCTCTGGGAGGCTACAGAGGGAAATACATCTGCAGTGACTGATGTCTGATTCTACTGTAGTGTGTATAGCAATAAGCAAAAAGACCTTCCTTTTCTGTGCACTGTACGGTAAGTCCCTTTTGACAGTTGGCATGGTCATTTTTCATCATGCTACATCTGTGGTGATGTGAGATGATGTCCCCATAACTCTGGTCTTACTTGCACTAGGTTTGGTGGAATAATCCATGGTATCATAAATATGTGCTGGCAGATATAGAGGAGGAGGAATTATGGTACTTTTATTAACACAGTAAATCCAACCAACCCCACAGGTTGAATAATAGAGAGCAAGAAAGAAAAAGTGAACATGCTCGTCTAGTTTGCTCTTCAGTTGATGGCAGCATTTCAGTTCATTTACAGCTTGTTATGATACAGCTGAGGGGTGTGTTTTGTGCGTTGAGAGGAGGCCCATATAATCTGTCTTTCAAACAGGCAATGACATGGGGAGGAGAGAGGAGGAGAGCAAGCAGGAGCAGGTATGCAGGCTGTCTAACTCCTGCTGTATTACATTCCACACAAGCAACACTGGTGATGAATTGACGCCAGCTGGAGAGAGGCAGCCCTGAATCAATTAAGGTGAGTTCATGAAACCGAACAGTGTTAAAACCTTCGGGGTTGTGTGTGTTTTTTTTATGAGTAATTTGACAAACCTGTGTTCTCCCTCAAACACCAAGACTTAATGGGTGATAATGGATTGCAATTGCATTACTTTGTGGTGGCACAAAATATGTATTCCAAAGGTTACTCTTCCAACTCACTATAAATTTCTGGTACATTACTGAAAGTCACTGGAGCCTGAAGAGACCCTGATATGTTTACTTGTTCAATAATGATAATGTGAATCATTAAATACGGAAGTAGTGTAAAAGTGTAGGAGTGCAGTAGTCTTCTGCTTCTCTCATTCACTCACTTCTCTCTTTGTCCTCTGATCAGAAGATAACATTTTGATTGACATTTATGAAGGTCATTGGTTAATTATCAGTAACTCTTCACCTTTAATTACGCATCAGTGACATTATGTACATGCTTATTTGCTCAAGACCCCAATCGGTTTGACAACATTTCTTATGCAAATTGGGCAATAATTATCTTCCCCATCAGTAATGGAGGAGGCAGGACTTGTTTGTTCCTAATGACATTGTTTGTGATATTGAGCATGTCATTAGATCCTTTCCTGCAAAGATGCTGTCAGGGTGACCACCCTTTCATTGCCTGTATACCCCTCTGCCCTATGCAGAGTGCTGAGCAGAACAAAGCCATTGCAAACTTGACCTTGACCACTACAACAAACAGAGGAGGGCATTTATTCCTGCATACATGTGCACTGTATATGTACACCGCCACACACATCCACATGTATGCGTATCAGCATGTTTAATCACTAAACTCTCAGTCAAAAGATATAAATCTCCGAGTGATTTTTCAGACATATTTGCATGAAGCTTTGCTGAAAATAATAGTTTATTCCATCCATCCATTATCATCTGCTTATCTGGTGTCAAGTCACAATGGCAGTAGGTTCAGCAACATTTACCAGTTTCCCTGACAGGATCCTGAGGCATTCCTAGGCCAAATGAGATATATATAATCTCTCATGCATGTTCTAGCTTTACCACGGGGCCTACCAATTGGACGTACCCAGAGGACCTCCGGTAGAAGGTGCCCAGCAGGCATCCTGATGAGATGCCCAAACCACCTAAAATATCTCAAAATATTTCTATTCTGACTTCCAGATGTCCAGAGTTTGGACAGCTAACAGCTAAACAAATTGATAATGTTGAATCATGTGTGCGTGGATAGGTAAAACTTGACTAAATGCAGGCAGGTAGCAGCAGAAAAAATAGTAAGGATGAAAACAGAAGTGAAAATAAAGGCACAGTTTTTCTTTAACCAGTGTCTAATTATCATTCCATAATTGAGTACACAGCTGATTGACAGAACTGGACATGTGGACAGATGATTATTACAGAATTGGTTATCTTATCTCCAGTATATGCAACTGGAGCTGCAAGTGTTTTGCATGGGACAACTCCTGTAAGTCCACATTAAAACCACCAGGTTATATTAATGTTGTGGTGGTGATTAAAACTAGCGCAGGCTATGGGTACAGGTGTTACACTGACAAGTCGGGTCAGGTGGGAATTTCATTTACAGTTAAGTGCAGGTTAGGTCCGGTACCAAATTTCAGGGTGCTGTTTTGTAAAATTGTAAAAATGCAGGACTCTGATGTCTGCATTACTGCTGACGCTGCATTAATCCTTATTTTATTTACCCTCAGTTGTGAACAAGACCTCCAGATACTTTAACTTCTTCACTTGAGGCAGCATCTTTGTCAGGTGAGCAGATCAGGTTATCTCGAGGAAGAGTCAGGATTGGTTAGGACAGGATGTAAATAGGAAGTCACTCACATACTCTTTGCTCAGACATTGTTATTGATTCCATGTTGCGAGCTCTCATCTCTTTCAGACCAGTATCCAGACCCGTCTCATTTCTCTAGTCTCCATCGTCGCTTCCCTCTGGTACCGTGAGTAATCACTTGGTTCTAGAACCTTCCTTTTCTCCTCTCCGATGGTTGGCACAGTTAAACGTAAGATCCACTTCATGGTGGAAATCCGCTTCCAGTGTTCAGGCTGTTTCCACAGCGAAGTGCGTGTATCTTCTAACCTGTTGTAGCTCACTCCGCAACTGGGTCAATCCTAGACGCTACAAAGGCGTTAGTACTCTAACTTTGTCTGTGTGTTACACACACCTGACAATCTTATTCCTAACCTGAAGGTAACAATGAATGTTTTTTGGCAGAGAACCATAGCCTCAGACTTAGAGGTGATGAATCACACCACTGCTGCTTGACACCTGTTTACAAACTGACCCAGTGGATGCTGAAATTCATGGTCGCATGGAGCCAATAGGAAAACATCATTTGCAAAAAGCAGAGAAGTGATTCTGATGTCCCCACACTGGACATTCTCCTCTCCCCAGCTGTGTGTAGTGTCCATGAAAACAGGATCAGTGACAAGGAAAAACCCTGGCAGAGGTCAACACCAACTGGAAACATTTTTGACTTCTTGGAAAAAAATCTCACTCTGGGTAAAGATCAGATGGCTTGTAACTGGCACCTTGCCATTGAGGAGTTTCTTAACTAACTCATAGACCTCTGCTAGATATATGAGTGAGGTTTCCCTCGCTCCCTGCCTCCTCCTGTTAGTACATGTTAGTTGAGTTTAGAAGTTCCTCAGTGTTCCTTCCACTGCCTGGCAAAATCCAAATTCCAGTCTGAGTCAGCTGTTCTCCTCTCCTGTCAAACACAGCCTGGGCCAAGCCCTGAGTTGTCAGATGGTTAGCTAGAACTCCCTTGAGGCCAAACAAAAGTCTTTTTCTATATCCTGTCTGAACTCTTCCCATACCTTCTGACCACAACTCCAAGTAGCCACTTCCACATTGGAGGATTTGAACATGGCCCACTCAGATTCCATGTCCCCAACCTTGGTGTGTAAGATTTCTTCTGGATAAAAGTCAAATTCTTCAGGGTTCCAGTTTATCCCATTAAAGTATACTGAGAAACAACATAACAATTAACAAAGTACTAGTTAGTTCTGTAAAATGCTCAGTAACTACAGTGTAACTTTAAGTGATTAAAAAAAAAGAAACTTGGAAAACTTCAAGTTCAACAATTGTTTGGTTTGATGGAACAGATGTTGCTGCACCATTACAGACTGGCATTATTTTTTCAAATTCCCATACCTACATCACAGCCATTTTTTAAACAGAAAATAAAAATTATACTATATTCAGTTAGTAGTGAAGGCGATAGAATCTATAATAATAATGTTTATGATAATAATAGTAATAATACATAGTCTGTTTCCCAAAGGGTATATGTGGATTGCTAATTATAAATGCCAGTGTAGAAATCTACTGAGCTGCCAAGTTTATGAGAGTTCACTGAGCCCTTAGAGGAGCCAGAAAGACTCACATTCTGCTCTGAATATAAAATGTTAATTCATGCTGCAGGGAATGCAGAATTGGGCGAGAGAGCAGTATGATTACCATCATCTCTCTCCTCTCTCTTTCTTCATCTCCCTGTCTCTCTCTAACTACATAACTGACTGCATGCCTTCCTATTATGATAGTTTGTGTTCATTTTCCCTGTCTGATACATTTCCTGTTTACTTGGAGGCTAACCCGATCCACTCCTACTCCCTCTGGCCGCTGGCCAGGCTGATGAACCAGAACCCCTCAAGCCCTCACAGTCAAGATCCAGAAAAATCCATATAATTTACTGAACATATCCGTATACTACACTAGCAAATGGCCTAACCTCTTGGAAGAGAAGAAAGGCCTGGAGATTCAGGCAGTGGTTGTCAAAAGTCATTAACATGCATTGGAAAACATATCCTAATTGGAAATAAAAGGGAAAAAAAGTACTTATGTGGACTTATGTAAGGCTTGTTATCACCACAGCGGCATCTGCATTTGCTACTGCCTTGAGCTTTGCCACAAGCCCATGAGACATTTTATTCATTAGTACTGTAAGTAAGACATGTATCTTTTTTCCTTATTTCACAAAGTCCTAAGCTGGCCAGTTGCGGACGTTTTTTATTTTATCTGCCAGTGATCCTATACTATGCAATCAAGTCTGTGTTGCAGGAATATGTTGATAAATATAATTAACACTTGTAAACTGGCAATGCAAAAGAAAACTATTGTGCTTCCTCTAAGTCACACATACAGTATGTGAAATGTGAGTGTAAAGGATTAAATCAATCCTTCTGGAAAATTGCAACTCTCTAAACGTCAGTGAAAGTGAATTTCATGGTTAACTGCCAATCTCATACTTTTTCCTCCTTCACGCAGCTTTCAAAAGTGATTGATAGGATTCAAGTCATCCATCTTGGGAGTATGTCTTCTTGTGGATTACATTGATCTTTGTTGCGATTACTGTGTTTAGATAACATAAGGTAAATGTCTATCTATCTATACAGTAGATATTTAGCTATCGATATATAATATATAGCATTTAGGTATTGAGTTTGTAATCATGCAGTGAAGGAGTTGTCGGGATGTAATATGGATTCAGACACAGACAGAACTCTTTTGCAACTTTCTATGGACTTGAAAAGAAAGCAAAAAATAGATCTATATATATTGCTTTGGATAAAAGCATCTGCCAAATATCAAAATGTAAATCTAAATTTCCTGGCTACAGAGATGCTTTTATGGTAACAAGACTAAGATTTCACCATCTGTTGTACACAATCACTGTGATTCTCCCTCCATTCTTCTGCCTGTCAGACCATACCTTCTAGAAACTGGTGATGGGGGAGTTGGAGTCTGGATAATCTCAAAAAAACGTTTTTTAATGGCATTCCAGAGGGCTTTTTCAAAAAGCCCTCTGGAATGGAAGGGTGAAACGTAGTCAAGGAACTAGAACAAGTCCAGTTGCCATTAAAAAACGTTTTTTTGAGATAACCATGACCTGGATGACTGAGAATCTTCACAGATAGTCTGGATAATGTTCCTACAGTAGAGTCTCAGTAAATAATGCTACATTCATGATATTTTCACTGGATCTTTGTCAGCACACCACGTTTATCCATTTCCCAAGGCCTTTACATTTCCCATACACACAGAAGGAAGACATGCTCTATGGTTCTTCTCCTAGGTCTCAGTTTGGCTTCAGCCCTGCATCCCCAGCATGTCCTCCTCAACTTGTTAGGAATATGGGGTCTCATTCTAAACAGAGTGAATATGGTGAGCACAATCAGTTGATCCCATGTGGAAATGTGTGTGTGTGTGTGTGCGTGTGTGTATGTGCGTGTCAAACTATGAGTACACCCGTTTTACTGTGTGTATTGTCTCTCTCCGTTGTTGGGGTTCTTCTGTTGCTGAATGTAGTCTTTGATTTCTTTTATGGCAGGTATGAAGTGTTGAGAACAAAAACAATTAATAATGTCCAACAGAGCTGCATCAACTATAGAGGTAAGTGTGCAGTCCTCTGACAGTGGTAATCAACCCTCTTCTTCTGTGCATGACTAGTAAACTGAGGATGTATGTATGTATGGACAAAAGTGTGCTGATGAAATGCACACAGGTGCCTTTTCTAATAGTTTTAATATGCAATAAGAGAGTACTATAAAAAACAAATAAAGTTATATTTTTGCATATGTAATATAGCGCCATGAGTGTACTCAGCTTGATCAAACTGAGCATCCCTACTGGAAATATCACAAGATAACACAATAACACAAAGAGCTTTTCTTGTAAATATACTCAATCCACATATATTTAGGCTAATAAATTATGTACAATCAAAGAGTCAAACTCTAGCTTGTTGTGTTAGGAAAAGCAACAGAAATGTATGATGCTAAATTGCATGTAATGTAATAAGACACTACAATGCATCAAAGGTTACAGTTTGAAAAAGCTACACAAAATAAAGTCAATAATAATAAGTAAATAAGCAACTGTTCCAAATGAATCATAATCATCATCATCATCATGTAGCAACCAGAACAATTTCTACATTTATCCAATTCCTATATAATAACAAGCAATATTCTGTGATGTGATATTCTTTCCTGCTGCTTCCTGTATCCCACACAGATTATTTGCTGCTCCTGCTCATTGGGTTTGATTTATGAATTAATTTCTAAACTCTAAGCTCACTCATTTACTGATTTTTGGACACAGAGTGTTTAAGAGTTATATCAGACGCTTGTATTACTCAAGCACTTGTTTTAAAACTCCTGCTAACTGTGTATTGTCTTGTTTTCTTAGCTCCGTTAGCTTGTTCAAGTACTGTTAGCTATGGCCTCTCTGTCTCCCTCTGTCTCCCCTTCTCTGTCCTGCTCAGTTTGCCATATGTTTAGCTTCTCCTCTGCCTCCTTTAGTGGTAATGGTATCTGTAAAAAGTGTAGCTTATTTGTAGCTTTGGAGGCGAGGTTATCCGAATTGGAAACTCGGCTCCGCACCATGGAAAACAAACCAGATGCCACTTAGCTTAGCCATTGTTAGTGGTCCTCCGGCAAGTCCCATGCAGCAGGGAAATCAGGCCGGCTGGGTGAAATCAGGCCGGCTGGGTGCCTGTTCAAGCTTGTTTAAAAGACATAAAGGCTTGGATGTCCTGTAATTTTTTTACTCCTTAATTCAGACAAAACTGAGGTTATTATATTTGGGCCCAAAAATCTCAGAGACATGGTATCTAGTCAGATT
>JAUMHL010000025.1:19159920-19171839 GCA_032362345.1 Sandelia bainsii
TTTTATATTTAAAATTTAACTAATGTTAAAACATTGGATTAGTTTGTGATTAGTATCTCTGTTACAGCCATTCAGGATGAGTCTGAGGAGCCAGAGCTTGGAGATGTCATCAGTCATCAGTAGCAGTGACAGAGGTCCTATCCACTACCAGCCTGTGAAAGTCTCTGTCATCATGGACGATGAAACTGTGACCTGCCTCCATAGACTTGCTGATGCTTTCCTGGTAATGTTTGGACTCATCTATTCACTACACCTCAGTTATCTCATGGGACTGAAAATGGGGATTTACAGAAGGTATTTCCCTCACCTGTTTTTGCTTTTTGGAAAATAAGGCCTTTGAAATTTGCTGTACTGCTCTTCAGGTTTTTGGCAAGTGGCCCAAATTGCACGATGTTCCTTTGTACATTTGCAATATGACATTTTTACTTGTGCATTATTAAGGTTTTAAGGAACAGTTATTGTGAATTTATCAAAGTTGCTGCCCTGTCACTGTTTCAGATTTTAGGCATATAACTAAAGTTTTAATGATTTATTTTTCTGTCTTTTAAATATAGTGTCCTAAATGTTATAGGACATTTAAGAAAGCTATATGTTTTTTAAAATGTTGCTCAAAAGATATTTACTCAAAATGTTTAAGTTAGTTGTACTCAATGTATTTGAGGCAATCAGTTGCCACAAATTTTTTAAGTTTTGAAGAAATACTTTTGAGTATTACTAAGTCAAATTGTTTGACTGTAATGTAATTAAAAAATCTCAGAACATAACAAATAAATATTGAGTTTACTTAACATAGAATATTGTGTTCTTGTACTTATTGTTTTGAGTTCTGCTAACTTAATTCCATGGGAGAGATGAATAAAAACTTTAAGACATGTTAACTAAAATATTCTGAGTTGACATAATCCACACTTTAATTTAACTGTGATCAAAAGATATGTGTACCATGTAATCCAAATTTATAAGCTTGTAAGACTTTTGAGTTTATCAACTTAAAGTTTTTGAAGCAATCAGTTGCCTCAGTTTTTTTGAGTTCTGCTAACTTCTTCGGGTTTACAATGCAGTTCTTTCATCCAGCCAGATATTCAGAACTGATGAAGCTTTTTGGGTGAGAGGTGAAACATCTTCAAGAACATAGTCGTGACTGACCGACAGCAGAGCTTGCTTTTTTTGAGCATACAGCGTATCTTTTTTGTGAATCATTGTAGGTTTTCTCACATGTCAAAGGAAATCTTTGAGATGCCACAAATATCTTCACAATAACCTTGCCAGGATTGATGAAAAGAGCATCGACATTTTTGGATTTATTCTTTTATTTGTTGTACTTCCTGTGAATGCAGAAGACTTAAGGCATAATGTACAATGTTGCCATGTCTGTCAGATTCAGGGTCTAATACATTTTTGTATGTGCACACTACAATCACAACCACATTTGTTGACTACAAATACACACGCCTCTGAGCCGCAACACTGTCCTGGGTGACCCCCGCGCAAACACTTACTGTATATTCAGTTTATAAATTGTATTGTTACAGTGGCTTTTAAGCATGTGGCTTAGCTAGATATCACAATAGCAATAACAATTGTTAAAAAAACACGTATTTAACAACACACATGCTAAATGTTTTAAATAATGTTTGCTGAACCACAATGTAGAGCATACAGTTGTGTGGGTGTTCATATGAGCCTGTGTTATATACACAGGCTTCATCCAAACACAATGTGGTATTGGGAATATATGAAAACATAGCATGAAGAAGCATCCATGCTACTAACACAAGGAATTGGACTATTATTGCTGTTTGACCTATGGCGCTCAGTCAAGATGCACTCATCCACTACACATTGGATATTTTCAGTTCAGTAGTCCCCTAGCATAGACAGGAATGATCAATAAAACTCTCTCACTGCTTCACTTCACAACTGTCTAGTCCTGCAGCCCTGGAATAAGTTGACATGCAAAAACATTGAGGTAAACAAACTTAGAATGGCAAAGGTGAGTTTAAAGGGTCCAGTAAGAGGCTTTTTTTTTTTATATAAATATTTTTTCTAAGATTGATTCTCTGTTAAACCAACTTTACTATTTTGTATGATCTCTGTGGGGTGCCCAAATTTTTTTATGTTTCGTTTAGCTGTAACACCAGAATACTTAGGTCATCTTTCCTTCATAAGAAGACTGCAGGGAGGATAATTTCTTTACACCCTGCTTCACCCTTTTCCTTTGGTCAGTTCCTCTATGAAAAGACGTCATCTGTGATTTGTGCCACCTTGTTTGAGGTTTGCAAAGGGAATAGTTTGAGTTTAGCTGTACAGTCTTGCTGAGATCGCAACCTGAGGCTGTGATTGTTTTTGACAGAAAAATATGGATACGTTAAACAGCACTTTTGCACCCTCATAGTACTAGTACTTCATGTTCAACTGGATCTTCTTGTGATTCAATATATGTGGTTGATGAAACCACACATAACTCATGACATACTGTAAAATATGTTTTTACTTTTCTGCTTGGAACTTATTGTATCTATTAAAAACACTGACATCTGCTTCCTTGAGCCCAAGAAAGTCAAAACTTGTGTATTGCTCCTAATATTGTTGTTTTAATGCATATACTCATTTTTGTAACTATTTTTGTATTAACACCACTGTCACACACATTTCATAATTAGTAGTGTAACATAATCATGAATCAGATTAAATATAATTTCTTCATACATAGCGTGTCACATGGTGTCTCAGCCAGCTTCAAAACTTCCATGTCTTTTTTTCTCTGATCCTCAGATCTTATGAGAAATTCTGCCATAAAGTTACCGTCATCAGTTCAACAGCACATCACAACTGCAAGCAGACATTGGTATCTGCTCATTCTCTGTAAATGCTGCTTTTACAAATCTAGATCCTTCTTCTTTGAGTTTATGGAGAATTAAGTCATTAGGCTTAAATCCAAATGAAAGCACAGTGAGTCATTAGTGTTAATGGTATTTTGCAAGGGTTTTATTTGTTTATTTTTTGGCTAGTTGATGTTTAAGTCACCCAATTCTTAACTGAGTCAAGAATATAAAGCGTTAAAAAATACTTTATTATAATTTAGGGAAAGTATCAACCATGAGACAATATGCACATTGTTTTTAGCAGTGTCAAGATACCATGTGTTAATGCTGTCATGTAACAATGAATTCCACTCCTCAATGGTACAACATATTTAGACACCACAGTAAGTTTGTGCAACAAAATCCACATTCAGATTAGTTTATAGTTTTGCACTTTGAAACTCAACTGGATGTTGCCTGTATATGCCAAACTAGCCTACAGCCTTAATTTCCACTATCTTTTTATTTTACATAATTATAAATTACTTAGTCATGCTTGAATGCTTAATTGATAGTTCATCCTGAGAAAACTATTAGTGGCCTAAGAAATTGTATTAAAAGCTCTACATCACTTACGTTTAGGGTGCAGTCTTTCTTCTTTAATATCTGCTTAAGTGTTCTGTTATTCATCCCGTTTCTCTTTTTGAGATAATATTTATGCATGTATTCTTTTCACCCAAAAGCTACAGTGCACGGACAAAACTGTTATTATTTACGGTCATTCAAGGACAAACTGATGAATCATACCCTTATTGTGTCTATTTTACATGTGCATTTTGTGAGATTGTATGTCCTGACTGCTACTGATGTGCACTTTAATTGTTGCCATCTATTAGCATAAATTACTATATATCAAATTGCTATGTGTGATGTGTCTATAAGCTAATTCTCTAATCATTTGTATAGTTAGTGTTTTTATTTTAGTGCATTATACTGTCATTACACTCTATTGCCATATTTTAAGAGTGTTTGAGACTTGTCTATAGTGGGGGAATAGTAGGCCCCAAAACGTGTTAGCAACTGTAGCTATGTTGTTGATCTGAGAAAAGCCGATTGTGTATGTATGCTTAGAATAAAGACAAAGAACCCTACTAACAAGAGACAAATCTGTAATTTGTTTCAGTTATTTGTCGATTTATCCATTCAATTATTGGTTTTATTCATTAATCTTTTACTTCCAGCATATGTTGACCTTTTCTAAATGGTTTTATATTTATTGCATGCTCTTCTCACAGTCAGATTGATTGGTGCCAGTGATCAATAAATACAGTAGGTAATTTCTCCCAAAATGTTCTATCTTAGTAGCAGGTACATGAAAAGCCCTGACATGTTATGTCTTTCTATTAAAAGACACTATATATTACTGTAGATGCATTGTTTTCTATAGCCGACTGCTGTCAGCTACTGCACTGCTGCTACTTCACAATATTTCACCCATGGTTTCACACAGATCAAATTTAACATGATTTCCATATTGTCTGATTTCTATCTCTTTGAGGAGTAGAACGAAGACACAAGCCAGTTCATCTGTTTGGACAATCTACAGCACCCCCCTAGAATATATCCTTCAATGCATGCTAAAACTGGCTTCTATATTATGATTACAATCCAATATTGTGCATGTTTCCCATATTAAGTTGTGAATACACAGAATAACAATTTTAGACCTTGAATTGGCAGCATATAATAGGAGTGCAGCCTGTGGGGGAACAGAGCCATTTGGAATAGTGCAGGCAGCCCTAGGGTATGGAACAAGTATGTGTTTGAAGCTTTTGTATTTCTATGCACAGGATTGAACAGCAGAGTTATGGGTTATATGAATGCACTAAAGTTCAAACCTTCAAGGTGAAAGCAATATGCTTCCTCTCAAAAGTAAAGGCAAAAATGTTTTCATGTTCAAACCTTGCAAAAAGGTAGGATGCTGTTTCCTCTGCTATGTCCTTGTGGTAAAAACACCCCAAAACGACTCATGAGCTTTTTGCCCAAGTCTCGCAATATGTGCCTATAATCCCCCACATAAACAAATCTTACATTAATTTTATTGCATTTTCTCTCCAATGTATGTTTCCTGATGGAGAGACACCAAAAAGCCACTGACAGATGTTGCTGGTATAATTCAGGAAAGTGTTATTTCTATCTGTTGTGGGGGAGGCTTTCTGGAAGGCTGAGTGTGCACATTTGTCAGTGTGGAAATTATGGACTAGATAGGAGGGAAGTTAGATTTGCTTTGCCTTCTCTGAATTTGTGTGTGTGTTGTCTGTGCTTTCATGCAACAGAGTGCTATACACCATATTTGATCATGCATTTCATAATCATTAGCTTGGACCTTGGCAGTGGCACCGGCCTCTCACAGGAGAGCTACAGTTGTTTATCTGGTTGTGCTACTGCAGACAGCTGTAAATAAATGAAGAAGGAGTAGCTCCTGAGGGAGTATGGGGACACTCACACTGGGATTTGCTGACTAGTTTTGTTACAGTAGACTTGCTTCTGCATTTTTTTTTTTTAATTCATAAAACTTATGCACTTTTTTGTCCGTGTTTCATTTATTCATTCATCACGCCACAACTTCCTCTTACATTAATACCTGTCACGGTAATAGAGTTTTTCCTGATTAATCTTTCACCTATTTTTTATTGTACAGTCTGTATTGCAGCAGCACCCTACTTATTTAATTTGAGAAACGATCTGAAAGAAAAAACACAGGATAATAAATGTTTTCTCCTCTGGGACACTGGTACAGGCAACATCCATCTTTGTGGAACTGCAACGCCTTCTACCCAACTGATCTGGTTACATGTGTGGGTGCTTGCATGTTTTGAAATTACACCACTGTTGGGTCTTGAGAAAATTAATATTATGTTGTATTTGTGTATCTCCATGCCACACATGCAATGGTTGGGAAGTAAGAGAAAAGTCCCCAAAAGCTGTTACACAATCAAACTTAAAGTGAACACTAAACAACGTGTGAAAAGGCTACACTGAACATGTTCTGCTGTATGGATAAAGACATCTAAGTTACATCTGCATGAGCACAAACATTCTTTAGAATTCAGAATTAGCCACAAGGAGGTGGAGCTGATGAGGATGTCTCTGGTATGGGAAACAGAAAGACCTATTCAGTTTTCGCTCTTGCATTGCAGTTAAGCTTTGCATACGCATAATCCTTATTGTCTACAATTAATGAGTTTCTCTCATATTGAGAAACATGCAAATGGAGATTTCTGGTTTGGAGACTGCAATTATGGAAGGAGCTAAGGGATATGAGACCCTAATTATGTGCTATCATTATTGCCATGGCTACTGCTACAGTTGACTTAGTATGCAAGGGTGGGAAGAGGAATATGAAAAATTATGCAATCTAGTGGCTGCATGTAATACAATAACTAAAATATTAAACGGGGAAAAAGACGTTACAAAGTGTCAAAAACACTTTTTCTTTTTCTTTCAATGCACATAAGGACGTACAACTTACTGTTTAACTGCAGTTACACATCATACAAATGTAGTTATAGTATGAAATCACCAACATGTTTTACAAGAAACTAGTTTGTATATTGAATTTTTTGCAAGTTTTCGTCAGGGAAGAGGAAAGGACACAAGGTGAAATTTAGCCAGAAAAAGGGTTGAATCAAGCAAAACAATCGCAATGACAAAACTGATTTGGTGTCATACCGCCTTGCACATTGCAACTCTGCACAAAACAAAATGTTCCATTGTCATGGAAATTTGACACTACAGCATTCACCTATCAAAATACAAAAGCCAACCATGTGCACAAGCCTACCATTTTAGACACCACCATACACACAAGCTCACTTAGGTTCATAAGCATTCCACATTAACAAACTCACTTTTGTCAGCTTGAGCATTGAATTTAATCTGCTTTGATTTTGCAGCAGACACAGCATGCATGGCCTATTGTGAGTGCCATCATTTCAAAAGAGCTTAGTGGGCAGAACTGCTTTTTGACGAAGGATAAAACACAGTCTTACAGACAGAATCGATGCGCTACTTCTAAACTGTCATGGTTTGTGTTTGCATTCCCTGTGTCTCTATATCCCTCGCTGTATTCAAATGAAAAGATGATGTCTATCACAGAGTAGCAGCCCCACCAGAAGAATCTTCTGCTGTACTATCTTTGTGTGTGGGCATTTATTCCCAGGGAAATCCATGCACAGGAACACTTTTTAGATGTATGATTTGTGGAGCAATGTAGCCAACTCACTCTGCACTTTTAACTTCAATGTCATCCACCAGTAGATTTCCCTCAGGGCTTAACTGATTTGTAAATGGTGCAGTTCGCCCCTTTTGTGCTGCTTACAATGTGCCTTTGAAAAATAGAGAAAAAAATAATAAGTTCTATTCCCTTTTATCCTGCATTGTGCCACTCAGTGCACCTGGGGAAGGGTAGCACTTGCATGATAAGAGGAATATTGAAAGAGAAGCTGACTGAATTCAATATTTCAATATTTTCCTCCACCTACTATTCAGTGTTGCAGACTTAGAGCACTCTAAGGTATTTTGCCAGGCATTTTTAGCCACACGTACTTTGACTCATGCTAAAAGATCATTAGTTGACTGTTAGCCGTAAAGCTTATTTTGCTGCTAAATTGATAAATAATCATCTATTAATTATTCATCCACATTTATTTTGATCCCATAAATGATTAATGTGACTAAGACCCTCCCCACCTTAAGAACCCCGCAACATATTAATCACAGGTTTAACACAGCTCTCCCATTCCATTATCTTGGTGACACCGGGTAAGAGAGGGCACAAACTTGTAGAGTTATGGATATAACTAGGGAAATAAGAACACTAATGCCACTGAAGAATTATACCACATTCCATGTTTTGTATATTAAAAGAAAATCATCATGTTCACATCAATCTGGCAGACTTGACCTCCAACATCTACCCTGTATGAAGTGCCCTGTGTAATGGATACATATTTTATAATCTGCCATTGCTCCGTAGTGCTCACATACCCTCAGTCACTGCTCAGGCACAGTGTCTGATTGCAAGGACAGCTTTTTCCCTAAGAGGCCTGTGGAGAACTAAGCCAAGTCACACCACCAGAGCCAAAGGATTCTGGGTCCCTGAAAGCAGCTTTACTGTCACAGCTACCTTCAAAGCCCAGGAAGCCATCCAGAACACAGGGACATAGGATCAAAGGCCCAGAGAGCTCTTGCTAATTAGTAGGTGGGAATCCTGTAAATGCACCACAAACTATTGTCTGACACTTTCACATTTGAGATAGCGAAGGTTGAGCAAAAGAGGCAATCGGAGGAAATGGCAGGCTTAGGAAGGAAAAAAGACGAGGGAGAAAAATACAAGATGAGAAAATGGACATACAGTGCAATTGTGTAAAAGCGAATGTTCTGCGTTGCTTTAGTCAAAAAGTGACTGGCATGCTTAAATGTGCACTAATGTAGGCCTAGAATGCAAAGTCAAAGCACCTCTTTCCCCCGGTGGTGACCTTTCAGTGTTTCTTGTCAAACACTACATCTGCTTCAATTACATTATCAAAAAACATCAAACACCATCAAATCATCATACCTTTGAGTGAAAAAACAGAAAGAAGAAAACATCTTCTCTAGAAGTATCTTAAAGTGCCGTGCCATAATTCAGTGTTTGTTTTTCCAGGAGTGCCTGTTGACTGCATACTACACCATGGTCGCATGGCAAAGGCTATTAGGAATAATGTGCTTTCCTAGCTGGGCCTATGAATGCAATGACCTATCTGAATCCATAGCCTGATTGGGTGGTAACGATCAAAAAACAGACCCACCAGTGAGCTACTGTTCAAGTGCACAACCCAGTGCCTGAGAGCCATAAGGCAGCACTGCGCCAGATGGTGCTCTTTCCTTAGTGCTATATCACTGAATAAGCCACAGCTAAGGAATCGGAGAGTGAATACAGGCAGATGTTGCTATCGTGACACCACTGTACAAAGCTGATGAGGCAGTGCCACTTGTTGAGTATGCCCTAAAGAACAGTGAACTGCTTCATACACCTTCAGCATCACATTGTGCAGCCAAAGAACTAACCAATGTGTCCACAGGTCTCTCATCTAGCAGATGAAACACTGACAAACACAACAACGGATAGAGGTCAAGATAAAATGCCTACAGCTACAGGTGACAAGGGGTCACCTTCTCATTTTCTACTTCAGACTGAGTTTCAGAGTGGGGCTGACAGTTGTTCTAATTTTCCTCTGCAGACTAGCAGTTTCCCCCTCCCTCCCATCTCAGATGCCTGGGGTAGAACCAGACTGGCAGTGCAGCGGCGAGCGTTTGTCAGTACAGATTGACTCTTTTGCCCCATGAGGTGTCGATATGCTGCACCTGACAGGGCGATGGCTCTGCACAGTTTGCCTGCGTTGTTAAGTTTGACACTGACAAGAAGCGACTGGGTGAGAACTGACACACAGAGGAAAATCCACGGCTAGAGCAAATATTTGATGATGTGATTTTTGCTGGAATGGGGATGGAAGCCAATGTTGACATTTGTGTAACATCTGCACAGTCTGGTCGTCAGAGTCTCTCTCTCTCCCCCTAGTTTATCTTTCCCCTCTCTCTGCTTCTCTCTCTCCTTCTCGTCATGTATTCACATTAACACAATAGGATAAATCTGTGTTGTATTATTTTATAGTTATAGTAATAGTAATTTCTGCATTATTTTGCAGAAAACTAATTTTACGCCAACATGAGGGTGAAATGGAACTATATCACTACGGTATTTGTCAGTAAGAAATAAAGAAATATTTCTATTTATGTTGCAATAGAAAAAAAGACTACTGAGTACCATTGCTCCCATAGAGCATTGGTGTACAAGCAACTATGTGTTTACGAGTCATGCGCGAAATATAAACATTCAAATGCCAACAGGGGACATATGACAGAATGCATTATTCATTTTTTTTCATTTGGAAAACATCTAGAACCTCTAACAGCCTTTGAGATGAACTGGAACTATCTCTATGCAAGAGATATAAGGTGTTACTAAGGGGACAGAGCAAAGTGTGAAGGCATCCAGATGTTTGAAAAGGGAATTGAATGGTTGAAAAAAGACTAACTGAATGCTAAATCACTCCCTGTAGTAATCTGCACAAATGCAACACAATCTTCCTTTGGAAGAAGGAAGGGCAGAAAAGAAAGAAAGGAAAAATATAAAAACAGAATGCTGTAGGTTTTTTTCCCCACAAATAGGGTGATTTCATTGGAACCATGAGAATACAAGAATGACTTTAATGAAGAGGACTTGTTCTTAATTGCGATTAGATTTCTGTTTTATCTAGCTGCCACATCAAGGATCCTTTAGTTCCAGTCTGAATGGTGTGTCATTGTGGTCCATTACGTGGTTGATCGACCATGTTAATTTAAACTGCATGCCATCAGTTAGCTGGTATAATGCTAACAGACTACTATGCAGAGCCCCTCTAGTATTAACAAGTGTCACAGGGTGGAGAATCTTTTTTTCCCCTTTGAAATTAAGAGACAACCAGAGCCGCTGTATGTGTGTGTGTGTGTGTACACGTGTTTGTGTACGTATGAAGACTGGTTTGACATTTTGGGAAAGTCAGGACATTTTGGCCAGTGGCGGCTCGTCAATAGAGGGTGCTGGGGCGCCGCCCCACCTGTCCCACATGAAGAAGAAGACAGGAATCACATAAAATAATTTTACAAAAACATGAAAATTTAAATAAACGATCTATACATTATACAGTCTGTAAGTATGGACGGAAGTAACGGTTGTGTGACGTATTTCCTGTTCCTTTGGGGCGTGAAAATCTTTACCATAGACCCACGCTATAACTGGTGCATGCGCACTGGAACCCCCTCCAATACAAAGTATAGGAGAACCTTGGGGCGCGAAATTGGGCACAAGACTGACGTTACAGCTCCAGACCCGGAAATTCGAACGGAAATTCACTGCAGTGCTTGTTTTTTGTTTACGTTCAGTCAGAGGAGCAGTTTTTTTGTCATGGAGAAATCTAATTCAGTTGCTAAAAACTGAACCGTTCCACAGAGGAACCCCACAGGAAAAGATTCTGAGCAGCCGGACATCAAAATCAAACAACTAACACAAGACAGAGGGAGAAATTACACTCAGTCTTTCTCCAGAAACTGGTATAAGAAGAAGTCCTGGCTAACTGTCTGTCCTGAGACCGGAGCTTTGTTTTGTTTCCCTGACTCCTCTGTCAGCTGCCAGGAACAGAACGAGCCTGGATTCAGACAGGTAATACAGATTTAATACATTTTCCTGAAAAAGTGAGAAAGCATGAACAGACTAGGAGCTACATGGAAAATGCTATGTGTCATTTTATGTTTGGCAATGTGAAAACTGTATCGCTACACAGCTTAATGAAGGCTACAGGATAGAGTATAATGAGATGACATAATGAGGAGGGAGACAAAAACCGACACATTTTGTCATAGACTGCATTAAATTCTGTGGTGCGTTTGAGCTCGCAGTCCTGGCATTTTCTGGTGGACTTTGTTGGATACCTGGATGCAGCAGTACCTGCAGACTGTTACTGTGTTTAAGGGGACATCTAAGACTTACTTAGATAGTAAATACTATAAATAGTAAATGACTGAAAACACAGACTGTGTATTTTTTCGTTAATTTAATCATTTAAAGTAGTGTGATGCATGAGAATGGTGTCTTGGCTTATGCAAGTGGTGATATGTGGTTACAGCGCAACATAGAACTGACTTACAAAAGTGCGCCCCCCAAAAAAATTATTTCACCAGCCGCCACTGATTTTGGCCACTTCTCAGTGTATCACACACCTTCTCAGGGTTAAGACACTTGGCTGTATGGCTAAGAGTAGAATTAGGTTCAGAAGGTTATATAATTTTGTTAGTGAATATCTTCACAAAGATAGCTGTAAAAAGGTGTGTGTGTGTTTGTAAGATACAGATTAATTGTCAGAGTAAATTCAATTCAATTTTATTTATATAACGCCAAGTCACAACATCAGTCATCTCAAGGCACTTTACAGTGTAAGGTTTAGGACCTTACACAAAATATATATACATAGAATAT
>JAUMHL010000025.1:19171939-19197093 GCA_032362345.1 Sandelia bainsii
GACTCCAAGATTCCTCACAGTAGCACTTGAGGCCAGAGCTATATCATCTAGGGCAGCAATCTGACTAGATAACATGTAAACATAGTTACAGCAGGCTTGTGTTTCACATGGCCAGACACGTCACATGTTTGACCATGTGATCATGTTGGATAGAGTGTATGTTTGACAGCTTGAGTGTACTCCGCCCCCCTCCTGTATGGCAGGGTAGCAGAAAATGCCTTTTAGTGCAATTACATGGGTTTCTACACATCAATTAGCAATCCAATTAAGTCTTGATGTGATGAATAGTGGTGAATAGGAGTGGTGGGGCTACTGATCTCACTAATAATGATCTCGCCGATTACGCTGATCAGTCAGTGGCTAAGAACACAGACATGCCAAGGTCATCAATTAACTCGTAAAAGGAGCGCTAGAGAAAGAACGGCTGATACACAGTGTTACCATATGCAAAATTATAGCAGTATACTGTAACACTTATAAATGGTTTGTATTTTCATATGATACTAATTCTTACACACATTTCAAGGTGAAAAGCACAGTACAGCGTTTTAGCTGAGTATTCTTGATGAGAGAATGACTTTTCCATGACAGATAAATGAATAATAGATTTTTAAGAGTTTTTTTTTTCAATTTAAGAGTTGATTAAATGAAAATGAATAGACTTTAGTGTTATTAGAATATTTTAGTTCAGATATCTACTAGAGTTCACTTGCCACTTACTTGTAGTTGGCACTCTTGTGTTTGTTTAGATTGTATATTATTTGATTCATGTTTCTGCTCATTTTTCACAGGCGTATGTTATGATTGTCTCACAGCCCATTAGTTCAACACAAATATCACTACTAGCATATTACTGCATGTTGATGTATATAATATTTAATGGTTGATCAAGCACTTTCATTTTATATTTCCGACAGTTCATCATTGATAGTATGATCACACCATTGCATTACTCTTAGATCTGTTCCTTCTTGAAGTTGCAAAGTCAAGTTAAAAGGATGAAATCATTATTATTCTGATTCATGAGCTTGAATACCGTTGAGCTATTTCAACCTTTTCCCCTCATGCCACCTTTAGAGCACTGAGCACCTTGCTAATATTTGCATACTTGGTTACTCTGGGCCACTTGTTAATTCTATTTGGGTCAGTGACATGATGAGTTAGATTTCATTCCATTTTGCACTCTTCTCCCTCCCATTTTGTCAAACTCTGATTAGATATTTTAGAACTTGAGCAATGCACTCCTTACAAAGTGAGGTTATGGGAATTAAATTATTCTAGTAAGGGAGGGGTGGGGCAATAAGAAATTAAGTACATCTGCTCAAGTACTGTAAGTATAGTTTTGAGTACTTTGCTGGAATTTTTAAATTTTAAGTGCACTTAACTGCACTTACTTGACTTCTTTAGTTACTATGTATTTTTTTGGATTCTTTTTTGGAAAAATCGAATAAATTAATAATAATTAACATTGTGTATTATAATGGATTAACCACCTTTCAGGACATAAAGTGGTCAATATCAGCTCCCCTGCTTTTTGTTCCACACCAAGTTACTAGATAACGCTAATCAATCTCCACCACACTCACACATTTATTATAAACATTGTCAAATTCATATTGTTTAAAAAATGTTTCTTAGTGGAGTAGTTGTACTTTTGTACTTTAAATACATTTTAGAGCATGTACTTATTAGACTAAGTACATGCTAGTAGTAGTAGTAGAAGACTAATGAATTTTAAGTGGTACTTGTAGTGCGATATTTCCTCAGGCACGAACAGTACTATGCACAAGTCTTAGACCACCATTATATTTGCTTTGATTTGAAAATATAGGAAATATGTACACAGTATAAGAAAACTTCTTCTCTATGCTAAACTGACAAATATTGAGTGTGACTTCTGCAGAGGAATATGATGTTTGTAGAAGAACATCAGCCAAGAAACCACTTTTGTTTCTAGTTGTTCTAATGTAAAACTGGCCATGATTGCATTTCTAAAATAAAATCTAATGGTGGCCTAAGACCTTTGCACAGCACTGTACTTACCTAAAGAAATATCCCAAAACATAGTCTGTCTACTTCTACCACCTCTGGTCAACAGAGATACAGTGGCCTATGTGTGGAAGTAAAATGCCATGAAACTGTTTGTATGCTGTTGAAAAAAACTGTGATATTTTGAAGGAATCTCAAGGACATGTACCTAAAAAGACAGAAGAACGCAATGAATTAAAGTCATACTTCAATCCACATTAAGTGTAAGTGGATTTGGTTAAGGATAAAGAGCAGGAGGATATGTAATGTTGTGGCAAGTTGTGATGTTACATATGCAGTGGAGGCTCGTGACAGATCTTTCAGGGGGGGCAACTTTTGCCGTAAAAGCTAAAATATCCTGTTCATTGTCTTGAAAACTAGACATTGTCACACTGCACTTAACAATTAGTTTTTTTTTCTGATACCTGCATATAGCCAGATTAACCAGTAGATTGAATCAACACAAATTACATCCCTGTCCAGTATCACTTGACAAATATATTAAATTGTATCACCTAAATAACTGCATTACTAAGCTAAAAAGTAGAACGTTTCCAGTAGAAAGTATCAACAACAAATATTTCAGAAAATACAGGAACTAAAATAGAAACTAGATGCAACAAAAGTGAATACACCTGTTACCAATAACACACAAGATGATAGAAAACCTGAGTGCATAAATGATTAATCTGCACTAATCTAAATAGTTGTTAAAACTGCTTATGTCACACAAATCAGAAAAAACTCACTGTTGTAATGGGAGAAGTGGTTTGTTGCATAATCAAATTCAGTTGCTGTGCATAGCAATGCTCGTAATGAACGTTTTCATAATGCTCACACACCTTCTCGCTCTCCCCTCATACAGATCCTTACGCGATGAGTTTACCTTTGTCGTCGTTAATGAGAAGTCTGTTCAGCCTCTCCAACACTGCAGTGGTAATCCAGTCAGACATTACATCTGAGATAGAGACAAATTAAAAGAAACGTTCCTGCACAGCGTCGCTTCCGTCAATAAACGTCCGTGGTCTCATGTGCTTGAATTTCTACAAACGTAGCTGATTTCACCTCCTCCATGTTGTGTTCCCTGATGACTGATAGCATGAAATCCAAAAGTTCATCCTGTACAGTCTGTGACGGGCCCCTAAACACGGTGGTGTTCAGTTTTCAGGTGCTCCTCAAACACTTCGTCTAGCGATGCCATGAAGTCCACAAAAACTCCAGGGTTGCTGGAGCCCTCACTTTCATCTTTGCCTCTGAAGTCTAATTAAACAAGGCACAAAACTTTACACAGTCTATAAGACGAACCTCATCATTGTGACGGCGCTCGGCCTGTAGCTCTCATCCAGCTGTGTGTAAATGTTGACCCGCACACGCTGCTAGCCGTGTTATCCGCTCATAGCAGCTCCTTGAAAAACCCTGATTAAACGTTTTACGTATATTTGAAGATTCTTTTTTTATGTTTCGATTTGGTCTGGGTGGTCATAATTCTTTAGTTGCCAATTTATCCTGATTACTACAATGACTTAATGGTATTTTTCATGAAGATTTAATCGAGCTGCTCTGAGGTGAGCTAACGTTAGCCATGTTGACCGTTGGCTTGCTGCTCCCGCGAACTGCAGCACCGTGCGTATGAATATGTATGACGAAAGCATGTTAATGCGAGCACTCCCGGAACCCATAGAGAATGCATTGCAACATCTGAAATTTGGAAAAAAACTTTTTTGCATGAGAATCTATGAGAGCTGTCAGATCGATTTTCACGCAGACTGAAATCGCCCCTAAAAAGGAGGGTGCAGCACGACATGAAACAAGGTTTGGCGCTGATTGGACCATATTCAGAGACAGGCAGATTTGACTGCCTATAAGAGTGACAGCTAACATTAATGTGATCATAATATAATTTTTTGGTGGTGCGTCGCCCGATCGCCCTTATGGACAAACCGCCCCTGTACATATGGTTAAACTCTTGTTTAGACTGAGTTAAATAGGTAAAATTATAAACTGTGCTTCTACAGAAATGAATCAATTTATCCATAGTCACTAAGCCAGCACAGAGTCAGACTGGCCAGAGCATCAGCATGTATCTCCAAATCTATCTAAAACTTGACATGTACTGTTTTTGAAATGACCATTTATACATTAGGTATATTATTAATATTTAGATTTCAGTGCTTCATTGATTTAGTTTGTTCTACTATTTTGCCCTCACCCCTCTTAACATCTGTACAGCATAATAAAAAAAGAGCTTGTATATCTACATTGACAATGCTTGTGCAGAAAAATGCTCTCTTGTTACACAGATTTTCCATGTGTTATTTGTTTTCCATTTTTTTCTTTACAAATCAGACATTTGTGTTTCACTGAGACTTCATTCATGACAGCACTGGCCTGGTTCCAAACTTACTTAGTTCCACAGATGCTTGTGTCTCCTAGGCTGGGTAATTGTAGCTCACTGTAAGGTCAATGGAGAAATGGAGTGTGGTTACCACTATAAATGCAGGTAATTTTATAACCCTTAGCATGCATAAACACAAATCAGCTCCTGCATTGAATCAAAGAATGACGGGCTCTTTGTTGCCAAACACGTCTGGCTTGCCCATTATCAAAAAAGTACTCTTACACAGTGAAACCGAAATAAGATTTGAAATAAATGTTTGTTCATGCAGATGCTTAACCTCATTGTAATACATTCTAAAATAAATAAAATACTTTTTTCTAAAATTTTAACGTTAGGCAGCATTAAAATCTTAATTTCTTTCTCATTAACTAACAAAATACAGCCACTTTAAACTAATGCATTTTTGGTAAGACAGTCACTACATCACACAGTTGCACAATGTGTGATGTAGAGACTTCAAAATGAAAGATTGTTCGTCACACACAATTTGTAGCAATATCAGTCTTTAGTTTACAACAGGTGGCATCCTAACATGCTTGGTGGCTTCTTTGTCTCCAAAGAAACTTGTTACAATAGCTGAAAAAATAGTAGTGAAGTATAATGTACAAGAGTTCCCTTAGAATTGAAGTGTACTAGTAATTGGAAAAACTAACTCCAGTCAAGCACTGGACTTCAGAATGAATGGGAAGTAAACAACTTCGACGTGTTCATAAATTAAGTTTAGTTTCAACAGATATATGTATTTTTAATATGGTTTCTTTATTCATGAACGTTGTTTCATTTTACAATGTTGATAAATGGGTTTGGGTCACACCGTTAGAAAATTAAAAAACAAAAAGGCAAAGAGAAATACACAATGTTCTAGAACCCACTAAACAAGGACACATGCCAAGGACATCTATTTATTTTAAGTCTATGACATTCAAAAGGGATCCCCTTAGTAGCCAGGACCCCAAGTTTTTGCTGCTTTATTTTAGAACATCTTCTACGTCTTATTTATGCATTCTATTAACATTAAGTAGAGGTCCAAAACAATAGAAACCCTTTTTGAAAATAATCTACTCCACTATGGCTCCACCGCCCACTATGATATCAGTAATAAACATATAGTAGAATTATCACCTTTTTCAGAATTGCAACAAAAAGTGAGAAATTATAACCTTGTAAAAGTTGAATTAATGGCCGTGCTGCTGTGTTGAATTGCATTAAAATGTACAGCTGTTCCTAATAAAATGGCCATTACGTGTATTTTCGAGGTCATTAGATATTCAAAACAGACAAAATACAATAAACAGATCTGGTTTATATGTCTTCAGATATCCAAAATAAGTTGAATATCTAAACAAGACGATCCAATAGGGACCATTTTTGGAGGTCAATAGACCAGATTCCAGAAAAGAGATCTGTCTATGGCCTATTTTGGATACACACAAATTTCTAAAATAAGTTAAAAGCCTGATTATCTTTCTGATAGTTTCAACAAAAAATGGATAAATTATAACTTTTAAAAGAAGAACTAATTTCATTAGATTGTACAGGTGTACCTAATACAGTGACCAGTAAGTGTATACACTCATTCAGACAGACATTCAAACATTTTACAGATACTGAATGTCTTAAGATGTCTAAGTCATGGACAGATTCCAAATGTTTAGCTTTTAATGCATGTTGAAAGACTTCCAAAATGATCCAAAAAGATCTCCTGATATTGCTTTGTTTTGTATGTCCTTGCAAGATTTCCAAACACTATACCTGTACTAGATGTCCATATGCATCTAAAAAGAGTCATACCTGCTGTATTGTATGTCAAACAAACATAGAGAAGGGGATCTGCACCAACCAGCATGATAAAGACATCAGATATTTGTGGGTAATGATGTACTATAGCAGAACCACATAACATTTTGTAATCATTTGTTCTTTTTTCACTGAGTCACTAGGACATCTATTTAATGGTTGGGTTTCCCATCCATTCCATTCTCATGGATGCAATATCTCAGAAATTCTTGGGGGAATTTCTTCAAATTTGGCACAAACGTCAACTTGGACCCAAGAAGGAACTGATTAGATTTTAGTTGTCAAAGGTCAAGGTCGCTATGACCTCATGTCTTTTCCATTCTCATCAATACAATTTCTTGTGTGAATGCCTAAAGGGGATTTTATTTTATTTGGCACAAATGTATGGAGCCTGGGAGGTGCCATGGGAGAGAGAAAAAAAATAAATAGGGTGCACGCATTACTAAAATTTAGAGCACAAAATATTGCAATTTACTACTATACTTTCAAGCTCAGTGTCGCCCCCTTTGGCAGCTCAAATAAAGCCACAAAACCACTATAATGTAGGCAAACTGCCTCTTCAGTTCACAGAACAACATCTTTACATCAGGATTTTAAACACTTTACAAACATTGCTGAAAGTGATAATGTTACAATTTGTGTTTTCTGCCCAGACAAAGATCTCATCCAGATTACAAAGCACCTATATGTATGTACAGTTTAACCTAGCTGACTTTGATGATGCCATTCCAAAGATTAGGCTATAATTATCCTGTCAAGGTGACAGGATGACTCAGGATGTAGTGGTAAATGACATTTTGCAACGTAGCTCCATGTCTCCCACAAGTACATGGTTACTTATGTGATTCAGGCATCATGTTATTGGTTTATGATGGATATTCATCTTGTATTGTGTAAAGGTATAAAGTAATCTGGAGTAATTAATATTTGTCTGTATTATTTTTTAATCCAAAGTGAGCCAACAAACTTCAGGGATGTCAGTGCATAGGGCTATTTCAGACATTCCGAACTGTCCTTGTCATCATGCATAAAAACAGCCTGAAAGCCTGGTAGAGCTTAAGGGTGAAGTGTGCACATCTGCACAAAGATTTCTGTCTGTGTCTTGGGCATCAGACAGCACTAAACTTCAATTTACCAACTTTATTACCATGTGTTTTGGGATTGTATGCACACATTGATCTGAATGAAACATCCAACAAGAATAACACAGTTGAAATGTATTATGGACAGTCAGATATTGTATTTCAGCTACAACACAATGTGATTGAATATACCGTATAGTTAGTTTAAGCTAATATTTGCAATTCAGGAAACAGTGTGAACCCAAAATTGCCCCCAAAAGATTCAGCAGCCACAGAGCTGGAGTCTGTAACACCACCTCATGCAGTTGCTCTAATAACTGTTTTTACTAAAATGTATTTTCACCATTTCATTACATTTGCCATACTGTATTATTGTAATTATTGCATTATTGATATATTTAGGGGCAGAGTCTTTCAATAATTGAGGGATGTGAGTAAGTTGTCAGGTAGGAGATATTAGTTTAGTTCCCCTATAGTGTGATGGCTTTATAGTATTAGGGAATATATATTAACAATAAATTATTTGTTCTGTGACACATCTACATGGAAATCAGCAGGATGAATTAGGTTAAACTCTACATACATAAATGTATTTTATAATTTCGATGAGGATGTCTGTTTGCATGTCCACCAACAAATAGACTGTGACTTTAATGCTCTCTGTAATGTTTATAGATCTATCTATAGATCAACAAGTGAAATGTATGAAAACCTGATGTATGGGTATTGTCCTGTGTGCTGAAGAAATTACTCTATAGTGGTTTTGAGACTTTATTAACTTATTTATTAACTGCCAGAGAGGGACAGACTGAGCTTGAGTCTGAGCAGTTGTCAGATGCCATAAACAAAAGGCAATAAGTCAAGAGCACAAATTAAGTAATCAGTGCTCACAAATTACTTAATTTTCAGTACAGTAATTTGTGCTACCAATTTAGCAGTTTGTGCTCTCAATTTAATAATCTGTATAAGAGTTAGTTTGCACTGAGTCCTGCATTCTGTACAAATGTCCACTTGGACTCGTAGATGAACAGATTAGAGTCTGCACAGACTGTTGCAGTCTGTAAGCTGCAACTAGACTGAATCTTTCTTCTTCCATGACAGAATTTATAATACAATGAAAATCACTGATCTTTGTCTCTTTGAAAGTCAATTAGTGCACAAAATCAAAGTTATAAAAAATAGGATCAATAGAGTAGCATTGCAATTCATAAAGTAGGACTGAGAGTCATTGGAAGATTGAGGGCTTTATTCATTAACTAATAAACACTTCCCACTAGAGACTAGATTAGCATAATGCTGTGTTGCGTGGTATACCTCTATCACTGCTGTTGCCCTTGACCACAGACAGCTCATCAATATGAAAGGACTGCCATGTCTATTCAAACATTCCAACAACATCCTCGGCACAAGTACTATCGTGCAACCTTAATCAAACATAATGGCAGTATACATTTACTGGCCATTTTATTAGGTACACCTGTACAATGTAATGCTTTTTTGACCATTGCTGTGTGACATGCTCCTCTCTACCATATTAATGATAATATAATATAATATAATATTAATTTCTCAGAGACAGATTTTATGTTGTTGTCACTCACACAGATTTATCAAGTGCAATAAAGTTAATTTAAAATCCAATACAGCAAAACATTTATTCTTCACATACTCAAGGCCATGTTGGTGAACAGGTAATATTACTCATTTATTTGTCAATGATGTAACTAATTTTAAATCACTTCTAAATCACTTTCAATTTTTTCTTCTTTCTTCAAATCTCCAATGTTCTTTTAGTGCCTTTTGGTAATTTTGGGAGACATGTTTGTTGCTATAGCTGTTTTGGATAAAAAGATAAATTAAAACCTTCATGCCAATGAAGAGGGATGTAAAGTTTAGTAATATTTTGCTGCAGTCTGTAAGATTTTTCAGTTTTCACATTGTTCAGTGGTAGATTAGATTAGTAGTTCTTTGAGTTTGCTGATTGTGTAGTAATGTGTTTAATAAACTTATTAAACACTTTATTGTATTGTGAACAGGCAAATAAAAAAAATCTCAAATACATGAATACAGCTGGATTTCATAGTATTAAAACTTTAAGAGGTGGGTGGATGTACTGTATATACTATATATGTACCACTGTGTAGGTGTGAGAAAGTAAGATAATGGAGACCTGGTAGCTGACCAGAATGTAAGAATGCACATCGAATGAATGAAACCTTTGTCGCTCATGTTCACCCTGCATGTGAACATTGCTCATTTTATTAAGTTACAAAATGATGCATTAAGTTCACCAATCACTAAAAAAAAGAGCGGTTTCATGCAAAACACTGGGTTACAATGTGCTTTTTAGCAAAAACTGCATTACTTCTACTACGTATTCAGCAGCTATGGACAGTACCTATAACAACACTCAAATTGTGCCAAGTGTAGAGTTGAGTGTGCTTCATGCCAGAAAAGCCCAGTGGAACATAGCGTAGAAGCAGCTGGGTTGGTGGTGTTACATGGGGGTGCACATTGTCTGGTGAGTAGGCCATCCATCAGGGAGACTGCAACTCCCAAAGGCAGTCTCTTCAAGTGCAGTGCCTGGCCCCACTGCTGCACACACACACTTACCTTGCTCCAGTTATACACAGGCATGCACAGACATACATGCACTAGCAGAAACCAATGCCACGTAGAAAAAGACTTGAAGCTTAAAGTGACTAACCAAGATTGGCTTGGTGCCCAAGCAACATTCTGGAGGAATGATCCAGCTACCATTTAGCATTTGTTGATCACAATATCAAAAGGATACCACTAGTAGAATAGTTGCTATAACCCGCAAATGGTACTTAAAGTTGAATTCTGATGCCAAGGTTATGTGTTCAAAGAGACGTTCATTTCTATGAGCTCAAAATTAAGCAATGGAAAAATAATCACATGTAATATGGCTTGACTACCATTAATTTTTTTTCCCTACATTCAAGCAGGTTTAGAGAAACCCAAGATACATCCAACCCAAAATGTGCATTGCCAGCTGTCGTTGGTTCTATTCTGTCATTATTTTTTTGAGGTGAAAACACCCTGATTCACAAACATGCTATAAGAAACACCAGCTTTACTGGAGTCTTGCAAATCACTATAGTGAGGAAGATTGCTACCTCTTGCATTGCTTTTAACTCAGAGGCCCTTTAGCATACTGAGTGCTCCAATATCTCATTACACATAGTTCAGAGTTTTTATGAGAGCTTTTCACACTCAAGCTGCTATACCTGTTGCTGAAAGCAAATATCAATACAGTGTTTATATTTTGTCCATCTCCTGTAGAGTGACATATATTGTAAGTACATGCACATATACACAAGATCACCCATATCTGCAGCTCCCTTTGGGACCACTTACCACTTGGAGTATATGTTTGCATGTACGTTGATTTGTGAATATTGCTGACTTGCTTCTGTGTACAGTAGTGATGTTCGATTTATTGTTTAATTTCCTTCTCTGTATCCTCATTCTTTTCCTCACACTGTATTTCTTGAAAAGAAAAAAAACATCACTTACAACTATTATAAATATCTTTTTGACTCATGTAACACTGTTGTTAACATTTTATAGTTTAAATATTTTTGCTTGTCAACATAATGAAAAAGATCACACATTTTGTCTGATTACATCTGCATTTATTTTACTTCATATAATGTATTTTCTTTGAAATATGCCTATCGTTATTCTCCCTTAAAACCACACTTAAATATGGCTGATTTTCTACTGCTTACAGGTGCAGTGAACCAAACCAGATGGTTGGGAAACATTTCAATAATCTCACAAAGTGAATCCTCCTACAGGTAGTACATTTGCATATTGTGAGAGGGTCTTTATTGTCAAATCGGATTTAAGAAAGTGAGAGAGGCTTACATTGGGTACATGGTGTCTATGTTGTACATTAGTTTGGATACAAGATAGAAGAAAAGCAGGTATTATGTAGTCATCAAGCACTCACTAGGAGCTTCATTTCTATGATCTATCTTTGATATCTGTACACAGTCCTGTGATATAAGAAAACATATCTCACTGTCATGTTGCATGCAGAAACGTCTTAGGCAAAAGAGCTCATGAATTTCTACTTCATGAAGTGATTATGCATGTTCCATTATTCATCAGATGAATTATTAAAATCAAGCGATTTATGTTCTTCACTCTGTAGTTCCAGCACCTTCACCCTATGTCACTTTTAATTGCTGAAGGATATTTCTGTAAATGGTAGAATGTATATTTACAATGACAACAAGAATTATGTATGACAGAATTCAACTTGTAGACACTCATATTACAGCTTCCCTGAAATAATGTCTATAATTATGTGTGTGTGTGTGTTGTATACACATAATGTTACAAAGTGTTACATTGAGATTGCCCTCGTTTAAAGAGAGGGGCACCTGCAGGTTAGTCTGAAAGAGAGTGGAGACTCTTTGATTATAATATAACCCTGAGTAAATTTAATCAGTCTCTTAGAAGAGGCAGTTATTGGCAAAATAAGTGATCTCTGTCCCATGCAACAAAAGAAACAATGACACGTCACTGGGTCTAGTGGAGTGAAGTTTATTCAAATAACTACAACTAACTACAGTGAAGTGTAACATGTGGCTACAAGCTAAAAGAGACTCTTAAGATGTTAGGTGTGGGACAATGGAAAGTAATGGTGGAAATAAACAAAAGATAGGAAACTGCCAATCTAGTGGTATCGTTTACCTGAAATCAACTTTTCATAGAGCAGAAGGTAAGATCGCTTAGCCTACTTGGTGCTGCAGGAGAATTGTGTGCTTTGACTCTGGCGGGTGGTTCCCAGACTCAGGCGTTGTTTCCACGCTGAAGGAGCTTCCTTTGTCACCAGACAGTGCAAGGCAGAGGTTGAGCTTTGATGCTGCAGGTGATTTGTTGCTGTGTACTCTGTTCTTATTTGGGTTTGGCCATTTTCACGCCAGCAAGCGTCCTTGACACTAGGCAACGTGAGACGGAGGTCGGCGGCCCACTTCTTTTATGGTGGCTGGAGGTCCAGGCAAACTCGCTCACTTTGATTAATGTGTAAGCACGGTGTGAAGAAACCGTACAAGTTAAATTAGATAACTCACTGTAACACAAAGAAGTTGCTAAGAAAAATGAATATTAAACGCAAGCTAAAAATGAAAAAGACAAAGTAGAAAAAGAAAAAGAAAGAAGCCATGAATCCTTTCTCTTAAGCAGAAATAGGTGGAGAGAGATCTTTGGCTCCGTTGTTAGTGCAATGCCTAGTTTCTTTGTTTGAGAAGTTTGGTATGTAAACACCTTAACCTGGAGGGAGTGAATATTAATTCTAGGGACTTTTCTCACCACAGCCCACATCTTACCAGTCAGTACCCAGTGGTTTAAATAAAGTTACAATACCAAGTGTGGAACACATGAAATTCTATGTATGTGGAATGTGAACACAGTGATTATGCACCATATTACATGATTAATAATAGTGGTCACATAATTTCAGACTGATTGATAATGTGATCCAGAGCACATACATGTTACTCAGGGTTCAGTTGGCTATTGTGTTGATTATTGAAAAGGGTCACAATCATTCAGTGATATTTGGCCCAACAGCCTTACAGACTCTGTCCATGTTCAGACCTTCATTAACATGGAGGTCAAGATTGTGAGTTTTATGTCCCTTTTCTGGAGTTTCTCCTCCAGGGAGGTTGGGCTCCTTTCTGGTTGACTGGTCTTTGATAATGTTAAGGGAATGTTATGAAAGGTAATTTGTGACAACCAGGGTCCCAGGTGAAATGTAATGAAGTCTTACTTCTGCAAGTTTTGGTCATCCTGGTAATCTGAACACTCTGGGCAGTGACCCCCAAACTGGGAGAGTGACTCCAGCAGATTCCAGGAACAACATCCGAGATCTCTGTCCACAAGAGTGCAGTCCTAGAAACAGCTAAGATACTGCATAGGACCCTCAAGCTCCCAGGACAAGGGGGACCTGATAAACTAAACAAAGGAGGCCTCTCTGTTCACCCATCTGTGAACCCTTATCCCATAGGAATGTCAGAATGACCAAAACTGGCAGAAATAAGATTATTTCACATAAACATCCTGGGACCCTTGGTGTCAGAAATTACCTTTCAGAACATTCCCTTATTTATTTTCTTTTATTTTCAGACACAATTCAGTCTTTTACTGTATCACCAAGACAAACTTATTTTATTTCAGATTATTTTATCTGCATACTGAAGCAAACTTAAGTATCATATTTCTTTGGCTTATATAAAGATACAGTAGTATGCAGCTTAAACAACGTAGAGCAGATCATTACATTACTTACCAGCATAGTCACAGCTGTTCCACAAGATAATCATAATTGGCTGTTTGCTTACTGTTCCCTTAGTTACTGTTACCACACCTATCAAGCTTTCTGTTCAGGAAAGCAAATATATACCTACGAACTGTACTGAGGATCTCTTTATTTGACACAGAGAAAGACCATTTCTACTCTCTGAACCCTTATTTTAAAGGTTATTAGCAGATTTTGTCTTTATAAGACGGTAGGTTGGTTCAATATGCTGTTTCTGGCTTTTATCACTCTTAGTGACTCCATGTTAGACATTATCAATCAGAATCCAGAGCTTATTGAGAAAATATGTCCTAATTCACTCTAATCGCAAATAAAACAGTTATGAAATTTGAGTACAACAAGCAAAGGTTGTCATTAATTTGAAAAAGTTAATGTTCTGAACATAGGTAATAAGTTATTATTGTTGAGAATTTACTGCGAGACACGGAAAGCAGATGGAAAAACTTACTTTAGGAGAAAGCTGAACGCAAAGTTTTTCTGTTCATAATGAAATAGTTTCTCAAAGAAAGGGGAGGAGGGTGTTGATCATAACGATACTTATATCGCCATTAATGTCCACCCACGTTCAGAAAGGTGGCATCCCGCAGGCACAGCTGTGTGTCACAATACCATCAAAATAATATTTATTTTCTAATATTTGTTGTGCATTGTGCGCTGTCTGTATTATTTGAAGAGGATATAACCTTAAGGATGACAGAGCCTATTGTTTCTCCTATAAAGTTTGTGATCATACACCACACATAAACATACCTTAATCATTTCTTATTAGGTAATGACATCCAATTTTACTGTTACTTAGCAACATTGATGTGTCTTCTGTTTTGATGTGACATGGCATGCATATATCTATCTATATATCTATCTGTTGGGTTTAAATGTTGTTCAAACATTATTTTTCATCCAGAGGAGCTAACTTTCATTTTAGTTTCTCTTTTCCCAATCTCTGTCTTTACCCATTAAAATGTCTTTTTACCTTTCTCTTTATGATGTTTCTTCTGTTTCTACTCACTACACTGTATACTCACAAAACCATAATAATTTCCAAACTGCATTGAAGTATAAAATATTTCAGAACAATTTCTCTATGTTATTTATTTATTTCTCTTGTTTTATTTCTCTTGTTTTTTCTTTATATCTTATTTTCTAACTGTCAGAGTTTGAGAATTTACTCACATTGTCCATTAAAACAATAACCACAAACATTCTGTTGAAATGACTTATAGAACTTAATCAATAATAGATTGTCTGGGTGAGGTTTCTTAATTGCATGTTTCTGCAGGCTCATTACAAAACAGGCATTAATGATCCTTATTAGTAGCATGTTGCCTCTGCGTGTTTATAAATGTCAGTGAACTAAATTCACCGCTATAAATTATACTCCAAGTGGAAATACAATGGTATCCCGACTGTGTTCACTCCAGTAAAATCATCACACAGCTCTGTCAATTGCTTCTTACTGCATTTATGCAGATGACCTCCCTTTACCCCACACACCACACCCCACCCCTTTGCATCTGTGTATATGTGTGTATGCACCACAAGTGTCACACATCTTCCATATAATCACATTCACCAGATTTATCTCTTCTCTTCTCTTCTCTTCTCTTCTCTTCTCTTCTCTTCTCTTCTCTTCTCTTCTCTTCTCTTCTCTTCTCTTCATAATTCAGTCAAGAAAGTATTGTAATTTTTGCAGGATCCCAAATACGTATCTTAGGACAATCCCTAGTGAGGATTTTAGGACAGTAAGGGTCAGTAAGGGTTGGAATTGGCCATTAAATCAAAGAAGTTCAATATAATTATATAACTTCTCTGCGTGCATGGTGTCTCTGCTGTAATTTTTGTTTTGTTTGTTTTGTCAAAAAACTGGTTACTAAGGAAATGTATTGCTGCTCAGTATATGATGCAGCACCAGGCTGCTTTTGACTGTCTTTGCTCATTCCCAGAAATATCTTCCCATTTAAAATCAGGATGGTCTTTCTTTCTTTCTGCCTCTGTCCTTTTACACAAGTATTTCTCCCCTGCATATCTCTCAACCTCCTTAATATTTTACCAAATTGCCCAAAGGGTCTTTTCTCTGCATCCGAGGCTTATTATGTATCTCTTTAATCTCAACTCTTAGTCATTTGTCCATCTCTGAGATGGAGCTATGCCTTTCATATAGCACTTTTAGCCTTTAATTTCGCTTGTAGAAATATATAACTGGCTTGGAATCACTGGTCAGAAATTCTATCCTGGCTGAATTTTTACAGAATCATCTCAGTTTCAAGGTAAAGATACTATGTACAATTTGTTGTGTGATTGTTACATCCTTTAAATTATTCTGAGGAAATAAGTTCTTCTTTGTAGGAAAAATAGGACATGTTGGTGCTGTCTGTGAGTTGTTACTCAGCCCAGTCTTGTTGTATGACTGTCAGCAACCATAAATATGTTAAAAATAGATTATAGAACTGGACCTAAATGATGTGAGGACCAATTTTCTGTCTGTCTGGGCCATGCATTTTGAATTATTACAGCTGTATTTATAATAATTATTTCTCCTTGTCACACACTAAGTGAGGCCGTGGACTTCTGTTAACATCTGTGCAACTCAACTACTCTGCTATACGTTTTGACACTATTAAGTAATTAAATTCACTGCTTGAAAAGTTTGAAAAGTTTTGAGAAGACAATACTATGTTCAGTTGTTCGTGACCTTCTGTTTCTAACTGTGCTGAAAAACAATTGGCAAAGCTTCTAATATAAATTTTTTATTTTCATAAATTGAGAAAATATTATTAGTCTTAGGAAACGTGCCAGGCAATGGGATTGATAAACACTGTGTTAAATACTATACTAAACTGTTTATTTCAAGTGTGCCTTGGCCTGGTGCCAATTTACTTTGTACACACCGTGCATTAAGAATTCCAACTACATGCCGTTTACTTGTGAATACTAAGGCATCCTCACTAAGGGGCTTTAGTTCTCCTTCACCTCAAAATTACTTTTGTTTTCAGACTTCAGACAAACCTGTTCAAATTTTACAACTTAGCAAGGATTCTCAGTAATCCCCTGTCTAAGTAGCAGCATCAGTTTGCATCTCTGGTGAAAACTGAGCAAGTGTGCTAAAACAACACACCATGAAAGAGATTGCAGACACTGTTACTCAAGAAATGGCCACAATGGGCTGTCTCTCTAACACACATTTCCCCTTCAAATTACTCTGTAAGAAGGCCCAAAGTGGAAACTCATCACATCACAAAGGGCGTGGAACCAGATAGCAGAATTCCCAATCTTCAGTTTAGCAGAGATTTGAAATAACAATTCCCATCAGGGCCTGGCAATGTCGGTTAACTCCCCCATTCACTGAACAATGGCACAGAGCTGACCCTCCCAAAGTATTGAACAGCGTCAAGGGACACAGCTCAATGGAATCAGCCAGGGGGATCTCTCACTTCTTAAGCTTTTCAGTAATACGATCCCCTGCTATCTACATTACCATACGGGATCTGACAGCCAGGTAGGGGCAGAAGCAACAGGGTTTCAAACAGATAATTGATTCCCATTCTCAGCAAGAGGATAGGAGATGCTGTAGAGCAGCGAAAGGACCCTATTCAAAGCTGTGGCTTTTAGGCTGTAAGGCTACATTATACCTGACTCAAGGAGAATCCGATCTGTTATTCTTGTACAGCTCTCTGAGGTGTTAGAGTGCATGAATAAGCTATGGGCTACAAGAGTTCTCTGGTTGCCATCAGACAGCTAGACAGACATTTGGCAGAAGGAGGGGAAGAAAATGGATGTATGCAATTTTATCTTTTTCACTTAGAGGATTTGTTTCCAGGAGCCCAGAGTATCACTCTCAGTGGACATATCAATTAGAAGAGTGCAGTGTTGTCTCTTAAAAATAGGAAAGAAAATAAACAATTTAGGAACATTTTATCAGACATAAATGTCAAAAACAAAACCAGAGCTCTCACAAACAAAGAATGAAATTGCGCCTTATCACAGAGACAAAATATATTCTCCAGGCACCAGGCTCTTGGACTGTGAGCTATCAGGAGACTGGCACTCCAGCCAAATGGAGTTCATTCCCCCCACAGTGAAAGAAAGAGAAATGCCACCCAGGACAGATGAATGACAGATGAGTCATTTCCATTTATGAGGTTGAGAATGCTCACACTGATCTGCTGTCATGTCTCTCCTTGATTGAAATGTGTTTATGTCTATGAGCTTGTGCGAAAGATGGACGGAGTGAAAGAAAAAAAAAACATGAGCTTTTTCCCCCCTCCTCTGTTATTTTTCAAGCTATTTTTTTTAACTCAGCGGTCCCACCCTGTCCCTGCTTATGAAGCCAGCGTCACTGTTCTTTCACTCTGCTTACATCATGGCAGGTGTTTCTCCAGAAACGAGCATGTAGCTTATCCTCTTCCCGATGTTCAACCACTTCACTTCTTTCACAAAAGTGAGGAAAGAAAAGGAAGTGTGCCTGTGTAACATGAAGTTGGATTAAAACCAATCCAGCAGAAATGTACAGCATTTCCAAGGGCTCCTGCATAACTTAACATTTACATCTCTTCCCACACAGATAATATATGCACTTCATATACCACTGAACACTGACACGGTGAAATCACCATTAAAACAACAGCAGACAGGCTTAATCTTTAGTATATGCAATAAGCAAAAAGGCACTTGCTGCTCATTCATTCAGTGTTTCACCCTAACTGCACTTATACATGCAGCTACAGATTGCATTACATTTGTTTCAACACAGTACCCTTAACCAGCAACTATCCCATCTGCTCTGTTAAAGTGCATATCAGATATTGGATCAAGTTAGAATCAAATGTGACCACTGGTGCTGTGGAATAATGTCCTGGAGAAAAAGCCTTTGTTTTGACTGCATCTCATGCCCGAGTAGCATGTGCATGGAGGGCAGTTTGCACTCATGCATGCTATACAGTACATACACTGTTGGGAACGTATATTAATTCTGACAACGGTTTCACTACTACACTGATACTGGAAAAGTTCTATTGACAGATGGTGAAACATAACGCTGCACAATATTTGATTAAAGTCTGTCTTGCATTTTAGGCATCCAACCTGTTTAAGCCTCAGGATGAACATTAAGGAGAAACTGAACTACCACACAACACTTTTACATCACAAAATAAATACTAGCGTTTAAACTAAAATCATTCAGTCTGATCTGGTAAAATCCTGGTATGATTTAATTAATATGTATCATCTTACTGTAAATGGACTGTGGCTATGCAGCTATAGGCCTATAGCTTCAACAGTTCAACTATAATGAACTGTGTCCTGAAACCTGTCAATCATATCCAGCATTCAATTTTTCCCATTCAGATCCCTGTCCACCACATCATCAACACCACCAGGTGTTAATGTGGTAGAAGACTGATGTAAATATACATCCTTGAGCATGTGGATAATACAAAAAAAGGGACCCACTTATAAAACATACACTCATAACAGCAATGTAAAAATGCTACTGACACAGATCCTGTGTAATTATCTAAATCAGATTTGTTTTATATCATATCCAGGCTACTTGAATATGTGATTCTAGATTCAATTCATATTTGATCTCAAACTGAAATTTGTGTGTTTTTTAACACTTGACTTGGAGTTGCTCCAGCAGACTTAAAAAACAAACAAACTGATAACTCCTCATTAAACGTCAGAGCAAAGCCCAATGAGCCAGCTAACTAGGTAGTAAGTTTTTCTTTCCTCCCAATCCTCAAAAAATGTTGCTTATTATTATTATGTTGATAATTAACTACATTTCTTTTTACACTGTTCGAGTAAAGCTGATGCTACCACACTGGTGAGCTACCTGTTCAAGTACTCAGCAGACTCTTCTCTCTCTCCTCACTAATGTTGTCACAATACTCACCGTACACTGCAGTACTTACAGTAGGTTAATTGCACACTAGCCTCACAGTCTGTTAAAGCTGAAAATGTTGCTAGTTACATGAGACTCCACTGTTGAACTCCCCCATTATGCATTCTGCATCTGTAATGTATTCCTAAGGGAATGTACAGATTTAATTGGCAGACTGTTGCACAGAACCAGTTGCATGTTTCTCAGTCACCTGTTATCATTATACTGACTTTTTCAGAGAAAGCAGCATTTAAATTCTTTAAACCATGACCATAATGATAGCTACAGAACATTTTGCAGCTACTTCAGTTTCTCCATTAGCCAGCACAGTCATTGGTAGCCTGCCATCAGTCTTCCAGCTCTACCTGCTAAATGCCTTTCAACCTGCCATTTCTCAGCAGAGCTGCAGAGACATGTAACAAGTCATGTCTGTCCTAAACGATGCGAAAAATACAACTGCAAGAAGAGAGAGAGGATTGCTGTGAGGAAAATGTCTGAGCTGTTTGTTAATTGTAGGGAATACTTAGCAGACTCCTTCACAGACAAATGACAGCCCCACCTGTTCATTTGCCAGTCTCCCTGGCTTGTGTTGCAATTTGAGATGACAGTACTCCCTGAAAGTTTGGCTGCTATCTTGTCAGGAGAGAAAACCTTGAAACACTTTACATGTCAAAACCCATATTATAATCCTCAGAATGTAAAACGAGTAATCAAGGCAATTTTCTTTGAAAGTCAGTTTTTTTCCCTTTCTTTCATTCTTTCTGGACTTAACAGGTTGGCTGTTGTTGATTTCACCTGTCCAAGACAAAAGTTAAAATGGTCCTTAGAAATAAGAGTTATAGAGTTTCATAGTGTGTGATTCTCTTGAGATTGCTTTGTGGTATATAGATTTACTTTCATTCCTTGTTGTTATTTCAGTTTTGCTTTCCTAACAGGTGAAAAATACTCAAGAGACACATATAGTATCCAGGACACACACTGTCAGGGAACTAGCTAGCACACACATTGGACTCCACAAATACACACATAAATAGTGCTGCATCATTACTCTTAGTGCAGTTTACCTGCTGAAAATTGTGATAGTCCATAGTCCACCAGTTCTATTAACTGCACCACTTCCCTGTTTTGAAGGCATAAATAGTTTAGTCTAATGACACAAAATGGATAAGAATGTAGTCAAACACATAAACCTGAAATACTACTTTTTTTCCAAAACAATACACTTTACAAATAAGTTCATTATCTACGCTAAACTTCATGTATGAATCAGAGCCAGCACCACACTGTTACACCAGCCCAATCACACAATCATTAGCCTCAGCTATGTAGTACAGATTGTGACACATGGTGCACACCATCTGAAAACCATGTACTCTAAACTGCTCTGCAGACATTGCCAAATATAGGTTGTGGAATATAGGCTAGTGATATATCTTCTCAACCCCAAGAGACTCTTGAATACCCACAACCTCTTCTCCTTTTCTCACTTGTGTACAGAAAGTGAAGCATAATAAGCTTGCCTAGGCATACACATGATATTTTTTCTACTTAACATTTGGAGCTGAAAGGATTGGACTCCAGACAACAGTCTTCAGAGAACTTAACGATCATGCCATCTGGAGGCAGGGACGTGTTGTAGCCACTGATATCGATCATCTTTTTACACTTTACTCTCACAGATGGTAAAAAAAAAACACCATCTGGGCGCAGGTGTTGGTGCTTTGAAAATGAAAAGTGGCCACCACAAAATAGCTATTCAAATATTTGTCCTCACACTTCTAAAAGTATGCTTTAATTAGGAGCTTTTAATGTACGTCTTCTAAGAGTTAAAGTAGCTGTGCAGCTGTGTGTGGGTGTCCGTATGTAAGGGTGGCAATTTGTGAACACACGAGTATGTAACACCTACAGCTTGAAACCAAGGCAAAATTCATAACTTAATTTTGTTGAGATTGCTTGATAACATTTTGGCTTCAGATAGAAATTGTGTTACAATTTCAAACTACTGCACAAAAAACAAAGTGTAACATATATGGATATGAGTCCTATTTGTGCACTTTATATCATGTTTTCATCTGATGATACTTTTGTAACTTTTTATTTTGTGCAGAGAAACTCATGATCCTCTTGAACTCATAAACCATAACAATACTGCCATCGAGTGGCCAAGTGTTATTATTACATTATGATCATCTCCTAGTCTTATAGTATTTGTGATCATTATCATCATCATCAAAATATTACCACCATTAGGAAATACAGCATCTTCTCCTTTTATTATTCTCAGAACCAACTGACCAACTTATCACAGTGTAAAATGTCTTCCAAAATTTATAGTGTCAGGCACGTGTCCCATAAATATTCCATAGTGGCATATTTTTGCTTTACAGCTGCCGATGCATATGGAGCAGTACAGTACATTTGTAAATTTTCATGGCATTTTATATCAACATAATGAATTTTACTACTAATGGCTTCGTGAACAGCTGTGTCTGACCACTAGATGTCACTGCTTACCATTAGGTCAAACCAGTGCAGATGTCCACCTGCATCTTGGGGAACATTTCAGTGCAGCAGACACAACAGACAGAGTATATGAAGACAGCCTCAAAGTCACAGATGCAGGGCTTGTTGTTTGTGTTTACTCTATGCTGCAATCATAAAATCATTCCCAGCTGCGCAGACTGTGTGAGAGAGCACGTACATGAGTTTCCTATCTGCATTTACTGTAGTTTAATATGTTGGATTGAGCCTATATTGTTAGTTTTAGTAAGTGATTATTAAATGCTGAATGCTGAAATATCTTTTAGCACACTTAATTTAAATTGATTTCAATAACAATGATTGTAAAACGAAAAAAAAAAAAAAAGACCAACGAATCCTTTCAGTAAAGGTTCAGTGTCTTCACTTCATATTGTTTAAAGGTGACATTTTAGCATCTGTGAAGGCTATGATTATTCTTCATTTGTGTTTTGTTGATCAATCATTTGTGTGTATTTGAAGGTGTACTGTACAAAGCATTCAATTTTAATCATATTGGGCCTATTATGATCTTTGATTATTGACTTTCCATTACAGAGATTCCTAGACAAAATTTATTTGTTTTCCGCAGACGTATTTAAACCTATATTCATTGGTATTCTTTTTGTTTAATGTTTGTTTATTTTGTAAATTGTTTTGTAAATACTTGCTTCATCCATATGACCCATATGAAATGTAGGGTTTGTTTACAAAAGGAAAACTCATTGACCTTAATTAGGAGGATGATTTTGCTAGCATTTTCTTATTGGTGGACTCTGGGGTGAGTCATGACTATGTAACATGGCTATGTCACTAAAATGAGTTATACTTGCTGAAGGTCAGAATTCCCTTTCAGTCAAGAGTTTTTCATTATACGTGCCTGTCAGTAAAATAGGGGAAGAGAAAATGTGCTGTAAATTGTATTAAACTGTTCCATGTCCAGCCAACAGTACTCCCACTTGCTTTGTTTTGTCTTCAACAGGTCAGTACCTAGTGACTGCAATCAAGCCTGGAGCCAGAGAGGTGGGGCATTGCTCAGATCTATCTGGCCCTCACCTGGAGACTGTAATATGCCCTGAGGTTGAAGTCTGTCAGATTAAAGATGGTAAGGAGATTGTTATAAACTTCCCGCCAAACAAAGTCACATTTACACTCAGTGAGATCAAACGCTGTTTCTGCATGAAAAAAACAACGTTAGATTCATCTCTAAGTGAGTTTTCATCTTTCTCTGCTGTGATTTTTACAGAAATACATCAGAGGGGCGTGTTTCTGTTTCTCTCTCGGCATGTGTAAGGACACTGTGCGTTTGCTCTCAAAAATGTCCTGGCATGTGTTTTTTTTTCCAGTGTTCAGTAGAAAAGCATTGTTTAGCTATCAATCTACCTACTTGTTGTGGCCTAATAATGCCTTTAACAAAATATTAAGTTCAGTTTTTACTGAACAAAGTTCCTCAACAAAGTGTAGGCCTGATAACACACCCTGTGCTTTGTAATACCTTGGAAGTGTTTATGCTTTGTGGTTTTCTTTTACATTAAATTCTGGAAGGGAAAGTAGTTCTCTTGGGTTCTATTTTTTTTATTAATCAGTTAACAGTATGTAATGATGTGATATTTTAACCACGCTCTCCAAGGAAATGTACTATTCCAGGATGTAAAAACACAGTGGGTGTGTAATGTGTGTGTAAACACTACTTGAAAGGCATTAGTGTAGCGTTAAGCTGTTCTGGAACAAAATAAATATGATCAAAGCAATAATAACAGTGTTTCCATATCATGCAATAGTAAAAACAGATCACAATAACAATTATTAAAAAGCAAATGAAAGTGAATGTGACAACAGCAGAATATTTTATGTTAAAAATCTTTGACAAAAATCTTTATATTTAATTCATGCTTTGCATGTTACCGTACATTTGACTTTATTTGATTATTGTACTTAATAATTATATTTATTAGTGTATCCAAAAATAACAAAAACATACTCTTGATCAGTCAATGTCATTTTATTATTAGAATTAATGTTGTGAAATCACAT
Organism: Sandelia bainsii; assembly: GCA_032362345.1. Taxonomy (NCBI): domain Eukaryota; kingdom Metazoa; phylum Chordata; class Actinopteri; order Anabantiformes; family Anabantidae; genus Sandelia; species Sandelia bainsii. The sequence continues at coordinate 19,196,035 of JAUMHL010000025.1, forward strand.
CTGCCACTGTTATGGAAATTTATTTTGCCATGATTTTCTTCATGAAGTTATGTGAAGAATGTAAAGTTTGGCACAGCACAGATATGTCTAAAATAAGTAAGTAATATGTGATCAGAATATTAACATGTGGGCTCTGCTGTAACACAGTTTGGAAAATATTTCAGTGTGACCTATACAGTACAAGAGCAGCAAAATAGTACAGTCACTGACCTGCTCTCACTGCTAAAACCATGGCAGAACCACAAGGATGCGTGATGTTGGATCTTTTGATGCCAGCCTGCTTACATAGCATAGCACGATCATTCTGTCAGTTTAAAGAATTTCCGTTCTCTCCATTCATCAGAGATTCACAGATGGTATGTTTGGTGGTGGAAATGTGGCTGATCATCATAGGTAAAATACCACAAATCCAGAATTTAGCTTTTGTGTCGGTGCTTATTGTCTTCTGGAAAAAAAAAACATAAATTGAGACCATGCAAGGCAGCTAGAATGCAGGAGAATAACAGAAAAGAACAAAGTTCAACATGCGATGTAAGCTCTTGTGTGGTGTGCAAAGGCCAAATTTGGAAGACAGCTGCTGGGAACTATGTTTACTATAGGTGGAACAATTTGTCAAACAATGAAACAACAAGTGGAATTTCAGGGAGATGTGCCAGCCACTTTGCTGTCTTTCTCCTCTACTTTAAATGCAGTCCTATATTGTATACAGTATGTTGGCAAATTTGTGTTTGTATGTTCATGCATGATTGCAAACATTACATATCATGTGTACACATGTTCTTCTTGTGGTCACAAACAAGCACTTTGATGGGAAAGCCTGGAGGCAAGTTATGTTTTAACTGGAATGTTTAAAATCTCATTCTCAATGTTATGTTGGTATGTGTGTGAGCATCTGTCAAGTGAATTGACAATGCAAATTCTGTCTAGTTTTTTTAAAACACATACACTACCAGTCAAAAGTTTGGACACAAATAGACATGATCATGTTTGTGAAAGAAAAGTAGATTTCATAACATCAAATTGATCAGAATGAATGTGTAGACATTGTTCATATTGTAA
>JAUMHL010000025.1:19197193-19208509 GCA_032362345.1 Sandelia bainsii
AGAAAACCATGTGCAATGATGGTAACACAACTGAAGACATGTATCTTTTCATGAAAAACATGGTAACACCTATGTGTGTCCAAACTTTTGACTGGTAGTGTACATTGTCAAGAAAAAAGTTGGCAACACCAAGATCTTATTGGCGTTTTACAATGAAATGTAAAAAGATAAATACTAAAACCCTCTTCTTCATTCATCTGTAACAATTAATCAGCAGGTAAACCACCTAAAACTTCAAGCTTGGCTTGCAACTATCTGTTATTTCCAGAAATTCAAGTGTGGATGGTCCTAAACTGATCATGTATGACTTCCCAGGTATTAAAACATCTTAAAATGAGTTAATTTCCAGTAAACCAACAATTTGAGTTTGAGATTATGTTTGACTTTTCCTCCATAAAGAGTGTGACCTCTCATTTGAGTGAGAATTAGGTCTAAAATGGCCAAACAAAATCAGCTTTCCTTAGAAACTAGTCTATGCACATGTTGCACATCTGTCCAACAAGTACTTTCGAGTGTCCTCCTTGAGAAACAGATGCCCCACTGCTCCTGAAAGGGCTGCGTCATTGAATAAAACAAGAGAGAAACCAGAGTATGTAAGACTCAGGCCAGCTGACCTCATGGACAAAGTTGTCTGTTCGATTCAGTTTATAAAAGAAATCTGCCAACTAGACAAACTGTGGACGTTAGATGACTGGAACCACGTCTTGTAGACTGATGAGTTTAAATCTGAGGTGAGTTTGAGATGCCTCTCCAACACCATCAGCATGGGGAAATCATGATGATCAGGGGATGCTTTGGCAATGGGAGAGTTTGTGTGTGTGTGTGTGTGTGTGTGTGTATTTTATGTTCCATTTACAGCCATCTTAAGATAAGATAAGATTGATCTTTATTGTCACTGTTGCAGGAACAATGAAAAACTGTTTGGCAACTCTTTTTTTTAGCAGCATATAAAAACAAAAGAGTCATAGATACAAGTATAGCACTATAGCTGTTAGCAGCAAGTGAAAGACTCTGAGAGAAAAAAAAAAGACAAAAATAATAAGAATACATAAATGTGTAGGTATTTTTCAAACTAAAAAAGGAAAGTATTATTTATGAATGCATAACGTATAATAATATAATAGTATCATGTCTATGTGCGTGCCATGTGATGGTCTTTGCGTAGCACATTGTGCAGCATGGGTGGTCTCAGTTGGATTCAAACCGCTGTCCCTGGAACATCAGAGCAGTACATGATGTGCATTTGCTCTGTCATCATGAAATAGTTAAATACATCTACAGAAAAATATATTGTGTCTTTCTTGCTCAGCCCTTATGGAATGAATTTAGTTTTTGATCAAAGTGTTTTTCAGGAACAAAGCAATCCAATACATGCCACCAGCCCTGTTTTAAGATTGTTCTTCACTAATCCAAATTTTGAAATGACTTGTTATTGTTGAATCTAGGAGATTTAAATGTTTATAGTGGCCAAGAAGGTGATGACTGACAGATAACAATGTATTCAGTTCGGAAGAAGAGCTCTGTATGTCACAGGTCAGGTTTTTGGCCTCAGGCAGGGAAGGGAATTAATCTGACCCAAAGTCCACTTTCAACTTGAAAGAATTATAAGGTAAACCAAACAATTTTTTAAAGATTCCTTTTATACTGTATTTTTATTAGTCAAATCTAGTTGATAGACATTAATAACTGATGTTCTAATGACATATTCAGGTAATTAAACTAATTTCACAACTATGTAAGTAGTGATTATTTGAATCACTATTTACATTGTGACTGAAGTAATTAAATTACTTTTTTGCCATTTATTGGGTACTTAACCACAATAGTTTAGGGAATATCATGAAGGATATAGAATACAGAACAATAATATTTAATATCTCTATGGATATTATCACTAGGAATTCTTGTTAGACACTATTGTCTGAGCTAAGGTTTTTCATTATACCAGCAATTAAGCATTTGTTGCAGTTAAAGCTTTAGGGGGGAAATTTAAAAAACATAAAGATTCGATGCATCCAGTAGAAAAACAAGCGGCACAACTTCAAGAGAAGAAATATAAGATGAAAGATGAGGGAAGAGGAAATTATGTTTGAGGTAGATGCTTTGAGAAATAATTGTGGTGGGTTATTATCATATTAAACCTTTTAAAGAGATTTTGGAAAACATGTAAATAGTCTCATAATTCAAAATGGCATGGTGGATCATGACATTACAGAACTAATATCAACTAACCCTTCAAAAGAAAATAAAGCCTCTGTATGTAAGATTTGATAAGAGCCTTGCTCTTGCCAGTCTGGCACTCTTAACTCTGTTGAGACTCAGTCTCCCCACACGCTGCCATACTCTATCCCAAATGGGGAAACAAATTCAGCACAAAAAAGCATTGCTCTTCTCTAATGTGCAATGTGTCTGCTAACCTCCTGGGAGTAAGAAACAAAGAGCTACGGCTCACAATTCACCACTCCGGCTTCCTTTCAACTGTCACCCCATTTAGTCTCTGAGTAGAGCTCTGATGGTTAAATGTTGGACAAGACTCCCAGTTTTTTGGCAGTTCTGTGGTTGCTGTGGTTTTTCTTATTCTCTTCTCTCTCTCTCTCTGTGTCCCTAGTTGTCTCTTACTGTGGCCTTGCTGCTTCTCAAGTTCCTACAGATTAAAGGATCAGAAGGAGAGGACAACACACTGCACACTGAGTGTGTATGCATTTTTAGTGGTTTTCTCTTTACTCTGGTGCTATTTTTATAAGTCTGATTATGCCATCATGCAGTCAGAATCAATGACAGATACGGAGGCATGAGGGCAGATGACTGAAAGTGTTGGCAGCAGTTGAATATTATTTAGATTGACTTGCAAGGCAGATGCTGTTTTATAGAGGGTGAAAAGTCACAATAAAGTTTTACGTTTGTAGATGTGCATGCTCAAGATTTATTGACAATGAGCATCAGAAGCCAAAGTGTAATTTTAAAGCTCATCGTTACCAATGAGTCATACAAGATTGAATTTTAACTTTATTATTATTATGATGAAAAGTACGTTATTAATTTGAACATTAAAATACAAAACACATTCACACACTAGGTCCTGGAATCCTTTTATGCCACGCTCACTGCAGTGTGATCAGTTTTAGCAAAACCATGCTCTCCCTTGCCATTTATGTACCGTATGTCATGATATTACTTCAGACAACTTCCTTGCCAGACATACAAAAATCTACGCATTTTGTGGGCAGCAGCAGTCATGGTGGCATGACATCTAAAAGCCATGTTGTCACACCACTGTGGTGGCACTGTAGATCTCCATAATTTTCTTTATTCCTTGATCTGTGCCCATCTGCGTATCTGCAGGCTCGCCTACAGAGTCCATCTCTGTCATTTGTTCCAGCATGTCCCCTTTAGGTCTCTGTTACTCTCTGGGAACGTAGACCACAAGAACCCCTGGGGGGATTGAAGTCCTTAACTTTGTTGTGAGTACATTTTAGGTAGTTGGGGGTCAAAGAGAGCAAGGGAGATGAGAAGGCATAAACAGACACGGAAGCAATGAGAAAACTGAATGGTAGAGAGAGGGGGCACAGGGGATGTAGAGTAGCTTTTTAGTGGAAACATGTTTTCAGTATGAGCCTGAAATCCTTCTGGACAAACATAATTGGAAAAACATGAAGGAGAAATGGTGGATTTAACAATAAGAGCCTTTTTGTTTTTCTGTCACAAATGCAGCTTTGATTACCTTCTTTTAAATGCAAACCCTGTATCAAGTGGGACCTCAACAATTTTATGCTAAGTACTGTAGTACTTCATATACAGCTGAGCTTTTGTCACAAACACTACTTTTGTTTTGCTTACTCAGAAAAAACCATAGTACTCACTACAAAGAGCTTTTCACACATACTATGCTAGTTGTTGTTATATTTGCAAGAAGTTTTAGACTAAAACCTGAATTTTGGGGAAAGGTATACTAAATTCACAGCATTACAGAACACTGGCTTTGTTAAACGTTTTATAAAAATCAACTTAAAAGACATCATGTTATTCATCTGGCAGCTGTGATGGCTTAAACATCAGGTTTGATTGAAACTTCCTGTAAGTGCTGGTTTCTGTGCCAGTCTGTAAACATGACATGTCATGACCTTTCCTTTCCCTTCCCTTTCCGACCTTGTTTTTCACTACACACGCTGGACTGCAGTAGAAGTTTTACTCCAGCCTGTGTTGCTTCTGAAAGCCAAACAATTTGGCCAGACTCCTGCTAGGCTTCTGACACAATATATATTTAGTTCCTGCCGCACTGTCCACAGAACCCTTTCTCTAACAGCCCTAAGACTGATTTACACGGCAGGGGTCATTAAATGTGAAACCAAAGAGACAGTTATGAGACTGTATAACTATTTCATTGTAAGAGTTTACTCTAATAGCTTCCAAATGGCCAAATCTCATCTGAGTATGATTTTCACATCAGTTTATTAGATGTAAACAAAGGTTCAGGCCAGCAGAGCGTGAAACCTCATGTCTTTGCAACACGTTGCTTTGTTTTTATGGGATGAAGAAGGAGCCACAGAAACAGCAGAAGGGAGGTGTGACACAGTGGTTAAGTGGATTTGCCCTAACACTGAACATAATAAAATAAATATTATTAGAAATCATTCCTTGCATACAAATATGGGTGACAGGGATGTTAGCAAGTACCTTTTTATGTAGATATGTGTAACTGTAATTGCTTGTGACGGAATGTGATTTAAAAGTATTAGAAATTAATGCAACCCTATAGAATTTTTTACTCATTATGAAGCGTGTTTACGTTTTGATGACCAAATCATCCCTTTTTTATAACGTCTCATGCTCTATTTGGATTCACTCTGCATCAACAGTTCCAAGAAAAGATTGCAAATAAATAAAAGTGTGCTAGCAAACATGGAAGATTGATCATTGATTCCAAAATATCTGAACAATTTGATATGAGGAGAAAAGTCTATTCAACATGTTTGTTAGCTATCAGTGGTTCACAAAGGTATCCCTGCCTAGATCGCATGATAGATGAAAGTAGATAGACTGAACCAAAACAGTACTGCTGTGAGCATTAAACTGAAACAATGAGTTGACAGTTGGTGATATCCTTTGGGTTCTCCATGTGAGACCTTTCACAACACACATTCATTTTTGCCACTGTTAATATAAAAGTATTGGTTAATACATTAACCACCTCATCACTAATTTAAAGTTGATAGATGATAATGATGATAATTTTTTATTTGTACACTAATGCAGTTTTAATATACTACACGCATAATTATTTTAAACACACAGCTTCTTCCCTTTTCACACACATGATTTGCCTGTGTCTTCAGTGTGCTGCGCAGTAGGTCAAATATCAGACTGCAGGTGAGGGGGTTAAACCTGCAGCTCCTGCCCTGGCTCCTCCTCTCTCCTCTCCACACTGCATGCCTCAGGGCAAAGAGGGCGGCTCGGGGTTGTCTCATGCCGTGCCAGAGATTCACACCGGCAATTTAAGCTGTCAGTGTGCTCATGAATCACCTGACTAAGGCATCATTACTCCAGAAGATTTATTGGAAACACATAGGCCAAATTTTCATACTAAAGCAGCAAGTGGAAGAGCCCCTGAGGGTTTGAGGTGGTAGGTGGAGAATATGTGGGAAAAAGATGGGGGTGTTGAAGAGTATAAAACTATAGAGTGGTCAGAAGTTCATTTTGAGGTATCAGGAGATCATATTGAACTTGGGAAAAATTCTTAAAATCATCTATAAATCAAATTTTTACTAATGAAAATAATGCTGAAACACATGGCTACGATTCCACTATTCACACAAATTATACAATGAGATTGTATGTGCAATGATGTTTGGCTTTGCCCCAATGCGGAAACAAAAACATTCTTAAAGGGGCCATCAGATGCAAATGTTTTTGAACATATATTGGCCTGTGTACTGATGTTACACATGTCAAAACAGGCTACCTGCTTGTTTCCTTGTGTGCCCACTGAAAGGTGCTCCATTTTCAATTTGGCCCCAAAGACATGTCACATTTAGGCTTGTAAACACAGCACTGCCTCTTCCCACAAGCTCCAGCTGTAGCCAGGAGTTAGTCTCAGATAGATTTATAAGCTAGCACCGTACTCTCTTGCAGGACTATCACAATAGCTAACGCTACTGCAGGAGAGAAGTGCAAGAAATGTGGTGTGTGGTACGCTGTGCGGAAGAACACAGATCGCTACATCTGCTGCCAAAATCAGAAGGAAAAAAACATAGCTGTATCTCCAACCACAACTCTCACAAAGTAACCAGCATGTCCTCATCACTTCAGCCTACATACCCACGTACAAAAAGCTTTATAAATGTATACATGGGTATATATAAATATAAATAAAACAATGACAAAGTGTTTAACTAACCACACAGAAATATTCTGCTGAAACCGATTTGGTTCATCTGGTGTATAGGAAGCTCATCTTGCTCTGGTTCTGACTCTGGGTCACACATTGTTGGTTGCGATACTGTGATTTCGCTGTTAGCTACTGTATATTTTCTGCATGCCCCCTGTCTCTCTCTGGTTCTGACTGTGGGTCTGACTCTGGGTCAAACTGCAATTTTGCCGGTAACCACGTCTTCCAAAGAACGCTCTGCTATTACTATGGTAGCGTGTAGGCCTTGGCAGAGAGGGTGTGGTTACTGTGAACATGTAAGCAGGGAATTAATTTCAGGTAACTCATTTCTTGATCCCATTCTAGAGACAGGGTGGGAAATGGACAGTGAGGGAAGATTATTGTCCATTTTCAATCAAATTATGTCACAGAACTCTTTTTAGGACCCTATTTTTACTGCTGAAAGGGTCCCATCATGGACCCTTTAAAGCAAAATATAAAGTTGGAAAAGGGATTAAGACATTATTTAGTTTTTTGCAAATATTCTATCCATCTAAGTTGATAAGGGCATTTGACTGGGTATGTGAATGTGCTTTTGTAAAATTAATTCTAGTGATATAGTGTGGGGCACAGTCTATTTTTAAATAAAACACGGAATAAGAGCACTGTCTTATTTACACCAACAAACTGGAGGAGTAGAGGGAAAATATTTTTGTATTAAACATGTTAAGGACTTTGCTCAGACTGTCACTATATAGCTAAAGGTTTTTCATTATTTCTATCATCACATTTAACCATATTTCCCCACCATGTATGGGAATTTGAACCAGCAATATTTGTTCCAGTTGTACTTCTCTAAGTTCTTTCAGGCTACATCCACTGTGGCTCGAGATGTTATTTGTGTGTGTTTTTTGTTTTTTCCTATTGCCAACTGTCTGCTGGATAAGTTTTCACAACTAAACAATGCAATGAAATGGAATGCACTAAAAAGAACTAAAGTAAGTTTATTTCACAACAAATGGCAAAGAAGACAAGGCAGGAAAAAAACTAATAAAAACGGAGGTGCACACACATAGTAGCACAATACAACACCTCCTCCACAGAAGTAGGAGTGATAGTATCTCAACCTCAGAACTAGTCTGAGCAGCTCCTGATGTCTCCTGTAAGAAACCCTATTAAGGTGGCGTGTTAATGAGTTGCATTCAATTCTGCTTCTCAAATGTCCAAGTGCCTGAAAAATTGTGCTGCAATTACCTGTCAGCTATCTGACAGCACCACCTCTCAACGTCTTGTCTCTGTCTCACACCTTTAATTAACTCCCCCCATACTTTCAAAATGTAAGCTCTTATTGATTGCCACCAACAACTGATTTCAGTCAAATATGCCTCTGATTTATTCATTTTAGTGACATGATCTTGGATTTATTCCAGTTTGCAAAGTGTGCTCTAATGATGTTGTTATCTTCATTTGCATATGTGAATAACTTACGTTTCAGCGCTAAAGCTGTTTGGACTATAACTGTGTACATATGTCTACATACAGTATTTGCAGATATCTGTTAACAAATTCTATGTGTTCCCTTTGCTTCTCATGAGAGTCCCATGCTCGTCATGTTTTTAGCTTAGTATGACACAGTTTAGCTTTTTATGTGGATTATTCCAAAAACATAACTGAGTGAAAGTCATACTTGTTTGTTGTGAGCAAATCCATACTAAGTACACAGCAGATTTATAAGTTATATTAAATATTTACACAACTGAGTGGAACATTAACACTAAAACCCCAAAGAGCAACTTATAAAACAACCCGTAACAGCAGTAAAACATACACACTGACAAGTCCAATAGCCTTTGGTCAATGTACTTAGCAGTATAACATTTAATAAAAATAGAAAGAGACAGGTCTGTCTGGCAACACTATTATTTAGCAAAAGACTGGGGATTAACCCCTGTGGCTTTTTTGGATTGAATTAGACACATGTTTGCCCCTCAAGACCACAAGCCTTCATGACCCTGGTAAACTTCTGATCTTACACAAAGAGGAGAAGTTGCAAAGAGCGATTAAGAAACAAATAACTGATATAGGTAAGATATTGATAAAAAGAAAATAGAGAGAGCATGTGTGAGATAGAAAGAAAGGTATAAAACATAAAGATAAAATAAAGAAAAAGAGGTCACATGAAAGAGGAGCTGATATGTTGCTCCCTGTGGGGTGATTTACTGAAGAACCAATGAGGATGTCATGGCAGACTTCACCTCAGCGACATGACAGAAGCAGCAAGGGCTCCATTGCACTGTTAACGCATTCTATTAGCCATGGGCTTCACGTTCTCTGTGCATGTTGTTTGTACACCTCAGTTTTTCACATGCACCAGTAGTATAACGTGGCATAGTTCTACAACTATACACCCATCAGCCACTACATTAAATTCACCTGGTAACCATGTCCATACCCAAGAGCTCCACACTTGCACAAGAGTATTATTAGTCATATGTATATCTTAAAATTCCTGTTAACTGACTGTTCACATCCAGACATCAACTTAAGCAAAAGCTGTCCCCAGGTTCTGCCCTTTTTCCATTCCTCAAAGAGTTTGCTCCAGAGGAAGATGTGTTTCCAAGGAGCCAGGCCCTCCTCAAAGCTGCTCCACCCATCACTGTTACCATGCTCCCGTCAGATCCCAAGTCAATAAGCTCCTGTGAAAAATAACCAACTGGACAGTAGTTGTCCAACAGTGATCCTTAAAAGAAAGGAAGATCCCTTTCCTGTACTTTAAAGTTTTAAAGTACAGGAATGTTCTCCACTTTTGGACCACACCACCCTTAGTGCTGCCTGTTTTACCTTTTCCCTGAAATCAAGTTGCTGTTTCACCTGTTGTCAGTTCTTTTTAAGCAGTCGCTCTAGCATTCACTCTCTGCCCTGTCTGCCCTGATCACCCTCCAGCCTGTTTACTCGATTTGGCCTCCCGGTATTCTGATTCCTGCTCCTGTTTGAACCTGACCTCTGTCAATGGACTCTTCCGGCTTTGACCCTGAATCTTTCAGGTTCACCTACATCTCCCAGTCCGGCTTCAGCTCTCAATCTGCGGTCTTTAACTTTAACTGACTCTGTTTATCCTACCTCTTTTTGGGTTCTGAATTCACAAGCCTTACAGCAAAATCTCCACAAATCCAAAACCTAGGAAGATTTTGGGGGTTTACCAAGAGCTGGAGCAGAATCTCTCTGAAGCCTTTCCCACACCACAGCTGGTACGTCAACCACCAATCAGTTTATCCTCAATCATCAATCTCCATTTATTCATTTTATGTAAAACTGTCAACCCTTTGATGGCATGGTCCATTCTCATGAAATGGGTATTGAAGGCATTCTCTTAAAGGTTGCTAGCAATAGACTGATCACAGCCCTGGCTGTAGTACTTAGGACTCAAGTCCAAGTTCTATAAGTCGGTTTTCTCTTGTCTCAAACTTATCGCAGACTTCACCACTAAACTCACCAAACGATTTAATAAGATTCAACTGAGTACATTTGTCTCAGAATCTGATGTGTAATGAGCATTTCTTTCTTACCTGAAATTAACTTTCTCCTTCCTTTCAACCTTTCTTTCTCTTTCGAAACAAAGGGTGGGGTTTACATGATATCTTGTGTGTGAAAGTGAAATTGCTATCTAATTTGATCTTGTAGTGCATTTAGACATACTATTTGATCATTATAAATTAAAATAGTGCAGTCATAGCCACACTAACTTTAGCATCACAAAAATTACAAACAAGTGAGTGGCAAATATTTTTCTGTCTTGGTGTTTTACACTCATTTAAACTTGGATTGCAGACTTAGGCTTGACTTGGACTTGGACCTGGACTTTTCTTACCCAGACTTGATTCAGACTCGACTAGCCTGGACATGGACCTGTCTTTGACTTGAAAAAGGTAGACTTGATTACTGCCATGATCACAGCTCAGCAGCTGCTTAGTGCATCAACAGAAGATATGCTTGCATGTCTGCAACATGCAGATTTACTTGTCTTGCTTTTTATATCCTCCTTCTCTATCCTAATGTGAAGTGACCATCGTACCACCACCATGTACCACCAGACTCCAACTCACTGAAATGAGTGTGATAAATTTTTTATGCCTCATGTTTGGAAATTATTCTTGCTGTATTTGGAGAATGAGATCATATGTAGCATTTGTTACTGACTTGAAATTAAGTGGATAGTAATATTAAAATCTAAGTCACTTACCAAGATTTCTCACTTGATTTTGGTGTAATCTGTCATTTGTAACAAAAATAATATTTTATTCTTATACATAACGTGGCCTAATGAAAGAATGTGATTTTAATACAAAAAGTACCAAAGATTGAACCCCAAGGAACACTATAGCCGTAATGTATAGTCTGCTTTGAAATATAACTAAATAAGATATAGGATAAGGATTGGACAGGATAAGCACATGAACAGCTCTTGTAGAATAGTATGTTCTGTCATTGCATTAAATGGGAAATTCTTGTGTATTTCAACCTGAAAACCTGATGCAGTTATCCATGATAGTTAATCCTGGGGAAAGTTTACTTCACATCAGATTCTGAGACAAGCAAACGACATGAAAATATTTATGTATCGCTCACTGTTCATAGACAACTGCTTTATCCACTGAGCTATTTGCCACCCCATATAAGACAAGTAAAGTACATATAGTTAATTTATATGTACTGTTCTCTGATATACTGTATACAGTCTGTGTTTTTACCTGTAAATAACAGTGTGCTTTTCAAACAGGCCATAAGAGAGAAGCAACTAGAAACTAGTGGTGGAAAGCAGACACACATATGCATATTCAAAGAAAAACATTAGTATCACGTATTAGCGAAGTATACACTACTCACAAAAAGTTAGGGATATTTGGCTTTCGGGTGAAATTTATGGAAAACGTAAAAAGTTCACATTACAGTGA
>JAUMHL010000025.1:19208609-19258433 GCA_032362345.1 Sandelia bainsii
CATTGAACAGTTGGACATGTGCATTCAAAAGTTTAGGGAAGGTCACATTAAGTTCACCTGTAAAGGTTATAGTGCATATTAGGTTCATCCTGAAATTTCACCCGACAGCCAAATATCCCTAACTTTTTGTGAGTAGTGTATGTGCATGCAGTAGCATACTGTATACACTGAGGTGATACTCAATAGTAGCAATTAAATTTCAGGTTTCTCAAGCTTTCTTTGTGAGGACATGCTAAATCGCACTTCCTTCAATCTTGTTGGTCGTACTTTGCAGTGTTTTAAAAGCAGTCGATCCTTTGTGAGTCACCACAAAGCTGTCAGGTTTTCAGCGGGTTTTTGCACAGTCACATTTTCCTTAATTTTTCAAACCATGTCAGACTTAATAGTTTCTTTAATACTAATGACTAAACCCAAGTGTGAAAATCCTAAAATGGCATGACTTTGTCATAGATTCTTTACTGTTTGACATTTGCACATTTTCTGTTTTAGACATTAGAGAGAGACAGAGAGAGATGAGGCATGCCAGAGACTCAACTCAAAGTGACATTTCAAAGCTGGCCTGCAGAGATCTGCCGGTAGATTTATCAGTGTCAACACCATGGAGCTCTCATCAAAGCTTCTGAGAAGAGCGGAGACTCACTCATCATGTCAACATGCTGATATTTCATTATCCATTTAGAAAATATATTTTTCATTTAAAACACCACCCTCTTGTTATTACTGGGGGAGACTGTGGCTCAGGAGATAGAGCAGTCATCCACCAGATGTTTGGTTGGCAATTGCTGGCTCCTATTGTCCGTATGTTGAAATGTCTGCAGGTATCTGAAACCCAAGGTGGTCCTGGTGGGCCAGCACCTCAAGTGACACTCAGTATGTGTGAATGGGTGAATGAAAAGCAACATTTTAAAGTGCTTTACGTACAGATTAGCTTGTTTTTAGTGTCTTAAATCTTTAATTCTAATATTTAATTCTTAATATTAACAATACAAGAGTGAAAATGTTTTGTTTTTTTCTCATGGGAAGATTATGTGCTTTATTGGTCCAATGCTGTACTTTTTTACTTAATTTCAGAATTTATTATTTTATTGTGTAGATTTTACATTACAAGGCATTACAGCTGTACATGTTTCTATTGATGAAATCAGTTCATCATTAGAAAAATAATGAAGTGCGGTCCATCTGTTCTGGGCATCTAGAGCACTGATAACATTAGGTCACCCTGTTTCTGTCAAACTTCATTTGATTTACAGTTAAATGGTGATAGTAAAATTCAATAATTATACACTTTCACCTGCACTGTGAGTAGTGCAACAACAGAATTTTTTATGTACCTGCAGAGCTGAATGATGACCTTGTCAAAGAAAAGACTGACAGACGTGAGACAGATTGCAACACCAATTATCTGTCTTTCAGAAGAGTATGAGGTGGATTTTGTTGTTTCACAAATGGTTGTGTTATCTCACAACTATATCTCTGAGTTGAAAGTGGGAAAAAGTTGCAGAGAATTCATTGGTGTGTTTGGTTTTGTTGTCTAATATGTAATGTGTGATGTGTAATAAATGATGAGCAAAAGACTTCCATTCTAACAATAAATCATAATAAAGATCAATAATTAGAGACCGTCACCATAGACCACTTTCCCCAACTAACCAACTATCAAATCTTGTACCTCTGCATTACAGTTGGCCTTTTGTCCTGCTTTCGAATGTGAATGTTTAGAACAGTCAGCGTGGTTTGACAGCACACAATACTTAGTAGTTTAATCCTCCCCAAAGGTTCCTTTGTGCATTCTGATCAAGAAGAACTTTGATATATGGTTAAATAGCAAGAAATTGCTATCATTGATTACTACAGGAGGGTAAATAGTGACTTAATAGAGTTCAGCTTGCCTACAAATTGGTCAGGGTCAGATTTAACCATTCACACAAAGAGCAAACACTTTTTAAAGATTGTTTTCCTGTGAAAGAGGTATAACAAGAAGGCTAAAATCTGGTACCAGCAGTGGCACCAATATCAGCGACTTAAAACTGACACTGCAATAAAACAACAATAAAATGACAGTTGGCAATCCATTTCATTATACCACTGACTAGAAAAGAAGCCTAACAGAAGGAACAAACAGTCCAATAAATAAGTATAAATGAAATATAGTAATATATGATAGAAACGCATAAAAACCTGGATCAAAGGACTTAATGTGAAACATAACTCTCTCATCAATTTATATTTTCTTGTGGTTTAAAAACATTGCCAGCACACTGATGGACGACAGCTTTCATTTTATTGAGATTCTACTTTGTTTCGACTATGATACAAACTGAAAAAGACTACCAAATGCAAACATGTCCTTTCAGGTTACTCTGTGATGATGATGATCATGAAAATGATAACAACAGCATTAAAACACTTTCATGTTTAATGCAAAGTTCATCATAATGTTATGGTATTTATATGCGTGTAATAAATTATCTCCACCCTCGGAGTTGTGGAAAATGAACAGTGAGTGTACTTTGATAAAAGAGAAGGCAGGAGTACAGGTTACTGATCGTCCCTTTTAACTTCTCTCGTTCAATCTGAAGAAGGTCTAGTTTTGACATGTTGCAATGTTTTGTGCACTCTCTCTGTCTTTCTCTTTGTTTCTCTCTCTGTAGTGAAGAATGTGACTCCGGCTGTTGAATCCTGGGCTGGTTAATTGCTCTGAGTGAATAAGTCATAGCAGCAGGCCCTTAGGGTGTAGATCGTTTTCATCCTTCCTCAGCCTCAACACCCTACTCAAGTTTTGACTCTTTGCACAGCCCAGCTCATTTTCAGTGGAAATCAACTGGCTTAACTTACCACTGTACTCCCTCAACAGCTGTTACACTAACCTGCCATCTTTGTTATTAAAACAGATAGAGCCCAATTATAATAAATCACTCAGTCATGAGTAAAAATAATGTAATTGTGTCTAAAAGTCTGCACAAACACGCCCTCAGTTTGACCTCAAGAAAGCAATGATTATCTAATGATTATTCAATTTTTACAAATGTCTAGGACTTAGATTTAATAATTGCAAGTGGGATTTTTTTCAGGTGAGTTTTACCTCATAGCATTTTATACAAAAGTAACAAAAGAAAAAAAAGGTCATGGGTTTATTTACTACATTTCGAGCACACAACCAGTTTACCCCTGTGTGACCTCTTCATTCATCATATTTCTTTGGTGTATTTGTTAAATGGAGTACCTTCAAAGTAGCTCTTTGTTCTTCTTCTTGCAAAAAGTTTGAAATAAGCAATCCTTGAAGTAAACTGTACTGATGAGTCTTTCATCTTCTATACACCACATTTTCTTTGTAATTTTGTAATTTCTTTTCTCTCGCTGTTTCCTCTTCTTCACTCTCGCCTCAAACATTTCTTTTGTAACTCCTTGCAAACATTGCTAATATTTATCTTACCCTTATTACATGAAGCTTCTTACATTAACAAACCGTTGAAAAGTCATTGTGTGTTTACATACAACACATATCTTCTAAGATCTTCATAAATTTCAATGGTCACCACTAACTGCTCTGTCAGTAAGGAAGCATTGCCTGTTCAGTGAGCCGTACAGACCTGCAGTGCTCTTCCTGGTTTACCTCAGGGACATACTGCCAATCACTCAAGAAGATAAGGAGGCTCAAGTTGATGGGATTCTCACAGAGATCAAACTTATGGTAAATATATCTAGCTTACACTACATAGTCAACCTGTACTTTTCCTGTAGCACCCGAGCCAGTCACGCAATGGCTTATAACATGGTTGAACTTTTTAGATTAAATAATGGTGCATTTTAACAATTTTTTGTGTTATAGTACATTTACTGTGGTAGTAGAAATTGTGAAATCATGAAGAAACATAATCAACTAAAATCTTTCATTTTAAATTTGATTTATGTACCATATGTTTCTCAGTATATAATATCACATATTTCATTCTGCAGTGAGCTATCTGCACCCTCAGTAAACGTCCATACTATGGACGTCAGTCATATATGTATTCAGCAGGTCATTTAAATGTAATTTAAGCAATGTTTGGAGTTTTTTTGTCCTTATTAACCCTGCACTCTCTTGCCAGAGGGCTTTTTGACTCTGTGATGCAGATTATGTTGTTTATGGTAAACAAAAGCTGAAAGGGATTGTGTTTGACCGCAATGCATTTGTTTGACAATGCTGATTTGATGTGACATAAAAAAGGGGACAAAAGAAAAATTCCATGAGAGCATCTCCAAAGAAAAAGAAATGTGTCATTTTTTCCCTTTAGTCTTTATTCACATTCTGGTCCCTTTCTCTCTCCCTGATTAAAACAAAATGGGTGAACCCTTTTCTTTCCTATACCCTCAATTCACTACCAGTTTTGGACAGATATGACTGCCGCAAAAACAAACCTAAAACAGTGACAATCCAAACTGTGTATAGGAGGCTATTGTTTTCGTGCACAGTGTAGTCTTTCTTGTGCTTTGCTTTTTTTAATTTTCAAATTATGTATTTAAATTTCAAAGCAATCCTTACCAGATGAGACTTTGCTCATGAGAGGCCATGCATGAAGACAAAGAAAGTGGCTGATTTCAATTGTGTTCTGTCATTTCTTGTTTAGTTTGGTTTGCTTGTGGATTTAGGTGGGGGGTGCATATTGCACAAAGTACGCATAACAAAGAAAAAATTATTTCTTTCTTCCCAGCATCCTATAAGTCCAACGTGTTACAAACACCAAGGGATGCACATGGTGTGCACAACATCTACTTCATATCCACTCACAGTGTCACAGCTGCTGACCAGGCAGATGATGGAAGTGACTTGGAGGGTGTTTTATTGTGTGTCTACTGTGCGTAAATCCCTTTCCTATGGCCTATGACAGAGCAGGTTCTGCAGGTGAAGCCCTCAGGGAGAACAGTGAGAGAGAGAGAAATACAGCAATAAAATGGCCATAAAATTGACTTAATTCAAAGGACCACACATGCTACTATACAACTGATTTATGTTCTTTTCCACTTTTCATAATCAAAAAAATTATGAATATGTTGTTTTTAATCAGCGACATGAAATATTTTCGTTTTCTAATATAATAAAGTATTAATTTGAAGCAAACCTTCAGTTTACAGCCTCTGATAACAAAGTGCAATTCCAGTTCTTAATATACCATTGTAATTAAAACATTTCATTGTTACACCACCTGAAGCACTACACACATAATAATTAGCACAGATCATGAAGATAATGCTGTCATGTTCCAAAGACGTGTGTTTTTGCCTCTGAGCACTAAGAGAAAGTGTTAAGGTAAGAAGAGCCATGACATTACCACTTGTGGTCTAAGACCTGGTGAAAGCAGGTTTCCTAGGAAGAACTCCCCAGACAGTTTGTGTTCTCTTCTTTAGCCTAACTAAATGTCTTCTGAAAGGAAAATAATTCTGCATGATTATAGGAGGGTGGGAGTGTGTTTACCCGTGACACATTGATATTGGAAGGGGTGGACTGAATGTTGTCTTTACACTGCCTATTGTATTAAAGGTCTCTGTCCCATCCCCCATGACACACACACAAACAGGTAAGCTGAAATATCGGCGGCCGGCCAGGTCCTGGGTAATTAAAGGAGATAGTGATCTTTTTGACCTCACCACACCCAACACTTAGCTTGGCATGTTGTCTGCATATAGTAGCCCTGCCCAACCATGTATACATGACAATAGAGAGGGTCACAAAGCCGGCAGAGAGGGCCTGTGTGTCTCTGTGTGTCTGTGCAGCAAAGAAAGAAAGATTATGCACGTACTTTCAAAATCTACTGACCTCATCTTCTGATCCTGTATTAACCTGCGGTGGTTCTGGAATTCCACACCAGCTGTGTCTCATTGTGTTTTTATTATTACAGTTCTTCTTAGACATGTTTTTTTTAATAAAAGGGAGTGAAAAATTGTAATTGTGAGCATTTAATTTTATATTATTGTATATGTTATTCTTAACATCATTAAACCTTCAGAAAATTGACACAGATTTATTCTGCTGCCTAGGGAATTTGTCTGTTTTATGTGCATTGTCCCTGAATTTCAGCAAAAGATATTATGAACGCTTTCTAACTTCTGACTGAGAGCTTTAACAAGGAAATGCTTTGCTTTGATGTTAGCAGTGCTCAGAAGGGTGAAAGGCTTATGGCACTTACGAACACCAGAGGGCTCTCTTTCTCTCCATTTTAGTAACTCATGGTCACTGCACAAATTAGGGCAGAGGATGAGGAAGCATCTGTGTTATGATGATAGAAGGTATATGTGAAATTATAGACTTCAAAATACGTAAATGCTAATTAAGCCACTTTTGTTGAATAGATTTTCAATTGATAAAGAAAAAAAATACAGGGAAATACAAAATGAGGAAGTCTGTAGCACATCAACTCTCACTGTCCTCAGTAACGTGCGTGTGTAGATCATGTGTGTCACAATTTAAATGCAGTGTTTTTTTAAAGTACATTGTATTTTGAAAGATACAGTTTTCCAAGTAGTGAATATAATGTTACACTAAAATAACCTGAAGCAGAATATTAATCACTAGGAAGGGTGGGCACTGAGTGTGGCCTTCACTGTGGCTCAGAGAGTTTTCAGAGAATTTTCCAAACAGTTTTGTGGGTAGTGTTAACTGATGAAACTTTTCTAATGAATGAGGCAGATCTTTGCCCGAGGCTCTGTTTTAATAACAATTACCACAGTCACAAACTGAAGCATGAAGTGGCACTGAATATCAAAGCAAGTTGCAATCAAGCAAGTGACATGCAAACCAAGTCTTTGATAAATGCCATCAGTGTCTTTATGTTCACATAATGTTAAGGGAGACATTGTGGAAGCAGTGTTGGGCTCTTTGTGCACTTCAAAGTTTCCTTTCTCTACCTTTGATTTGCTGTTGCTATAGTAAACTGTGTGTCTTTTTAGAAAACAAAGTATTTATTAGTACTGAACAAATCATGTGATACAGTGATTTTTTTTTTTTGCAGTGTAGTAGCTGTTACTGGCAGTGTTGCAAATGTGTAGAGCTTTTCATGAAGCCCTAATACGAGCAGTGTTACAGACTATAATTTTTTTAATTTGAGTTGCATTTGGTGATATGAGTTTGGACAGAACTCTTCACTGCTTCACAGAAACTCATAAAGCTGCACCTGAAGTATATTTTGCAGATTTGAGCCTAAAAAGATACTGTAAATAAAAAAATAAAAATATAACTAAAACTTGAACTCTTGTGATTTGGTTCTTTGTTTTCAATACTGCACTTAAAAGCAATTTCCCACTTCTTGAGAACATACACACTCTACTTGCATCATTCTACTTTTGGATGAGTGACCATGAGGTTTTGTTATGAGTACAATTTTCTGTTTTGCAGAAACATTATACAACAACTGCAGTTTTACCTAGCCTATAACTCAACTCATCAGTTGGAGATTCACGGAGCAGAGAAGCTTTAAAAAGTCAACTAATCAGTGCACTGTTTTGTTCCGCAGAGCAGCAGAATGAATAGAAGAGAGCAGGCATTTACCAAGCAGAGATTTCTGCATGCAGCCAGCCAGTCAGCATGAGCTCTGTTCCCCCTCAGGCTCGCTGCCACAGCGTTGGGGCAGGTTATACACTTTGCCTGTTTGTAATTCCCAGTGACAGCACTGGCGCTTGGGGCCAGACCTGTAACCCTGAGTGCAGCCTTCACAGAAAGGCCCTGAGAACACAGAAGACCCACAAGCTCCTGTTCAGGTTCTGTCTCTCGCTTTTCCTGCCCACTCACCCGTCTCTTTCATCCCCTCTGCCTCTCTGTGTACCACTATGCTGTGCCAGTATAAAGTGACCCATGGTTCAAAATTTTTCTGTCCACTGGCCAGTTTTCAGATCACTTCCCACTGTTTTTGTTTATCAACAACACAATGTCACACCCCTAACCCTGCTGCTGTGACCAGACAAGTCTCTATATTTGGTGTTGCTATGAGCTAAATTTAGTACACTTGGAAATTATATGTTTCTGGGTGGCATTTGTAGTTTTGCTGAAATTCTTGGAAACATGATGTTGAAAACTCAGAATAAAACAACAGAAACATTTGAGCCTATATTCTTTGTGAATGTTTTTTTTTTAATTCAATGATCCTCTCAGCATGAAAAACTGAATATCATTTTAAATAACACAGTGGTGTTATGGCTCTGTCATAATTAATGCCTTTTGTGATAGCAAGTGAGGAATGTGTATCCTCTAGGCAGTCTACTTGACAGCGGACAAGGATTTCTCTCTCTATTTCTCTGCCTCTCGCTCTCTATCTTTCTCTCTCTCTTTAGGTGCCACAGTTGACCTCCTGCAGACCTCAGGGTAAGTATTTGACTCTGCATTGCATGAGAACACCACAGCTTTTCCACCGTGATTAAAGCCACTGCCGTGTGTGAGTCAGAGCCAGACTTACTCTGTGTGCCTACACCATGCCTCTGTTTCCTGAACACTACTTCTTTTAAGAAACATCTAAAAAGGGTTAAAATATATTATTGTTATTATTAACTAGGGTACCCAGTCTGGTTCACTTAGCAGGAACATGAGGAACTATTTTCGCAGTGTTCATTGAAGAAGTCTAAAACACCTCGGGCAACACAGAGACATTTTTAATGTCACAAATGAATATGCAAATATCACAGAATGTCATAACACATGCTTTAGTCATGTTGTGATCCAAGAGCAGCCAGGATGCCAGGCAGCTATCGCTGTCTCAGTGATGCCTGAAGAACTCAAGCTCCACTATGAACAAGTAAGAGATAGGTGCACAGATTTGGAATATACAAATGTCACTGCAGGCATGACGTGTCTGTTGTAGAGTGAAAACCTTCTTATGTTTTAAACAGTTAGGAAAGTAAGAAAGAAGCAGAGCGGATTAAACTGGCAAAGAGCGAGAGAGTATAGAGACAAAGCAAAAAGGACAAGCAAGAACACTGAGCCATCATCATTTCCTAACACCCTAAAAACAGGTCTTCCAATTCCAGTTGCTCTGCAGAAACAACTTGCAGCCTGAAATATAAAATAGCATCATTAATTGAGTGGAGAATCATAATGTGCCAGATTGCATAACACTGACAGGTCTGAGCACTGTGTTCTGGGGACACACCTGCGGTAACTCTTCCTGACAGTAATGAAGCACAGAATGACTAACACAATGTGTGATGTGGTTGACTGCTTAATTGCTGAATTTAATATTGAACATCAGATTATGTTCAGTGGAAAAATCAGTTGTAATTAATTAACTGACTTTTGGGGTGCTGGCGTTTTCCTTAAACTTCCAAGAAGCAAAGTGAGTTTAGGTCATTTTCTGATGTACAGTATGAAGTGAACAGCTGTCTCATCTGCTCAAGTCACAACTTAACTTTCATCTACCTAAAGGTTTGTGGCAATAACAGTGTCAGGTTACATGTTCCTTTTGCCACTCAACTCTATACCCTGCTTGTCAATATGATAATATTCTTCAAAACCTTGTGTTCAATTTGTTCTAAGTGTTTCCATGCCCAGTGTGTAATGTTTATGAAATTCTTGCTTTTGTCAACAAAGGAAAGGAAAGGGTTGGGATATGTTACAGTAGGGAAAGACTGCAGTCATTGCTAATAAATTGTGGTTAAGGAATTGTTGGGGTTGGGCAACTAAAACACATGGTTATAAGGTTAGGCAAAGTTAATGTTTACTGTTAATAAAGAAGTTAACATTGTTTGGAGGTCAGTGACAGGATGTGAACTCTAGCTTTAGATGAGCTACATACAGCAACACAACACCCCAACTTCCACATGCTGAGCTTTTCATTTTCTGCATCTATTCTGAATGTTGGCATTGGATGTAAATTATAAGGTGCTCAACACTAATGTAATGTGACAGCACACTGGATCACTAGAGGGCTTTGTCAGGTTAATATACATGTTCCATAGGTTGTGTTAAGCTATTGAACAAACAATGTTGTTACTTTTCTTGTGAGGGTAGTCTATATATAATGTACAGTTTGTAAAACTCCACATACACCGACAAGTTATCTTGACAAACTTTCACCTAATGTTGAGATTTTGAGAAACTCTAAAAATAATTAATTCAATTTTCATGGAATCTTGTTTTGTCTACTGTCACATTTGACTTTTCAAATACTTCCGTGTGAATATTTGTGAATAAAATATGTTTGCAATTCACACTCAATTGACAAAGGTTCCCACTAGAATCTGAATGTTATGAGTCACTTGTTAGTGGTTTGCTCCGTTTAGTGCATGAGATGTCAGAACGTCATCACCTATGCAGAGAAACGTTGTGTTTTCTTCCTGTTCGCTGTGGCCACAGGAAATCTGTTGTGTACCTAGTTGTAAATTCAAACAAACACCTTGCAGGAACATTCAAGGGTTAATGTAAAAAGAAAGGAAGTTAAGGGGGCATGTTTACAATCTATGTTGCAATATAAGCAGTTGCAGTGACAAGCACATCCATACACACACACTCGCCTTCACACACACATACACACACACTCTCTGTCTCACATGTGGATGGAAGTAATTAGAGTAGAACAAAGCTGAAAAATTGAAGTGGGGAGGGCATGTTGAAAACACAAGTTTGGTAAATGACCTCATAAACACCCAGACCCCTCTCTCTCTTCCTCTCTCTCTTTCTCTCTCTCTCTCTCTTTCATTCTTTCTCTTCCTGTCACTGTTTTCCAATAATTCCAGTTTGTTTTTCTTTGGTTCTGTTGTGAGATGTAAATGAAGGACATCAAAAGCCCCCCTCCCTTTTCCTTCTTCTCTCTCTCTCTCTCTCTCTCTCTCTCTCTCTCTCCCACTGTCAGCCCTGCTTGGCTGCTTACTCTCTTCATCTGGTCCTCATATGGGCTTCATTCCCCCCTACTGCAATCCAGCCCAAAACTATTTCCTCTTTCAATTTCCAGGGGAAGTTGTTAAATCGTTTCTGAACCAAACAAGCCTTTTTTTCTCTCTGTTTTCTTTCTTGGCTACTATTCGTACAGCTTCTCACAGGGGACCCACAATCAGCTCTGTGTTGTTTAATATGCAATAATGAACTACCAAGCAATAAAGCTGGAAGAGAAGAAATAAACATTTCCACACTGAAATAATAACTGAAATGGTGAAACTCCCCATTATGAATTCTACTCATCATGACCACATTTAAAAGAGATGTTAGACATCTAAATAGAGTCATTACCGAAGTGAAAACTGAACTGTTAAATATTTGGGACCATTCTGTGTAACACTCATGCTCCCCACCAGACTTTGTCCTGAGTGTTATGGTGCAGTCAGGCGGGAAGGCGAGCGATAGCCACGGGGCCAGAGAAGCACGCTCATCTGAAGGACAAACGTTAACTGGGCAGACTTTCCTCATCCCTCTCCCTCCTTTTCACCCTGCTCTCCGCCTGTTTCGTGCCCTCTAACCTCGCTACCAGTGCGCAGACCACAGAAAGAGGGGATCTATAAATCCACCCTCCACCCACCATTTGTCGGCAGCACAGGCGAGGCAGGGCGAGGCTGGAGGTGGTGTGTAGCGGGTCTTCAGAGTAAGCCGTGATGACAGGTGTCACTGAGTCTCATGGACAGACCTGTGACGAGTGTCCTGCTCACTTACAATCCTCACTTTGGCGCTTTTCACAAGTCACGAACTGATGAGTGCCAAAAGAGGTGGTACGAGGATTCAGTCGCCCGATGTGTGTTCTCTTAATGCTTGTGTGTGTGTGTGTGTGTCTGTGTGTCTGTGTGCGTTGGACACGAGCGCACAGAGATGCAGCCCCATGATCCAAAGCCCATGCCTGCACAGGCAAGCTTAGATACAAATATATATGTGCGCAAATCCACACACACATTTGCTCACATACACATCCTCCCTCGAGCCTGGCACCACACACACGCCGGCTGCCAAGCCGGTTTAGTGTAGTCCAGGAGAGCTGCTCTGTCTCAGGGCAGGGACTCTGCAAACAAAGCCTGTAGCTCCTGCATGCAGTGGGTAATTTAGATGTGCCGCAGGAACAAAAAAAGAAGAAACTCACAGGCACGTCTGTCTTGTTTAACATGATGTACAAAAAGGCTTTGTCGGGAACGCAGGGGTTGTTCACACTCCTTAAAGTCTTAGTCAAACAACTTTAGTTAGGGTAATTTGTATTTTTAGATGTGCATGGCCTGGTGTTGGCTTTTCAGAAAGTCGCACAATCGGCTCCGCGAACCACATTAATTGTACAAAAAACCAGCATTGACTTGTTGTTGCCACTGCGTTCAGTGCTAGACATTGCTTTGTATGTCAAGCTTTATTGTTGTCATGTGAGATCACAGGGCTTTCAAGCCTTCTTTCACACATAGCATGTGATATAGGAGGGGACGATGCAGGAGGGATGGTCACATTCCGAAGCAACAATTAAAGCTTGTACCCAAATTAACCAGACAGATGATGTTTGTACTACAGCTGGCGGTGCCTATGAACGATCAAACCTTCCAGAAGTCTCCCAGAGTATGACAATATATTCGCTCCCAGATTAAGTAACTTTAATATCTTAATCTGATGCAAGATCAGCTGTTGAGGGCCCCTGTTCTCCCAGTGATGTGATCACAGCAGGACAAGAGGCCAGTGCTGCCTGGGAGGAGGTGACCATTCATCAGATCATGGCAATTTCTACATTTCCATTTCACTGGGATCTCAGCGGGCATAAACACACTCGTGAAGACCCTCTTTTATACCTGAGCAGGGGCAGCCCTGCCTTCTTTTATCCTGCAGCCTCGGTTCACAGAGACTAATGAGTACAGGCCTGGTACCTCTATTCACAGGGAGGGCAACTCCCATTCATTCACGGGCCTTGTGTGAAATTCCGCGTATTTACCGAAGGCCAAGCCCGCTGTCAGCCAGTATATACAACACTCCTCCCTCGCTCTCTCGCTCCTCTGTTCTCGCTCTCCCCGCTGCGCCACACAAACCGTCAAAGCCCAGTCCCACTTTTTTCACACTGTGCGGGGCTCAAAGGGAGGCTGGAGGGGGGATGCAAAAAGGAGCCGTGTTTGTTTTAAACATCTCTTTAAAAAAAGCGAATGGGCGACTTGTTAAACGCGGGCCGGTGTGGCCCCGCTGCACACACCAGGACGTGAAGGAGTGAAGCTGCAGTGCTGAGGCTGCCGAAGGCCTTTTAGGTATCACTGCTACTCAGGCGCGTCATAAAGCCACTTTAAATACCACCAAAGCTCTTTAATACAGTTCTGTGTGTGTGTGTGTGTGTGTGTGTGTGTGTGTGTGATGAGTTGAAATGAATGCCATCTTCTTTTCAGCTTTAGAATCTTATTATTATTATAGATTTAATTTAATTTGTATTAGTGCATAGATAGATGGTGAATCACCAGAATGACATGGAATACTTATTTAAGCATTAATTTATTTACCCCTTTTTTTCTCAGTGCCACTTATGAAGGGAAGTGAACCCAGTATCTTATGGCCTTTTGCATTTCAATCTGTTAGATTTTCTTGCTGTTTCCAAGAATAACTGACTGTGAGTTAATCCAGCCAGTGACATTTTCACCATTCACTGACTGCAATTAATTTATGTCTCTGTTCAAAATGCCAAGCAAGTATTTACCACCATGTTTTACGTAACTTCTAAGCAATACATTTTCATTAAACCCATTTTTGTTCCAGATATTTTACTAAGATTTAAGATGTTTTCTTACATATTAACTTTATGCTCCGTGTATTTTATTATAAGCAAATGCAAATGTCAGAAGCGTTTAACTTTGTTTGACAGATTCAGTGAAGATATTCATTTTGATTACATTTTCTTTCACTGACGTCTCTTGTATTTGTGCTGATCCATTCTATGAGAGTAAGCATGTGTTTAGTTAGTTTGTATGTCTAATAACGGAACGGTTTTCACGCTTGACTTTGTGCAGCAGTGCAGGAAGACGCAGCTCTGTCCCGTTTGTCACGCTTGGACTCTGTCATAGACTTGTCCCTGCTTTGATCTCTGCCACGGAGCTTTATTAAAAAACTGCACGAATTAGGTTAATTTGCACTAATAACGAGCTTATTTTAATGTTTTAATTAGGCTGTTGACGGAGATCTTGAGTCCTCATTGTCTCCAGAAAAATTAATTAATGACAGGCCTGGTTGAAATGTGCCATATCTGACTACGTAAAGGGAAAATAATAAAGCAATAACTATATGGTAACTATATTTTTTCAGTAGTGTACTTTAGGGACGACTAATTAACCTTTACATCTTAACAGCTGGTTTATAATTTTAGGCCGTATAATTAATTTATCTGCAACGAATGATTTGCCTTAAGACAACTGTGTATTTTCACATTTCGATTTTGTTTTTATCATACATTTGTACAAATAGATTCCTGCAATAAATTCTTGCAATTTTCACAAATATAATATATGTTTTTTTGTTGTTGTTGTTGTTGTTGTTGTTTTACATTAGCCTACAGTGTCAGTAAATAATTTTGCTTGTACGCTGTCTTTTTTGTTAACCATCTCCATGCACGCCCAGGACGCTCAAGGAGGACATTTGCATTTATGCAGATTAAATTAATCTGTTGATCTCCGTGTCTGTCTAATGAAGAAGGCACCGTGGTGTGTGGATATGAATGTCTGTATGCATGAAGAGGACGGGTTAATTAGGGAAACTGCGCCTGGGCTTCCCTCAAAGGTCACACTTTGCCAAAGGCTTGAATACATTCTCCGCTTGTGATATGACACAAAGTGACAAGTGCAATGACAGATTTTTTTTCTACCTTTAGTCAAGCAAAATGAACCACAAAAATGACATGAAGAAAGCTGTCCAGCGCTTTAATGGCTTAATTGTATATACTACTGTATTTGTACAAATTGCGGTTCTCATTAATATATAGCCTATGGAAAGCTTAACTTAATTCACTACTTAAATTCATTCAAGTCTAATAAGCTGCATTATTGAATAATCCACTCATTTGGACATATAACCATAAAGTGCCTTAGATTCAGTGTCATTTAAAAGGAGGACGTGTGTATATCTTATTTGGGACAATTACTTTTTTACAGAACAATTGTTGTTTTCAAACATGACAAGTGCTGGAAAAAAAGACATCCTTCACTGAACTCATCACTGGGTGGGACTGGGTGTGAAAACATTTTCCTTACCCCATTTTTTTCTTTGCTTGTCACTTCCCACTCCAGCTGCTTTGTCTGATGGTTATTGCTTCCTTGTCTCATCAGATTATTCAAATATGGCATACCTGACAGCCACAGCAACTCGCTGATATTCATGCACTGCCCACACAGATTTGTGTGGTTTCATTTAGATAGAAGGAAGCAGCAAAGGCATTGAAGCTCATACAGACAAAGTGAGATAATAAATATAATATGGCATCACTTACAGTATAAAATATGCTCAAAAATATAAATAATAATAAAGTATGGGTTAGAAATGTTTTATTTCTATGTCCTTCAGTGAACCCCTTTATGTAGCATTAGAACCATGAGCACTCGGTGGTGGGGATTATGAACAACTTTCTCTTTTCCTAATCTCTATCAATCTGTCTGTTAGATCACAATGTTGCTTTTGAGCCCTCTAACCACCACTCTGTCCTTGTAAACATTCACAGAAAGATGTAAAACATCTTTCATGGTTTAATGTTTACAGTCACATGATTGCCTCTGACGACCTGTGACAGAGAAACTCTAAAAATATTCACTCTCTTCTTCTTCTTCTGAAAGAACCAGAGTCATTTTGGTCAGGCTGCTCGGCAGAGATAATGTTGCTTTGTTGACAAGTAATCTAATGCTGCTGTCAGTTAGCATTAAATCCCTGTAATGTCTCTGAAAATTACAGTTCTTCCCTTTTTCATTTGATCGCCACCACAATC
Organism: Sandelia bainsii; assembly: GCA_032362345.1. Lineage (NCBI taxonomy): Eukaryota > Metazoa > Chordata > Actinopteri > Anabantiformes > Anabantidae > Sandelia > Sandelia bainsii. The sequence continues at coordinate 19,224,467 of JAUMHL010000025.1, forward strand.
AAGATCACCTAATTGTTTTGTTTATGTATTTCCCCCAAAAAATTATAGAATCAACATGTCTACTTATGTATCACTATAGAACCTAGAGTTTATGTATATATATATATATATATATATATATATATACATACATATATAATTTAAATTGTACACTTTTGTCCAAGAAACAGTATTACTCCAATGACTGACTAATCTCTTATATCTTAAACTTATGTAAAATCATTAGTTGTTTTCTGCAGGAAGCAAAAACACCTTTAGTGATGTTGGGAGAATGAGGCTCCACTTTTCTCACAGCTGATGACGAGAGCAGCTTGTGGACGAATGTGTGTGCGCATGTAGACGTTCACACTAAGATTTTCATTCAGTCTTGTTTGTTGTATGAATGGCTGCAAGTTTGGCTTAGATGCATGATTAACGAGATCATGAGTGAAACATGGGCAGCACATTTTGTTTTGGTTTTGTACACAATCACAAACATGCAGGAAAGTATTTAAGCGTTTTGGTAATACACACAAGCACCAGGCCACTATTCAGCAACAACATAAAAGCTTGCTAGAGTTACAAAACTACACATCTATTGTGAAGCTCGTAAGTTGGTAAATAGCATGTAGTGAAAATTAAAGCCATTGTACAGAACCAGGCTCAGCCAAACCACACGTGTTTCTTCTACCATCCATCTTTGTATTTCCTCATTTCCTTGCAACAAGCCGAACATGCATAAAACCTTCAAAGCTTGCCTCTGCTAAACACCCTGCAGAGCAGCTGATTGTTGTCTTTTTCATAGTGCACATCAAACAATTTGATTTTAATCAGTCATTTTGGTGTTTTTCAGGATGAAAACAAACAGGGCAGGGACAGAGGGCTCAAAGGAGCTGGACCTTCTTGCTGGGACTCAAGAGTTGGAAAGTTTTGGAGCAGGAGCACATTTCCAGCCTTGATAAGACAGATGTTATCATGATATATATGAACAAATGCATTAGATGAATTTGTAAGTGCAACAGGTTTTTACACTGAGTTAATTATGTTGGTTCAGTCATGCATATCTAGATCTGAGATAACTTCAATCAACATCAATCAGCTCCTCTACAAATAACTCAGGCTTTCTAAACAAATGGGGGATATTCTTCTGAGAATTGCAGTATTTTGGCATTTTATCTGCTCCCACTGAGCTTCATATCTTAAAGTACGTGAGGGTTCAGATAGGAGCGAGTGGGATGGTATTAACAACTTTCCTAACAGCTGTTGTGGTGCACCATGAATCAGGATGAGCCAAATCCCTCTCTGGACTACCTAACCAAACCACAGTGTCTCACTTTGTTTGAATAATATAAAAAGAGCAGTTTGTGCTGACACTGAAAATGACACAAAGCAAACAAGCACAGTGTAAGTGACACAAAGGATCCAAAAGATAAACATGTATGACTGAATAAATGGATTACATGTTCCCCATGACAAAGTAGCTTTCTGCACCTCTGGGATTTTGAAGTTTGCCAAGTGTTGATTGCCACGCCCAGCTGAGGGAATAGATTTGGATGAGAGGGTGTGTTGACTGATCCTGAGAGTCACTGATATTTTCCTACTTAACAATGGTCATTTTACACAAAATCAAGTCTACACAAAATCTCCAGGCTGTGTTGCAAAATGTTTTTTTAATGTCTGTAACTTGCTGCTTATAACAGCTGTTGCATTTTTTCCCCTCTTCTTTTTACAAATAAATCTCTTGTTGCATCTGCAGAAAGCAGAATTTTAAAATATTAGGCCACCTCAAACTTTTTTATTTAGTTGTTGTTGCAGTGATTCACTGTGAAATAAATGAGGATTAGAGAAAAAAGGCCACGACATTAAAACTGCATGTAAGTCACCTCACAGTTTTGAAACTGTAATAAATAAAGTTCCTTGATCTCAGTTGTGGAACGTATGAAGCAAATTGGGCCTGCTTTGGTAAGTAGAAATATTATTTAAATGGGATTCTGTTGTTGGCAGGTACACTAGAAATGGTGAGAGCAGGACACGCTGTGGCATGCCTCTGTTACACATACATTATTTAAAGAACTGTGGGAATTTGACACAGTATCCAGCCGACTGCAGCGCACACACTTTGTAGTTGAGTTGAGAAAACCTCAAGTTTGAGTGTCATATTTGTTTTAAATAAGTCTTTGCCAAGGTATGCAAGAGTTTGTTGTGCTTCTCTGTGACAATCAGGAAACTTGTTCTGCTTGATGTAAGGCAAGACGCAAATTGTTTCGAAGTGTTACTAAAACTAACTTGTCAGACAAAAAACAGCACACACCACTGAGTGTGTACATATACCTGTACACATTTGCAGTCTGCTGAATGATGCCCCCTCCCCACTGTCCCTTTGAAGTGTGGACCTGGCAGTAAATTCTTTGGCTTTTTTATGCTCATTCCCATTTCGATTAGGGGGGTTAACATGCCGCTGCAGCTCAGGCTAATGAGACTGTACCACGGAGAGGGGTCATCGGAGGTGGGGTAGGGGGGTTAAGGATGGATGACTCAGTTCCCTTCCCACTGAGGAGTTAAATGAGCTGGAGGGGAATCCTAAACATGTTCTGCTACAACTGCTGTTTCAAGACCTAAATAAACAGAAAGTGACAAAATACAAGGTAACAGGACAATTACCTGCTGTCTGTAATGTCAGATAAATCATTGCCTTGTACAGAGGATTCAGTTGGTTTTTCACTACCATTACTGTTACTTCCAAGTACATCTCCCCTGCACAAGCACACAGATGAACACACACACAAATATACTCTTCACTAACACAGGGGCCCTGTGCGGCCAATCCCGCTGGGGACAGATGGGCAGACAGAGAGGGGGGCCTCATTAAGGCAGGATGTACCAGGATGCAGTAAAACCTCTACTTCTCTTTCCTTTTCCCCCCTTTTTCTCCTCTTTACCAATCACAGTGCACAAATCTTTAGAAGATTACTAACAGATGGAAATGAGAGATCAGATCACTTAGTGACAAGGAAGAGACCTCCGTTGGTGTATCACATAAGACTGTTTCACTTTCAAGTTCCATAAAGTTCGATTTCTAAATAATCAAAAATCTAAATGTGTAAACAGTATATGAAAGTCAAGAAAACAGATATTCTTAACATTCTGAATACGATCTCTTTGTGTCCCTATTATTTTTTATGTGCAAAAACACAATTTGTGAACATACTGTACTGTAAAAAACAAGTATGACTCAGCAACAGATGGTAGCTATTTGAAAAATGTAAACAATTAACACCCTGAAATCTTGTAATAAGTCCTAACTTAACTGTGCAAATAATGTGCAAATGTTTGCTCACACTCACAATCTGTAATGTTTCAAACATCACAAATAAAAGACAAAATGATGATGCAGAGATTATTAGATATGTATGTACCTATATTGTTTATATATCCATTAAAAATACATAATATATTTAACATTGCCCTCCTTGAAATCTTCAGTGAAGTTGTCTGTATCATGTGAACCAGGGCCTTGACCTGAGTATTGAGTAATCCTGTGTTATTGAATCCAGATTCGTATGAATTGACAACAGCCTTGCTTGTAGTGGTGAGGACATTTTTTTCTTTTTTTTTTCTGTGAAAGTTGAATTTGTCGGTTTCTGTTACAGCATCTGCCGTATAACTGACCTAAAAGCTATATCAGGTTAAAGAATGCAGCAAAGTTACAAAAGCTCTTTCAGTATCTCTTCTCACTCTTAAAATGTGGAAAGTAAAGAAGGGTGTAATTGTACATCATCTGTAACTTTAAGACCATTTGCATTAATCATAATGTTGTCACCAACACTGATCATCATATGTGTATAGGCTTTGACAATACGTTTGAAAACATGAGCCAATGTAATGGAATCTCATGGACTGGCCCCAGGGCTCCTGTTTTATACCTAAATGCTCTGTGGGGGTCAACATGTTAACAGACCAATCTTTGACTCTTGCAAAGCCCTCCCACAGAGGTTAAGTATCACGACCGGGAGGTCAGGTCACCATTTAACAAATATATCTGCATCCCATCCTATCCAGGTCACATGCTGGCACCGAGATCAGCTGTGATGGCTGGCCAAGTGAGCAGACAAATGAGGAAATGATGAGAAGAAGGGTGTGGGGGTGTGTGGAGGCTGTCTTGTCTTGTCTCCAGTAGCATCAGTCCTCCCCTCCCCTGCTGTGTCTGTGGCTGTCTGTGGTGTTGTCCTAATCAGGCCAGTCAGCGCTGACAAACAGCATACTGTACTGCAGCCCTGCATGGCCCACAGTCCACCAGCATCCCAGCTTCTGTCAGTCTAGTAAAGGAGGGCAAGAAAGAAATCTCCCCTGAAGAGCTGAGACAGATAAGAAGAGATGTTACGATTGAGGGGTCTTTTACTCCTTTGCTTCACATTTTAAGTTCTTTGTACTTTTTCTTTATCCTGTCATTTCACCATCACTGTCGCTCTCTCCAATGCCAACGAGGACATAAGTTAAGTTGTGTGTGAGACAGATGTCCCTTTTAGGTACATTTTCAGACACAAAGCGTTCAGGCCTGTTGCTTAGAGCAAGCGAATGAACACTGATCTCTGCAGAGAGAACGTGATTGATGAGTGGAGGAAAAAGGGGGCTTGACCTCCAGGTCTTTTGGTATAGCGGTTCCTCCTTAATATCATCAAGCATCACCTTAGGGGGAATGAGGAACGTGAGATGAGAGAGTAGAGGGGGCAGAAACTGTGGAAATCAGAATAATAACTATAATTCGGGGGGGGGGGATGCATCTTCCAGTCAGCAAGGCCTATCACAGCACAGCCTAAGTGAGGCCTATTTCACTTAGTGTGTGTTTGTGTGTGTGTAATAATAACAAGAGGAGCCTCAAACGCCTCCCAGGGGCTCCTCTCATAATTGGTTAATTAATCCTTCCAGAGCTCATCTGAAGGGCCAGGGGCACTCAGCGAAGAGAGGGAGTTAGCGAGAGGTAAGGACGGAAGACTGTGGGCGAGTGTGTATGCAATGGGAAGGAGAGCAAGTTTGACAATGACATCAGCAGAGACAAAGCGGATATTATCCCTCAAAGCGCCACATGTTTCTCACTAAGTCTGAAACAATCTCTTACTTATGAGCTCTCTGTTTGAGTCCACATTTTGACAGAGTTGATTTTTTTAGTTTTTGATCATTGTGACAGAAATGTTTTTGCTTTTCACTCTTTAAGCCATCACCCCGATCTAGCTCCTCTCTTTCTGTTCCTCATCTTTATGTGTTGCAGAGAGGGGTTATAGTGGGCTGGAGGGAAGGGCAGTCATGTATAGTGCTTGTCTGGATGATACTCACTGAAAGAGACAAGTATGTAATTTGCCCTTAGATGCAACACAACACATAATCCACTCTTGCATAATATGCTGGTTACATGGGGTAAAATGAGTATTGTAAAGTATATGTCTTACAGCTACATTCAGGATGAGAGATATATATCGGACAAAGTATTTCACTTAATTTTTAAAGAGCATTTTTGCAGAAAAGTTTTTTTTTGTAAGACAATAGAGTGCTTTTATGACAAGAAGAACTTTTGTATTAACTCACAGAGTTTGTGTTTATTGGCATTAAATTTTTGTGCAGCTTTTTGCATTACAAGGACTTCTGTGTTTAGCAAAGCATAAACATAAAACATAACTATTGATCACAGTGTTCTTTTCCTACCAGCTGCTGCATAGACTGTATGATAATTATTGGTTGAGTTATAGTATCATGCTAAATCACCCAGTGCTGACTCCTCTATAACAACATACAGGTGATGTTTGTATTTGCTGCTCAAACCACAAAAAATTCCTTTATATTCACAGAGGGAATGTGCTCAACAAATGGACACACAAACACACATGCTCAGACACACAAAGGGAAATCAGCTCCGATTTAGATGTCTTTGAGACATACACACACATACACACATGTGTGCACATTGAGGAATGTAGTCTGTACACAACCTTGTGTATGTGAACAGGTTCAGTGAAGAAAGTTAAAAGGGTTTGATGACTGAGGGAACCTGCACACACTCTCTAATCCCATTCACATTGCTGGTAAAACAAACAACACGTACGGAAGCATCTACTACACACAGAAAAAGTGGATATACAGTAGATCACTAGGGACAGTACATCATCAACAAGCATCACAATGTCTACTCAAGTAGAGGTATAATTCCTAGAATGACTTTTCTGTGCAAAAGTGGAGGGCTTAGGACATTGTTTAAACAAGATTTTTATGATGGGAAAAACAGACTAAAATAAAATCGAATAAGATATTAGTTAATTGGCCAGTTGAGCAAGTAACCAATAAATAATGTCAGGTTAATGTATGTGGTATGTGTGGTTCAGGAACTATGTACATATGCTTTGCAATTTTAGCTAATCAGTGGCTATCACTTGGGTTAAAAAACAACATAAAACTCCCAACTGGTCGAGGTAGATGGCCGCCCACCATGAGTCTGGTTCTGCTGGAGGTTTCTTCTGTTAAAGGGAGTTTTTCCTCTCCACTGTCACCTTATGCTTACTCAAGCGGGACTGTTGGGTTTTCAGTGTAATTCTGCAAGGTCTTAAACCTTTCACTATTAAGTGCCTTCAGATTACTTTTGTTGTGATTTGGTGCTATATAAATAAAACTGAATTGAATTGAATAAAACTCATCAGTACAACTACAACAAACATGTATCTCCTAATTGAAAAAAAGAAATTAAAGTGCATGTAAAATTACATTTTAGACGTAATCACCAAACAAATGATTACATCTAAAACCCTACTATTTTCAGCATTAAATTATAAATTATAAATTACCTGTAAAAACATTCACATTTTAAGTCATCACACAGATCTTCTTCTCCAATTCAGGTTGTGAAGGCAGTATGACACAATAAGCAGCCTGCAGGCCTTGGCATGCCCATCACTGCTGTGGCACCATAAATCAACCATCACTTAACCACCTAGTATGATACTGTTTTCAATTTTACGCTCAGATACAAAGTCTTTGTATGGGCCTCCTTGGTTGTACACTTTGTTTATTTACTCAAGTCACAGTCAGGGTAATGGTTTCTGGGTACATGCAACATTTTAATACTTCTCTTTTTATTAAATTTCTTTATAATTGTGACACACAGGGTCAAGTGTTAAAATTGACAATATTTTACAGTAGTACAACAACTTCCAGTACCGTTTATAACAATAGTGGCCCAAAACACAGGCAATGAGTAACATTTCAAAATGTACTTTATATACAGTACTTGTGATATTTTCAAAAACATACACAAAATATATTTATTTGCCAGAGGGAAAACACTTTTCCTTTGGACAAAATGTAAAAAAAAACATCCCTTTTCTGTTGTAGTGGAATCCAAAGAGTTCAGTAAGGATGAGCCATGGTGGTGTACCAAAAAACATGGCCCAAGTCAAATCAAGTGCTTGTCTTAGACGCGTCCACCCTGAGGCAAAGACGAACGCAGCATTGAGCAGACTGTATGTGACATGACAGAGCTCCAAATGAACCCAAATGGACACACACTGAGAGCCCAGACAAAAAGGTTGTGTGTGTGTGTATGTGGTCACACTGACAATCATCAAGCAGTAAATGATACGTACGTGCACACATGTCGTATGTAGACATGTAGATTATAAACACAGAAAAATGGAGCAGTGAAGCAGTACAGCTGAAGCTGTGCTCCGTGTGTGTGTGTGCTCTGTCCCCTGACAGTCATACTCCCTCAGGCCCTTACTAGTTCAGGTCAGTGATGTTAAAGAAAAACACATGTAGAGTAAATAGATACAAGTAAATGAAAACAAACAGAACAACCAACTGTCATGTTCCTTCTTTGAGAGACACTGGAACATCAAATTTTCCACTGAATTTTCAATCAGAAAACACTGGAGCTGAAATTGAAACATCATGTCAGATGCTCAGATGTTCCGGTTTTCTGTGTGTGCATCTGTGTGTTTGCAAGCATGCATTTGTTCATATGTGTGTGTTGAGGATGTCAATGTCCGTGTGTCCATTTTGGTACTGTGTACATGTGTATGTCATCTTTTCTACTCAGACATCAGCAAACAAGGCGAGGACTGTCAGAAGTCATTTGGCCACGATGGAGCCACACGGCATGCTGCCATTCACTTTGAATCAGCCACACACTGAGAGATCCAGCTCAGCCTGGGGGGCATAGCCACTGCCACACACACTCACACACACACACAACTCCATCGTCATACCTCAATCTGTCTCACAGACACACCAAACACAAGGTCCCTAACACGCCTGATCACCCAGCCCCTGGCCACCCCTCTTGACCTGCCTGGACACACACATACAGAAAAGAAATGCACATGAACACAGACACCTCGAAACTCAACACTCACACACTGACACATGAGGAAGTGAAGAAACACACACATTTAATACACACGCACCAGATAAGTGCTGTCTCCCTCATTTATTGTCCTTCCTTCTTCCACCTTCTAAGAGATTTATTTCTTTCCCCACTGACTTTGCTGTCTCCCTCCTTCCTTCCTCTGTCTCCTTGTCTCCCCCCTCCCATTTGGAGATTTCAGAGAAAATAGCTGAGGGCCAGTTTAGAGGTTGGCTGCCTCTTTGCGTTACCAGCAAAGATAAATATTCCCAGGATGACTCCCATTGCCTGGAGGATGTTTATGTGTGTACATGCTGCTCTACCCCCCGAAAACACACACACACTCGCACACGTATGTGAGTACATGTGCGAATGTAAGCACACATACGGTTGTGTTTCCGCTCTGCTCAGTGTGACACAGTAGATGGATCAGAGGGACATCACTAAACATTTGTCTGCCTGTTACCAGTTTTATCTCACCGTTACCTGGTGCCTCAGTGAGGCGCCCTCATCAGTGTGTGAGGCAAGTTTATGTGTGTGTATCAGTCAGGTGATAAATGCCAACACCTGCTCTGTGATGTCACTGTCACAGGCTGTAGCAAGAATTTAGAGATGAGGTTGTGTGTGTCTACATTTGCAAGAATGTTCACACTTATGGGGTTACTGTGAATAAGGTTTTGCCAGAGTTAACCTGCATCAATATTAATGATTAGCCAATTAGATGCTGACTGGTACTTTTATTATGTTAGATGAGATATTAAAGTACATATAAGAACATTCATTTGAATAAAATCTACAACTCCTGTCAATATTTATTTTCAGATTTTTGATGTCAAAGGTCAAGGTCACTAACCTCAGGTCTGTCCTATTTTTGTGAATGTGATATCACAGGAACACCCCATAGGAATTTCTTAAAACGTGGCCCAAGCGTCCACTTGAACACAAGAGTGAATGGATCCTATTTTGGTGGTCAAAGGTCAAAGGTTAAGGCTAGTGTGACCCCATGTTGACGAGAATGGGACATGATTCTCTTCAATTCTAAATCTCAAAAATGACTGAAAGGAATATGATTAAATCTGGCACAAACTTCCATTTGGAGTCATTTATAATCTTTAAAAAATCTTTAAAATTTGAGTCTGGGGTGAAATACACGTAAACTACAACTTCACTGGTTGGCAGAAGCATACAACCACAGTGTGGCAATGCTATGTTCTTTTCTTTTTTGCAACATAAATTCATCACAATCAAAGAGTTAAACTAAGTAAAATGTTCAATTCAGTTTCAGTTTATTTATATTGCACCAAACCACAACAAAAGTAATCTCAAGGCACTTGAAAGTGGAAAGAAATCCCACTTGAGCAAGCACTAGATGACAGTGAAGAGGAAAAACTCCCTTTAACAGAAGAAACCTACAGCAATACCATTCTCAGGCTCAGGAGTAAGTGGAAAGAGGACAGAGAAGAGAAGAACAATTGAGGATAACAAGAACAACAAGAACAAGCAGCAGACAAAACACTGGGCAGGTTGGTAGAGCTTGGTAGGGTTCTCAATCAATGTGAATCAGAACAGTATAAAAAAGTATAATAAATACATGAATAAATACAAAATTAAGACTCATTTATTTAAAACTTAGTTATGCAGTTATGTAACTGCTCACATTGTTACATAGACATTGTTACAGTATGCATGCATATTTCTGCATGTGTGTTTGTCTACATGCTGTGAACATAGATATTCCATGTCTCAACTTTGTCACTGTGTTTTGGATACCAACGCTTGTGTATTTATTTATTTACTGTATTTATTTTATGTGTAATTATGTGCATGTGTATGCATGGATAACAGGAGTAGACATAAATTAGGATGGCCAGGCTTTCATTCACAATAATGTGAAATGTACCATGTATTCAGAGAGATACACTATTATATGTCAGTGTTTACAATAATGTAATTGGTTAACTTTATAATCACAGAAGGAACAGGGTTTGTAGTGTGGGCAAAAAAGCATCACATTCAAACAAAACACAGAATGACTTTGTGTTTGTACTTCTATCCAAACCACTGTTGTGGATGTGTTTCTTCTCAAAAATATACACTGCAGCTATGTGTACTACATGAATAGTCTCCTTAAGTTGCTATGTGTTTTCTCCTACATGGTATTACAACAGTACATTACATGTAGCAAGGCTCATTTTCCCCTTTATCACTAGATACATCAGTAGATACATGTCACATGTACAGTACATTTTGTATTTTCCATGAAAGCTATTACTGCAGAATTTTGTTTTCACCAGACAAAGCACTATACATACTCACACACACGTGTACTGTGTGTGAGTATGTATCATCTCATAGGGGATCCCCTGTAAGGCAATCTAACCTCACAAACCAAGCTGTCCTGAGCCTCGCCCAGGGTGAACCAACATCTTCATCATGGTGTCTTCTAGGACCAATAATTATACAGAAGAGAAAGAGCTGCTAGGGCTCAATCTTGAGCCAAAGGGAGAGACAGGGAAGTTGTTAACCACATTTGAGTTTTGAAAATACTGGTGGGGGACAGATTACAGGTCAGCAAGGACGCATGTGGCTTCAGAGGCAACAGAATGCAATGCCTTATTGTTTTAAGCAAGAAAGTGTGGGTGCCACAGTGAGGGAAAGTCAGTCTGCTTTCTTGAGGATGCAGGCCCATAAGATGAAAGAAAATATCCTCTTTTCCAGAATGTCCTTAAAGACAGTAACACTTATTAACTGCACACATCATTTATAAACATCGTTGTTTCAGCTCAGATTTAACCTGCTTAATTAAAGCATCAGAATAAACAGACACAAACCATGGACATGACTTTTTCGAGGAATAGAGATTAAGTTCTTTAAGGAAACTGCTTTCAAGGGGACACTTACAGGAAATTGAAATCAGATGGTGATTAGTCAGTTAAGAATATGTTCCACCTCAGAGGTAAAGTAAGGATAAAGGAAGGGACAGAGGGGGAAGAAGGGGACTGTGTTGTATAGCCTATGGCACCAGTGACCTGTGAACAGAGGAAATGGATTTATGTTGTAATCTCAGCCTCTCTGAAGAACTAATTTACTAATTTCCCTTTAGACATTTACGTTCGTCAGCTATAAATCAGTAAGAAGTAACTGTGGATTTGTCTCTACACTTACCAAACTGAGGATACAAAGTCTCCTAAGGGACTTTCAAAAAAATAAAAGGTAACACCTGGTAACTACAGATACTACACTCTGTCTAGGCCATTACTTTCAGACATGCATATACATTTGGTGTCATATTTCTAATTCAAATGTATCCCTTTTTTTCACAATTTCCCTTATTGTGTGTGTGTGTTTTAAAAGGAAGCTTTAGCACTGTTTGCATACAATGATTAAACAACTGTTTGCAAGAGTATACGTCTATATATACAGTATACATGTGTAATAATATATGTACAATATAATATATCCAATATAAATAGATGTAAAGTATAAACTGCAGCATTAAGATTATATAATGTTTGAAAGAAATAGAAAATTGTAGATCTTTTAAGCTTTAATGTGTTTTTTAACCAGCATGTGGTGTGAATCTTCTGGTACTGTCAAACCGTTCAGAGGACAGCTGTGTTTTAAGTGAGCTGGTTGGTGTAGAGCAGAGAAAATGATGAGACGTGTCAGAACAAGACTAATATTTCGAGCTGCACATTTTTCTCCTGTTGGAGACTTCTGTCTGTCTGTTTGGACAAAGCACTAAACACACTCACACACACACAGGTGTACTGCATATGTTTAGACCTATACTCTTACAAACCGTTGTTTAATCATATACTCAGTCCCTTATTCATACTCACTCATGCATGCACAGATGAAGACAAAGACACACACTAACATTAACAGGGTTTTATTATATAAGTATCCACGTAAGTATCTGTCTTTTAGTTTGTATGTTACACTGCTTTTTATGTTTTACAGAGGGAATAAAGAACATATTCCTAATTTGTGTGCTTTACGTCTACACAAAGCACAGCATATTGCATAAAGATGTTAGATTATTATCATATACTCTCTGAAGGTCATGTTAACAGATATCTAGTGTCTCATACCACACTCATACACATAAACAAGCCCACACCCAAAACAGGTGCTCTCATATCAGGCCTACATTGCGCAGATGGCATTTTAATTCCTGGTATCTCAAAATGTATTTTCAACAATCTGACAGGTTCTTGTTTAAATGTGAATGACAAACTTGTCAACAACATTTTTATTTGTCTTTCCCTGCTTTGGCAGAGCTACTTCCTGATAATACAAACAAGAGATCTACCTAGAAAAACTATGACTCAAGGTTACTCATTGGACACCCATAGTGTAGTATTCAGTACTAGATGACTATTTTCATCAACATTTTTAATATAATACAGAACACTTTGTCAGTTTGAAGGTGTTTAAGTGAGCCCTAATAAGTGTGATACCTCTTTTTCTCGCCAAACAATCAGATAGTATACAGCAGCAGTTCTTTCAGTGTAAACATGCTGAGATATGAGCTTTATCACCCTCATATCACTGACATCTGGGATCTCTCACCGCTTTTCCCTCGTGCTCTTCATGTTCCTTTTTTTGTTGTGTTGTTTTTTTTTTACATGCCAGTTTATCCAGCAGTGGTTGCATCAGCAGAACCGTTGTCTGTGGCAGTCACGCTAATTTGGCTTCTCATTTTTATATCCTGGATGGGCAGGTGCATGTTGGTGTGCAAACAAAGACACTTATAATTCACTCAGTCACTCTCAGTACACACATGTACAAACTCCTATAACACAGGAACGTGAAACACTTAATTAATGAAAGTAGGTGATTATTATTTATTTATTTTTGAACAATTATGTCTGTTGCAACCAGATTTGTTCTTTCCTATGCTGTTCAAATATTTAAAAAAAAGCACATCTCAGCTAGTTCAAACATTTGATATTATATTTAAATGTGTGTTTGTCTGGTTTCACGGGCATAAAGTGACATACTGTGCACTTCACACAGCCTGGGGACATCTGATTCATTTCTTTTCTTTCCACATTCATAAATCACTATATTTCTCTTTCCCTTCTTACAATGCGCATGATTGATAATAGTTGTTGCTGTACTTTGGTTTTAGTATCCCTTTTCTCCACATTGTTTGAGAAAAATGATCACAACGTCTAATACTTTATATTTCGCTTTTGATTTGTGCATAAACATCAGAACATTAAATTATTTGTGCATCCATCAGTATGTCTGTCTCCTGTCTAAAACCACAGCACAAAATAGCTCAACTGTTTCACTTTCTTTGTCTCTCTTTCAGTTGTTTAAAGAGGAGGTACCTGTCTGACAGTGGACACTGACACCTTTCATCACCACTGTCCCTCTTTATGCAAAAACAGCATATGTCTAGATGCCATGGGTAGGTACTGTAAACATCACTCCCTTTTTCTCCCTCTCTCCAACACAATAGCATTCAACATAATTGAGGCATGCAAGTCTGTGGCTGCCATATGCCAAACATGGGCTGGATAAATTACTGGGAAGGAGGGAATAAGCAGAGGGAGGAAAGGAGAAAATGGTTCTATGTCTTTGATTAAATCACTCATGAATGATTCATTTAAATTTATAGTATTGATTTGTTCATATTTTTTAATTTTGTAAATGAAATTCCAAATTCTAAAAGAGTCAAAGAGTTAAAGAGCTGCTTGTTGGCATCCATTCATGTCTTATCCAGTAACCATAAGGCTGTCAAACTACTATTCCTATAAGTGTTACTACAAGTTGCTTAAGTATGGCCTTTGCCAGTCTAAGATGAGAACATCTCGCGCTCCATACACTATCCTGTGCACTGCAAACAAGTCTGGACAGCTTTGTATCTCATCCTCTCTTTGGATAAACACAGGCAGGAAATGAATGTGGTTTTACAATGATTCACTCCATACTGGAAGCATTTGCTGTCAAAGAAATCCATTCAAAGCAGCTTTGGCTTCACATGTTTACTATTTTCTCTTTCTTTGGCAGATATGTATCTTTTCATTTAGTTATTTCCTACCTCTAAAACACACCTTACCCAGGACATGTTTTGATTTTTGCCCTCTAACTTGAATGGTTGTGAGTTTTAAAGAAGCACATAAGCAGTTTTCAGTTGTTTCTGTTCAGTGAAAATTATACAAAACTTGTCTCTTAACATATTTTTGCTTTTTCTGTTTAGTCTTTATCACGTTTGTAACGTCTTCTTTTTACTTCATTCTCTCCCATTTCTCTGTAGAGTCACACACTTCTCAAGTCTTCTCTTCTGCTCTGCTATCTATATTAGTGGAAACTCAAAGTGCCTGAGGCTAGAGCTTAAACCTTTCAGTACAGCTGGTTAGAGACTGTCGGCCGAAGTAATGAGCTTTACCTTTAGCTGAACCATAAAGGCTGGTTCCTGCCTATGGGCAGTCGTGCTCTGAAGTGAGGACAACACACAAACGCATGCGTATGTATGCTTGATACTGCAACACTGCAGCTTTTAATATTTTCCCTCATCATGTACTGCTTAAGACAATAACACCTGGTGAAGAACCATGTGTTGTTGAATCTTGACAAAGATCAGTGTGTGTGATTTCAAAGTCTTCACGCTTCAGAGATGTTAGAGAAAGCTCAGTCATAAATTAGGATTTTTTTACTAGCTGCTGCCTATAAGATATAGAATTGGATTTAAGATGTTTCTCTTTGCTTTAAAATTAACCCACTAACTCACTAACTAACATTTAATGATCCTAACATACTTTCAAAAGCAAGATATAAAATGAATATGATGGTGTGATATTTTGTCAATATATGGAGCTGTTCCAAATGTGGAACCCTCCCTGTAAATGTGAGATTGTGGACTTCTACAACGACATGTGAAAAAAGTCATAGTTGTAGTGTTGAAGTGACAAATCCTGAGAGAATTATTATTACTCTCAGTAGTTCCCCAGAGTTCTGTGGAGCATCTTAACATATTTAGCTCATTGTTTTGGTTTTACAGCCAGACACTAAAATGTTTTGGTTTACCATCGCAACTGTCATCGACCTTTTTCCAAGTGCAGCTCTTTCCAGTGAAAAGGTTCTGATAAACCATTGTGTACCTGCCCAGCATGAGATACCCTATAGGCAAGGTAAGCCACTAGCTGCTGAACACAGTGGAACATTTAATGACCTAATAGCAAGATATTTCACTCCTATGTTGGTGGTAACTAAAACAGAGCTAAAGGAGAGTGAATTTCAACAGGTGTCCAAAACTCCCAATGAATAACATTGGTCTCCACGATGCATGGTCATATACATACATACATACAAACAGGAGATGATGCACCATGAGCACAGCAAAATTTATCTCCAGGAAATAAACAGCAGGGGTGCTATTTTACACAGTCAGTCTAATGTCAGATATTTACTGAGTCTGTCTGTTTTTTAGACTCCCTAAGACTCTAGACTCTGATGACCTGAACGTGGAGGCTAAAGTTTCCTTTCCTATCTAATTATATGCTGTGAGAACAGCACTATAATGGCAGCAGGTGGTTTTCTGAGAAACTCGTTTAATGCTTCACCAATGTGATGTACTGATTACTGTGGCATTAAATTCTTCCTGAGCTACGCAGTCACAGGCTCCGTTCACGAGGCTTGGGAATCAGCCATGTGTGGTGATAAGATGGAGAACTGATGATAATTGAGGCACAGACAGATCAATAATCCTTGTTGATCCATAATCTCGTAAACAGTAACAACAATGAGGCACAATTGTTTCTTTTTGAGACTTATCCATTTTTGTATTGATCTGCAACAGACTTCAATAAATTGTTTGTGGTAAACCTTCTGAGAAACAAACACCTGAGTAACCAGCGATGCCACGCACAGTAATCTTTTGTTCCTAGGCCTTTATCCTCATGATTTCCAATTCTAGTAAACCAGTAAATATCGCTGTGTGTACAGCTCAGTACATTTTGTGTTTACAGGCCTGTTTGTTGACCAAACAGCTTGTTCCCATTACTGTACTCAGACCTAGGTGAACAAGACTTGCTTGTATGTTGGTTAGCAAGGGGAGACAACAGATGCTTTTCATTAGATAGATGAGCAGTGACAACCATCCTGTGTAATGTATCTGTTTTTGTGTCAGGGTATATAAGAAAGATGAGGGGTTCTTACTGGTGTTGGACTGTGTTTGAAAGCTATTAAGGTTGTATGTGTGTGTTGGAGAGTTTCTAGGCCTCAAAAGCCAATCCTTTTCCAGTTAACTAAGAGTTCTGGGATGTGGCGAGGATGGTATGGATTTTTTTTTAGTAGAGGCCTGCAAAGAGACGCATGTTCCCTGAGAAACCAAGACATCTGTTGTCTGTGAGAAGAGAGGACAGGGAGGAGAGCAAGGATTGAGGGGTCCTGTCCACACAGGCAGCGGCTACACTGCTGACTAATTGGTAAGAAGCCTGTACATGAGCGAGTGAAGGAGGGGTGTCTGAGTGGTCTGAGGAGCTAGCCAAAAAGGAAGGAAGACAGGCCACCTCATTCCCACAGGATGAGTTAAAAAAAAAAATACAACAGCGACCAAAATACAGAAAAGCACAGCAGTAATAGATGCCCCCCGCCCCACTCTCCTTTCCCTCTGTACCCCTTCCAGACCCAGACTCCAGACTAGCCTCATCCTTGTAATTTAGATTAATTTCTTCCACATTTTCCTCAGGGATTAGGCTGCAACCCGCCCAACCCCCCCCCATGCTTCACACACACACATGCACGCACGTACACTCATCTCACCCCCTACCATAGCTTCTTAATGCTCTCATTATTGAACTACATCCCCTTCACAGCTAACCCAAACCCACCCCACCCCCAAAACATCCACACACACAGACACAGAAGCAAAAATTTCTGAACCATGATCAGTCTTAATGATTGCACTAATTACATGAACAAATTATTTATGTCTTTTTTAACATCATTAGTGCAACATTGGCTACATCAGGCTTAATTCTACTTTCAAATATTGTCACCAGATGTATGAAGTATTGAACCAAGCTACGTTTGTAATGGCAGCAATTACATACCGTAAGTGGCCTGTTATGGAACAATCGGAAGGATTTTCTATTTAAGTTAGTTTGAACCTCCTTTGCCTCTCCCCTGTTCTCTCTAAAAGTTGTAAACAAGAGGTGGTGACTGGCCACTTTCAGGAGATTCACTAAAATGGACAGGGATAATGGAGTGTTTTTCAGGATGATACGCCCTGGCAGCATCCAGACAGAATCTAACTCACTAAATTCTCTCACTGATGTCAAACAGTGTACTCACTATTACTCCAGGTGTGTTGGTTTAATGCAACAGGAGTGAGTCACAACTCAAAAGTTCCTCAAAACAGCAAGTAAACACTAGAATCAAAATAAATCCAATAAAGTAAATCAAAGATTGCAGAAAACTACAGTAAATACATAACCCATTAAAACACAGAATTAATTCATTTTTGCCTATTATTAGGATTTTTCTCTTTTGCCACGAAACTGAAACCCCTTGTTGCAGTTGCAGTTGGTCATATATGAGCCAGAGTAGATCTATCATCTGCTGTAACTGTAAGTTTATTTGAACGGGAGCTATTTTAAACCAACTAATAGCGTAAGATACTGCAGTATTTGTTCCATGCAGATGCAGTCCAGACCAGTAAAGGTTTTACTTTACTTTACCAGTAAAGGTTTTACTTTACTGGTCTGCACTGATAGAGCTGCTGCTATTTCTTCATTTTTACTGATTAATTCTTTATATAGTCATATCTCCTCTTCACTTGATCTGAGGCACCAAAACAGCAAATTTAATCATCTGAATATCCCTCCTCTATTTTTCTCCACATATTTTAAATTCAAACAATCATCTGCTTCCTGTGTTTAGTATGCTGGGAATGGCTTGACTTCAACTCCCGATTTGCACATGAGAAACTACTGTTGTTGGTATGACTTGTCGCTTGCGACAGGGGATGTTAGGACTACGGTTTAACTCATAAAGTGGTTTCAGTGGTTGGGAACTGCAAGCAAGCGATTAGTCTGACTGCAAATGAGCTTTAATCTACAACAGATTTCAAAAGCAGTCGAAGGGAAGTGGTTGGACTGAATGGAAGGGGGTGAAAGTAAAGTGCTAAGTATCTGGGAACATATTGGGCAAAATGCTGTAAAATATGTAACAGTGAGTGGTGTGTAAATACTAGTTCAACGTTCAGGTTGTTATAGTATTGATGTACAACTCTTCTCTCAGTGTATGTCTATTTAACAAAATGATAAAAAATAAACATGCATTCCTTTTTAGAGGGGGGGTATTTTTCCTCTTTCCTGACAGCTTTGTCATATGACTTGCTGCGACCCACATAGAAAGTTCATTCAGTCAGAACTGACATCTAATACGACTATAGTTCAATGAATCTGTAGTTGACAAGTGGCTCTGGGCTTTCTAATGAGATCAAACTATTATATTAGCATGTCAGGTCTCTGAAAATAATAGACATAAATTTGTTTTTTTTCTGTAAAAGAATAGGAGGTGAAGATAACAAGTAAGCTCAACAAGTCTATGCTTGCTTTCTTTTTCCAGCTTTATTAGGTGTGTCAGAGGTGAATTACTCATACTGTCTCACAGTTGAGAAGAAAATGTTTGACCAGTTACCATGTTGCATGTGCTTTGGAAAACATGATAATAAACAGGTTCACCGTGATCTGATTGCAAAACATCATAATTTTCTGGTGGTAGGCTATGGCTGTATAAAAGTTGCTGGTGTTCATTCTATTTATCATTTAATTTTGTATCTATGGTTTACCTTTACTATTCTTTTATGTGGAAATATTCGTGAAATCAGGTGAATTAAATTTTAAATTACTCATGTGACTAACTTTGCAGACATGCTCAAAGAAGGGTCTCCTCTGCTGACAATGAAGGTGTGGAAAGTGAATGGGAAATGTTTGTGTAATAGCTCAAGGACTGCCAAAACAAAGCCCTGCAATGTGACACAACTAACAGACTGACAACATGAAAACGAGAACTGGAAGAGAGAAGACAGAGCAAATAACCTCGCAAAAGCCTCAAGCGTGTTCAACTGGTCATCAGAGACACTTGAAATACAATTTTTTTCTCCCTCCACCAACCTTCAACAATACTTTCATCTCCTTTTCTAACACCACCACTTCTTCCTCCTCCCACTATCTCTCAGGACCAAAAGCTAACATGATTTACTGAAGGCAGTTAAAATCAACCGCTGCAAAGGCAGCGAGCCACCAGGTTGACAGATCTGGTTAAACAGGTTCTGAGGGGAGAGGCTGATACTTGTTTAACTGCTAGGTATGGCACACTGCTACTGCTATTGCTGCTGCTGTTGCCTCTCTAACATGTAGCATGGCCTTTGTGAAATGCTGGTTTCACCTACTGACCTCTTAAGTAGAATATGCAGTATGGCTAATGCAACAGAATGCAGGAGAAACATTGTAGTATATTGTAGTAGAGTGTTGTACTTGGGTGTACAACACAAGTAAGCACAAGTAACTCACACCGGTTTTGAGTTACTTGTGCTCAGACACTTGGCAATAAGCTCATGAAACACACAGACTATATGAATCATCCGAGACTGGCTGGGCAAGTGATGATTAAGCAGCGCTGCACTATGTGTATATCCCAGTTGCAATTTTGTGTCACTTCTTTTTCTCACAGACATCAGAGAAATTGCCATCTGCGGTGTGAAACTCACTGCACTGCATTGCCATAGAAGAAATACACCTTGAAACTAAAAGCAGACACTTTCATGGGAGCACACCTGCTCTAAAAACAGGAAATAGAAAGGAAATATCATCCTATATTTTTTAAGATAGGCTTTGAGTACAATCCATTTAGTGTGTGTCAATAGTTTAAACATAAACAAGTAATTTGTCTGCTCTCAGTTGTGCATCTTTCTTCATCACATGATGTACTTTTGAGGTCTCTGCCCTCACTGAGCCACATAGCCTATTTGTGAAGCTGTGTGAGAGCAGATAATGATGGCTACTGTTCCCATTAGTTTGGAAACTTTTCTTTGCTGTTTATTAATAGGAAGATCTTTCAACACATGACTAAACCAGCATCTGCAAAATACTGCTGAAAAGGAGGCTACATAACAATAGTGCCATCCATTAACAAAAAATGTGTGTGTTTGTGGGTATGTATGTGTGTGTTTGTGTGGCCTCTGCAACATCACTGACTCACTGGATCAAACCTGAGTTTACTTTTTATTTTTAATTTTCCCGAAACTTTAAAACATTTTTTTTTTACATATTTTCAAAAAAGTAGCTTGTGCCCACTTCCTAACGTCTACTTGATAAAAAAAACTAACCCATTTATAAAAGTTTAACACGAGTCATCTTAAAAAGTGAAACCATACACCAGAATGATACCATTATTTACAGAAGCCCATTAAATTACAACATAAATTAGAAAATATTTACATCCAGGACAAGACACTGCATAAAATTCTATGTTTGAAATTTAATGTCTAATTTAAAACATTTTTAAAGAAAGGAATATGTACATTTACACACATTCTCACAACAGACATGCACTCTGGCAGGACTGAACTGGTTCATAGGTGGATGTTAACTTGGGGTTTTTAAATACTAAGGATGATGATTACCTAACATGGTCACAAAAATAATGTGTTCTTACTGCCAGACGTAAAAGTAACAACGGAAGCATTGCTATGCCTTTAATCCACATGAACACTGAAGAGGCTTCTATTATACCAATTTTAAAGTCTCTGGTTTCTGACCGAACCAGAGTGACACACCAAAAATTCTTTTCTCATACAAGCCTACATACGATTTAAATCATCTTTCATGAACAAAACACAATAACACTGGAGCCAGTTTGAAGTGGTTGTACAAATCAAGCACAAAAAGTAAAGAAAATGAAGTGGATCTTCTTCTCTCTCTTTTTCATATAAAAATGTCTTTTGCAAGTCTATGGAGACACAGGAAATCAGTGGATTTGCCTCCAGACAGAGCAGGAGGGGGGAAGCTGAGAGGAATTCACAGCCACAGCAGCTCATCTTGAAATGATGTCCTCGAGGGAGGAAAAAAAACAGTATGCACTTTGTTCTTTTCCTCTTCTTGTCAACAGAGTGCAGGTCCCATGGTTGCAGCATTGGCACATTGGCGACTGTATAAGACTGTTGTGGATGCTATGATATGGTGTACATTACATCTTAACAGGTTGTGATCCTGTTCAGGACCAGACCAGTTCAGGACCAGGCAGAACAGGCATCCATCATAGGTACCAACACAAAGTGATGTGCAACCAGCTGTGACAAGTTTTTAAAAATTCTCAACTTCTCAAAAATATGCTATAAATTCAATAGTTCACACACACACACACACACACACATACACTCACATACTAATTCAGCTTTCAAAATGACAATACTAAATATTGATTTTAAAAAAGTCCAAAAAGGGCAGACAGGGCAGCAAGATTAAAGGACTTTGGGGTTCTCAAGTTTATAGGGATTTCCTTTGAGCTCTCATTTCCTGTGCTTGTCCATTTTGTCGGTAGATTTGCTCCCATTGTCTGAGGATCCCTGGGTGTCGCTACCAGAGCTCAGGTACATCTTGTCCACTTGTTTGAGTGCCTCATTCAGGTAGTTTTGAAGTGAGGTCATGGCAGCGCAAATAGCCGGAGAGCCAAAACCGTGAGTGATGAGGCTGAAGTGAGTCAGGCAGCCTTGGATTCCAGGCTCTAGTATGGGCGCTGGCCGAGAGTTTCCCAGAGGTGAACGATCCTGAGTGAGCAGGTCAGTGAACTCCTTGCAGATTTGCCTGAATGTAGAAACAGAATCATTTAGAAGAAAGTAGATGCTTAAATTGAGTGAATCATTGTGATGCAAACATAAATTCTATGGATGAAACTGTAGTAAATCAATCAGGATCACTGGATTTTGCAGTCAATATTCCTCCAGTGATCAAAGAAACTCATGCATTTGAAAATAGTCTAGATGTGGCAACTTGCTACATCCTACTTTGCTAGAGGTGCATATCCATGCAAATCAGAGGCAATCATTCAGAAGAGGCACTTACTTGGCAGCAAGGAGCATGTTCTTGCGAGAGTTAACTTCATTGCGTTCCACATGCGGCCTGCCCAGGTATTCAGCAATTGCTTTTGCAGGGAACTCTGTTTCACAAACATAACCAAAGTCCCTTGCTAGATGAACAGCTTCACCTAAAAACAGAGGAATAAACAACTGTAAGAGAAAAAGATACAAGTCACATGCAAACAAGTCTACAATGACAGTGAAGTCCATGACTGTTCATTAAACTCAAACCAAGATTGTTTGATAATTAATAAATAAACATTATTACTATTTACACAGACATTGTCGCAACATGCCTTTTAACAGACTGGGCAACGGTCAAGCAGAATGCCCGCCGGCCTCAGCAATTAATCAATTTACAGTATTACACAAGTAGCTCTGTTTTGGACCTGATATGCATTTGCGTCAAGTGAAGCAGTTGAACTACACAGTAATAAACACTGCTCAGTCTTCTAGCTTCAGGGAGGAAGAGCTAGTGAGATGAATATATTTCTGTCTTGAGGGTGGTTTGACTTGCATGGTTATAATGGGCTTATGTGGAAAATGCTGGCAGAGAGTGCCCACGGCACCAACAGCACGACTTATTGATAGACACGCACATCACTTGAGAACGTGGCCAGCTATTTAGAAGCGCAAGCTTTAAGGTCAGCTGGCCCTCCTGGCTAGCCGAAGACAAGATAACAAGGCTTAATTCAGCTTTGAAGGTCTCTAAATAACACAAGCCTCCAGTCATTCTGCTGCACAGAATCATCAGTCCATTTATAAAAACTAGGCATGCAGGGAGCAAGAGAGGAAAAAATATTCTACCATAGCCTGAGGCAGGTAGATGTGATTAAAATGATACCGAGATTACGGTGAAGCTTCACTGTCTGGCTAAGGTATGACTGACAATGCTGTTTGTATAACTCAAGGCAATGACAAGGACAAATCAAGGTGTCATGTTGTGTCATGATTATAACTACATAACGGCCGGACAAAAATGTCAAATAATGTTTAGCTTACAGTAGCGTTTCCAGTGTTTTTATAAGATAACATCGTTGTAACAGTCATAAAATTGGTTCTGCAATATTGTGTGAGCTGTCCTGTTGCTATATAAACTGAGTTTATAGAGCAACAAGGATTATATGAGGTTTTTGGTCATAGTTAAGACAGAATACAACAAACTTGTATTTAAACATCAGCTCAGTTCCACTTTTTTTGCCAAATGGACAGAATCACTATTCTGAACTAAGGGACAGCTAACATGCAAATGATTGTTTGTACCTCAGGATTTTTTTTTGCACAATTTTTTACACAGTATTTCAACAATGAATTCTGTTTGGAGAATGGCTTAAGATACTGTGTGGTACTTAAAACACACATACGATTTTGAAGAGACTGACGTTCCCACATTCTCGTACTATTAGAGCAACATTCCAGCCAGGCAAACAGCAATTACACCTGAGAAGGTGCTATGAACTACTGAGTGACATGTTATACCTTCAACTAGTGATGTCAGTAAGGTGACATTGGCTGCCTTCCTTCTTCCTGCAGGCAGGTTGAGTCCGATTTTATCCAGTTTTTCTCTCAGAGAGCGACCTCCATTTTTTGACTTGGCTCTGCAGAATGAAAACAAAAAAATGCGTATTAAATAGAGATTAATGTACATTTTTTCTTTTTTTGTAGAAATATGCTCCAAACATATCTTAATATAGAGAGGTGCTGTCAAAAGCTTCTGAAAGTTTGATTTAAGTGCAGAAATATTCCTTTCTAAATGTTTTTGAGCTAATCACAGACGTCCAATTATTGGTGGGTTAGGTTGACTGGTAAATTTTATAGCATTCTTCTTTATTGTATTTACATAATGACTAGTATTTGAAGAGCTAGGAAGCGTAGCAGAGCAGGAAGAGTGAGGGCATGCTAGCTTGATTCCCAAAAGTTGCACATTGTAGCTTTAGGTTTACAGTAAGGTTTTTCATTTTTTCTCCCATAGACTTTTAAAGTTTGCAAATAGTTCATGGGGGATTAGGGAATTAATATGGCATTTGCCACGTTCATGATACATTATCATTACCAATATTCTCTTTCAATTAGTATCTGTTTGAAGACATTTGACCAAAAATTATGCTTAAGATCTTTACATTTTTGTGCTGTCATTAAGATCCAAACTTTACAGCACATGTCGGAAAAGGCCTCACTCCTGTGAGGTACACAGCCCTTCCTATAACAAACAAATCACAAACAAACAGGCTCTTCTGACCTAAATACTGGCACAATTGATGTTTCCACTTAAAAAGTGCAACAGAGAAATCACTCATACATGCATTTGTAGAAACACTTAAACTCTCCACTTGCCATGGTCAATTCAGTTTTCCGCATGACTGGCGGTCAAGCTCTCCCACTCCATGGCGGGTGAGAGAGGAAGCATCTTTAGGGAGGCATGTGTGTGTCTTCCCCCACCCCTCCATCCCCTTATCCCCTTATCCCTGAGTTGACAACCCCCCTCCTATTGCTATATGACCTACTTAAAAATGCCTGTGATTGCATATGGATACATGTGTGTATGTGCGTGTAGATGTCAGCATTAACACAGACACATGGGAAGTAGCAAATGTGCACGCCAAGCACAAAATGCTCCTTTCAGGACATACTGGAACCACACAGGCCCTCAACAGACAGCCACGCTAACATACATGGCATAAGGTCAACTGCTCTGCTACAGATAATGCGACCCATGTTGAAAACCTTGACGAACACACACACAAATACACCCACAGAGTCTTTGGATCGGTACTAACTGTGCTGATGTAACCTATCCCCAGGAGAAGCAGAGAACCAAAATTGCAGACCACACAAAGAATGTCACAAATGTTACACAAAAAACTGATGAGCCAGAGCAACTGAGCCAAGCTGTGCTTTTAGAAAACCCTTTCCCATGGGCTGCTGAGCTTTAGTCTACAGATCACTAGAGCTACAGTTCCTCAGTTTAATGGCTGTTTAATTCTGATAAAATCAGACAACTTTATTAACAGCTTAGCAAAACAGGAAATTAATTAAGCTGGCATTAGTTACCTTTTTTATGAATCACTTCCACTGTCTTTCTGTATAATGATTTTTTTTTACAAACAGCAAATGTCAGTAATGTCCAGCCTGCTGTCATGTTGAATGAGTCTGAGCTCTGACCTGCGTAAAACCCCTCCCAGGAGTGACGCGTTGAGGCACTCTGGGGGTGACAGACGTCTCTGGACCTCAGCCACGGTAACCTTGTACTTGGAAGTGGAACTCAGCAAGGAAAGACGGCCCGGTACAGAGCAGAACACCTCTGTGGGGTTTGATACCATGCCCAGCAGGGACTCTTTCTGGAAGGGTAGACCCAGTGTGTTGCCTTTGGGGAGAGTGACAGGACCTGGAAGGTGCATAGACAAATGAGCGTGAGCTGAAAAGTGAAGTACAAAAAGGAAAAAGAGATTCTTGTTGTGAAATTTATTTGTATACAGTATGCCCTTTTCCTGTATATGTACATAAGCATTAATCATCATAATCCTCTCTGTGCAACAGGGAATTTGTGCTTGCTTGTACATAATCATAAGAAAGACTCTAAATGCAACTCTGTAACTAAGAAAACCAGCGTCTGCTTTTCAGTACTATAAAAGAATCAACTACTGATGAATTTTTTGAATTGGTGTGTTTTTCCAGACATTGGATGCCTGATTGTTAGGCAGCTAAAAATGTGCTCAACACTATCCACAAACAGGTACACACATACAGACAGCCCCTCATCTAAGCCGCAGATTCTCACGCATACTCTTTATTATCAAGTCACACAAATTATGTTCAATGTAATCTAAAAAAAAATGTTTAGTTATCCCAAAAGTTTAATTACTTGTAGTTCACAAATTCAAAATATTGTATCACCCACAAATGCACAGTCATCGGACAAACAAAACAGTACACCACAACTACAAAACATAGCCATCTTCATCCTCACCCGCAAGAATGCCCCCCTGATAATAAGTCCTCTGTAATCGATCAAGGTTCCTGCCACCTCGCAGTCCTAATACTGAGACAGAAATCACAGAGTCACATGAGTGCTTTAAGGCTCCTCTGAGGCAAATGGTTGGGAATGACATGCCATTGTTTACAAGTGGAAAACCTAGATTGCCCATAGCGTGCCCTTAAGCATGGGAACATTATAATGAGCCATCACTGATTACTGTGACAAATCTAGACTGGTTAGCTTTCTGTGTTGTGCAAACGGCTTTCTGCTTCTAACTACACATCATAACACTGCCACAGTTTTTGTATGTAGACTTTTGAACAAACAACACTGTATTCACTTTAAAATATCACATAAATGTTATCAAATTAGCCATACATCTGTGATGTTGACTCGTTATGATAATCTATCTATCTATCTATCTATCTATCTATCTATCTATCTATCTATCTACCAAGTTCAAATACAACCTGAAAGCTGAGCAGTAGGATAAAATAATTCAAGCTGATCTTTCTCTGACTCATAGTCTGTTTAATGAAGCCCTGATGACAAAACAGTGGGAATAGGTTCTCCCTAAAAACAGTTCATGTCCCAACAAATTACTAAACTGTCCTTCACATGCAAGTCTAATGCCACACCCCACAAAAAGCTGGCTCAGCAGAGCCAAACACTGTTTCAAGATCAACTCATAATTTCCTGTTAACGTGAAGTGAAAAGAGCTGCAATTGCAAGCTTAACCAGCCTAAAGATGATCCAAAGCTTTCCTCTTCTCTCACAGTCAACACGGAGGTTGCGAGATTGCTCAATTTTCATGTCATGTCAGCTATAGCCTGTTGCTTTTGAAAGAGATCAGTTCTTTCCCACTGGGCATCCATTCAAGCACCTTCGCCAACAGAATAGAGTAAGGATCACATCAAGCTTAGATAAGTGCATCTCATGGCTATGAGGATTATTATTGTATGCAGTGCAAGTGCAAATAGAAAACTCCTCCTTAGCTGCACTCTCACACTGAGTGCCCAGACATGCCACTATAGGAGTTATGACATTTCCAAGTATGTATAGTGAAAAAATACAGTCCTTAAAGGAAATTTCCAGTCCTTACCAGTAATTACTGCATCATTGTTTAGTTGTACAAAGGCACATCAAATGGCATTTTCCACAGGTTTCTGTTTTTCTTTTCAAATTAAGAGAACTGCTGTTCCTTTGCACAAACGGTTAGATGAGTCATAAACTCACCTTTTTTGATGACTGTCTGATCTGCCATAATAATACTGTGGTCGTCGACATGCTGATAAAAAAGGAGAGAAGTAGAAATGAGTAAACATGCACATCGTTAAAAAAACTGACAGACATAGCAAACTGGAAAAAACTGCTACATGGTGTAGCTAAGTGAGTAAAGATATTCAACATCTGTCTAAATTATTTCTCCTCTCTTCTGCCTCTTGCATGCAAAACAAATGGGGAAAAAAACTACATAAGGGGCCAGAGTGTCTTTGGTGATGTTTTGTTATTTTTTTATCTCCTGTGTGAACAAAATAATGTATGCATATGTCAAAAAAAACCTTTTTGATTTATTTGTATTGTATTTACTATGGTAGTTTCCTGTTTTTAAGTCGCTAGAATGCTCCACAGATTTTTGACTTTATGTATAAATACAGTTGTGGTAGACAGGGGTAGGCATGTAATGCTTGCTACGATCGATACATTGCATCTCAGCTTGCTGCATTTTGGGGGGGTATCTGGAAGTTGAGTCATGGCAACTGGAAAAGAAAGAAGTCCAGTTGCCATGACTCAACTTCCAGGCAACTTCATCTGGATGACTGAGAATCTTCACAGACATAGGGGAGGTAGGTCGCTGCAGACCGGTCAGTGCCCACGCTGACCCCTGTCCCCCACGACGGTAAACAGGTGGTTTTCAAGCTGTGGCTGATCGGTGTATATACGTGGTGATAATCTCAAACTGCTCCACTCACTTGAACATCCTCCAGTCCGTGTCCCATGTCGTGCATCCCCATGTTATCGCCAATAACCGACGAGTCTAGGCCGTGCGCGTGCGGTGGCACCAGTTCCGGCCGGCGGAACGCTTCCCTCCTCACCCCGGACGATCCTCCATCCAGGCCCAGGATCTGACTCGTCAGTCCGCTCCTTGCGTGGGCGCCGAGTCCTTCCTGGCCCTGCCGGCCGGGCCACGGCTGCTGCTGGTTCGACGACGGTGACTGATGGATGGGGTTGACGTTGAAGGGGTCGCCGAGGTGGGCGTAGGGGTCAGTGGACTGCGGATAAGAGATGGGTTGGTAGGGCGGCGGGAAGTACGGGGGCTGGAAGTCCGAACTAGCCGAATGTGACAGTGAGGGAGACGGGCTGTAGAGGTGCTGACTGACTGCTGGCAGGTGAGGCAGCCGGGGGTTCCCATTGCTGCTGCCGTCGTGCCTTTCCTGAGAGAGAGAGATGACAAGATGGCAGGTAACGTGGTGACAGTTGTCCCTCAAGAGAAAAGAGTGTATAGAGAATATATTTTGACTTAATTTTAATATTAAATAGTCTATACGCCTAGACAGGTATTTTATTATTATTTTTGCGTGAAATGTTAAAATGTTCTCACGTGTTAGTAATAACTCAAATAATTAATAAAGTCGTAGCAGCTGTTGGGAAAGAACAGTGATATTATGATATAATAAGGATAATATTGTTGTTATTAGGCAGTTATTATTGGTGTTATTAGAAATAACCTATAAAGTTAATCTTGCTATTATTGTAGTGCCAGTAATTACAGAATCTCTTATTTTTTTTCTAAAAATTTCTTATTAGCAGCGTTTGTCCAAATGTAGTTGCAGCTGGCTGTAAGTTACAATGCATTTCCATTATCGCCATTTCTCAATAACCAGAGCATATGGAAAAAATCAACCATATTCATTCCTATCGCTAAACTTTTGTTCGATGGCACTTTTTTCCCTCGTTTTGTGTCTCTATCCAATCTCACCTCACAGTCATCCTCATATTTCACGTTGTCGGCTAATTTCCACAACATTGTGACAGAGAAAAAGTCTCCCCCGATACAAAAGAATAAGAAACAAAAAGAAAGAAATCGACGCCTGTGAATTAATCCAGGTATGAAAAAATTAAGAGCTTCCTGGTGATCATGAACCCCGTTGATCTTCAGCCGCGACAAAGAGGCGAAGCTGTGGCTGAAGGCTGAAGCAGAGAACTGCCGACAGACTGACTATCCGACCACAGTTGCGAGTTTCCACAGACACTATGAAAGAAAACAATCGTTGTCAAGCAATATTTCCCCCTTCTCGGGTCAGTGTGCTCTGGAGTTATGTTGTGGAAGTAGTCGAAAACGGTGCATTTAAGAAACTCGACTCCCTCTCATGGACAAAATAGCGATGTTCAGTCTTACTGGTGCAAACTTGTGCACTCCACTATATCTGCACAGACACTCGGAGTGGGCGGCACCATGCCCGGTGATGTCAGTGCAAAGAGAAAAATGAAAATATTACTGATTGGCGGGACACGGGTCCAATCAGAATTCTGTCCGTCTGTATAATGTCACCCATAGACTGGATGTACAGTATATGTGTCAGATATTTTAACCCATCACTAGTGCTCACACTTCGTAGTTTGCCCTACAAACTACAATGAGTGACGTCTCTCATCACTCACTAGTTTGTTTAACTGTTTGTTTCTGCGACATCAAACCACATCACTAACTCAAAGGCAGAGGGTTTAATGTGATAAGGCGGCACCTGTAGGCTCAGGATCATAGAGTTTATAAAACAAATAAACACAAGGCCTGCTGAAAACGATTGTTATCGTTCTGAAATAACTCTTGCAAATATAAAGCAAATGCGTTCTCTTCAGTTATAAAACCAATAAAATGTAAAAATCAATCATGAAATGTAGGAATTTTATTTTCTGTAATTAGATCTACGAGTGTGATTTGTCAGAACCAACAGAACGTGGATTAATATTGACCGATAGTGACGGGTTGCTAGGTTACCAAGGCCTCTTGGTGAGGTTTTGATGCTCAATGGAATGCCTTTCAGCCAATCATATTGCTCGATTAGATGTGTTCTAGAATTTTGAGTTATTAAGAATTAGAAGAGACGCATAATGAGGAGATACATTATGACAGATAAATGAGCTACATTTATTTTCACTTCTGTTTTTAATTAGGTTAATAATACCTACATATTTTAAACGATGTCAAAGTCAGTATATAACCCCGTAAATAATTGTGATTTTGCAAAGATTTTAAAATGTGTTAATTACACTCAACAAATGTATTATTATGATTATAATCAAAGCGTATTATTATTATTACTATTATTATTATTATTATTATTATTATTATTAGTGCATAGAGTAATAGTCTACTTGCTGTACGTTGTTCATGCACGGCACTTAATCTGACTACCAGCAGCAAAAATATTTTTTATTTTATTTTGGAAAATCAGCATATGCATCAAGATAATGCATCTATCCAAATAGAATGCCTAAATAGAATAACTGAAATATTTAAATACACCCATGATATTTAATCTTGGGGTTTTAAAGAGGTGTTCAAATGCGTGTTGTAAATTACAATAAGCCGCATCATTCTCTCAGAAACCTGCAAAGTTCAAAGGGATTTTAGCAAATATCTCTGTCTTAATATCTTTTACATTTTTGGTGGAGCTTTGCAATGTCCAGAACATGTATATGCATCACATCTCAAAATGAGGACAAAATAGATTGGTTTGCTATTGATATAGTGTTCGTATATACTGTATACGTGTATACTGATTCTTACTACTTAAGATGTGGCTTTCCACAATAAATCCTTTTGGAAACCAAAACTGTCTGTTATTTACACCGAATAGCCATCAACAAACACCATATAACCCCGAGTAAAAGTTGCAATGAAATTCAGGTTATATGTAAATACTGTAAAATAGCTATATTTTTCTACATAAATCTAGGCTATTACGTTAGGCTAATTGTAGGCAATTCTAGAGTATGTCTGCATTACTGAGTGATGAGCATAATGACTGAACACTATGGAATGAACAGAATTTAATTCCCTAATTATATCGCCCTGTTCCCGGAGGACTAGTTTAATTAATTAATTAATTAATTATTTTTATAAAAAATAAAGAGGTTACATTAAAATTAAATAGGAACGTGTAGTTATTTGTGGAAATAAATTGAAAAAAGTATATAATCAACTATTATTTATCCTTGTTGAAAGCCTATATTCCAAAGGCAGCATCAATGGTTTGTAGCCCAGCAGCCTCAAACCAAATTATTATTAAGTTAATCTGAGTAAACAGCCTTCGCGTTATTGGCATTAACCACTGGTTGCCCAAAAGCGTACACGGCGCTGCGCGATTACAAACAGGTGAATATGGTGGAAAGCAATAAAACAAGCAACAAGACTCGGCAGCAAAAGCGATAAACGTGAAGCAGGTTGGGTTCAATTAAATCAGCCCTAAGTGGAAAAATACAGGCACGAACTCACCCTCCACTCTATCCTCTCCAGTACAGACATCTGCACGGTTCCAGTCGCAGCAATCCCACTGAGACAAAGCAAATGAGTGAAACTACGAGAGGTTTACTTTGCCGACTTCACCTGATGGTCGTGCTATGCGCATGCGCCCTCAACTGTATAACACCTGAGTAAGATGCATCCAAAAAATAAACAAAACCTGTAGTTATTTAATCAAAATTCGTTATTATCCTGTTGTATAAAAAGCATCATACATTTTAAACTAAATTACCTTACAAAAAGCGTTGCACAAATGTGGTAAAAACCATTATATAGATAATGTAAAATAAATATGTGACTCATAGGATTACATTTAGGCCTATAACCGGTATAGATTAATAGGTAATCTCATAATTACCTGCTATTGTTGAGTAAAAAACAGAAACAATTTATTCTAGACTAAATTTTAAGAAAAGGTGAAATAAGACGTGGGGAAATTTCAAGATGAGGTAATTCCACCCCCAAAGCCACATCGCCCCAGGCTGACTGAAAGAATCTGCTTTCAAAAGCCACTGAAGCTTTTTAAGGCCTAAAATGCTTCTTGTTATCTGATCTCCCAAATACTTCAGCTTAAACTAATGAACAGATCAAAGTGTCTTCGCTATGTGGTTGAGAATGTAGCTTAGGCTACATATCTTGTTCTGAGAAAATGACCACGCATTTCTGATCTGCAGCCCTGACACCTGCCATAAAACAGTCTCATCAAAGAGTACAGCTTCACGCAATAAGGAATATGATGGAAACAGCGGTGCGTGTCTTGTTCTGAAACGTTTCTATTTCTTAAAATATGAATTTAACTTACCTCTACTATCCTTTAATTCCAAAAGACCCACTATGGGAACTATTTTGTGTGTTACATAACCGTGAGGTAAGTATTGTTAACACACAATAAAGCAGGTAGACCTGTGATTTCCAACTTAATTTGAACAAATATTAATTTTAATGAATTAAAGTTGAACACAAATTTTACAAAATAAATAGACTAAATAAAATAATATCAGATTACAGTTTATTTTTTAAATATGTCTTTAGCAACTAGTTTTGTTGTTGAACACGTCGCTTTCTCAGTCTTGCAGTCTGTGGTAAATGGCCTATTCAGATCAGAAAATCTATCTTTGTGCTCCTACAATGATAAAGCCAGTAGCCTACTGTCTTTTGAAAAAAAAAGTTTCTGGTAGACTATATGCTACCGTGCATCAGTATTTAATGCCTGGCAAAGACAAAGAATCTCTATGGTTACCAAGTGAGTTTGAAAAAAATAACTTAAGGATATACTTACGCTTTTGTGGTTCTTATTATTTATGTTTTATTTCTTTGTGAGCCACCGTAGTCAAAGATCTAACCTAATGCAGAAAGATATCAATCAACAAAAACATGTCATAGACTACAGCTGGATGAAAAAAAGAGGTTGTACTGTTTATTTAAATGTTTATCCACAGTGATTGGATTATTTAGTGTGTAACTTACATTTCATGAGAAGCAGGCACATTCCCCTTTGCACGCTCGGTTTTAAGGCCACAGTTTGACTTCAGTATCAGTGAGACGACTCTGCTGCCGCCTTGTGCCTGAATCCTGGCATTACATCGGTAACGCAAATATAGTTAAAAAACTAATAAAGCAAAAGAATTATTTGCATTATGGTCGTGTCAGTGGGAAAGGGGGAAATGGGACGTTTTCTTTAAATAAAAAAAACAGCAAAAAGAACAGCACACAAGAATAAACTATACCACAGAATACAAACATTAAACACACAAACATTGCTTTAGCAAGAATTTAAAACCCCACTCAGTTGCCTGGTTTAACTGTACTGGAAAACTGTTCCAGAGAACAGCAGCAGTATATAAAAGGGTATTGCCACTCATTGGCAAAATATCCCCTGGTTACATAATTGTGATGATCACTGATCAAACTAAAATAGATAAATAAGTGTTCAATTCAATTCAATTCATCTTTATTTGTATAGCGCCAAATCATAACAAAAATCATCTCAAGGCACTTTACATA
>JAUMHL010000025.1:19258533-19276379 GCA_032362345.1 Sandelia bainsii
GCAAACAACACAACGTGTAACAGAACGATCAGTATCGGCAACAGGAAGTGACGCAATACGCCTACCGTCAATCGTTTGCACACCTGTCCTGACTGTTCAATAGAATACAAGCAGCAGAGGACTGTGACAGTGAGTGTTGTATTTGTTAACATTTTAAAAGTGAGACTTGTTTAAGTTGGATAATTCTTCCCTCCACATTGAGTAATTTTAGATTCTGAAAGTGTGCCAGATCTAAATGAGCTCAACAAGACAGTTTACAAATCAACTCATATTGGATGGTCCGCAGCCTGTTTTTAATGAGCTGAGAATTGTTGTACCAAAAGATGGCAGCATAGTCAAAGTGGAATTGCACAGAATTGTTTCGCTTTGCACTACCAAGCAGAGCTGCTTTTCTGTCTTATCATTTTTAATTTTGTCTTTTGAAAGATTTTGGTAAGTGATTTTTGTGCCATGGCACCTCCTGAGAGATTACTATCTAATACATAAATAACAGTGGTTTACCTTAAATAAATTCTGATAAATCTGATTGTTATTTATAGGATCATGAGTCTTGGAAAGTTGGAAATCGAAGGGGCAATGTTGAATGTTGTCAGTGCGTATGCCCCACAGGTGGGATGTCAGATTGAAGAGAAAGAGGAGTTCTGGAGTAAGATGAAGTGGGTGAGAGTTTTCCTAGGATGGAGAGACTGGTGATGGGTGCAGATTTCAATGGACATATAGGTAAAGGAAACAGAGGTGAGGAGGAGGTGTTGGGTAGGTATGGTGTTAAGGATAGAAATGCAGAAGGACAGATGATAGTGGATTTTGCTAAAAGGATTGAAATGGCTGTGGTTAACACATACTTCAAGAAGAGGGAGGAGAATAGGGTGAAGTATAAGAGGGGAGGAAGGTGCACGCAGGTGGACAACATCTTATGCAGAAGGTGCAACCTGAATAGGAGACTGTAAGATGGTGTCAAGTGAGAATGTAGGTAGGCAGCATAGGCTGGCAGTCTGTAGGATGAAGTTTGATATTAAAGCAAAGGAGCGAGTGAAGGCAGAGGCAAGAATTAAATGGTGGAATTTGAGGAAATAAGAATGTTGTGCAGAGTTCAGAGAGGAGTTGAGACAGGCACTGGGTGGTAGGAAAGAGTTATGAGATGACTGGGAAAGTACAGCTGGAGTGATGAGGGAAACGGCCAAGAAAGTGCTTGGTGTATCCTCTGGACAGAGAAAAGATGACAGGGAGACTTGGTGGTGGAATGAGGAAGTACAGGAAAGTATTCAAAGGAAGAAATTAGCAAAGAAAAAGTGTAATAGTCAGAGAGATGAAGGGAGTAGACAGGAGTATTGGGAGGCCAGGCATACAGCAAAGTGAGAAGTGGCAAAGGCAAAGGGAAAGGCTTATAGTGAGTTGTATGTGAGGCTCAACTCTAAGGAAGGAGAAAAGGACTTGTATTGATTGGCTAGGCAGAAAGATCGAGCTGAAAAGGATGTGCAGCAGGTTAGGTTGATTAAGGACAGAATTGGAGATGTGCTAACAAGTCAAGAGAATGTGTTGAGAAGATGGAAGGGGTACTTTGAGGAGTTGATGAATGTTGAAAATGAGAGAGAGAGGAGGTCAGATGGAGCAGAGTTAGTGAATTAGGAAGTGGGGAGGATTAGTAAGGAGGAAGTGAGGGCTGCTATGAAGCGGATGAAGACTGGAAAGGCAGTTGGTCCAGATGACATACCTGTGGAGGTATGGAAATGTCTACGGGAGAGGGTAGTGGCCTTTTTGACCAGATTGTTTAACACAATCTTGGAGAGTGAGAGGATGCCTGAGGAATGCAGAAGAAGTGTACTGGTACAGATTTTCAAGAACAAGGGTGACGTACAGAACTGTGGTAACTATAGAGGGATAAAGTTGATGAGCCATACCATGGACCTATGGGAGAGAGTTGTTGAAGCTAGGTTAAGAAGAGAAGTGACAATCAGTGAGCAGCAGTATGGTTTCATGCCGAGGAAGAGCACTACAGATGCAATGTTTGCTCCGAGAGTGTTAATGGAGAAGAACAGAGAAGGTCAGAAGGAGTTGCACTGTCTCTTTGTGGACCTAGAGAAAGCATATGATAGGGTACTAAGAGAGGAACTGTGGTACTATATGAGGAAGTCAGGAGTGACAGAGAAGTTTGTGAGGGTGGTTCAAGACGGGGGTGGCATTACATCAGGGATCGGCTCTGAGCCCCTTCGTGTTTGCAATGGTGATGGACAGCTTGACAGATGAGATCAGGCAGGAGTCTCCATGAACTATGATGTTTTCAGACGGCATTGTGATTTGCAGTGAGAGAAGAGGAATGAAAGTCAGTAGAAGCAAGACAGAATACATGTGTGTGAATGAGAGGGAGACAGGTGGTAAGGTAAACATGCAAGGAGGAGAGATGAGAAGGTAGATGAGTTGAAATACTTGGTGTCAACCACACAAAGTAGCAGACAGAGCACAAAAGAGGTGAAGAAGAGAGTGCAGGCTGGGTGGAGATGAGTGACAGGGGTGATGTGTGACAGAAGGATAGCAGCAAGAGTGAAAGGGAAGATTTACAGAGTGGTAGAGAGACCTGCTGTGATGTATGGCTTGGAGACAGTGGCCCTAACAAAAAGACAAAAGGCCGATTTGGAGGTGGCAGAGCTGAAGATGTTAAGATTTTCATTGGAAGTGACCAGGAGGGACAGAATTAGGAATAAGTACCTCAGAGGGACAGCTCATGTTGAACAGTTTGGAGACAAAAGACAAAGGCAAGGTTGAGATGGTTTGGATATGTGCAGAGGAGGGCTGGTAAATATATTGGAGGATGTTGAGTATGGAGCTGCCAGGCAGGAGGAAAAGAGGAAGACCTCAGAAGAGGTTCATGGATGTACTGAAGGAGGACATGCAGACCATTGGTGTGACAGAGCAGGATGCTAGGGATAGGGTGAGATGGAGGCAGATGATCCGCTGTGGCGACCCCTAAAGGGAGCAGCCGAAAGAAGAAGTACCAAATATACTGTGCTAGAGATGTGAAAGCCAGACAGCTATCTTTTTCTCCTCAGACCTGAGTATATTTCAGAAGCTTAATCTTGTGAGATGTTATCACAGCAGCATCATCTGCAGAAAGAAAAAAGATTACACCGATATAAACAGGCAGATTTAAAATCATTAATATAGTATATAAGAAAATAATAGTCCCAGGACACTGGGTTATCAACTACAAACCATAGACAGTCCCATTTGCATCCATCTTTTGATGCTGTCAGATAAGATGGAATCCATTTATTGGCTGCTTTACTGAAACCAATAACTCTTAATCTGCATAACAGAATTTCATGTTCTACCTCACTAAAGGTTTTTTGGAGGTCAAGCAGGACCATGCCACAAAATTTGCCTGTGTCTGCTTCCTTTCTAATGAACTCAAGTTAACTTAACAGTCATTGAACAATACATGTACTTAAAAAGTATATTAGTTAGTGATTACCATTTCTGCAAATTTATGTGTTTACTCCTCTACATTTCAGAGGGTAGTACTGAACCTTTTATTTGATTGCATATATTTAGCAGTTATAAGTTACTTCAATGTTTTCAATAAGATTTTCCAAATGCATATGTCGCATGCATATTTTGCACAGGTCACTCCACAAAAGTACTGGGAAAATGTCCTGTGAACATCATACCAACAGTCAAACATGGTGGTGGTAGTGTGATGGTCTGGGACTGTTTTGCAAGCTTCAGGACCTGGACAACCTGCCATAATCGAGGGAACCATAACCTAAAGATCAAGTGCACTTGGGGTATGCAGCAAGACAATGGTCCAAAAACACCAGCAGCAAGTCCACCTCTGAATGGCTAAACCTAAATAACCCCAAATTTTTAATTTACACCAGCTTCTTCTGCCTCATTGAAAAATTCAGAATCTGTGAATATGCAAATATTACTGTTACATTATATGTTAATATTAATATGTGTTTAACTGCTGGACACAAGATGTTTATGACTTAACTTCAACATTTTCAGTGTAGAGAATGTGCATGTTTTTACATCACAGTAGGTTGAATATTGAACTATGACCAGCTTTTACCGTTGTGATGCCTAAATTAGACGGTGTGTTAAACATAGATTTAAGATGAGCACAGATAAACCTTTCTCCTTCAGAGAATGAATGTGAAAACATCTAGTGTTAAACTGCATGTATCTGTACAGTAAGTACACTGCTCAAAAAAATTATAGGAACACTTTTTAATCAGAGTATAGTATCAAGTCAGTTAAACTTCTGGGATATTGATCTGGTCAGTTAAGTCTGTTAATCAGTGTCAGCTGTTTTGGTGTTAATGAAATTAACAACAGGTGCACTAAAGGGGCAACAATGAGACGACTCCAAAAACAGGAATGGTTTTGCAGGTGGAGGCCTGCTTTTCGGTAGTTTTGCATTTGACTAGGGTCAGTGTCACTGGTAGCAGGGGCAATACCTGGACCCTACAGAGGTTGCACAGGCAGTCCAACTCCACCAGGATGGCACATCAATACGTGCCATTGCCAGAAGGTTTGCTGTCCCAGCACAGTCTCAAGAGCATGGAGGAGATTCCAAGAGACAGGCAGTTACTCTAGGAGAGCTGGACAGGGCCATCAAAGGCCCTTAACCCATCAGCAGGACCGGTATCTTCTCCTTTGTGCAAGGAGGAACAGGATGAGTACTGCCAGAGCCCTACAAAGTGACATCCAGCGGGCCACTGACATGAATGTCTCTGATCAAACCATTAGAAACAGACTTCATGAGGGTGGCCTGAGGGCCCGGCATCCTCTAGTGTGCCCTGTGCTCACTGCCCGGCACCATGGAGATCGACTGGCATTTGCCAGAGAACACCAGAGCTGGCAGGTCTGGCACTGGTGCCCTGTGCTTTTCCCAGATGAGAGCAGATTCACTCTGAGCTCATGTGACAGACGTGAAAGAGTCTGGAGAAGCCGTGGTGAACGTTATGCTGCCTGCAACATTGTTCAGCATGATCAGTTTGGTGGTGGGTCAGTTTTGGTCTGGGGAGGCATATCCATGGAGGGACGCACAGACCTGTACAGGATAGACGATGGCACCCTGACTGCCATTAGGTATCGGGATGAAATCCTTAGACCCATTTTTAGACCCTTCACTGGTGCAGTGGGTCCTGGGTTCCTCCTGGTGCATGATAATGCACCTCATGTGGCATGGGTTATCCCTCATGTGGCAAGATTATGCAGGCATCCTGGAGGATGAACGAATTGATACCACTGACTGGCCTCCACGCTCGCCTGACCTAAATCCAATAGAACATCTCTGGGAAATCACACTTAGGTCCATCCGACGCCGCTCATAAGGAGCATGCCCCGACATTTTAAGGCATGCATTTTTCTGTTTAAATTTCTTGGTGACTTTGAATTAAGCCCTTTGTGGGATGATAATTTTAATTTTCATCAAATGATGCGGTATCCTCTTTTGTTCCTAACACATTACCCATTCTATATCAGTATGGATATCCAGCATGATTTTTTTCCAATTAAGATCTGATGTGTTTTCAAAGTGTTCCTTTAATTTTTTGAGCAGTGTATAAGCAAAACTTTTCTTTTTAAAACTTATTTTAATGCCAAATTTGTATTTGTAATTGTGTTTATTGTGTATGACTAGGCCTGATCTGAGGCTGTTTTGATCCTGTGCATCAACAGAAGACCTGTGTAGCACCAACCCAATAACAGGGCAATAGACTGTATGTTTTAGTAATATTCACAGAGTTAGATGTCAGCTGGATGTCCCCAGTCAACAAACCTGACACTAAACCTCACAACAGATTTCCTTTTCACACCTCTTACATATAAACACGTAATCAGCTTTATGTAATGAGCCTTCGTTTGCTTTTGGTGTGAATGTTCCCTTGGAGAGCTCCCCTGTTGCTGCTTCTGTCACTGCAGACAATTGTTGTTCCTTTTAGACTTCCTAGCATTGTGTAACCACGTATCATTTTACAGGCAAAACATAAACTAAACAAGACTTGTGCAATTGCTCATAATGTAGGTGGTGGAATATAAAGAGTGAGGAAATGCCTTAAAAAAATGAATGTCTTTAATAACAAATTTATTGACATTTGCTCATTACATGCAAGAAAAGGAAAAAAAAAAGGACAGACACAGAAAGGCTGTCTACTGAAAACAGGAAGAACATTTTAAGCTCTATACTCCGTCTGAAGTAGGGTGTGTAGAATATGTGATATTTCAATATCACTACATTTTGTTATCACAAACTAAAAAAACCTATATTTTGTTACTTTTCACATCAAAGGTCTTCCAAACCACCTCTCTTCAAACAGATACTTAAGGTTGTTCATCACTCTGTGTGCCCTTTTCTTGATTTATGAAAAACAAATTACTAATTTATTGGAGAAAAAAACTGGAAAGTTCTCTGCTAAAATTAAATATATTTTATAAAGAAGAAACGAGCACCAAGCTTATTCTCACAGCACCTATGAGAAAACAACATGAGTGTTGTACATTATGAGCTAATTTATAGACGATAACTCAGTACAGTTAGAATCCGGCAGGATCTGTTATGTGGAGCAATTACTTTAACAAATGCACTCTGACCACAAGGAGACAGCAGAGTGACAAAGATGACACCAGGATCAATTGTCAAAGTACCTGTAACTGAGTACGGAAAGGTGGAGAATACATGTGGGAAAAATTAGGTAGGTTAGCTTGTGGCACTATTAACAAAATGTTCACATGTAAACACTGAGCTACTGGTGACTTAAGGGACAAGTTGAGAATGAGTCCACACATTGAATGTCATATGGGTAATGTGTATGTTTGTATGTGTATTGTGGTGCTGTGTATGCAGAATTTGATTTATCAATAATGGATCACAAAATTGAGGTGTTTTCTCTGAGTGACAGTTACTAGAAGTGATATGGGGTGTGGGTGACCCAGTTGGATGTCTGCTCTTTGGTGCGCTTGGCAGAGCTGTGGGTGGTAAACAGGGATTTGAAGGCCTCTGACTTCTCCTCCATGTTCTGGATTGACCTCTTGGTACCGGTGGCTGTTGAAGATTTTGTGACTTTGGAGGAGCTTGAGGATCCAGAGGGTCCAGCCACGGCTGAGCCATAACAGAGAAAATAAAACAGCAGGATGAAAATAAGAGCAAATAAATAGACAAAGAAAAAATATTTCAGAAAAGGACAGTAAGGCAAAAACTGGGATATGATCACTAGTAATATTTAAATGTCATTTTATTTGTAATTTGTGTTTTTTTTTGCTTCTGCTCTGATGCAGTTTGATAATTCTATATTCATGTTGTTATATAAGTAGATTACCTCAGTGGAAGACATATGCCTTAAGAAAAACAGGGCAACTGGGCAGTAGAGCAATTCTGTATTCAAACTGAAATCACAGTTTGCTGAGATTTTGTGATTGATCTTACACCCAGTCAAAGTTGCACTCTGGACTTGAAGGTTCTCGCTTAAGATAACTTGATGCTCAAATTATTATAATTGGGAACATCTGAGATACAAAACCTATTAATTTAAAACTTGCACAATGTCTACCATGTTGCTTGAGGGTAAAGGATTCATCATAATATTACTGGCAGACAGAGTTTGAGATAACATTTAAGCTTTGTTCACAATTATGAAAGTAAAGTGTCATTAGGTACCTAACTGGCTGGCTCCACCACCATTTTGTACTGAACTCCTTGCTATGTCCACTTGTAGAGATGGTGTGTCTTCTATAAGTAAAAAACAAGAATTGGACAATTAACCTTCAGTAAGAAGAAAAGCTATTTTATGAAGCAAATGTCACATTACATTTTTGACTATTAAGACAACAGTATTTGCATTATTAATATTATTTTAACACAGGGTTATTTCTAAATATTTAATGCATGTTTTATGAAGATTTCATGTCATTTAAAGCTTAAAATTGTGCAGCTAACTGCATTATGTTTGCCATTTTGTTTATGTCATTTCTAACTACAGTACAATGCCTAAACCAGGCTTCACACAAACCTTTTGATTCTTGTGGGGTGGACACAGTTTCAGCTGCTTTGCTCTTCTTTGATTTCTAAAACAGGAAGACAGTGTGATTACAAAATAAAAAACTAAAATCGCGTTTCCAAGAAGAAAGTTGAAAAATTATCCCATAACTAAAATTTGACAAGATGTATCAGTTCACAAGAAATATAGATTTGATTCTATTTTTAAAAATCTAATAAAATATTTTATGGTGTAGATTTACTTCATCATCTTAGATTTATTCAGTTAAAAAATAAACGTTAAAATAAAAACTCACCTTTGTTTTAGCCTTAGCCCGCTTGTCTTCCATCTTCTCCCTCAGCTTCTCCACTTCCTCCTTAGTGCCATTGAGCACAACGATATCCTCATCTTTAAAAGGGTCCCCACACTAAAGCATAAACACCACACACCAGTTAAAAGATAGTGAGTGTGAGCAAAACAGTAGAAAACCCCTTCCAACAAAAGGTAAGGGAAATTCATAGTCAGTATTTTTCACAATCAATGCAAGAAAACAGACTGTTACACTGAATCAACACTGATTGATGAATTATCACCTTTTGTACAATCATATAAAAACGAATTATATAATCATACTGCGCTTTTTAAATATGTCATCCAAATAATGTAACCAAACTTTAAAGCCATGCACTGTATTTGTGAGTAAGCAGAGCATTTTATTTGA
Source organism: Sandelia bainsii (assembly GCA_032362345.1). Taxonomy (NCBI): domain Eukaryota; kingdom Metazoa; phylum Chordata; class Actinopteri; order Anabantiformes; family Anabantidae; genus Sandelia; species Sandelia bainsii. The sequence continues at coordinate 19,267,228 of JAUMHL010000025.1, forward strand.
TGATAGATTGTACACAATCTTGAAACATACATTTCACAAAGATATATTAGGTTGTTGGGCTACTTTAAAGATCTACTAAAGAAAAAACATGTAGACATCTTTAAAGACACATTATCATATAATTTATAGTTTGGTAAAAGTAAAAGAAATACGCTTTAAAAAGGTTCAGGTGTACAACAGATAAGGACATTTGATTTGCAAAGCAATGGTCTGTTTATCTAGAGTGACGGAAAACATTGTCTGTGAGGCATTTGTGGCAGGGACAGGTAGTCTGGAAGTCTGGAATAGTAAAATAAGTTGTTTTCATATACAACAGTATTTTACTCCAGCAGAGGAACCTTTTTCGAAAAACAATTACGAAATCTAAACATTCAAATGATTAAATAATTTCCATGATACATCATATTCATTTTCATTTTATTTGCATGCAGGTAGGATTTGTTTACCTGTCCCTTTAATATTTCAGTTCTTTTCCCAACACTATGTAGACTTCAACTGGTAGAATTAGCAGATTTGTACATCAATCACCACTCAGTAACTTTTGCTAATTTATTTATTTAGAAATATTCTACAAAATCTAAAATTATTCTGAGTTTGGATCCCCAAGATGTCTGGGACTGCCTGTTTTCTATACTTTTACAGACTAAGGTCCTAATTTATAAAACAGGATTCATACCAAACGTTTATGTATACACAAAAGACTGAAAAGTCATTTGTGAACATGGTGATTAATGTCAGGCATTCAATAATTAAAAATAGTTCAATGAAGAATCACAGATGTACAGTACATAGTTAAGCTTTTCTTTGAAAACAGAGTAGTGCTTGTGGAATAATTAATGTCTTACAAGCACAAATGTTTATCACACTGTGCATATACTATATAATTGTTCATTTAGTACTAGGTTTAACCCATGAAAGGATCATCGATCTGTCTTTAATTCACTGTTTCACCATTTGTATCTACAGATCGACTACAGAATACAGTTTCTTAAGTCAAAAATCGACTCGTTTGTCACAGACTTAACTAAACTCTGTGGCGGTTCATTTAGAATAAGAAATGGTAGATATGTTACCACAACAAATTTATTAAGAAGAGTTTGTAAACAGAACAGAAGGATAAGGCTCATCTGAAAAAAAATTTCTAATTCATAATTTTTACAATGGCAGATACAAATAAACAAATGCTATAAATAAAACCAACATAAGCTGTGTGACTGCTTTAGGGAAAACACACCCATACACACACACAAATACAAACGCCCGAATAACCAGCAAGGGATCTATTGTGTCAGGCTCAGTGGATGTGAACTCCAGCCATGTGCTCTGTTCAACACAAGAGGGATAATCTCAGAAGCTGAGTAAGCAGCAAACAAACTCTGTGGGTGCTGGGTCTGAAGTATGTCACTCTGCTGTTGCTAATACTACAAAGGCTCCTGGGGAGATAAAACCTCTTCAAGTCAACCACAAAACTTCTTTAATACAAAAGCTGCTACTTCACTGGGAACAAGAAGGCGAATAAGAAGGAGAGACAATCAGTGGAGATAATGTGGATAACTCAATTTGTACACCTCTAAGCTGGGAGATGAACTGAAATTAAACATGTGAGAGCAAAAGAAAAACGGGAACCTGATGTAAAGCTGTTGGAGGACCAGTAATGTAAGTGAAAAGACAAAAAAAACAAACAAAAAAAACCAAAAACGGATGCAATGCACCAGTGATTCGGAATTAGGGGGAGGAGAATGGAAAAACCTTAAGCAGAGAGAGAGAGCATGTCCGGGTTTGTTCCCTTGCTGGTAACCAGGCAGGGATGGAAGTTGTCTCGTGGGGCTGTGGGGGAAGCGCCTTAATCGGCAATGAATATAACTAGAGAAAAAAAACATATGCAAATGAGTCTGTCTCACTCTGACACAGACTTGAGCTCTGAGAGCACAGCCTCCCAGGTCACTCACAGCAAGAAACAACTAAAAAACACCAGGAAACCAAATTCAGTGCATACATATAACAAAAGCTACACCCATCTATGCTGTTTCCTGTTGCTGATGGTAGCACCTATGGAAGTAACTTGTTCTCTCCTGGACTGCTTGAGTAACGATGGTTGGAACAGACACTGATGTCTAATATTTTACTTCTTCACCACAAAGACTACAGACTGAACAGCCTTGAAGGTAACTGGCTAACTTTGACTTGTTTTTCGCATTCTTCTTTTACATGTTATATCTCTGTGTATTTTGTTACATGTGATCTGGATATCCTGTAGAAGTCTCAGATGTTTTCTCTGACACAAACATACACAGATAAAAATAATCCCAAACTAAAGGAAAAAAAAACAAACTAAACAAAACAAAGGTTTTTGACTCAGTAAAAAAAATCCCTAACTACGAGTGAGAGGAATAAAGCAGCCATGTATTCCTTGTTTGCATGCTGGGTAAAGTATTGTTATCAAAAACAACATGGATTTAACAATAGGGTTAGGGTTAGGAGGCTTCACTGATATGGGATTAAGAGTACTCCTCAGACATGTCCAAAGTTTGAGTGTACAAGAGTGTACACGGATATAAGATCAATTTCTTGCACATGCAAGTAGCTTTCTATTCTTTATTCTGGAGTGAACATGAGCCCATTAGCTTAATGGCTCAACTGAAAGCAAGTTTTAAGTTGTATGCTGTTTTAGTTTAGTTAATTATGGAGTCAGTCTGAAATCTTATTATTATCATGTCTCACAAAAACATTGGTTGTTTACTTAATGTGTATTAATATATATTGCACATTGGCTTTTAAAGAATTCCTTAGTTTTACAATTATCCAACAAGGCTTGTTCAGTGCTTCTCTATAGCATGTTTAAACTACATCTGTGGTCATTTCCATTATAGCTAAAAAAATATATTTTTTTATGAAATATCACCGAGCATGATCCTTTTATCACTTCTGTTTTTAATTGTGGACATTTTAGTGGAGTAGAAAAAGAAGAGTTCTATAGTACTGATGAAATTTATTCTGCATGATTGTAAAAATCCCACCAAATTAAGATAAAATAAGATGTCATGCTATATACTTCAGGAATGGTACGATTAAGTGTTGATAGATGAAGATGAGATGTGTTTCCAGGTATGCGTCACAGATAATTATAAATAGACTAAAGCTGGTACACTAATCTACATTTCTGAGCTGAAATGTGGCTCCATCAATTAGTGCTAACCTAAATATTTAACCCTGTTTAATATCCCTCAGGGGTCCATGACCCTTATACAAATAACCAATCTGGATGTCTTTATTGCAGAAGTTGTATTACTTGTGGTGGTGCTGTCTGGATTTAGTGAAGCTGGGCTATTATGTGCCAGTTTGAAGGAAAGAAGTGCAGCTTTCTTTTGTGCCTGGGCATTATGATCTTTTCAGTCATTTACTTGATGACCAGGATATCACCAGAGCCCAAGCTCCTAAAGCCTTCAAGTTGCAGGCACATCTCCACTGACTGTAAAGCTTTGCTGCCTGGCACTGAAGGAGGAGTAGAAGTGTACCGCCATGACTGCCAGGTATGCTTACTTTGTATGTACTTTCTTCTATTTTAGACAGCGTGGAATTTTTATTTACATAACTTAACAAGACTACCATTCCAAAGCAGTATTAAAATGTTTCATGAAGGCACCTTTTCACCATCATCAAAAATCCATTTGCATCCTATCTCCAGCATGGGTTTCAGAAATGAGTGGTTTTGGGGAGGTTCGCATTCCCTGCTTATGCGCCCATCATAACCACACCCCCTGTGCCCTCTCGGCACAGGGAATGTGGAATAGGAGACCTATGCATTACCATAGCAAAACCACAGGGTCACAACTAAAAATGTTTGGCCCAGAGTCAGACCCAGAGCCCTCTTGCACGAGTTGGGCCATGTGGTAAGTATGTGATGGGGACATGCTGGCTACTGTGAGCAAGTTGTGGTTGTGGATAAAAAGTGTGTATGTTTCATGGTTAACAGCAGCAGTTATACTATTATTACATTTTATTATAATTATTTATTTTGTCATTATTATAAGGTCACTGACATAATGGAAGCAAACGGCAATACACTACACTATTATCACACTCTGGATGCCTTAACAGCATGATACAGTAAAACAATAACAATTCATGTGCATAAACATACTTCTGAAATAAAAAAACCTGATCTCTCTCATGATCGCCAGCTTTCATATAAAGAGTTGGTATTGATCCCTTATTCAGAAAAAGGTTAAAGGTCAGGTAGTGAAGCTGATGGTGGCAAAGTGGTCTGCATTCACAAAATACAGTGTAGACATTGCTAATAATTTAACAGACTATTATTATTATTATTATATTATAGTTTTTAAATGAATATTTACATAAATGTACAGAGGCCTATCATCAGCAAACAGTACTGTCTTCCAGTTGCACACTGTGTTTGCTAATGCAAGTTTATTAATTTTAAAAGATAACTGATCATTTGAAAACCCTTTTGCAATGATGGTAACACAGCTCAAGACATGTTGTGTGTTTCGTATTTGAGTCCAAAATTTTGACTGATAGTGTGGTTAAAAAAAAATGTTCCAAGGATATATAAGATGGTAGCTAGAATTGTTAATGTGCCTGTTTTCTGTCTGTAGGTGGAAAGCTACATTTTGAATAGTAGGCTGCAGTGTTCCAATTTGATGAAAGACCTACACATCATCACAAGACCTCTAAGCCAGGAGGAGGAGGACTACCCTTTAGCATTCATTGTAACTGTTCATAAAGAGTTTGAAGTTTTTGTACGTCTGTTACGGGCCATTTACATGCCACAAAATGTCTATTGCATTCATGTGGATGCCAAGGCTTCAACGGAGTACCAGGCAGCAGTGCGGAAGCTAGTCAGCTGCTTTCAAAATGTGTTCCTCTCCAGCCACAGTGAGACAGTGACCTATGCTGGGTTTTCCCGCCTGAAAGCAGATTTGAACTGTATGAAGGATCTAACAAAGTCCAAGATAGGCTGGAGGAAGGTGGTGAATCTCTGTGGGCAGGATTATCCTGTCAAGAGCAACCTAGAACTGGTGCATTACATGCTAAGTAAAAAGTGGAGGGACAGAAATATGACACCTGGGGTCAAGCAACCAGTATCTATGATGCATAGGACACAGTTCAAGCACACAGAGATCATGGGGTCACATGTAGCTTTGAAAGGACTGAAGAAAGGTCCTCCTCCACACAACCTGCAAGTGTATTTTGGAACAGCTTACTATGCTCTCACAAAAGCTTTTGTAGACTTTGTTCTCAAAAGCCCAATAGCCCATGACCTCTTGGAGTGGTCCAAAGACACATTCAGTCCAGATGAGCACTACTGGGTGACACTCAACCATATCAAAGGTAAACTGCTTCTTTTGAATGGGTACACAGGCATGAAGCAAATTCCTGACGTGACCTTTTTCTGGTCTGCAACACAAATCCTAGTATAAAACTATTAATTATTAACGTGCGTGATTATGATGTTTAAACAAAAGTAGACATGAAATACAGAAGCAGAATCAATCCAGCAAGGTCAAAAAACATATCAGATTGTTTACAATTTTTTTACTAGCTGAGCTTTTATGGCACTGGTCAGGATTTTATGTTTGCATGGGCCATGGTGCATGTACATCCACCAATTCTTTAATTGCACATCTTTCACACTTTACTGAGATACAGAGGTAGGTATCAATAGAAGCAAAATAGAACAAAGTGCAATATGTATGAAGGATATGACTGAAATATATACAGAAACACTGTAAAATATTTATATTATATATTATATAATATATCTGGATGCCCCTTTTCTTTTCGACTATTTTTATTGTCAATATACACCCTGCACTTCACTCTTGAGTAAAGTTTAAATCAAATATAATGTTCTTCATTTTGGTGAACTAAAATGCCTGTTTTCCTTACTTTCTTAGTTACTACGAAATAATGCAACTGGTCTTTACCAAGGAACAAGCCTAAGAAATGAGGTGCAACTAAAAATAAAAAGGGGCTAAGATAATAGAACTGTTTTTCTTTGGAACTGATTTTGAAAATTCTACTATATTTGGACAAGTCACACACATTCAATAAGTCTGTTTGGGGGATTCCCCTATAAAACCTTATGGAAATGTTTATACACTACTTGTCGGTGGAAGGTTAAGGAGAATGAGGCAAAGAAAAAGTTTCAAGGATGAGGACTAACTGGCTTGTTTGGCCAATCTCTAATTTCCTCACATCCAGTTAACATACCCACTTTAGAGTAAAAGCAGTAACATAGCTGCTTTGCTAAGATTTTCTATGGGAAGCATCTTTGTCTCTCACATGAGAGGACATGACAGTCTCAAGATGGGATAAGCAAATTCTAATTAAATTAAGTCGCAAACTAATCATTCATTTTGTCTGCACTTTTGAAGAAGCTCCAGGTAGCTACATAAATGGAGGTTGGGAAGGAGACATCCGTGCTATCAAGTGGAGGGATCAAGAGGGAACGATGCACAATGGCTGCAAAGGTACAGTCCAGTAGAGCACGTCTCATAATGGAAGTACTTGTATATTAATTATCTATGGTGTAAATAAAATTCTACTAGTTTGTTCAACTTTCTGTACGTACTGTAATTCTGCATACTATAGACATGTCATTTATAATCTGGCATGTACTTTGCAAACAAAGAGTCAGTACCATTTAAACAAAAGTACTAATTAATATTCTTCTTGTGACATAGAACACTTCATACCCTGTGTCTTATTAAACAAAAAATATATATACGTCTGCTACTTACTCTTTGTCTTAGTTGTATATGGCACTTTTGACTACAGACAGGATTACAGGGCCAATTACCAGTTGAGGTGACTTATGATTTAGTTAACAATTCATTTGATATGATGTCCTCTCTAACAGGTGAATACTGTGTTTTATATTACCTTCTACAGTTTGGAAAAAAGATATAGATATGTTGGTAACAATAAAAACTATTCACCTAAAATCCCTGCAGTAGCACACACCTGCCCACCAAGGGTCAAACCTCACAATTCTCTGGTGAAACAAACCGGTGTATATTATATATACAAGCTCATGAACAAAACTGTTGTCATTTCCAGGGCATTATGTACGAGACATCTGTATTTATGGAATAGAAGACCTACCATGGATCATCAACAAGAACAGCATGTTTGCCAATAAGTTTGAGAGTAACACATACCCTGAGGCACTGGACTGTCTGGAGCAGTGGCACAGGAATAAGGTGCTGAGCCAAGCAACAGTTCCCATAGACCCGTCATGGCTGCTAGTTCCACAGAGAAGCAGCAGCAGCTACTTTAACAGCAGTGCTGAAGCATGAAATTGGTTTTGATATACTAAACAAAAGTTGTGCTACACATTCGGTGGCCATGGATGCAGAAAATTAAGCAGCGAAAAAAAATGAACTGGGAGCCAAAAGATGATGCACTGTGCACTATTGTACTCTGTTCAAAGCTACCGTTTACAGACGTATTTGTCTATTTATGAGATTTTTAATTTTTTTTTCCTTTTGATAATCTGGTTATATGTAAAATAAAGCAATGCCATTAAAGAAAATATAAAATGGTTCCAATTAAAAACCAGTAAGTCTAAATTACTTTAAGTTACTACACGTGGATTGAGGTCTGCAAATTACCATTAAATAGATGCCCTACATACAGTAAGGCCCGGAAGTATCTGGACAGTAACAGTTTTTATCATTTTGCATTTATATACCACCACAAAGGATTTGTAATAAAACAATCAAAATGTGATCCAAGTGTAGACCTTCAGCTTCATTTTAAGAGGTTTAAAAAAAAGAAAAGACATTTACCATTTAGGAATTTCAGCCATTTTAAGCATTTTAAGCTTCATTTACAGAGGCTCAATAATATTTGGATAAAGTGACATAATTGTAAATGTACCCATAATTTTATTTTTTTAAATATTTTAAACTATTGTACTTGGATGGAAATCCTTTGCAGTCAATGACTGCCAGCACCTTGCTGCGGATGTTCTATGAAACTGTGGCGGCCTTTTCTGTGGTCTGCTAGGGCAGCATGAAGGTTGCAGACACTAACAGGCTGGATAAACTAATAAGGAGGGCTGGCTCTATTCTGGGTGTGGAGCTAGACCCTCTACATGTTGTGGCCGAGAGGAGGATGCTGTCCAAACTCCTCTCAATCCAGACAAAAAAGTCTGCTGGCTGGACAGAGGACAGGTTCAATCAGAGACTGATCAATGTCAAGTGATCCACAGAGCGCCACAGGAGATCCTTTCTGCCAGTGGCTATCAAACTGTCTAACCTCAACCAAAATCATAAATAATTATCATAATCATTATTTATGTCATATTTTTGTTATTACTCCCCATTGCAATACATTTCACCTTGAAATGTTATTAACCCATTTCATTCTTTATTTTTTTTTTACTAATGTTTTTTTGTATTTGTGTTGGTGTGGATCACTTCTGTTCTGAAAATGTTGAGTAAATATTGGCACACATTCATCTGTGGTTATTATTATTAATGATATTTGTATAAATTTCAATATTGTCTCTCACATGAACATAAATTGCAAGTATTCTGATATTTTAAGTACTGGGTGGAGTTGATTCCAGGTGCGGCATTTGCATTTGGAAGCTGTTCATAAAGCAAGAACCACATAATATTAATCATTAATTGAGGCGAATAAGAACAACCCCAGGTTTCTTTTCAGCACTGTAGCCAGGCTGACAAAGAGTCATAGCTCTGTTGAGCAGAGTATTCCCTTATCTTTATGGACTTCTTTACAAATAAAATCGTAACTATTAGAGAGAAAATTGATCAGATCCTTCCTGCAACTGGCATGGATGGAACGTGTCCAGCAGTTCTAGACTTGTTTGTAAGACCGCAGTCTTACTTAGAATACTTACATCCTGTAGATCATGCAGAGTTAATTTCAATTATTTATTCAGCAAAACCATCTACTTGTCTCTTAGACCCCATCCCGACTAGACTACTCAAGGATATCCTACCCTTGATCAGTACATCCATATTAGAGCAGATCAATCTATCTCTATTAACAGGTTATGTACCAAAGGTCTTTAAGGTAGCCGTAGTTAAACCTCTACTGAAAAAACCTACTCTTGACTCAGGGATTTTAGCCAATTATAGACCAATATCCAATTTGCC
>JAUMHL010000025.1:19277328-19288694 GCA_032362345.1 Sandelia bainsii
TTCTACAATATTCTGTATATATTTATATAATGTGTAAGGTCTTAAACCTTATACTGTAAAGTGCCTTGAGATGACTTTGAGATGATGTTGTGATTTGGCGCTATATAAATAAAGTTGAATTGAATTTAATTGAATTTGTAAAAAAGTCTGAACACCATGTATTTTCCTTTCACTTCACACGAATACACTACTTTGTGTTGGTCTATCACGTACAATCCCAATAAAATAAATTTAAGTTTGTGGTTGTAACATGTCTTTTACATAAATACTAGTAGTTGTGAATATTTCAAACTATGAAGCATGATTGACACAAAAAAAACAACAACTGTGGTTGGTGTTTTTAATTCAACAGAAATGAATGAATGTCAGACACAATTTGAAAAGGGGAACAGTAAAACCTCAAGATGCATAGTTGGCTGTATTTGGAGTAAATGTGTGATGTTCTCATGTTAGTTGGGTCTTTAAGCTACGTTCTGCCGTAATGATAATTGCAATTTTGCAATGATAACACAAACAATGCCAAAAATACAAAAAACAAATTATATATAACTAAAAAATCTTTCTGCCAAAGGTAACAGGTATGCGTAGACTATTATGGGTCTATATTGGTTTAACCCATTTTCTGTTTTGAGATTTCAAAAACTTTCAAACATCACACTTCAGACTTTTAACTCAAATTCTTAGCTACACACATATTATCCATCTGAGCAACAGAACATGCATCTGGAACCACTCCAGTGCCAGACTGGTACTGTGTTATCTACACTCATATCAAGGCTGCTTGTTTACAAGCATTAGCATTGAGGGATCTCTGTATGTTAACCAAACAAGCAGAATCACTACCGTATATTGGGGGGGCAGTCATGTTTTCTGAATAAAAGCTATCAATAAATGAAGAAGTCATTTAAGTGCTTTAATGTCAATGTAAGCTTAGACTACGTAAACATAAAAGTGATAAGCTGTGCAGGGGTGACAGAGTGACTGGGAAGAATAGGATGAAAAATAGCTTACCTTATGGCAGATTTCTGTCTTAACCTCCTTCAGTGCCCGATCAGAAAAGACACAGCCACAGGTCTGCAGGTAACAAAACCTGAAAATCAAAATATCAAGAAAATGTTTCTGTCTTTCCACACATTTTATTCCCTCTACAAAATAAGCAAATACGGTATACTCATTTAGACATAACACTGACTATCATACAGGAGAATCAAGATGCAGCTTGTGTTATACTATATACAGATGCACTAGTACAGTGGTTCTAAAACTTTTTACACCAGGTACCACCTCAAAAAATATTTGGCTCTCCAAGTACCACCATTATGACCAGAGGTGGGTTGTAACAAGTTACATTTACTCCATTACATTTACTTAAGTAACTTTAAAAAAAAAAAACAAACTTCTAGGAGTAGTTTTAATGCACCATAGTTTTTACTTTTACTTGAGTAGTATTGTGAAGAAGAAACGATTCTTACTCCGCTACTCCGCAACACCTGATCCAGAGACAATGTCAGAAGTGTCTTATCTGGGCTAATGAGAAAAAAATGAGACCATTGCTCAGTGGCCCAAAGTCCCCTTTTGAGATGAAAATAAATTTTGCACTTGACTTAGAAATCAAGGTCCAATAGTCTAGAGGAAGAGTGGAGAGGTACAAAAAGTTATTTAAAGCCTAGTTTGGGTTGGGTAATGATTTGGGGTGTCATGTCATGTGCTGAGATTTTAGAGAACTTCATGCTTCCATCATTTGCCGTGCGGGAGGAGTGACATGACAGTGTGGATCACACCCCGACATTACCTGGACTATGTACTAATATGGCTCGCGAGATAAAGTCCAGGTAACCTCCAGGCTGTTTAACTTGGACATTTCTCACATGCAGTTCACTGGGGTAGATGTGTCCAGAGTTGCAGTCCAGGTATACAGACCATTAATTCAACAGTCGGATTAGGTTGGCATCGGGGATCAGCCCATACTTAAAAGTCCAGGTATCAATATCGAAACTGAAAAATTCAGATCAGTGCATCCCTACAGTGAACCAGTCAATAATCTAATGGGTCTATAACTTAAGTCTTACCTGATGAGAAGGTATTAGGTTGTAGAATCACACGTGTACATTTTGAAATCTTAGATTGATGTCGTTTACCTGTGCTTCCCATTCATCTCCAGTCCAACAACTGGACAGATGAACATGCCACAGTGGATGTCCTCATATCGGTCTCCTTTAGTATTCCTTCGTTCTCCCTCCCATTCAGGATTATCTGTCAAATTTAGCTCCTTTATATCCTAGAAAAGGATTATAAAAAGCAAATGCACAGAAGCGCACAAGGAAATCAATGCACACAGCCAAAATAAATAAATTCAATTTTAAACATTTTATTTCTCAATGAATAGCTGGGGAAATAACACAGTTAAGTGACAGTGAGTTTTTTTTTATAATTTTGCCTTTACACAAAACTGAAAAAGATGAAATTATAGTGTAGACTTTCAGCTTTATTTTATTAAGAGGTGTCAACTACTACTTAAGGTGACTTAACTGTACATACAAAACATCAACTTTATACCTTTATCCCACGGATGTGTGCAACAGCCTCAGCATTTGGTCTTTCAGCAGACTTATCCAAAAGATATTCAATGATGGCATCTTTGTTGTAGAGCCTGAGACATAACAAAGTTCCGACATTTAGTACATACAGTATTGTGCTATCTAACAAACACCTGTAGATAAGTTGTCACTCAGTGTCACTTAAGCTTATCAAGCTTTCTTGTCTCTATAATTGTAACTAGGCAACTGATCGACCATGAAGATCAAGTCAGATCTCACCTTCCCAGATCACAAGAAACGATGGGGCGTCTGAGTTTTTCCTGGCTCAAGGCACAATACTTCCACTTGGCGGCCAGTTCTGCATTTCTGTCGACCTAGATGCACAATTGAAACGCCATATTGAAAACTTTCAGACTGTAAAACCAAGATCTCACATTTACATCCCCTGCTTAAAATATAATGTCTTGAAGCGACTAACGTTATGTTATGACTACGCTGCAATACTGCCCATGTCGTAAATTAAATGCTATAAGTAAAGGCGCCCTGGTTACATAGTTAAATAAATAAGTAAAATATAATCATATTTAACTTTCTATTATAGCGAAATATTTTAAGGCTAGTTTTAACTAAGCTAACTACTTTGCCTGACCCGTGCACCTAACGTATCCAACATGTAAACCGCACAGACACTTAAGCCAATGATTAACTAGACTCTTTCTGACTACACCGTGCGCTTAAAAGTAAACCTACCATTTAATAATGTTATTGACAAAACGCCATTATAACACAGCGCTAACAGGCTAACAGTTAGCAATCTTTTCATAGCTACCGACAGCGACACCAAAGGTTCACTGGAAATTGCAGGAAAACAACAACACACCTTCTCTACTTTTTTGGGTCCTTTCACCAACTCGTGTCTTTTAGGAATCGTACCACCATCGCATCCCATCTTGAAAGCTGATTTGTGAAGTTTAATTCCGCACTTAGCTTGCTATGGTAAAAGCTAGTCACAGCCAGGCAGGAAGTTCCCGAGTTGTAAACAAACAACGAGAGAACTGCAAACATTGCGGGATGTGCGACAAGTTTGATGTCGCCCTCTGGTGGCTGAATGAACAAAACTTAAAATTGTAGATGTGTATTTTGTAGCTTCATCCACAGCGTGGAAGCATCACTCCAAATAACCCAGACAGGAGTTTCCAGAATAAGTCGACACAAGTGAGAAGTTATTTTTTACCAGAAAAATAAATACTAACATTTAAAAAACTCAACTATACCTTTTTTAACACAGGTATAATTGTCTACTTAGACTACTTACCGTGAAGAACTTTTTAATAGTTACTTTATTAATATCACAAGATATTTGGTTTGTAGACATATGCAATAATAAAGGGAAGGATGAGAAAAAGAGGAGTTTTGTATGGTATACAAGTATCACACTAAAAACCTATAAGAAAAATTGTCTGGTCTATTGTCCTGATGTTAAGATTTTCAAGAATGAAGTTGCTGAAGCAAAACATTGTCTTGCATAACATTGTGTGGCAAAGCACCTTACAGTGTAAGGCTTACACTACTGTAGCCATGAATGTAAACATGAAAAAACAACTTCACACTCTTTTACTGTACTGCCCATCCATCTATTAGATATTTTCAGTCAGCCATTAAACGCAGAACTAGTAAGTGACATTAGTCTGGCTTTCAGACCCGTTGTCAGAGTGGTCTAAAGATGAAAGTTTCCTTGGAAGATAGTTCACTGAGTGCTAATGAGATCTGTTTCCTGTGCCTTCCAGGCTGCAGATTAGTTTACTATTGATGGCGCTGTCCAAGAGCGACCATTAGTTTGGGGAATACCTCAGTGGAGACATCTCTGGCGGCATGACTGATAATCTGAGTAGGAAAGAAAACTGCATAAAAACACAGTACTGGACTTCATTTTGGCTGAGAAAATAGATTTCAGCCTCTTTAAACTCACCACACACAAGCAGCTGTTATTGTGGTTCCCAAAATGTAGCAAAATGAACACATATAAACATAAAATCATTTCTCCATATTGCCTGTTGGTTCGATTAGTCCTTCCTGTAATTTATAAATTGTGTTACGTGTCTTATTGAATTTCCCCCCTTTCTCACACAGAGGCTAAATGTTTAGTATGGATTTTCATTAGAGGCAATGGAGTGAAAGCTCTGTTAGCAAACTATCTATCTGACAGAGTAGAGCACCCCAGGCTGCAAACCAACACCTCAACAGCACACAATGGACAATGGCCAATGGACAAAAGAACACTAAAACAATGGTCTACTATCCCTATCGTGCAGTTTTGCTGTTTCAGTGCAAAATTGCAGAGTCAGCTAGAGTTGTTTTCACTGGATTATTATAGTTTTGTGTATTCAGTTTGGTGTATAGCTGTTACACCTAATCATAAAAACACACCACAGCAAGTATTAACCAACTTTAATCTCAGTGGAAAGCCATTATTTATTTACTCAACATTTACGTTTACAGTTTCAGAATAGTTTCAAGTATATTTTCATGTAAGAGGTCAGTATGTACAAGCCCCTTGCTCTAATCATCCTATTTTGACATGCAGAAATTACACAAAAAGCCTGTTATATTGTATATATTTACTGCTTGTAAACAACTGACCCTAACTGCATATTGCAGCTTCAGTGTAAGCAATACCCTAGAATAACAGCAAAAGGAGAATAAGATTGCATGGATTGGTGAAGATGATTACACATTGCAGACTAGATGTTAATTTTTACCTGGATGTGATAATGATTTGTTCAGATACTTTGACAGGTTCACAGGTTACATTTTAAAACATCTTAAAATAGACAAATAGTAACCTGTGTCATTATACGTATCCGAAGTGACTGCTATCCAAAACCAGAATATGTCACTGCCAGTATGTATCAGTTCTCACTGTATTGATCACATCCTCCGTACTGTAACAGTTGAAATGGAAAATTTGTACAGCTGAAATGCAGCTTCCTCTTCCTCAGATATCCCCCTCTGATTGACCTTCTTACCACACATATCTTCCTGGCCTGCTGCAGTGCTATCCAGCACTGCTGACCCAAAGAAAACCCCAACCGCCAAGCACCCATCCAATCTTGTGTTTATACTTCCATGATGAGTCCAACCTGCCCAATCAGACTTGCACTGACTGGCCTTGAACTGAAACTGTATACATCTTAACCATCCCAGTCATCCGAAGCAGCCAGTGGAGACCAAGGCTGCATTAATTGCACCGACCAACTCTGGTAGTGCACCGAGTCCAATGCATTTAGCGTTTCTAATTGGGGAAGAATTGCTGTGTTTACATTGGCGCTTGTTGATAGAGCTGGACCCTTAGCCCTCACCCAAACTAAGCTAAAACTCCCTGAATGAGAAAAGCAAAACTGCCTAGTCCCTGAATATTTCTGGCCAGAGCAAGAAGGAAATTATTTGGAACAGAGCAGACTGCTATTTACTCACATTTAACAAGGAAAGTGGCAGTGTGTGTGGGGGGTGCTTTTTTGTGATTGGAAAAATGAAGAAAAACAGTGCAAAAATGCAGGATCTATACACAACTGCCATCTGCAGCATCATGTTAGTAAGAGCTTAGTTTAAATCTACTGGGCATGAGTTTGATCATTTGTGCAAACTGGATAATATCATACTTTGAAGAGATATAATAGTGAAAAACTATAATCATGACCAGGATTACAGCTAATACATATTTTAAATTAATGTATCATTTTTTTGTTATATATGCTTTTTTTTATAAATAATTAAATGTTTAGTCCATAAAACATGAGAAAACAGTAAAAAAACCGATCACAATTTGTGAAAACCTTATGTGACCTGCAGTCAGGTTACAAAAAAATAGTTTAAATTACAGCTGTGTAAAGCTGAGGAACATCCCACACATTTCACAGGTTGGAAAAGGAACATGTTGATGTCATTTTTTGATTAACAATTCATTAATCATCTAATAATTTCATAACAAACATACCTCCACAGCCTGAATGCTCTTAACTTTCTCAACAGTATAGATTTATTTTACTATTACATTGCTAATATTTCCCAAGCCCTGGGGCACGAAAATCCAATGATCCATAAAGTTGTTGTAAAGACCTCACATAATTTCCTGTAAAATCTACGGTGGATGAACTGATACCATAACATGTGCAAGAAGTTCTACTAGAATTTAGCAGCAAATTCTACAACATCACCACATTTCCCCTCAACGAAATGGCAGCTTTATGAAAGAATTCTTTATTTGTGATTTTAAGTTGAAATAGGAACACTGGTGTACTCAGTCAACTTTAACACCATGCATAAGGCCATATGCAAGTTCATGTACATAACATATAATGAGAAACCTAAAACCCTGGAAAAAGCACAGCTTATCCAACATGAAGACTGCAACGGGTTACCGCACACACCATTCAACCACAATTATTTTCTCAGTCCTTTTTCTGTTTATGTTGAAACTCGTATTGCTAAAATTATGTCAGTTGGAAACATTTCCTATAACAAATTTTCTATCCTCTTGGAGTGTGATTAACCTGCCTAAGCTTTTTCCATATACTGATACACATTTTTGATAGTGTTCACTGCACCGTACCTCATGTAGTCTGTCTTAAATGAACATAAACAGCTAATCCGAAGAGATGTTATTTATTGTTTTTAGTGTCATTGTTTATATGATCGGGATAAAGTCACAATTTTAAAGGATTAGGTTTTATTATTTTAGGTGATTGTATTTGGTTTTGAAATTATTGTAGATGAGTAAGGAACACTTCTGTACTCATTTAAAATCAGCTTCCAGAATATGACTGATCAAGAAAAACATGACTAATGTTGCCACAATTACACCAGCAAATTATTGTGGACCAATTTTCCTTGTTGCAACAGTCTGCTATGTGGCAGTTTTAATCCATCAGCTGTGCTGAAGTGTAAAGCTCAACACTTTATTTACCACAAACTTCATGAAGCACTGGAACCTTTTGTGATCACAGCCAAGACGAGACACAGACCCCTGCACAAGAACACACACACAGTCCACCTGGACATATTTTCACCATCAGCCAGTTTATGATTATCTTTTCCACTGTGGCAAACCAGACTGAACACCCGCAGACACAAACTCACTAACAGAAAAATGGACACATACATCCACATAGATACACACATGGCTCAGATGCATGAGTATATATGTGTGTACATTTGCAGGCTGTAGAAACAGACAACTTTAGGACACACAAATACGTGATCTTTGAAGCACTGCAACCTTGATGACTGCGACTGAGGAAGGAAGGTCTCCATACATCAGTGGAGAGTGCATTAATGGAACAATTGCATGTGCACTAGCAGCACAGACTCAGTCACATTTCATTAGCTTGACGGGATACCCAAAAAGCTCTGACAGAATATTGGCTTTGATTGGTGCAGCCTGGGGTGATGGGGACATACCTGTGGCTGCTTTGTGTACTCTGTGGGCACATGGTGAAGACCAAGCACACATAGCAGCTGAGGCCTGGCAGTGACAGTGGCTAAGGTTCTGGGTGTAAACGGCAGCCGCCACCTCACCATGCCCGCTTTCTGCAATAATAAAAGTCACTCTCACTTTCACCATCTCATTCCTCTCTCACACCCTCTTTTGCCCACACACACACTTAACATTGCACAGACATATTGAGCTCAGTGCTAACTTTGAATGCTAACCAAAACTACTTTTGAGTGGAATTATTATTTAAAGTTTATTTTTCATAAGAGTTCTTAGAATGTAGAGGTACAGTGAAAAATTTTAATTTATGTGCTAATCGAAGACATTTTTACCATATAGACTGAAGCGTACCATATAGAGTACTCTTCGAGAAAACAAATGATCAAAGTTCTCAAAAAGTTGAATTATTGCTACATTATGTGAAGACTGGGTCTCCTGAGCTCCTTCACATTTGAATTTATTTCTGTACACAAATGTATATCTATGTGTCTGGTTTAGGGCAACACACATTTCTTCAACGATGTGCTGAAAATGAGCTCTCAGACTGCAGCCTTTTTATTCTGTCCCCTCATTGATGTGTCTCTGAGGGGTCTTTGGAAGAACATATGTTTTTAATAAGAGTCTTTGCGACCGGCCTTGCATAAATGTTTAGCAGCGTTCCTTCTGGGAACTGGGGCCTGTCTTTACAGTGCAGGCTAATCAGCTGTAAATTCTCTTTTAAAAAGGAAAGGGAAGGCATGGAAGGAGTTAATCCCCAAGGCCCATTGCACTCCATGTCTCTCCCTTTATTTTATCTCTGTCTCTCGTGCACACAGGCACATACAATACATGCACACTCTTCCTTTCTGAAATTGAAAGGGGAAGATCACAAAAAAGGGAGAAGAAAAGCTTCAGGCTTTGACAAATGATCTAATAAACGGGTAGCAAGATTACAGGCTAGGTGCCCGCTGGGAGAGGAAGTGGTGCAGTAAATATTTTTAAAAAGCTGTCAATAAATTTGCTGTATTGAGTTGAGAGATCCACGGCCAGAGTCAAAGAGATTAGGCTCATGTGCTGGATGTGTGCTTGTCTGTGAGAACTATTGGTTAATAGCCTGTGTTGTGAGTAATTTACGTTCCAAAATATGTTTGAAAAAGCTACTGGTGCACAAGTTACTAGTTACCAAATACCAGACTTGAGAATCACTGTTTGACAAGTTACAATACAGTCAAATAAAAGTCAGCGCTGTCATGCTGTCAACATCCTGCTGGACACGGGTCTCAATAAAACAATGGTTAAACAATAAAAATTAAGATCATATGCTAAATCGTTTTCTATTGGCTTTGTGAAAAGTAGGATTCAGTGCATTAAACTTGACAGTTTTCTTAATCACTGAGACTATGTACTGTATAGCTGAGACTAAAAAATACTGATATTGTATTATTTTGTTTATCGGAAAGAAAGATATTTGTGTGAATGTTTAGGAAGCAGGTTAGAAACTGCTAATGTCTTTTTATGACAAAAGTTATTGTTTGGTTTCTGTCTTTATGCTAGTTAACAAGTGATGATAGGGAGACTATTATCGCTAGCTCTGCCTCCACAGCTTGTGGGAAGTCTGCCAGAAACTAATAAAGTTCACGGACATCAACCTCACTTTCCCAAACCTTTCAACCACACTGCTACTCAGCAGTCCAATTAAAGCTGATTTATGGGTTCACCTGTGTGCCTATTGGCAAGTGCTCCCCTCAGGGCAGAGCTTCCATTTGACTGATGGGTTGATGAGATAATGACAGACAGTCACAGGTCTCACCTGTAGTTGCCTGTTTCAGTGCTCCAACACTGATTAGGTAATTATCTGAATAATGCAGATCTTCCAGAAACCTGCAAAAGAAAAGGTCAACCTGACAGCAAGATCACAGTGAGGAAGGCCGCATCTGTAATGCAAGTTTTCTATGGCTTTGTCATCTCAAGCTGCAATAGAAAACAAATAAACGTTTGTTCTTGCATTGCATTATGCTGACATGGTTACCTTTTGACTCGCATTGTTATAATTATCAGTGTTATTATCCTTGACAGGTCTAATTTGCCTCTATTAGCATACTAAATGTCAAGCTGTCCTCACATTTGCAGAGGATAATTGCTGGATTTGCAAACAGTTGGATTAAAATTTAAGACCAAAAACTATGTTAAAATGTTCCTTGCAAAGCATAGATGAAGTAATACATCTGGGTGGAACAATAAACAATAACTGTACTGAGTGTTCAACCAATTTTCACCAATTTCTTTTGTTAATGTAAGCTGTAGAAAATTGAAATTTTCTGACCGCCCAGGAATCAGACATAACAATTAAAAACATAAATTTAATTTCCCTTCCCTGTTCACTTGGCAAAAGATCATCATTAGTGACCATAATGTAAAAATAAAGACTCTTTTGTGCTGGCTATGATGGGTGGAGTGAAATGTTTTTCTAAGACTGGGAAATGTTTTGGAAAGGTTATCTGTTTGACAGCATTAAGTGCAATCTTTGTGATCATTAGTGACTGAATATGTGTGCTTTCTCTTTTTTACACACGCTCATAAGATCACACCCAGCCACAAACACAAGAGAAGGCCCTCAAGATATATGAATGGGAGTCAGGATACTGATACTTTCTTTAACACCTTCCTCCAACTACCTCCTTAGTTTTGGAGCAAATCCTCTTCAGTTTCTGTTTGGTAAGCACAATGGTCATTCTCCACTCACTACTACTCTCCACTCCGCAGCTGGTTTCCCATCCTGTGGATAATGTTTCACTGATCTCTTGGCTGACTGTGTTGCTGCTATCAAGGTGTGGTGGTCAGAGGTTGGAGACCTCAAAGCCACTTAAACGCAGAACTGATAACAAGCTTGTCCACTGCATGAGGTGTTAACATTTCTAGCCTGGGACTGAGGTTGCTAACACCAGGTAAGGGTGTGTTCATGGAAATAGTCAATGTCAATGAGTATGGTACTGTTTTAAATAGCCTGGGATTCCTTTAATACCAAAAGAAACAAGTGATAATTATTTAAAACTATTATTTGGACATTTAAAAAATGAATGAAATTTCTTAAGACTCCCTTTCTGTAATATTTTACTTACTTTATACTTTATTTAGTATTTTTTGAATTAATACACTGGCATTCTATGAATCAGCTATTCTGTATGTTAATTTGTGAAGTTAGTAAAAAATAGTTAATTAGTTAAAGAAGAAATTTACACATACTAATCTGCTGCAGCAAAATAATCAGTGGCGGCCGGTGGTGGGGCGCACTTTTGCAAGTCAGTTTTATGTTGCGCTGTAACCACATATCACCTCTTGTATAAGCCTAAGCACCATTC
>JAUMHL010000025.1:19288794-19308631 GCA_032362345.1 Sandelia bainsii
AAGATTCTCCTGTACTTTGTATTGGAGGGGGTTCCAGTGCGCATGCACCAGTTATAGCGTAGGTCTATGGTAAAGATGTTTGCGCCCCAAAGGAACAGGAAATGCGTCACACGACCATTCAGTCGCGGTAAACGAGTGAGAGAACAATTTTAAACTACACTTTAATGCAGATTATACACAATACTTACACAATACTTACGGACGGTATAATGTATAGAATTTTCATGTTTTTGTAAAATTATTTTATGTGATTACTATCTTCTTCTTCTTATTCATGTGAGACAGGTGGGGCGGCGCCCCAGCGCCCTCTATTGACTAGCCGCCACTGAAAATAATCATTTGTCAGAAACAAATGTATTTGCAATAATACACTGGTAAATTTTCAGTTAGTTCAGGTGATGAAATTGGTTTGAAAAATTAATTCAGTCCAATACTTTGCCAGTATTTAAGAGAAATGTTGAGTGAGAGTTAACCCATCTCAGCCAGTGCAGCTTGATCTCATGTGCTGCTAAAGTAGCAGTGTTACCTGGCTGCCCTTAAGACAGCATCAGCTAATAAATGCCACTCTAAATCACCTTTCAGCCCTTCACACACTTTTAGGTTTGAGTTTGCCCAACTGTGCCAGAGACCAAGGTTTAAAACCCTCTGACATTTATTCAGCTGCTCTTGAAGCAGAAGCAGCAGCTACCAAACAGACATCACTTTCAATCATCATCACAACCTCAGAGGCCTTCAAGAACAGGCAGTCTGACTCTGGGTCTCTAGTTTCACTTCTGAAACTTTTTTAAAACCCCTCTGGCTTCGCCACTCCTGTTCGTTTGGACTTACAGTATCTTCTTCTGCAGGAATACATGTCTTCTCACTCTAATGATAAGTGAAAATCAGTAAAATGGTTTAAAAAAATCAGTTCAGGATGATACAATGCTTTTTAAGCCATTATCTTTTTTTGATGGGCAATTGACTTTGGGAACAAGGTTTTGTGGTGAGGGAGGGGGTGGTGGAGTTCGTCTGTGCTTGCCAATAAGCACAGGCCTCCTGCCCTGTTCTGCTGTGATGCCTGCGTGCTGAGTTTGACTTGGCTTACTTATCTGCACTTGATGGTTTATTCATATTTAGCGGTGCAGGATGCTGTGCCATGAGGTTCCTCTCACACTCAATACGTCTGCAAGGAAGTGACAGAAAGGCGTTCTGAATCCCACTTTGGCTGTATGGGCCTTTGCTCTCATCTTGAGAGTCTAACAACAATCATTTTTAAAGTCAGCCAGCACCACAGATTTTCACAATTTCTCCCCAGAAATGCAGATGTTTTACAGTTGTCAAACAGAGCTTTTAGTGTCATTCTATTTTATTTTAGTCTACATGTAGTTATAACCTTGTTTTACAGTCTATTTTATTCTGTATTCTTTAGTTATTTCCCATGTCCTTTTCTATTCTTCCAGTTTTGTCTATTTCAGGTCCACTTTAGTTTCTATTCTTCATCAGCATCAATTCCTGTGGTTTTTTTAAGGCTCATAGATACTGGAAAAAGAAAGAAGTTAACAAATATAGCTCATGTTCGTGCAACACTGAAGAAAAGTTTGGCATTTTAAGGAAAAATGTATGCTCCGTGTATATTCCAGCCTCCCACACAGTCACCACCCATTCCCACAAGTTGTACAAGCACATGTCCAAACCACACACACTGTAAATGCACAAATTGATAAACAGCACAACTTCTAATCTCTGTCCGGTCATTGTGTCCATGGCATGCATTTATCAGTTAATAGTTACTTCAAAAAAATAAAAAAATAAATAACATCAACTTCCCCTGAAAGGCCCAGTCAAAACAAGCAGCAAAGGCTGGCTTGTCCACACTGCCTCTCTTAATCAAAGCCAGATGTCTCAAAAACTATTTCTCTCTTTTCCTCACTGCACCTCTTTCTCCAGTCGCTCATTCCCCTTCTCTTCCCCCCACATTCCCTTTCCTGTCTGAAATTGTGTAGACGACTGGTCCTCAGCAGTTGGGATTTGGCACTCTTGCCGGCTCTCTGTCTGTCCTTCTGTCTTTTCTCTCAGTCTCAACTCTACTCTCCCTTTCCCTTTTTCTGTCTCTAGAATCAGCATCTTGTCAAGCAGGCATGGACCTGCGTTGACCCTCCGCAGCATTCACAATCATTCAAGGTGAAAAATTAGACCCACATGGCAGATGCCGTTATAGAAGTTCCTCTTCTAGAGTAGCTTCCAATTGATTTGCCTGCCCACTAGATGTGATGGTGATTTTGAAATTCATGCCATAACCTGCCTGTCTAACTAAGAGCTCTAGACTTCTTTCTGTTTACTTTAGCAAGAGCCATGTCCCTTTGGTTACAGCTCTTTGAAGAGAAAAATCTTGCGGCTGTCAACACACTATCATCAGTGTGTCATAGCCGGAGCCATGCATAGGATGAACGCTAATTTACTTTTCCACCTCAGTGCCGAGAGAAAACACCCTCTCCCAAAGATGCTAAACAAGACAGACAGTGCTTTTCTGCTAACTGCTCTTTAGGGGGGAAGCCTCTGGAGCTTGTCTTCCTACTGCTGCTGCTTTCAGCTGGCTATCTCGCTCAGCCTCTTTAATCTGAGAAGCAAATAGCCCCCAGTGTTGTCCTTAGAGCTCAGGCACAACTCTGGACGGCTCAATGGGTCCTTAGAGAGCAACAACAAAAGCACAGGTCAGTGTGTTTGAAGTGTGCCTCATGATTGGCACTAATTTACTGGCTCTTTACCCCCTTTGTACTTTTGCATTGCATTATGTTGTAATGCCTTATGGAATTAGTTGTGTTTTTTTTTCAGTTCTGGTAAAACAGGAACTGCTTTGTCAAAAGTGTCAAATGTTCTGAACTCTTATAGTCCTTCATTCATTATGGAAACCAGAGTTGGTAACTAAGTACATTTACTTGTAGTTAAGTATAATTTTGAGGTACATGTACTTCCATTTTACTTTTTGCAGGATTAGATTCTCATATAATCATTATGTATTATTGTCACGATGTAAGTTGGTTAAAATCAACTCCACCTTTATCGACTGCTGTTTGTATTCCACAGTCTGTAGGCAACAACACATTTTAGTCATAATTTTCATCTTTGAGAAACTGTCAAACAAATCTGGACCAGACTTCTACATTTATGTTATCACCAGCTTAAAATTCTACATTGTTTAAAATACACTGTTTCCTTAGTGGAGCACTTTTACTTTTGTACTTAAAGTAAAATTTAGAGCATGTACTTGTATTTAAATAGATAAATTAAACGGTGCTTCTACTGGTAATGGAATATTTTTCTAGGCAAGTAATTGCGCTTTTACTTGAGTATTGACTTTGTGTACTTTATACACCTCTGATGGAAAACACAGATGGGATCCAATAAAATGTTCTGCTTTTCTCCCTTCTTTACAGTAGCAAATCACAACATTGACCTGAAGTACGAATTTACTTCAGGCCCTAATTTTTGAAACATGTGCAAAAATCTAATGCAGTTTGTTGAAACCTAAGCACATTCATGAGCAGGACAGTACCACCGTGTAGTGTTTCACAATAAGCATAATCATTAATAATAATTTTATAATACAGAATAGATTCATTATGTATTAATTTAACACTATTAAATATCAGATCTCCACAGGTCACATTCAGTTATTTTTACTTACCATTAAAATGCACATTGAATTCAGTATATTACCAGTGTTGGCCTTGGAAAAGGAAACAGGCTGATGCAAGCCATTTAAAATAAAAGCAGATTGACTTCCTCCAGCCTACTTCTCTATCATTTCCAGACTTTGTTTTTCTCTACATAGTGTAACAACCATAACATTTTCAGTAATATCCGTTCTGTGTAAAACTGTACAAAAACACTGTCAGAAACAAAACTTGTAACTTACAACTATGGGTAAAATGCATGCTTAAATTTAAATTTTGATCATTTGCAATACATGTAAAAAATGTTTTGCTGATTAATGTGACTTTCTAATACACTCAGTCCTTGCTCTTACTATGTTGGATACTATGCCTGACTTGCTGCCTGTGGACACTACTTCACTACTTCACTTCACTGAGACTGAGGGGATGGAGGATGGGGCAGATTCTTGAAGGGGACACTTGTGGGAAGGAAAAGAGTCTCATTGCAAGAGATCAGCTTGTGTAAACATTCAGGTTAATGAAGCTCAGTGGGCCTAATCCTCAGCCCTCTTTCTCACTCTCCCTCACCCTTGCTTCAAAACCCGTCACCCCTCCTCACGACCCCCAATCCGTCTGCCTCACCATTTTCCACCATAATCCCTTGCAGAAGCCAGTACTGTCAATCAAAAGGACCCCAGGGAAAAAAGCCAGGGGAAGACGTATGTGCCTGTGTGTGTATGTGGATGTATGTGTTTATATTTGCAAACAGTGTGTGTGTGTGTGCATGGTTTAACATTTGGGATGGGAAATGTACTTGTGTGCACAAACCACAAACATCACTTGCCTGTGCACACACATGTGGGTGCTGCTTGCTTTAAGGTGCGAGTTGGTTTAGGGGCTTCAAGCTTCAAACCATATGAGCTGAAAAGGTGGAAATTCTGGATATAGACCTAGACATGAGGGTAATCAGCAACACATGAACCATATTTGAGGAAGAGGAAAAGGGGATGAAGGAGCAAAGAGGGGGAGGACCAGTGCAAGCTCTCCAAACAGAGCTTGAACAACAACACATGAACATAATACAGTATATTGGCGCCGTGAAGAATATGTGTTGAACTGCTGTTGACTACTCCTTCATGTGAAAATAGCATTTATGCTACAGATTAACAACCATGATGAACAACTTTGGAGACCCTGCTCTGAATGTTACCACGCTATTTTCAGTTGTCATTACTCCATCAGAAAGAGCAAACCCCACCTAACAATAGGCCAGAAGGTACGTATAATCAATAATACCACTGCCCCAGTCAGATGAAATACATTTGTAGGTGACACTGTATAAAATGTAACAAAGTCACATAAGGAAGATGGGTGGGATGACAAAACACAGGATTTTTAGAAGGAGACAGCTACTCATTTTCATTTTCAAAGAGATAGTCACTGTTGCTTTGTGACTAATCCTGCAATCAAATGGCATAACATTTGAAGCATATTATACTGTATTTCATGCATGTAACATAAGATATTATTGGAATTTTCCAACTGTGATAGCGACCGTGTTTCTCAGTCACTATGGTTCAGTTACCCTGAGGAACAATAAACAGCGTTAACTGCTGACAACTTTTTGCAACTTTTTTCCTGATGCTTTTCCTAAGCCCTTTTGTCCCATGTAGTTTGTTGTTTGTCATTTGTTATTTTTTCTTATTTTCTGCATCCTCTATGATGCACAACATATCTCCTTTTACTATTTTTTACAACACTAACATCATAACCCAAGAACCTAATCTAATCTGTTAACTGTAGGAGATTAAAAATAATTGAGCAAAAACTTGCAACTCTATAAATTGCTCCCATTTAAATAGTTATTCTTACTTATGCTATGTTAGAATAGACCACAACATTTTGATTCTCCACTTGCTCTTCGTTAGGTACAAATGGCATCAAAATTACAAAGGTGTATGTAATAGACTAAATACTCAATTCCCAGTGGTGACTTCTGCCACAGTAATAGAGACTTTTTCAAAATAAAATACCCATATTTATTCCAGAGGCACATACTAAGAAATACTTAAATATATTGGGTCTGGATCAACATTTAGGGAAGATTTTCTCCTCCAAGAATAGTCTATAGATGGCTTGCAGTATAGGAGACACAATTTTCAAATCAGATCTGGTATCAGAACATTAACAACATCACTGGATGAAATACAAGACAAGTTCAAATGTAGTTGTTGTAGCCAATGTAACTATACTACAAAAATAGTAATTAAATCATCAGATCAATGGGAGGACAATTAAAGACAAAAGGTCAAATTTCCTGTTCAACTTCTAATGTTATCTACAGTACATGCTAAAGTGTTCCATGTTGATTGGCTTGTATAGGAAAGACAAACAGAGCTTTAAAAACCCAGACTACAGAACACAATATACACAGATGACTGAATGTAACGAGACATTTTGTGGAACAATACATTCTGTGTTTTTACAAATGTATATTATTTTTCTATTTTTCATTTAGGTCTCTGACCCCTACTAGTTTTGCGTGACTAGTGTTTTTGCTTGACTTATGATGTGATTTGCCTTGACTGAAACCAAGATAACTCACCCTTAATTAAGATATTAAACAAATGTAAGGACAATGGTACTGAGGGCATAGGTTCAATTTGGTGATTTAATTGAAAAAAAGCGTAGTGTCGAGCTAAAATAATGTTTTGGAATCCAGGCTTTTTGTTCTACCTGCACTGACTGATTTATTGGCATGTTGGGTGTTGAGTTCATGTGGTGAACTTGTGAACAGTGTTACATTAGCATTCTTTTTGAATTAGTCAATTAATAAACATATTACTCAAAACTCAAAAGTTCAAGTCATATTACAGTAAAAAATTATGTGATAAAATATAGGTTGATTAAATTAATCAAAAAGACCATTACAATTCTAGTAGGTAGGTAGATCATATAGGGTAATTTCAAAAGACCATAGACAGCATGACTAATCATAGCAGTATTAGTTTACTGGCCATATCTGGTCTTTGGTCTTTGTCCTTTTTCTCACAGTTCTCATTTTTCCGTCTTCTTTACGGATTTCCCTTTTGCCTCAACCAAACGTTTGGCCTCTGTTTTATGACGGCGTAGTTATTGTGATGATGATGATTTATGTTCTAATACGCTTCTCTCTCATTTATTCCTTTTCCCTGGGTTCCCGTAAATCAGTGCAGATATGCAGACAAGCTTGGCTGCATGCCACTCATGCCACAGCAAACACTCCGTGAGGGATATGCAAGGGCTAAAAACCACGAAGGCATAAAAGACAAATCAGACAGTACCTGAATATCATCAACATTCAATTCACTGTTAATTCAGTGGCAATTACTGATGATCTAAGACCTTCTGTGCCTTCTCTTCTCTCTTAAATAATGAATAAAAATCTGCTACTATTTATTGCCTGCCTTGAACTTTTTATTGGCAAATCTGTCACCGAAGTTTTCACAGTAGATTTGGTGGAATAAAATGAGCTCTGTTAACACCACTCAGACCAGTATGACTGAGCTGTCTGGGTGCTCCTGTCAGAGGTCTGTTCACTGAAGCCAGATGGCAGAAAAAGAGAAGGGGCGAGAGAGACAGATGACAGAAATGGCAAAAAAAGAGGGAGGTAAGAAAAGGGCAGGATGAAAAACTGGGTGGTTTGGGGTTCCCCTGGCATTCTCCACTAAGTTGGGAACACAAACCACACATACACAAAAATATACCCACACACAAATGCTGAAGCATTATGCCCAGATTCAGTCTAACTGCTGGCTCTGATTCAACATTAACATGGTACAGTCCATAGCCACGTGTGGCATGATGGAGAAAGACTTGTTGACCTGCCAACTTTCTTCTTCTGTGGTAAAGTTAGTGTGAGGCACTAGGGAATACAACCAGCAGCATCCCACTGTCCCTGCCAACTCCTCCCTTTTTCTCTTTTTCTGTGGTAGTGGAGTCAGGAGAGGGCAGGCCTGTATGGTCACAAGGGCAACCTGTGATCCAGTGAGAAACCCTCACTTGACTGAATTATCTCATCAGGGCCATTTTATTAGGAGGTCAGCATGCTTATTATTTTTATTATTAACGGCCTGTGTTTTCATCCTCAGGATGCCAGGCTTCAGTGCACACAGCTGTTTCTCCTCAACTCTCATGTTTTCTTAACTTAAGAGGTGCTTTTGCAAAATGCTATTCAGATATTTTTCTTTGGTATCCCCCTCTGTATGCCTATCTTTTCACTGGTTGGTCTTGTCTATTTTCCCTCTTCCTTAGGCAGGTTTAGGTCAAGTTTAACAACCATGTCTACAGGCTGGAGTGACAGGCTAGTAAACTTATGTTGAGTACAGTGAGCCAGATAATCATTAAAGTATGAAATAATAAATCCATGTTTGCCTGGTTTGTCTCAAATGAGGCACATCAATGTGCTTCAACATTCAAAGTGACAGTAAGAAAGCACGCCTTTCTCAGTAGCCTTTGGTATGAATTCTTGGTGGACTTTGCAGACATCAATTATGCACTGAAGATTAAATATACACCATGAAAAGAAAAATAGTGATCAGCAGAGTGTTAAAGGAGTTATTTGTCATGAACAAGAAAGTATTTGAAATAGACACTCTTTCTGTCTAAATGCTGAAATCCTACTGGGAAGATTTATGTGGTGTGTTTTTTATCATTCATCACACCCCCACTGTCTTTTAAGTCATGATGTGAATACAGAGACATCAGGCTGCTAGCTAATGACCTGGTAGTGGAAGTCTGATCAATAGCTCAGCTCAAGTTTCTCTGCTACATCACAGTGAGAAAGCCTAGCAGCATCTGTTTAGAGCTCCAATCACGATATGAATGGCAAAACTAACAAAAAGTAAAGAGGTCTTCTTTAGTGAGGTTTAACATATGGACATTTGTTCATGTCGAAGATGGCAATTAAGCCCCAGGGATAAACGTCCTTTCTTCTTAGTGAGAATCTTTGGAAAGAGGTGCAAAAAATAGAAATTGCATTCAATTTAATTGCACAGTTCATTAATATAATAAGGCTGGTTCAGTTTGTTTGTCTTATTGTCAACAAATCCCAGCCATGTATAAGTCTACCTCTGAATACTTATCAAACTGCTTCCTATTGGCTCAGACTACTTCCAAATATACAAATATAAACTTTCACCATTAAAAATACTAAACAATTTGTTTTAGCAGGACATTTTAGCAAATGTTAATCAAGACAATGAGAAAATTGTTGTTAACTCCTTTGAACCATTAAGTATGTTTATTTTTTTGTGAAATTAATCTCTTGTTGATTTTGGTCTTTT
Source organism: Sandelia bainsii (assembly GCA_032362345.1). Lineage (NCBI taxonomy): Eukaryota > Metazoa > Chordata > Actinopteri > Anabantiformes > Anabantidae > Sandelia > Sandelia bainsii. The sequence continues at coordinate 19,297,751 of JAUMHL010000025.1, forward strand.
CCGCTCTTTTTTATTTTGTTATTAGTGGTTAGCATTGTCACCTCATTGCTAGATGGGCCTAGGTTCAAATCAACCAGTCAGCCAGGTGCCTTTCTGTGAGGAGTTTGCATGTTCTCCCCGTGTCTACGTGGGTTTTCTCCAGGTACTCCAGCTTCCTCCCACAGTCCAAAGACATGCAGTTAGGTTAGGTTAGGGTTAGGGTTGACTGGTCTAAATTGCCCATAAGTGTGAATGTGAGTGTTGTTGTCTCTATATGTCAGCCTCGTGGTACACTGGCAGCCTGTCCAGGACAACGAATGGATAAAAATCCAATGAGTGTTTTTGATTTCTAAGTTCATAGACTGATGTAATATGTATTTTCTAAACAAATTAAACAGTATTCCTTAACTTTGGATGAGCAGATGACACCAAATTGTGATCAAAAGTATACTAATAAAATATGCTATAAAGAGACACTACATGCAACTTTTCAATAATTCACGCCATTCTCCACATTAACTATAGCATCCCATCTTCATGAACACCATAACATCTGAAGATTGTGATAAAGACAGAGACAACCACAACATTTCTCACAAATTCAAATGTTAAAGCTGAACCTCAAGCTGTGTTCAGAAGCAGAAAACATGGTTCACACTTCACAGGCAGCCCTACAGTCATCAGTTTTATGGATCCCAAAAGTCCTGTTATCACAACTCTTGTTTTAAACAGGCGCATGTTCTCTGAAGCTTTGTCACATGGCCCAGTGATTCAGGGTTAACATGGCTATCCAACTACACCCAAAACTGTTCAGACTTGTCAAAAATCACTGTGTGGAGAAAGATTTCTCCACCATATCACTCTAGGAGGGACTGGATCAGCATTCACTGTTGCCAGAATTAAATCACAGGAGTGAAAACACAGGATGAAAACTTTTTTGTGGATAAGAGATGAAAGGGAGATAAGTAAAGACATATTGGAGCAGTACAGCTTAGTGACAGTTTGAGTAAATGATCTGTTGGGAACATGCAGCGCTCCAATATAAAATATGATTTGGGTGGTTGTACTGTCAACTAAAAAAGTTCAGCTGTGTAAACCTACTTTAAATGTTGAAACTCATGCTGCTGAATTTAGATATCCTGTTGAGAATTACATGACGTTACCCAGCGCTGTGTGAACTTTGTTGGGCCACCATCTAGGTTGACTTTTTGTCCATGCTGCTGCGTGTGAAGAATTCAATTTTTCCAAATGGAGTAGACCTAACTACTGAGTTAAGTTTTACATCTCCTTCACAACATGATGCTTGTTGTGATGCATGCTTGATGGTGGTAAGTCTAGATCTAGTCAGTGGGGGATGGTCAGAATAGATGGTCAGTCCCAATGTAAAAAAAATACTCAGCATTTTTCAGTCATAGTCCCAAGAGAGATGACTTTCTTTCTATCCTGGTGGTTTATCAATAAAGTGATTACCTTAATAGAAAGAACAGTGCCTTTTAAAAGCCTCTTTACTTGTCAGATAATTAAATTAGCCAATAGAGAATCTGTTCCTGGTCAGATATGTAAATTATTTATAAGCCAATGGATTATTTTCAGACTCAAGGGTTATTAATAATTGATATATTCCATCTGGGTAAACATATCTGTGCATCCGTCAGATCTGTAGTCTTGTTAAAATACATTTTCTCTTTTTTCAGTCACCCATCCATAAAGTCACCATGATGTTGGACATTCAGTTGTCCAGTAGCAGGAAAGTGCAGCAACTTTGTCTGACTTTAATTGCTTTAAACTTTCCTTGGAGTTAATAAAACCAAGCTTTTTGTCCTTCGGTACTGTTTGAGTAATAACAGGGTAATGCAGTAAGTCAAACAGTCTTGTTCTAATTATGTGTGGTTGTGTGCGGCGTTCCAGCGCCTGTCGACTGCTCACAGACATGACCATAAACACACTGGGCCTCAACGCTCAGTGGATTCACAGTACAGTCCGTTGAACAGGGATGGATCCAATAAGGTCACTCTCATGTTTTCTTTCTTAGATAAACAAGGAAAAACACAACAATGACAAAGGAACTGTTTGTACAAAAAAAAAAGAGTGATCACAGGAGATGGCAGATGGAAGGGGAGTGTAAACTGTGATTTTGTTTATTGGAGTTCAAACTCATTTTGTGATTATCTTATCTTTCACTCCAAGGTAACTTTTTGGATTGTTTGTGTGATAATTTGTGTTGACTTCAAGCTTATAAGAAACAACAATTGTTGTTAGAAAGACTGGGGAAAAAACCTTCACTTTTCTCATCTTCAGGTTATTTAATATATGTACAAAGAATACAGTAATTTTCTGCAACTAGAGCTCAATTATGGCCACTGAGTAGTGTCGTTTTGGGTTTCATGTGGTCTGCAAAATGACAAAGTGAAGCTTTGAACTGACACAATGACAAACTATGCTCAGTCAATGTTTGGTTTACAACTATAAAACATTACATGTTACATTCTCATATTTAAGTGCTTACAGGAGGTATAGGGAGGTTCTCACAAAACAAAGACATCTGAAATATCTCTATAGAAATAACTTTTAGACTTTAGACTTTAGAAATCGTCAATATTGACAGCCAATATTTATTTTTCTGTAAAGGTGTCACACTAGTGTTTGACAACTCAAGTCATAGTCTGACAATGACTTGAGTTGATTTTACTCATTGGTAAGTACTCAGGAATATATAGGATGTTGCTGACACAAAAACTTCTTCGTTCTCTTTCCCTTTGCCTTCAGCTCTTTGTGGGTGGAGTTTTCACACACTTTGCTGTGACAAGACAATGTTCAACAAGGTGAGACTTCAGTGGAAATCCACTGCCTAGAGCCACCAAGCAGACCGGAGAGGAAATGAACACATCGCTCTACCCTGTGCATTCCCACCTCTCTCCTCTTCCTCCCTCCCTTCTCTCACTTAATCACCCGAGGCATCAAACTGATCATCCAAAAGGTCACCTGTGGCCTCTCTCTCTCTCTCTTGCCCCTCCCTGTATTTCTCTCTAACAATGAGAAAAGAAAAGAGAAAACAAGTCTGGGGGAGTTTCAATCATCATCACCCAGGGCAGGTAACTCAGTGAGTCAAACAAGTCTCCTCTTCTCAAAGCAGTTTTTTCCCACATCATTTTCTTCTTCATTGAGAACCTTTTCTTTATTCATGGAGGTGAAAAGGTGACATGGATTATTCAAGATTGTATAGAGTCTGTTGTCCCAGAGTTTTCTAAGGTGACAAATGCAAATACATGTTGTGTATATCAAAAAGGACATTGTTTTGGAAGACATTTTGAGACACTGGCAATAGCTGTAACATAAATAACCTTGTGAAAATTAGCTTGTTGTATGAGGTTTCATTTTCCTGTACTTAACGGAACCATTTTAAATCAAAATTGTTATCTTTTCGCATGACATGTATAACATGCTACTATGTCTCTTAGAAATAAATTTTTTTGGAAAATACTAATTTGTTTAACCAGTTTTGAAGCAGAATATCCTTCCATAACCTTAGCTAACAAATCATAATTAGAAATAAATGTAATCCAGTATGTAGAAATATATGTAAAATGAATAAAATGATTATCACATCATAGCTTTTAATTTGATCATTGCAGTGACCTAACACCTTCCATAAGTACTTTTAGGCTTTAAATTCCCTACAGCCTTATTATCTGTATATAGTACCAACTTTTGACTGTTTGTTGTTCTGACATTGCACACATCATTTATTTTTATTTATTTAATTTACATTGAGTTGGAAACGTTTTCTTTGGTTCAAAATATTGCTACAAACAGTATTTTAGCTCTACAAATCTCCATTTTCATTCATTTGCTCCCCGTCCAACTATCGTGTTGCAAATCATCGATTTTCAACTATCAGTTCTGTGGCTTTGTGTAAGCTTTAGGTAACAGGGCTGAAAGGTCAAAGGCAAAAGTATGTCACCATCCCACATTTCATTTAGAATAAATCAATATTAACACAGTCCAAGCAGATGGGTAAACCAGCAACACCAATTTGTCCTATTTGGATTTTCTATCAATGATCTAAGACATCATTCCTGTTGATACTTATTGATTGTATTTCTCTATGTACTCTGTGTAAAAGGACATCACTACCTGTAAACCACAATACTGTATTGGATATCTCTTGTTGTGTGTCTGCTTTCTCAGGCCTTTCTGACTCAGACTTGCCAATAACAGTATTATTTTACTATCCCATTTTATGTTTTCATATTTTTAAGTCTGAAATACTGTAAAAGTAAAATTCATTAAGCCTGTCTCCAATAGGCCAAAGCTAAAGTAGAACTAAATTAAATATTAGTTTTAACTTCGACTGTTTCAAAACTGACTGTGCTTGAAATTAATTCCAACTTTCAATAACAAGCTGGAAACTGGAAATTTGTTTTTACATTAAACTTCAACATGGTAGGAAAAAAAACTTTATTTCACATAGCAGCATTTTTAAAGTGTGTAAAGTTAATGACATTTGAGGGAGTGTTCCACGACCCCATACAATATACGAGTCTCTTTAGTGGATTTATTTTTGATCTACAGTTTTGAATTATTCTATTATGTTGTGACCCAAGTGCTGCATGATCCAGTACAGTGAAGAAGCAGTTTCTCCATGACACCTCATTTTCTCTCTCCTTCAAAGGCTAAAATCTGTTTCAGATTGTGAGGCAGCAGGGCTTCTGTAACTCAGGAAGCCATGAAAAACTGTTTAAGATTATCTTTTTCATACAAAAAGACACCCTACCTCCTTCTGTTCACAATCTTTCACTTTTTTTCTCTTTCTTTATTCTCTCCTTTCTCTGCTATCTCATTTGTTTGCGTTACTTCTGTTGATTCTGTCAGTGTTTTCACTAGCACCTAAAGCTGTTTTTGCTTTCAAAATGAAAATCTATTTGATTTCTTTGCTTTTGTTCAATCATTTTTTCTTCCTTTTCTTCTACTCCGATCTTGTTAATCTGTATTCCCTACAACTCATTTCCTTTGCTGACAGTGATTAAATCTCTTTCTTGTTTTCCAATAAGAGGGCAAAAAATATAGACATGCACATACAGGTCATGTAATAAACTCTTTCTTCCTTCAGCCTTGTAGCCTTGGGAATCAGCACAACATCGGCAGCAATGACATCATACTGTACCCGCACACATCAGCAATAATCCTTTATCATTATAATAACACACACATGCATGCACATAAACACACGCTTCTTTTTTTTTTGCCCAGTAATTAACAGGTCATGAACTTCTGCAATATATAGTTCTGTTCTTTAGCATACTGTACCTAACAGTTGTGTTTTCAATTAAAATAACTGCTGACAGTCTCTTCATGTACTGTTTGTCATTGAAGCTTTATTTTTTGCTGCATATTAAGCAAGGGAATCCCCTGCTCTGATTGCTTTGTTCAATTTTGTTGCCACAACAGCAATGTAAGACAACCAGTTGGTAGTTTTTAACAATGGCCATATTTTCTTTTTCCAAAATAGATACTATATGATTGCACTTAGTAATACTTTACATGGTGTGTTGAGCACGATGGGATGAAATAAAAAGTTTGTTTGTCATGCTCGATGCAGCTGCCACAGGGTAAAAAACATCCTGAAACTAAATATTTGTGAGATACATATTTTATGATATCACAAGGATGAGAACCATGCCTGGGTGACTGAAATTTTGACAAACAGGAATTGCCCTTTATTAAAATACCACAGACATTCTTTAAAATCACAACAACTAGATGAAATTATAGATCAGTAGTGATCAGTTGTAGTGCATGTATTGTTTCAGTGAAACTCTGGCTTTAGGGACTCACAGCACCCAGTTAAGGTGAGATAAGGTTTGTGGTCTGGCCTGACAGAGAAAATCTTCAGTCAGCAGGGGATTCCCTAGCTGTGCATGCAGTCCGTATTTTTTAACAGACAGGTCACAGTAATAAACATGCAGTTAAGGTTATAGAATGTTTAGGTCATAGTCAATAGTCATTGTGCATGTTGAAAGAAACTATTTTTATTGTAAGACAAGCAAGAGATTTTATTGGTTTTAATAAAGGAAACAAACAGTGTTTTTCTGTGTGAAAGTCCTTTGGTCCAGGCTGAAATATCTCAAAAACTATTAGTTAGATTGTCATGAAGTTCTATATAGGCAATGATGGTCCTGATGAGGATGGGTCACACCGACAAAGTTTGACAAATTTGGCTTTAAGTTAAAGTATTCCATGAAATGTTATGAGATTTGTCACATATTATGTATATTCATGGTGCCAAGTGCCAAGTGCCAGTCCTGATGAGATTGTTCGTCCCTGAATTTTCAAGGTCAAAGTTTTCACTTATCCAATGAAGTATCTCACCCACTAGATGGACCAGCACAAAATTTTGTACAGGCATTCATGGTATTAAGAAGACAAATTCCTTGGTCTTTGGAGTTCACTTCCATTCCTCAAACACCACCAGGAGGTTTATGTTTGTATTTTCTGACTGAAAAGTCTCAAAAACTACTGGATGGATTTGGTTCAGACAAAGGTTCCTCTCAGCCTGAACTGTAAGCTAGATTACTTTTTTAACCAAGTACCATCATCAGATTTATGACCAAAACTAACGGCATTCCCATCAGCTTTGGATGTACTTTGTGTTGTGCCATTAAACTATCAGCATTAAACACAACTATTTTACATATTCAGAATATTGTGTCTGTGACCACAATATCTATGACTGCAGTGAAGCAGAAAATTAATAGAAACAAAATAACATAATAATAACAGGACACTTGTCTAATTAGTCTCAATAAGGAAGCTTTCCTTTTCAAATTGAGGTCAGGGCAAATGATTGACACATGGTGAAAATCTTCCACAAATGGAAACATGATGTTTGTTCAGAGTAATTAGCATTTTGTTGAACTTCAATTTACATTTGGGTTTTATTTTTTGTTGATGACAAAAAAGTGCAGTAAAGGCACAGTACAGGTGAGGTTTAATTAACTCAAGGCTCTTCCTTTTTCGTGTCTTCTGAAAAAAACATTACCTGAAGGAAAACTATTCAGAGGAATATCATCATTGTCCAGTAATGACACTTGTCCGTCATTACCAAGAACTCAGAAAATCTGAAAGAAAAACCATTTGTTGTTAACAAAACAATAGGTTGTGTTGTTGTGTAACTATTTCACACCATTCCTCAAGTCACATGGAGAGGACAGAAATACAATACTCTCGACACGCCTTGTCTTTGTCAAAAAGAGAGTGTGAGAGAGTTTAAAAGTCCCCATGCTTTCGAGCATGGATCCTAAAATGTGACGCTTTCTGCTTTGTCGTGGGAACTCGTAACTCTACGTGTGAACGTATCTGCCTCACCTCTGGGCCTATGCACAGGAAATGGAAGCACTGAAAGTGTGTATTTGTGTGTTGGTTCAGGGTGTGTGGGTGGAAGGTTTCAAAAAGCAAAAGGTTGTGGAATTCTCTCAGGAGATCATCCATCATATGAGAGAGAGGGACTGGCTGAAGTTTTTCTTAATTTTTATTCTTTAGGGAATTATAAATCACGAGAAGTGAGAACCACTCATATGAAGTGTCACTTCAAACACTTTTGTACTCTTAAGAGTTTTCTCGAGACAGACAGGAGTTTATAGTTGTTACAGGGTGGTTGCACCTTTTGTATTTTCTGTTATTCATAGCAACTGTCATTTTGTTGATCCAGCGCATACTGTGTAATAAACAGAGCAGAAATGTAAGTTAATATCACACAGGTTGACACAGCCACTGTTGTGTTTGTACGCATGGGAAAACATACAGAAGAGTCAAACGAATACCTGCCCTGAGGATGTTCAATTCCACATATCCGCTGAGACATTTCCTTAAATGTTTAATGCTGTGTGCTACAGTTGTTGGGTTTGGTGAGACAATGGACGAAACACTTTTCTCACAGTGCAACAATCAACCCACAAGCAGGCACAGATGATGACATGACAGTCTTACCTACTGGGTAAATTAACAGATAGATTTTAGCCCATTCTGCTGTCAGTGAAGAACAACAGGCATCTGATTAAAAAGAAATTGATTTATGTATTATTATCAGTTATACTGCTGTCACGTTGATCCCATAATAGAGTAAATGTTTGGTTTATAAAATGTGAGAAACTGTGTAAAACTATGTCATAATTTTCTAAAGCCCAAAGAAGAATAAAAGAATATGTATGATAAGCAGGAACTTGTAATGTTTTTTGAAACTGTGAGGTTTTTGAGGTCATATTCGCTGATGATTGACAGGTTAGACAGAGACAAAATACCACAAACACCTTGCAGTGAAGTATAATACAATCCAACATAAAATCCTCATGACAAACATGAGTCACAAATAATTGGAGATGAATCATCACCTCGCTAACACAAAGATAGTTTGTACTGCATGGCTGTTTTAATAGATTGAATTGTATTGTGTAGGTATGTATGTTGTTGTATCCACGCTTTGTTGTGTGTTAACATTTATATACATATGTCGGGCATAACAGATGCAAAGTTCAGTATTATTCAGTATTGTTATATGTGCATTTCTAAAGCTGTTTCTCATACTGTACAAACATTAGTCATTTTATACAGTAGATCAGTCCTGTGGGGCAGCTCCTGCAGGCTGGGGTTTCATCCCCGCTGTGGAACCAACTCCGTCTGAAGCTTATAGCCTGAAACATCTGTTGTAATTTCTGTCAAATTGAACTTTTATTACCTGGTCATTAAAGCCGCAGCAATGGCAAAACCAGATGGGTTCTTGCTGACCTTACAACTGCTTCTTTTTTATGGTGTTGGTGAAAATTGAACCAAAGGAAACCGTGTGCTTTATAAAATTAAGGCAATCATTCCCACATTCCTGAGACATGGGGGGCACTTAGGAGGGTGAAGAGGGGTATGGAGGAGCAGTAAAGGGGGAGTATATAAGCATACTTTGTGTTTATGTATATACTGTACAGTATATAATATACATACATTTATATGGGTTATTGCTGTGCAGAGCTGAAAATGGATTACATGTTATGGGTTAACAATAATTTGGTTACATAATAAAAATTCAGTTGTGGCCTGTAAAACACAAATCCATCTCAAATATTAGTATTTCAAGACCTATTTGAGTGAGAGGAGTCTTACTGTCACAATATAGATGTGTTATGGTTGCATTTCCATAGGGCATACTTTACATTTTCAATGAATAGTCCGTTGAAGTAAGAGATTTGGATAATCAACTACTTAAAGTTTGGGTTGTTTTATCAGATAGATTACATTTGGAAGACAACCTTCCTTGCCCCTACACATGTGTGTGTTCTTGAGGGGCCTCTTGGCTGTACAGTTAGAGGCCAGGGTCAGTCAAATAACACACACAGCATACAGCCAACCTAGGTAAGAGCTGTCTCACTGAGAGGGAGGGTTGCTCCATCACCTTTCCCAGTCGTGAGGAATGGAGGGATGCTGGGTATGTTTATTAGAGACAGAGGGAGGGGACAAGTGGAGGACGCCTAAGGGAATATGCCTTCTGTTCTCTCAACATACAATAAAGCCTGAATGTATACTAAAGTGCCTCACAACTATGCTTTGAGATACTACAGATACTGGTTGAAAGGAACCAAACCTAAGGAATTATTATCACAGTTCAGATAAAAAGGGATAGAAAAACCTGAATAAAAGAGACACAGAACAATTACACATTACCTGATGAGTGTCAAACTGATGTGGTAATATTCTGTGGATCTCAACACCACCAAATACCTACTGTAAGGAAGATCTGTACATGACATGTTTACATAGAGCTCTGCAGTACCTTAACACCAAAACTAGGCAACATCTTTTGAAAGAAAGATTTTGTGGTTGGAGGTGATGCATCAGGCAGATGTGTTTATTCTTCCTGGGTTCAAAAGGTGGACATCTAAATGCAGATGTGGTGCTTATAAGGCTCTTGCTCTCTTTCACGTGTTAAGTCCTGCGACGTATAACATTACATCAGTCTCTGCTCATGTTTATATTCTTTCTCCCTCCATTTTCAGCGTTCTCTCAGTGTCCCGCTGTATGAGAATAACAATCCTCACGTGACACTCACACCAACGCTTCTGGCGACACAATGTTATTCACGCCCAGTCACAACCCAAGACAGGTTGTTCTCAATAATTAAACATCCAGACAGACATCTTCTCTCTAATTAAAATGTACTTCGACAAAGTCAGAAGCAGCATTTCCCTGTATTATGACAGGAGGAATGCTGGTGAAATACTGTGTGTTAAGGGGACTGCCAGCTGGCAAGAAGAGCCAACTAATGCCATCGGAGGATGAGAGATACAATAGCAGCTTTTATTTCTCCACCACACATTCCGGGGGAGGAAAGAAGGTCACAGTTATCTCCAGAGTCATTGTCACTTTGTACACCAGTGTTATAATGTCACAATGGAAGGGGGGTATGCAAATTTGTTTGCTTCCCTTGAATCAACATCATGGCACCACATTTTTCCTCTATTATAAAATAATTATGCAATTAACTTGAGTGTGTTATTATTGGCAGCGTGTAAAATGGCTGGTTTTGGTTGCTGACATGTCTCTTGCAACATGTTGATCATCAATCATCATGTCACTGAGTACTATATGTGGCTATAGTGGCTATATGTTGTTTTTTATACAGAACAAATGGCAAATCAAAACTAATACTGCTAATGTATCTTATATTACTGAGTACATTTTATTTTATTGTGGCAGATTATTATTATACTGATACTGAAATGTTACTATCTTTGCCTCAGCTCCAACCACATTTTACTGTAAATCCAATATCTCCACTGCCTGTGCAGTAAATGGTAAATGGTCTGCACTTATATAGCGCTTTTCTACCTATACTGGTACTCAAAGCGCTTTACACTGCTT
>JAUMHL010000025.1:19308731-19359399 GCA_032362345.1 Sandelia bainsii
TTACTTTTCTTGTTCTTCGATTCTTTTCTCCTCTCCTCTCCTCTACTCTCCTCTCCTCTCCTCTCCTCTCCTCTCCTCTCCTCTCCTCTCCTCTCCTCTCCTCATCTTTCCTCTCCTTCTCTTTGCCACACCTGTTCTCCATTAGCTGCGGTCTGGACTTCTGGCGTCAAAAGTCTCCCCACCCCTCCTCATTTCTTGGGGTCAGGCCCCCTTTCTCCACTCAGACCAACAACACAGCATGCAAGCACTTGTGTCTGCTAGAGGGGAAAAAAAGAGAGTAAGAAAACAGACAGATAGCAAGAGAAATAGAGAGGTTAGAAGAAAGGAAAAAACAGAATAATGGGGCAAACAAAGGCTAAGAGAGAAGTCTTTGGAGAAAAACAAATGGTCAAATAAAGATCCAGTATGTGTGTTTGTAATAGTGTGTGTGTGTGTGTGTGTGTGTGTGTGTGTGTGTGTATCTCTGTTGTACACATTCCTGAGTCGCCCGGCGCCCAAAGCAAGACTCACTCAATGTGACTTTATGGCTTTGAAAGCAGCGTGAAATTGACCTTGTGTGTGAGAGGGGAGAGGTTAAGGTGCATTTTACGGAGGGGTGAGTAGGTTTAATGTTGCAGACAGGGGTATGACCCTGTTTCCACTGTAAAAGTGACAGAAAAGAGAGACAAAAAGTGACTTGTTAATTATTTTCAATATTCATTAATCTACTCGATAAGAAAAGTACCCATCACAAATACCCAGAGCCATCTATTTGACCACAGCTGCTCTTTTTTGTAGCACACTGCTGTGAGTAGCGCATAGATTTTGGTGTGCATTCAAGTAACCCATGTTTTTTAAGTCTTCACAATTCCCAGAATTATATAATATTTGATTTATCTAATTATATAATGTTTGCTGTGCGAGGGATTTTTGTCTGTTGAGAGCAGAACACTGTAAAATCACTGGAAAAGATCTCTCATGGAGGCTTAAAACAAAGCCTGTATTGTTGAAACAAAACAGCAGCATGCTTGTGGAGAAATGACTTTTTCAAGGGGTTTAAAGACAAAAATGAATTCAGAGAAAAATGTGCAACAATTAACCAAAATGAAGGCAGACTCCATCACAAACATCCATCAAAATTGACAGACTGACCAACGTTAGTCTACTGGACTTGCCTAAATCCAAGAGAAATGATAACTGTAGCTTCATTTATTAATTATTTTCCAGATATTTCATTTGCATCTCACTTTCTTCATGACTCAGTTGTCATCGCATGTCCATCACATGATAACAGGTGGTCTTCAATGGGGGGAAGATTGTGTGAGCTACTTGAACTGACTCCTCATCAAAGACTTTTGAGTCCTTCCAAGATAATTTTCCCATACATGGTTTTCCATATTTATCTTTTTATAACAGGATATTCAAAAGTCAGACAATAATGAATAACAATTTAAATCTTTATGTAAACACACTTTTGATTAAACTTCGTAGAAGTTGCGCTGGTGGATCACAATCCTTCAACCAACAAACAGTTTTTGACCAAGTGTAGTTTGAGTTTGAAGGACACTGTTCCCAAACAAAACAAATTTGTTTGAATATTTTTATGCATAAATCATTAACTGCAAACTTCAAACGGTAATAACCTGCCATAACAACCAAATGTTTGTAGGACTTCAGAATGTTTCCATGTCATCCATTATACTGTACACAATACACAAGCACACACACACCACAAAAATCCATTGAAACATGTACTGTACACTGTGTAAAACTGAAACCAAATGGGGACTATGGGAGCCTTTTTGTGTTTATTCAATAGACCTCCTGTATTTTTCCTTTAGTTGCTTTGAAGACTGTTGTATTGTCCAGGGAGGTTTCAGTGTGGTTCTTCCACTGAGTCATTATTCTCCTGCTTGTCATGTACTGTGGAGTGGAGACGAAGAAATGTGAAGCAAGAGAGAGCAGTAGCTGACGGATGAAATGATTGGGAGGTAGACTTGAGGAAATGACTCCTAAAAAATATTTCAGGATGGTTCAGGTCTTGTCAGAGAAGAAGAGAGTAAATATTTTTCTTCCCCAAGACAGTAGTCCATCACAGAAATTAATACTAAATCCACTTTCAAACCATTGCCTATGTAGTGAAACCCACCCATTTAATAAACAGTACAGCTGGAAACCGAGCACCTATTTGGGAAAGAAATTTGACCTGTTTTATATTTGAGTACAGATAATTGAATTGCAGTGCACGCATTCATCCGTATAAGCAACGTCCAATAACAGGCCCTAAACCAACATGTTGGTGAGTGTCTGGATGTGCGCATATTAACCATTCTTAACTGAAAGGAGACAGTATACAAAGCTGTTTTCACACATGCACCGCAACCCTGAACTTATCTTATCATGCCTGCTTCTTTGTACAAAGTCAATGTAATGTCCGTTTGAGCCCATGTGTGAACAAAGAAGCTCATGATCTGGAGAATTCATGGAGAGTGACTGGGCAACTGGAAGTTCTTTGAAAAACAAAACAGTAATTTACAAAGCATACTTTTTGTGTCTTGCCCTGGCTCTTACACTATGACAGTCTCCTGTTGTGTGCTACATGCGTCAAAGGGCAATTCCAGAAAATGTCTGATCATTGTCCAGAGTTCATGTGAGAAAATAGCAATATACTGTGTGAGCTAAAACTACGGCTACTTTTGAGTGTTTTTAGTCATACGAGCAATGTTGCTCTAGAGCGGAGTTTCGTCACTGTGCATGTGGAGATTAGCATTTAGTTCTAAGTGCTATTGTTTCTAAGTATGTTTGTCTAAGTCTTTCTATGTTCTGCGATGTTCTTTCTCTAAGTGTTGGAAAAGCCCTCTCAGTTGCAATCTATGTTTTTTGGCTGATTAGTGGAAGGTGTAAAGATCTACTGTGTCCTCAAGAGCTCTCGAAGCTACATGAAGCCATTGCTGCTTTTGTGAGAAGTGACACACAGTGAACTCTTTTGCCCAACTGCTGTCAGAAGTTCATCAGTTGCTTCTTGGTCTGTGGCCAGCCTTTGTGCAAATATTTGTAAAAGTCCATTTGTGAACTTTTGAGATGTCAAGCCAACAGACAAACAGAAGGAATGTAATGAAAATTAGATATGCTGGCCAGTGCCCTAGGTGGAGGCGATAATATTACAAGAGAAATAATTAATCAGACAAACAAACAGTATGGACAGGCTTGACAGAAAAGACACAGGGTGAGACAGCGTCACTGTCGGGGGGAATTGCTTGAAGGAAGACATTCCTGCCTTGGCTTGATTAGACTGAAAACTTTCCCAGAGCAGCAGAAGCAGCAGATTTTCCCACCTGTATCATTATATCAAACATAAATCTCAGTCTCAGGTCCTGCAGCACTGAGCCGTCACTGAGGAAGGAATAAAAAATATTCCTCACTTCCACTACACAGTTTCAATGATCAGATGGTGTCATGTAATTTCAGAAGTTTATTCATAGATACAAAATGTAACACAGTCAAATCTGCCACCAGTTGACCTTGATTATTACATGAAATTGTGACCTTTGTCTTCACATTGTTTTCCAGGTGGTGGTATTTCATCTGGAATTTTTCAAAGCACCCATGCTATCTCCAGTTCAACCCCATTCAACCCTCCCCAACAAGTGAGTAGTCCAACCCCTTTGGCAAAATAACATCTTAGTTTAGATATTTTGTTGGAAATATTGCTGAGTAAATGCAGAACACTATTTTGAAATGAATGTCATTGATTGTCTGTGTATTGACAGGAGTTTTCAGCATACTCCAGCTACAGTCAGAGTCAATATCCTCCATATTATAACTACAACAGCCCCTACCTAACCAGCAACAACATAAGCCCTGCTGCCATCACAGCACCACTAGCCTATCAGCATCCAGAGCACCCCGTCATGTTGCCTAATCACAGCCCAGAGTCACACACAGGTAAATGTGTTCTTTTTGTTTAAATATGAATATTATGAAGTATAGGCCGTTTTAGGATTGTTTTGAATTAAAACATCATACAAAATATGCAAACGATACCATATACCTAATGACTACCTGTCTGAATTACATTTACAATGACCCATTGATGTAAAAGCACACACAAATACACACGAACTGCAATGTACAGGAGCTGACAAAGAGAAGCCAGATGAGTACTGATAAAGACCACAAAAACATCAGACACACAATAAAAGGAGACTAAACTATTTATCTTTAAAAGTATTTTATTATACATTTTTATATTATGTTATCATGTTGAATCTAAACTAAAAATGACTTTTGAATCCTCTGAATTATAACACATACTTTCTACCATGTGCTGTTGTTTTGTCATTGTGGTGTATGTTGCTGAACTTCCATTAAGTTGGAGGACAGATTTAAAATACATTTCCAAATTGTTGCACTAGAACTTGAGATATCGTAACTTTTAGCCCCTGGTATGGCTTCAAACACACTGAATGCTACATGTTGCATATTGCAGTTTAATGTTATTGCTTCTATCCCTTGTGACTAGTAAATTGACTTAGCATGTAAAATGTTTAGGGTTCCCACTCTTGGTGTAGTACATTTCTTTCATAAATAAATCTGTAATTTTGTTTTATTTTTGTGTTTCAGGAGAGTATCACCCGCCACCCAGCCCCCCCACACCAGGTAAAGAGGAAGGTATCTCAGCACGAAGGGGGTCAGATGGGAAATTGAGAGGGAGGAAAAGAGTCAGTGACCCTGCCCCACCTCTGGACTCTGATATAGAGGTAAACATGCACTCACACAGTGTTCCTCTATAGTATTTATCTTACTCTGTCTCTCACACACACACACACACACACACACACAAACTTTCATGAAGTTAATATTACATATCTGTTATTTCACTGCAGCGGGTGTTTATCTGGGACCTGGATGAAACCATCATCATTTTCCATTCACTCCTCACGGGAACCTTCTCCTCACGATTTGGCAAGGTACGCCGATACAGCCCCTCCCTTTGTCATTTACTGTAAGAACTATGCGCTGTAGCTTGTCACACTTTGACAACAGTTAATTATGTGACAGGTAGGTAGAGTTTGGCACTAGATCCTCACAACAACAAACTAGTATAATCTTGCTTTAGTCAAATCACTCTTTGTTTTAGTGACCGAGTGCTTATTTGACTAACAGTCAAAGGTTTGGCTGCCTGAGCTGAGTCCATGACCTTTGGGTCTCAACCACGAGCATTTTCACACGCTAGCTGTTTTGCCTTTCTACCCTCTTGTTTCTTTTCATAATGCACCGGGGTTGTTTAGCTACCCCGGCATCCTGTAGTGTGATTGACAGCCAGAGAGACCTTTACATAACAGATAGGCAGCTGACAAGGGCTGGACAGTGGTGTGTTCCTTGTTTTTGGCTGCAGATCTGTGTTTTGAATTCTCATGGTCCCCCTGCGGGTTGACACAAGACTGATGGTAGTTCGAGAGCAGCATTTCTGATCGGTTCAACTCCCGGCAGGCCATGCATGTCGTTGTTTCTTTTTCTTTCTATTCTGCAATGGAGAGGGGGGTGAGGAGAGAAAAGCAGGAACAGCCAGAAAGAGAGAGATGGGGAGTGAGTGAATAGATGTGTTGAAATGTGACTCATGTGCCAACAATTTCGGATTCCTCCCACCACTCAAACACCCCGCTGCTGGATCCAGGGAAGCTCAGTTGGACAGACTCTGACATCAAAATTCAGACATGCAGCAGAGGAATTGAATGAGTGACAGCGGAAAACCAGATTAACAGTACAAAGCGTTAAAACAGCTTACAAGTTAGCAACCTTCCTATTTTTTCCGTCCTCCCAAATTTACGACTAACTCAACCTACTTTGACATATAATACATTTTTTGTGGCATTGGCATTAATTACTTCCAGTTATGTCCTACTTTCTGTGTAGTCATAACAGTCAGACTCTTCCGATTAGAGTCAGTGTATTAAACTCTTATCATAAACAAATGTTTGGACCTATATGCAAAAGCAAGTCTGGGCCTGGTCTGCAGAAAAAACTAATGGGCATGTTGAAAGACAGTTGTTTTCACCAGCTTGGTGAGCCAGAGATGAACAGAGATCCACATGAGGAGCTGATTCCTTCCCTTGTATCAGCTCTTCCATTATCTCATCTATCATACAGCACCCCACTCTGTCTTCTAGTGTGTGAATTTTCTTCTTTAGCTCTGTCTTTCATAAAGAAAATCCCCTGTGTAAGAGTTAAGGCGGGAACAGAATGCATTGGGTGTTTTTTGTCTTTTTCTACCACTTTTATTGTCCTCTTTTTAAATTCTTGCCAGGGATTAACAGGAAGAGGCTTTTATTTATCCTTCTGTCATTCAGACCTCACCTTTTGAATAAGGTGATTACAGATAATTATTTCAATTATTAGACTAGAAGAACAAACCTCTCTTAAGCCTTTAACACCTCCCTCTTCATCCTTTGCATTCATCTCTTCCTCTTCATCTGGCCAGTGTTTTTCAAACCAACCCCTCGTCATTTTCTCCTTGTCATTTTACTCCTCCTACTGAACTTTTGCTGCCCTTCGTCCTCAGTTAACTTCTTTTTGCACCCTTTATTTGGAGAGCAATAATTTATAATTGTCATAATTAACCCTACTTGTGTCATCAAGCCCATTTCTACCATACCAGCCGGGAGACTGTTCTGCCTGTCATTTTAGATGCACTAATATGTTGACCTTTGGCTGACACCTTTCTGCTTCTCGTGTCTTGCTGCTAAAGACAAGCCAACGCTGGCATCGAGACAATACACCATGCACATGTACACACACCTGCTTTTGTAGTCTTGAATGACAACACGCCTACGATGACTGCCCGCACATTATGATCTATGAGTTTTTTCCGGGTGATGATTTATAATTTATTTGTTAAGGAAAAAAAACTGGAATTTCCCTCCGCACTGATAAAGTATCTATCTATTTGTCGCTGCAGTTGGTATGGTAATTGTAATTGTTTTCATATGAGAGAAAGATACACTGAGTGGTGCATGAAGTGTTGACAGAAAGAGAACAATCTGAAAGAGAGTGAAGAAAGTGAAAGACCAATATTAACAGAGTGCACAGTATATACACAATATAACATGTATATGTTAAATCCATGCATGATGTTATGTGGGGCAAATAATGAGGAGGAAAGATTTGTAAGGATCTGTTTTAATCATTTGCTATAAATCACATAAACATGTGTTGCATTATAGATTTCAATTATATTGTTTTAGATATTTTTATAGTATTTGATAATCTAAATGAAAATCAAATGGATCCATTGTAGATAAATTGTGTAATCTATTGCAGTAACAGTAGCAGCATGGCTGTTTGGATGGCAAACTGTCTGAAACAAGATAAATAAAGATGGTTAACTTAGTAAACATTATAACTTATACCTTATACCAATGTTAGCATGTGTAGCAATACAATTTAGCTGTAGAAAACATTTAGCTCATAGCTCATTGCAGTCTCACAACTGCTAGCATAGTTTTAGTCTTGTTGTTTTATCTGATGTGTTATCTTTGCTCAGTCAACTCATGAAAACTTGGAAAAACATTGATATGACTGCCTGGAAGTTGAGTAATGGCAACTGGAAGTCAGCTTCCAGATAACCTCACCTCGGTGACTCGGAATCTTCACCAGCATTTATAAGGCTGCTTGAACCTTAAGATTAATTTAAGTGTCTGAAGTAAATTAAATAAATGTAATTTAATGAGTGTGTACTGAGTTTACTGGAATTAATCAGGAAAATGACCAGTGGAGAGCAGTGGGAAAAACTGGCAGCTGGATTAAAGAGAGCTAAAGCAAACAAAGATAAGAATCAGCAGAGTGTTTGACAGATAAATGTTCACACCTCTCCCTGAAACCTCATTTTTGTATGTCAATCCAGTTGATGAGTTTGCAGAGGAAGTGAAAGGAAGGCAATTCAGAGAGAAGCAGGCAGCTGCTACACTGACAGGAATAATGACGAGCATAATCATCCAATTTAGGTGATTATTTTCTAAATATCAAATCTCTTCACCCTCAGTTTCACCCCTATATCATAATTATATTATTTATTAAGTAATAGGAATAGGTGCAGACACTGAAGTGATAGAAATCTATGAACTAGATCAAACCCCAAACTATAGTTTATATAAACCATTTTATATGAACTGTAAAATATAAACTATAGTTTGGGGTTTGATCTAGTTCATAGATTTCTATATATTATATTTATAGCTTATATTAGTTGTCTTTCATAACATAGATACAGAGAGATATATTTAATTTATATGAAATAAATTGTCTCAGGCATTAATTGGTTGTAGTTTTTGTTGAAGACAGCAAAGACAAAACTTCATTTGGGATTATAAAAATACTGAAGACTTAACAGCAGCTTTTAGCCTGTGGAGAAGAAGTTCAGTCTGTGTACTTGACGGTGTGAAGTCACTGAGTCTTTTCTATCATTGCCGATTTCCAAGGATGAAACACACACAGGATTTTTTTGAGCATGTTATTAATTTTAGGATATTTGTGTCTGTGTGCAACAGGACTCCTCAAAGGCAGTGTCTCTTGGTTTGTGGATGGAGGAGATGATCTTCAATCTGGCTGATTCAAGACTGTTCTTCAATGATCTGGAGGTGAGTTTTTAAATTTGGTGATAATTTGTAAGTCATCAACAGTTCTTTTCAATAAAAGAAGAACAGTTCTTTTTAATAAACATGAGATTTCTTCCTGTAACCAGGAAAATAGCAGCAGCGAGGGCTTAACCCCTGGTATAAACCTGCATACTGTTGACCAGAAAACCATCCCTTCAACAGCAAGTTTGACATTTGGGTGCTGTTTTCTTACCTGGCAGAAAGAACAGTAGCAGCAATTACAGAAATTCCCTCACACAACATCTATCCTGTATTAACTCTTACGACAGCATTTTCCAAACAATTTCCCTCCCTGAAGTGACGGCAAGAATACTAAATGAAAGGGTTGTTAACTGCTGGCATAAGTGCTCAGTTAGACCTAACCTGCTGCCGAAAAATCCACCAAAGCTGTGTATTGATGTGACCTCTAAAAGTAATGATTCCTCGAAAAAACGACTGAGTGGTCATTAAATTACAGTTTTACTACCTGCTTGTGAGTAGACAGCACATCCTTTTCATCCTGCATTCCTCTGCCTTGTTCTGACAAAGACAAAAGGTAGTGACGGCCAGAGAGAGAGAGAGAGAGAACAAGTACACATTGAACCATAATTACAGGTGTGTGCCTGAGCATCCAAGAGGAAAATTAGTCAAATGGGCGGAGGAACAGTCAAGAGGAGGGAAAGGAGCCAACAAAGCCATTTACAGACATGGTTTTTATCCCTTCTTTTGTTGTCAAGGCTCAGTAAATCTCTAAAACAGTGCCAGTGCAGGCTGCTGTTAGGTCTTGAGGTACAATTATTTTGTCCTTCCTGTGTCCGTAGCTACATCAGCAGTTATCAACGCTGTCATCACATAATTGTAATTGGCGGTCGTGACCCCCTGTTTAATCAAAGTCAGTTTTTGAAATTCAAATAAACTGTATAAATGAATTAATTTGGCTGTATTCCACCTCACTTCCAGCTCCTAAATATAAATAATAATAATATTTGGTGAAATCTCTGTTGCCACTGAGCAGGGCTGCTTTGAGTTTCAATGTGTATGTGCTGTGGTTATTTGCACTACAGTCAGTAGTAGCAGCTCTGTAGGAGTGGGTGGCACTTGAGTGGGAGGTGGGTTGCAGCTCTTGGGAACTGAGATATGCAGTGGTGGAGGGAAGATGAGGTAGCGTCTCCGTCTTGCTCAAGACGACTGAAAGGTGATAGGAGAGTCTGTCTGTCCAGGGTCACTGCGTGACAACTAGGAGTTATACTCGGAGTCTGTTTTTGCACATATGTGGCTATATTTGTATGTGCGTGTGTCACTGCACGTGTATTAGGTGTGTATGTGTGTGTGGAAGAAAGGCAGTTTTGGGAACTAGAGGCTTGAAGCTGAATTCTGGATAAAGGCATAGAGAAATAAGAGAGACATTACCCTTTTTTTAAGAGACAGTTACTGTTTCACTTGTGTGTTATACATTATTTTCTTTTGGCTTATGATGATTGATTTATGCTACTTGTTTTTGTCCAACGTATTCATTTTTTAATAGCTGTTTTCCAGTTTCTGATTTTACTGCAAATTGCTGAAGGTGTTTTAGATGGAGCCGCATGTGTCAGGCACAGTCTGGTTTTAATCCCTGTGGTCTGTTGGTTAATGTCCAATAGAGAGGAACAATATGTACCATCCATGCTTGTCAAAGAGGCCATTCTTATGTCTTTTTTGGTGGTTGTTGTTTTTTACCAAAGTGTTATATGTCTGCACTATTAAAAAAAATGCAGATTTGCTTTACTTTAATTTATTACACAGTAGAGTTGCACCACCTTGATGAATGTCCTGTGTCTCTGGCACCTCACTGTTCCATGTCCTGATACCTTATTTCCTCCTTTCTTCTTATTTGTTTTGCGCTTTTTCTTTCTTCTTTTTTTTTGCTGCTGTCACTCCTAGAGGCTGTCTTAAAGAAGAGAAACCTGCCCGTGCAGGGCTCCAATTTGAAACGGATCTCTTGATATATCCGCTCTCCTTTTCATTTCCCAGGAATGTGACCAGGTTCATATTGATGACGTGGCATCAGACGACAACGGACAGGACCTGAGGTAAAGCTTCTACTGTGTTACTGTACTGAGAGATCTGTCGAGAGACTCTGAGAGTTCTATTGTGGCTTGTGAACCAGACTTGCCCTCCAGGCTCTAGTGCACAGGAGGAAAAAAAAGCTGGGAGATGAGATGAGGAGTGTGTGTGTTCATGAATGCAAGCATGTGCATGTTTTTTATTTTCACGACTTCCACAGCCATATAATATGTCACAGGATTATCCAGTGCTTTCATTTCTCATCAAAATATTTCTTTATCATTCCCTCTCTCTCCCTCAGTCCAGACGTTTTATTACATAAACTTGTTGAAGCACTTCAGGATGCTTTTAGGAGTGATTTGAGAAAGCGCCAGACTGTACCAAATTATTTTTTTTAAGTATTAATTTTATTGAACTTTGCCCTTTTCATTTTCAAGATGTTTTTTATATTCATCCTATCCATGCTAAATGAATATACTGGATGATTTTATACTGAGAAACATCCATTCACAGTTTCACTAAAAGCTGAAGCATGTCTTTCCTTGAAGATTTTTGTGGTTTTGTTGGCACAACCCTGTAAATTTGATGAAGGGTTTAAGCACTGCCTTTTTGTTCATAGCCTGAAGAGTTTGCTTAGGGATAGAAAAATGTAACCATGAATACAGTTGTACATGCAGTTCTTAAAATGCTGCCTGAAACACTGATGATAGTGCTCCTATAAGATGCTCTGGAAAAATACAGTTATGGTTTTTATGATCTATATCCTGACTGTTTCCTGTATTGTGATCCTGCAGCACTTACAACTTTGGGTCAGACGGTTTCCAGAGCCCAGCAGGAGCCGGTTCTCTGTGCCTGGGGTCAGGAGTCCATGGAGGGGTGGACTGGATGAGGAAACTGGCTTTCAGATACCGCAGAGTCAAGGAGATCTACAACACATACAAGAATAATGTTGGGGGTAAACTGTCATTTTATTTGCATGTAACACTGGTGTATGTAGGAATTTGATAGTAAAGATATTTACCTCATCAAAGCTATTTAGATTGTCTCTTTGGTGTAACTTAAATTCTAGGTTGTAAAAAGACAGAATACCTTTCTGCGGGACCTTGAAAGCTTAAGTTGAAACCCAACAAAGTACAGATTCAAACCACAATTCTTTAATTGGGGTTTTGCTGGCGTCAAGTTGTAAAGTAGGCCTCCTCAAGAAAAGGGCACGTTGAGTGTAGCGGTAAAGGCTGAAGGGAACCAGGCTGGTTTGTTTGTCGTGATAAGTCAGAAGTTATTGTTCGATATGAGCTTTTGTGCAGTAACTGAACATTGGCACTACTGATTACAGCTGTCTGCCTTAACTCTGCTGGAAACCATGTTTCTGAGGTTTTGGCTAGACAATCATCTGTGTGAATCGTCCACCCAGAGACTGCAGAGACAGTCCT
Source organism: Sandelia bainsii (assembly GCA_032362345.1). Classification (NCBI taxonomy): domain Eukaryota; kingdom Metazoa; phylum Chordata; class Actinopteri; order Anabantiformes; family Anabantidae; genus Sandelia; species Sandelia bainsii. The sequence continues at coordinate 19,320,817 of JAUMHL010000025.1, forward strand.
TTTGTCAAAATAAGGCTTTGCAATGTCTTATAAAATATAGAATGGGTTCAAGAGTCCAGCGGAGGTTCAGGTTCTCCCTGTTTTGTTACAAACACTGACCATCAAACTTGTGTCTCTCTCTGATGGGCAGGTTTGCTGGGCAGCCCCAAGCGAGAGGAGTGGTTACAGCTAAGGAGAGAGATGGAGGTCCTGACTGACCTGTGGCTGACTCACGCACTCAAAGCCCTGGCTCTCATCAACTCGAGGTTAGTTCATGCTGCCATGGTTTGATTTATACCAATGGTTCAATTAACATTAGCTGCTTTCTGTACTGTCTGATGTTTTATTATGATTTTAGCCATCTAGCATATCCATTGTGAGTTGAATAATTCTCAGTTGCTGCTGTTCTGAACTAAAAATCAGACTTAAATAAAAGTAAAGCTTATAATTATTATTATTGTTGTTTTTTCCTTATTTATCAAATGGATTAAATGTGCAGAAAATAATAGCCACAGTAAGAGTTATTATATGTTGGATTATTATTGATGTGTCACAATTCTATAGCTGAAAACAAAAATACTCAAGAACCTCAAAATAATACTTGCAGTGTAGCACATGAGTAAATGTACTTAACTCTACACCACTGGTCATGACTTAACCACAGAGCAAATGTGTCTGTCTTGCTCCAGGCCTAACTGTGTGAATGTGTTGGTGACCACCACCCAACTCATCCCAGCCCTCTCCAAGGTGTTACTGTATGGTCTGGGCTCAGCCTTCCCAATAGAGAACATATACAGTGCCACAAAAACAGGTGCGAAAAATCTTCTTAGGATTATTTTCTTTCTGTTTATTCAAAGATGCTTTTTTAACCTTTTAACCTCTGATTTTCCCTATTTTCAAAGGCAAAGAAAGCTGTTTTGAGCGTATTGCTCAGAGGTTTGGTCGAAGAGCGGTGTATGTGGTGATAGGAGATGGAGCTGAAGAAGAGACTGTGGCCAAGAAGGTATTACTCACTGCTTTTTATGATTCTAACTGCTGAGAAACGGGCCACAACTAATCAGTTATTCTTAGGAGACACTGGATTTCTGTTCTTCTGTCTGAGTTTGTTTTGTTGGGCTTTAGAATCTTGTCAGAATTATTTCAGGATTTTACAGTTGAGCAAATCTTTTTCACTTTATGTTTTTGTGCAACACTGGCCAACATGTTCTACATGATCCACATGTACTTTGTCACATACTACAGTCCCCCTCAAAACCACAGTCCATATTTCACATCTGCACTGCATCTGCAGGAGCACTGCCAGTATATCTGCCTTAAATGTGCATGATTTATATTACACCTGTAGTAAATGAAAAATGTATTTTTGTTTTCTCAGAAGAATATGCCGTTCTGGAGGGTGTCCTGTCGGGCAGATCTGGAGGCTCTGAGCCATGCACTGGAGCTGGACTACCTCTAGAGGGCGCCAGCTGTCACATTCTGCTTTCCACCTGAATCATGAGAAGCTCTGACTCTCGAGTGCAGCTAATGGGTGTATGTGCCCCTAGAGACTGATGCAAAGTCAGTGTTGCATTTCGAATGAGTACCCAAGCAGACACATCGAAGCCGAAGGAACTGTGAGGATTTTGAAGCGAGACTCCAGTATATCTCTGACACATACCCTAAACATGAAGCCAAATGTGCTGGACCAAAGTAAATAAGGGACCAATAAATAACCCCCGGCATCAGTAGTTAATACTGCGTATACATAAAAAAACCTTTTCCTATTTTTAACATTTGGTTAATCTCAACTTTTCAAATATTTGACTTTTATACATGAAAACTGCTATACTGATTACAAAGTCTGATAGCCTCTTTAATGAACACAGGGAGTATGTCTACATGGATGAAAAATTCAGATTGTTTCTACTGTGTCTTTTTATATTTGCTGTGAGACTTAACTCATTTCTCTCTGGCCAATACAATTTTAAAGTTGTGCTGGCAAATGGGATTGATTTCCCCATTCTAAACAGTTATTTTATGATTGTTTTATTCATTTATTGGATAGATAAATGTCAAATAGCATTTTCGTCATAGTTAGTGGCTATTAAAAATAGTCTGTATTTTATGATTAAAATGTGAGCTATTTATTACCGGTTCAAGTCTACAACACAATGAGGTTTAAAGAGTTAGCAAAAAAATTCCCCCTTAAAGGCCAATAATAATGCTCTTGTAAAAAAATTTTGATAAATTGTCTTGAAGATGCTGTATAACAGGCTGGTGCTCAAAATTACTCAGCCCTTACTTTTGATTCTGGGTTGTATATGTTTTAATACTTCTTTTCTGTCCTTGGCAAATTTCCTAATAACCCATTTGTAATATAGATGAACTGGTATGGTTGTGCATGTGCTGATTACACTGCCTGTCAGCTTAGCTATGATTTGTATATAATGCTTTATTGTCTATTTGTTTTGACAGACAGTTAAAATAGATGAATAAAAATAAATTAATTGCATCGTGGGGAAAGATGAGTTTCATTTAATTCAGTTTCTCTGGGTTTCTCTACCCAGACGTATATGAAACTCAAGGGTTTAGATGACGAATGATGATGGTGTAAATTACATATAATTATCAGCAGGTTTGAGAAGCATTTCTAAAAGACTGAACCAGAGTTTGTTTTTTGAGGAACGGTCTCCCTCTTCAGGGCACAAAACGAACTGCAATCACAAATTCACAATCACATACTGTATCTGTCAGAAGAAACATGACTTAAGCAGATTTAGGCACACATTTTTTTATTTTAAATTGTAATAGCAAAAAGCACAATAATACAATAAAAATAGCTTGTTGCAGGTTTTCACTTTAAAGCAAATTGCAGTGTTTCAAGTAGCAAGGTTGATTTTCAAGGCTCAAAAATAAATATCTAAATAAATAAATATAATTTACATTCACATTTACGTCATTCACAACAATAGAAAAACATGAGGGTGGCTGTGTTTGTGCAGCAGTAACATTAAATTACACATTGTTGTCACATTGTACAATAAGCAAAAGATATGAAATAAGGCTCTAAGCTTTGTTGACAAAGACCATTGTGAAGCCTCTGATTGTGGAGCTGACGTTTGCCAGTGACAGGCTGGCCTGCAGCATCTTTGTTCCCATCATGCTGGGGATGAAAGTGATGCGCTGCTCCACTTTTCGTCCTGGATACAGAGGGGGCATTCTGCAGGAAGACACAGACGATAGGAGTTTACAAAACGTGGAAGTAGTTTCACACCTAAACTGTGCACACTGTAGTGTCAGGTTATATTTAGTTTATACATAACCAATCAGACTTGAAATCAAATAGCTTTAAGTTATTCTTTGGTGCTTGCAAATAACAGTTGGCTCCAGTTAGCACATAGCAGAGAAACATCTCACAGAAGTGGCTTCCTGAACACCAAACACTAGCCTATTACATCAAAAACATGCATAGAAAATGTAGACAAGCAGTCATCAGCCTTACCTGAAGTGAACCTTTCCCTGCATCAGCCCAGCCCCAGCCACAGTCAGTACTCCACTCACTGGGTGAGAATATGGGTTGGTGAAGGACACTGTGGCAGCCTGCTCCTTGTTAGGCACAATGGAGTCTTCATCTGCAATCTAAAGGAGAAATACATTTCAGTGTACTCTATTCCTTTAAATCGTGCCCCCATTACTATGTAAGAAAGAAAAAATGAGATGAATTGTGAATATTTTTCAGATAATGCTTAAAAAAAAAAAAAAAAAAAAATTTGCTACAGTTTGCTACCACATTATCATACCAGGTAATTAAATATTTTAGATGTGAACATGTTTATACCTTATCCCTTTGCTTAGCATTACATAATGAATTATCTAAAGTTGAGACTTTTGCGGATGCATTTCCCAACAAGAATGACTAATGAAACTTGGCACACTTAATCTAAAACATACATTTTATTTTCTTAAACCCTGAACAGAAGCTAATTTTCCATCTAAACTTATATATAGTAATATATATAAGTAATATACAGATTTGCTAAAAGTACCTTTATGGTGAGCTGTGGGCTGGCAATATTAAACTCCTCTGAGGCCAAGACGTGCTCTTGACTGGCCATGTCCTGTAGGACAACTGAAAGGTTGATCATGTTGTCTCCCACCACATCCCTGTACTGGGCTGGAAGGATCTGCTGCTTCAACACCTTGACTGGAAAGAGAAACATACAGAAAAGAGAAGCATGTGAATAAAATTCATCATCGCATCCAAATGAAAACCCCCGAAGTCCCTCAGAAGTGAAACATTGAGTCTGCAGAAGAGTAAAGAGTAAATTTACCTTCCATGGGTGCCAGTTGTATGACACCGTGGGTTTTCCAGAAGGTCTTCAGGCCCTCAGCGGGTCTGTGGTTGTATTCTTTGGCCTGGGCATTGAGGTGTACTTTCATCATCTTGCTCGCCCTCTGCTTGTTTATGACTTTAACTGTGAAGGAGATGGGCTCCCCAGCAACAGGAGCTTTATCCAGGTTCAGGAAGACCAGCACCCCCTCAGATTGTCCTGCTGAATAAATATGGCAGCCAGTGAATGAGATGACATGTGTTTAAACTGGTGATAAGTCTGATTATTGTTGTAGAATTTCAAAACCCCGTATTACCTCTTCTTAATGTTGAGTCCTCTGATATTGTGGAACTTCTTGATTTTAGTGTTGAACTTGGACCTACATTGTAAAGAAGAACAATATGAGCAAACCAGATAGTTATGACTTGCAGTGAACAGCATGCCACTTCCTTGGCTAGTGAGCAAAATAATAATGTATTTTTAATTTTAGTTTCGTACTTTTGATGCATTTGTAGTCTCCTGTAATGTTGTGGACTCTGGGGAAGCCAATAGCTTTGGTGCAAATGAGGGATCCAACTCTCTCTGTGTCTTTGCTGACACTGAGCACCCGACCCTGGCTCACTATAATCGTGTGGACGGCAGCGTTCACCTCAGCATAGACAAAGGGGACGTCATAAAGCAGGTCAATACGCCGATCTTTGATTGCTTTGACTGGAGCTGGGCCACAGCAGAAGACGCCTAAGATGTAGGAAGAAAGGAAAGAAGGTTAATTTTAAGTAATGAGATATTATCAAAAATGACCAAAAAAGTAAGAAACTTAATTTAACGAGGTTAACAATGTTTCTCACACACCTCCACTCCTCTCCTGAGGGGTCGGGTCCAGAACCTGCCAGCCATCCATTCCAGATCCCAGGTCCTGACGAGTCATCCAGCACTCCACCCAAATATGGAAGTTCCTGTGAAGAAGGGCCAAAATAAGATATCACTAAGTATGAGTTGGCCTTTTTGTTTCACAAAACTACACTGGCAATAAATGCCATCAATGCCTTTAAAGTTGTTGAATTTATTTCATAAGCCAGTGATACATAACAAATGCTGTTTTTCATGTATCTGAGACATACATTATTTAAATCATTACTCACCATATGCTATCTTTGCTGTTGTTCAGCTTCTGCCCTGTTTCGCTGTAGTATTCCTCAATCACCAGGTTGTTGTTGGTGTCGTGAGCAGAGTTGAAGTTTGTGACGACACGACAAGGAATCCCAAGAACTCGCATGACTAAAACACAAACATACATACTTTTAAAAAATATCTGAACATTGTGTCATGGAAAAAAATAATCCATTATATAAATAACACTGATAAAACTGCAACCAAAATGCCATATTTTAGAGCTTTAGTCATACTAGTCAGACCAATACTCTTAGAGTAGAATAGAGCACTTGACTGATATTTTCATAAATGATTTTATTTCAAAAGTTTCTTAAATATCATGATGTACTCACCTGTGCACATGACAGCTGCAAACACCCAGCACTGTCCATACTTGACTGGGCTGTAACCAGTCTGGGCCCACTGTTTCAAGATTTCTCCACTCCCAGTCCACATGGAGGGATGGACTCCTTGTTTGACATCGCCTGACCAGTTGCCTTTCAGTACTCCACGGTCATCTTCACAGTTGATCTGTGAACATGCAAGAGAATTGTCTTGTTTAGTTGTCTGCAACTTAAATTCCTCTCTGATATGATTTTGACTGATTCACACTGACAGTTTAATGACAGTTTTACTGCTGTAATTACAGGGCTCCTGTATGTGACAGTGTTCAGAGTTTTGAAGGACGTTACAACCTGCAGAACGCTGTGTCCCAGTTCAAGCTAGAACTTGTTTAGCTAGAACAGTGACATGCACGTTGTCATACAAGGCAAATAAGGAAATCAGTGAAACAGGTTATTTGTTCAAGTTTTTACTTAGAGTCTGTTCACACTCACCATGGCAGACACAACCCGGCTGATGTAAACAGGGTTGTTTCGGTTCAGGTAGTCCATTCTTCTTTTGTTTTGGTGCTGAGGGCTGACTTGGAGCAGATTCAGACACGTCTCCAAAACACCAGGCTCATACTTAACAGGAAATGAGAAACAAATGAGACAATTAAATTAAATTGGATTTTCAAGTGATTTGTCATATTTGAGTTCATTTTTACATATACCACAAATGGACAAAAGCAAAACTTGTGCTGTGTCATGCAATCAAAGAATAGACAGAAGTTGTACAAAATATGTACCGCCTTTACAAGTCCTAAAAAAAAGTGTCTAAGAAGTGTCTTTGACATTACTAGAGAGTTGAGTCAGAATCGCTTTCCCACTATGTGCAAATCGGTGCGTATGCAAAATAAATAAATTAACAAAATAACGTTTTCATACCAAATCAAAGGACCATGGTCTTGACACAAGGTTCATAGGTGTCCCCATGAATAGTAACCCAGAGTCATTCTGGACATATTCCTCTCTCTGATCCTCAAAGGGAATATACACCGCATCCTCTGCAAGAAATAAATATGATGTTTAGTAAAACCTACAGTAGTTAATTAGCATTTTAAATGATATTGATGTGTACAAGATTAATACTGTAAGCCCTAATAGTCTCTCTTTTTTACTATTTTATAAATTTGGAACCAGACAAGTGTTATGATTAATCCTTCTCTCTCATGTGTGATTCACTCACACAAACCAAACCAAAGTGTATTTCTGGTTTGATTAGCTCACTGCTGCTACATTACCTTCCCCCAAACATTGCATTAACTTAAAATTAAACTAAATTCTATTTTTCCACTTGCTTGACTCATCCTTTTTTTTATGTTTTTACTCACCGTGACACCAGGGATTGCAGAGCAGGATGAATTTGCCAAAGGCGCACTTCTGCTGGCTGTCATTAGTGAACACACACAGCTGAAACTTGTAGCAACCCACTGAGGCAGAGGCAGGAGAGGAGATGAAGATAGAGGGGTTCTGGAGGTTCAGACCCTCTGGGTCAATGTAAGCTTTCCAGTGGGAGGAAGAAACCCTCTGCTGGGTGAAAGTGACTGGCATTATCACATTGAGGCGGCCTGGAAAGACAAGAAAGATAATTAAGCAAAGAAATTTTGAAAAGTGGTTCAAACAAAATTATGCTCCCAAACAGCTGTTTAACTGCAAAAATATAGACTAAATCTAAATTACCAAGCATCACTTTGATCCTCATAGTGTCCGTCTTGGGGTTGAATTCTCGGCCCTTCAGCTGCAGACTGATTTTGAAGGGGGCTCCCCTTCGCACCACCAGGGCATTGGAGCTACTGAAGCCCTCTGTCCTGTGCCTTTCCAGGTTTTCAGATTTTTCCAGGTTGACATATTCGATACTCAGGTCTGCAAATGGAGACAAAATAAATAAATTATTACAGAAAAAAATCCACTTTATGGTCAAATCGCAGTAGTTCAAAATTAACTTCATAAGCGATCAATTTTGCAGGAAGATTTGTTAAAAAACACCAAAAGAGGTAAGACTCTCTATTTCTCTAAACAAGTCTTACCTTCCATTTGTCTGTGCCTCTGCTTCACGATAATGTTACAGGCTATGTTCACACAGTCACCTTCTACTGCTATATAAGCATTTGCCCCACCCTCTGAAAGCATCTGCTGGAAGTTAAGTATTGTGTCAGATGTTACTTAGGCCCTGAAGTAATGTGTAACAGAACATACGTCACAATATGGGACACACCTCCTACAAATGTACAGTTTCATACTCACAGAGTACAAGAGATGATTACGTCAGTTTGTTTTTTTTTGGGTGTAATAATTTTATAATTATTCATTTTATGAAACATACAAGAAATGTTTATGGTGACAAAAATGATCCATTGTGATTCATATTTACTGTGGTGTATCTTTGAAATATGCCTGTAAATGTTTTTAATGAACCAAATATTTCTATTTTACAATTCAAGTGATAAATATGAGCAGTACACATTTTTTGTATATACATATTTAATCATTTTGTAACTCAAATGAAAGGGTCAGGATGAACAAGATTATTTTCATTGCTCTTTAATACATATTGAGACCAATGAAGCCAACAGAATTTTTACCAAGGTACATATTATGGTATACTAGTCTATACTAGCCTGAGGATCTTCACAGACTCTCCTGACAGTGCACCCCTGCCCCCAAGACAAATGGTTAAAACTCATACATACAATAAGTATGCAGATATATGTAATAATTGATGCATCGGCTGAAGGCTCCAGCGAATAATGTCCATTATAATGCATAATAATATATAAAATAAAAAAATATAGTAGGCCAAAGCTTTAAAAATGTGCACATTCATGCACAGCCAGCATAGTTTCTCTTTTTACTTCTCTCTCTAGACACACACCCTTTAATTAACCACCTTCTGCCTCAGACAGTTAGGTCTGCCCCAGAATAGAAGCGTAGGAGTTCGCTTGGAGCTGATTATTGCGCAAATCATGTCTAAATGTTAGAACACACCTGTTTATTATGTCAGATATGTACAGTACATTGTGTGAGATGCATTTTTGATGAATGAATATTGACTTGAAGTCACGAAAGAGGTATCTCCATATCACACAGTTAAATGTAAGATTTAATGACAAAATTTTAAGAAATGCAAGACAAATATTTGATTATACTCTGCAAGCAAAGTTTCAATCAGTTAGTAAGTAATAAGGTAATTGTGGTTTATAGATGCTCCTGCTCACCTACATTTGGGTCTGGTAGGAGAGGGGGTGAGTGGGTTGCTGTATTTTGTGTTGGCCGCTCTTTGTTTATTCCCTAAATTTTATAACTTTCATTTTTTAATATGCAACAAGTGGAATAGTGTTTTGATTATAAGTCATAAAACGTTTCTGGATCTCAACAAAGTTTTTTTGTTTAGCAAGTCAGACAAACAAGACCTCAGCCTCTTAGCGATTTTTAGTTTGTCTCCTGAAGTTGCTACAGTGTTCCTGAAAATACATTTCAGTTTGTTTTATTAGTATATACATTATTTTATTACCACCATTAGCAGAGGTACACTTTTGTTTTAGACACTCCAGAATAGTTGTTCAAGAGCATTCCAACTTAAATTTTTAGTAGCTCACTGTATTTTTTTTATATGAAGAGCCAATAACTACTAAATTAGTAGTTAATGACCAATATCCCCCTAACATTATCTAAATAAAAACTGTGCTTCAGTACAGAACTTGAGCTTAAATTACAAAGTCACATACAAATTTCTAGTTTGTATGTCACTGCAATATGTTTCAAAGTTTACACATTGAAACATATGATAATAACACAATTTTAGGTTTTATTTTCATTAAGAATTGATACTGATGTCTAGTAGGCAGAAAATAATTTGTCTACGTGACAATGTGTTGCAGCTCCACAGTTAATTACCCAAAAATAAAACACTGGAAACTGGTTTGACTGAAACTGATTCACTGATCCCTCATTAAATAATCCTTATAAATAAAAAATCCTTCTTTTTAACAAACATTAGTAAATAAAGATATTTGTTCATGTACACCCAGTATTTATTGTGGAGGTGCTGCAGGGAGGAGCACTGTGAGGGAGCCCTCACATTAAAATGAACACACAGTGTGAGACAGTGCTTAATCATGACACCAGCACTGAAAAAGGAATATTTCAGGTGGTGATTACTATAACCTGCATACTGCTTTTTTGATTTTGTAAAAAGAACAAACAAAAAAAAAAACACAAAAAATAAACAGTATGCATACATATGCTCAATTTAGCTGGAAATCTGGTGTGGGCTGACACGAGAATACATACATAGGGTCAATCAAACATTAGTAAAATCTCTTACAGTATAAATTATAATAATTATTAAAAGAAGGCAACATTCAATAACATTTGATTATTAATAATTATAAAAATTTGAAATGCAATTATTTTACTGTATAAATCTAGATAAAACTAAAGTTTCATATCTAAGGAGCAGTTCTTGGCTTATTATAAACAAAGAAGTCCGAGATGTCATGCCACACATTGCTGTCGTGGTAGAGGTAGTTCATGGAGGACTGCAGAGAGGGCTGGAGGGTGTGTGGGTAATACTCAAACAGCCACAAGACGATGCCCCACACCAAGGTGGCAAAGAGTGGAAAAGGGTCATGTTTAGGCTGGGGGATAATTCCTTTCTCCACAGCCAGCCAAGACAAGGCGAAAAGGATTCTGGACAGCAAGTACATGTTGATCTACAGTAAAAATTTAAAAAGAGTAAAAGATAATACATAGAACATGTTAACTTTTTTTCTTCAACTTTTTTTTCCATTTATAGTCTTAAGTTTATAAAGCACGTTTGTTAATGAACACCTGCAATCAAAGAAAGCACAAAGATGACAACAGAGAGTTTGAGTCTTTAAGACCCGTCATACCTGGCTATTAATGTTGTTATTATCTCCAAACACTAACCATCCTCCAACACAGGCAGCTAGAAAGGAGTGTGACTGCAAACTCTTTCCTTGGACCTTCTGCTGCAAGGCTTGCAGTCCTTTGTATGTGAAAACAAAGCACGCCAGATTGCGGGAGTGGGTATAAGTTGCCTTCAAAATGGCCTTCAGCTTGTCTTTCAAACTATCAAAGAGGAGAAAAACATGTTCAGACTTCAGATGTATTATAACAGCACAGTGCTGTTAATTAGAAATCAATTACAGTTAAAATTATTACCTGCCATTTCTGAATAGAAATGTCATAACCAGTGCATGAGGTGCTCTGATTTTTGCCCCATATCTGAGGAATAACAAAAATGGTAATGTCACAGTTTACTATAACAATATTCATGTGCCACACCACTTATTCTCCATAATTAATATAACCAAAAAACATTTAAATATACGAACAAGCAACTGACTACCGAACAATGCAAAGTTATGGTGACTCCAGGAAGTTACTAGTGCCATACTAGAGCTAAAGACCGGTTAGCTAACAGCTGTGTGGTACAGAAGTAGTTAAACTAGTTTAGCCAGCTAGCTAGTTTTCTGACTTTGTTCACTCACACGGCGCCGTTTCTGAATCCTTTCAAAACTGCCAACACCGCTTTGTATTTCTCCTGCTGCAGCAGATTGTTGACGGTATAGAGAAATGTTTTTATCAGATTTGGGCCTGCCATGGCGTTCAATAGTGCCGCGGGGACAGAAATACCTGTTGCACACTCACTCCACAATGACGTGCCACAGCGAATGTTCGCCGTGGTGCAGCGCTGCATTAAGGGTTCCTACCTGTGTATATATTTCAGTTTAGCAGACTGTTTATGATAGCAATTTTAAATAAATAGACATAACTATATTTACTTAAAGGCATTTCATAATGTTCATGTATAATAGTGTAAGTTTGATGTAGCTGCCAAACTGATTTTGCTGTAGTTTTAATTTTTAAAGAGAACAGTACAAAACGTATCAAGTACTACACAGCATCAAAATATGTATATGAATGTATATATGTATATCTCTTGATACAGATTGGGTGAAGAAAGAAGGAAAATAATAAACCACAGAAAACCAACATCTTGCAAAGAAAAAAGGCATGAGGGGATAAAATTGTTAATGAGCATGCTGCAGTGATGATAATCATGACACTTCACTTGTCTCCTGTTGGATGCCAGTGTTTTAATCATTTTATTTTGTTTTGTTTTTTTCCCCCCAACATGCTAAGTCCATTGTTACATGAAACCCATTCTTCAAATAAATAGTATTCAACCACTGACTTCCACTTATCAAAAAAGATTAGAACTTCAAAAAACAGTGATTACACTATCAACATGATTTACAATGTAATCAGGACAACTAAAACATTTTGCATATTTCTATATATTTAACTGCCCAGTGACCTGGAACCCAGCAGTGATTTAACAGTTAAGTGGTAATTTTGTGGAAATTTTGAGTGTCAAACTGCTATCATTAATTGTAATCTGTTAAAATGTTGAGCAGTCAACATTGTAATAACAGAACCTTTTCTATCCAGGTTTATTTTTTTTTTTAACAATAATAATCTCTTCACAGGACTGTCAACCAGTAACAACATACTCAACTTGATAGATGAAGGTATGTGCTGAATTGCTGCCATTAAGGGAATAAAATGTGAAATTTAATAGCTTAGGTCAGTGAGAACAACCAGCATTTTTCCTGAATAGTACCAGCAATATTTAATGTGATACAGTCATGTTGTTCATACATTCCTTTTACATTGTACTGGGAACTTAAGAGACCCTGCTGAAATTAAAAATGTAATTACAAATGTTCAGCGATACAAACTGAATTACATCATGTAATGATACCACACTCCACCTACGCACACACTACAAAGCTTGATGCTTGGACAGTTATTGGTCATTTAAAAATATCACATCACAATTTATTAATTTGGCTCTGCTGACATTAAGTAACAAGTCCTGATACATAAACACAGTAAGAACACTTACTGTGTATAAATAAAAACCCTTTTTGTATAAGTTTATTAAAGGGCAATTTCAAATCCACAGTGATATTTTTAAGCAAGGTTAAGAGAAGGCTTCTTTAATACTGTCTTTGTTTTTAACAAGATAATTTAAATTGTGATTAAATTCTGTGTTTAAAAGTGACAGATAACTTTGTGCTGAAATTGACAATGTAAAATGTTTAAACATTTAGGGGATATTAAGAATCGATTACACTTGGTGACTTAATCTTTAAAGTCAAATGGTTTACAAAAATAATTCAATAAAATCCTTTGGTAGATTGGTTCCATTGTTTGTCATTTCATTTGATCCTCCGCCTGATGTTACAACGAAACATTAACTTTACAAATATGTATACCTAACACCCTATAAAACTAGGGCCAATTTGTATTGCATTAACTCAAATCTTAATTATCAACTCAAGGGGGTAAACTGCTTGGGGAATTATATGTATTATTCAACACATTTCTCTGCTTTGTAAGTGTATTTACATTAACTGTATTAGACACTACACACATTAAAGTATGATTCACTATCTTCATTAGTGATCTAGAATAATACTTAATTTAGGATATCTAGCAGAGAACTGGCTACCATTCAGTGGGAATAGGTCATTATTTAACAAATCATTGTTTTCTTTTACATAATACACCGTACTGCTCCCACATCATCAGTAACAGCTCAAAATAACCAGGAAAAGACAAGTGCCCATCCTTGGTCAAGTAGACTGACATAATATTTTTGGGAAGGCAAAGTTTGTCAAATCAAATCACAACCAAACCAGTTTTACAGAAAGCACTTGTTCTCTATTTCATATTGCAAATTAAAATCAACAGTAAATGCTAAAACTTACCAGAGTGTTAAAAAAAATGATCAAACAAATCACTGGCCTTATCACTGGCAAAAATGTTTTCTACAAAACTATTGCACATAAAAATACAACCTCTCTCAACAATCACAGTCATCTCACTGCTCACATAACTATGTGCAAACTAGTTCGAAGTTTGATCTCAGTATCAAGTTAAGAAAGCAACTTGTCAAAATAAGAGAAATTATTACAACTAACATGTTTACATGTGTCAATCAAAACAGTCAGCTACAGAAAAAAGTTAATAAGTTCATCCATCCAGTCATCTATCCTTTCAACAAATTAAAAAAGCACTAAAAGCATATATGTGCGTTTTATGTAAAAAGGCAGAAATATGCTTCTGATGTCTAAAATGATTCATTCTAGTGCATAGACCCAACAAGGGGGCTCTTAAGAAATTACTACTGCACAGATTCACAGATACGTGTAGAAACTCCATTTGCGCAAAACACAGCGAGTGCATACATGACAGGGTGAGAAAGGCGTCCGGCTCCATCGCCTAAAAGTGGGCTGAGCAGGGATTACTGAGGAACTCATCATATGCGTGAGAAGTAAAACAGGTTGAGCAGGATTCACAGGTCTCTCATGAAACAAATGCATTAATTTATTAATAGAAATAGCTCAAAACTGCAGTTGCTGCATGAGATAATGTGACAGAAAATAAAGAAAAGCTGTATGTCCATCTACCAGTTTATAAGCAGCTCCTGGCTGCAAGCGGGAAAGTGTTCCTGTCTGAAATGGATATGGCTCCTCGAGTCCCACTGCTCCTCCGTCCTATTCTGCAGCTCCTGCTCTTGTTGCATTATTCCTGCCCAAAGCCTTCAGTCTCTTCTATGGCGAACATGAGCTTTTCCTTCAGCTGCTCATAGCTCTTGTAAGGAGGGAGGTCCAGGCGATTAAAGCTACATGGAGAAATAAGACAGAAGCTAGATGACTCTTCACTGAAATAGAGACATATATTGGATTAATTGTGTAACCTTTTAGATAGATTACAGGTTACAGATTCAATCCCAGTGGAAAAGTGCATCAAAATCATCACAAAACAAAGACAACACAAGGAAATGTAAAGAGGTAAATAAGAACAAAACAAATAACTACAATTTTAACTAGAAACCATACTTAAATTAAAATCTAGGACAACACCAAAAGTTTATTATACTTATATACTATAATAAACAACACTCCCTGGTAAAATTCTGCACATGTTTAGTGTTGCATATTCAAGTGGAAAAGTGCTTAGTTGCTTTCAAATGATTATTATACATTTAAACATATAATAAAAGCTGATTACATATTTTCTCCTGTTGTTCAGTGTCTTGTTACTTAACCTGCTGATGACACCTATTCATCGATGTGTTAATTTCACATGACACAGCTTAAGAGCATCTGCTAAATAAACACATTGTAAAGTGTTGACTTAAGCGATAATGCACTTTCACAGTTTTAAATAATATCTAACGCTAAATCAAAGACTAACAAAGGAAGGCTTGTAGCTGGATGAGTAAGAAATGACTAAAAGGGTTTGGTCATGAAAGTTTAATCCTGCGTCAATTCAGATATGACATCTGGCCGAATACCTGAACTAGAAGGATAATTATATGTGGAAGTAGAAGTGGAAGTTGAATAAGCCCCTTACCATGTGTGGCTTCGTGGAAGCCAGTTCTCTTTGCCCACTTTCTCAATGCAGAACTTCTGGGGGCCATTGCTTCCTACATTGATCGGTTACCATAAAGCAAATTAAAGCAAGAAAACAATTATGATGTGACATATTGTACAGTATGTGTGTGTGTTTCCATTTTGCATACCCATCAGATCAGCAAAGCCGCCCACAGGAAGACGACAGGTTCCTGTGACAAACTGCAGCAGTCTCATCCTCTTCTCATTGTCCATCTCCTTCACAAACTGTCAACAGATCATTCTGTTAATATTGTTTAACAAAACAATTATAACATATAATATTATAATACAATAATATATGATATGTGATATTTAAAATCTCCACTTGTAGTCTTTAATTGCATTACGAGTGCTGAGGAGTTTTGTGTATGCACATCAGTACAAACCTGCCAAAACCAGAGAATCTGCTTGCTACTTCGGGCGTAATGTCTATAGATTGCGTTTCTCTGCCAGTCCACCAGGTCTATCTCCTGCATCCCGCACAGCATCACCTACAGACAAGAAGGAAGCAAGACTTGTCCAATGGAACAACAATGCCCCAAACATCAAACTTCATGAAACACCAAACTCCCTGTTTTAGTAAAGGTTGTAGAGACAGAAATATAAATACCTCTAATTCCTTAGCATCAAAGTACTGAAGATATTGCTGGGGCAGAACTTCATTGAAGCCTTCGAAGAACGCTTGAGTCTGCTCCTCCACACCTCTAGAAAGCCTCCACTCTGCCACCAACCTGTGCACAAAGATATGAGGAAGCAACATCATAACATTGAAACAAAGTGAAGATGAATTGCTGAAACTGGGAAAAATCACCTGTGTGTGAGCCGAGTGCTACCTTTGAACTACTTGGTTCAATGTATTAGACATTATTGTTAGCCCTGGCTACCACCCAGTCAGCAAATGTGATGAATATAAAAGTGAATGAACACAGAAGATGAGTGAAAAGCAGTTCATGTGCATGATGCAGCAGTACCTGATGTATTCCTCCTTGTTTTTCTCAGTTACTTGGACGTTCCCTCCATCTGGTTTCAGCTCATGAGTGGTGACCTCCCCCAGGATCTCCTTGTCAACTGAGAAGAACATCTCCAGACCACACTCCTCTATGTTATTATCCCTGCAGACCAGAGTCGTCATTGTTAGTGACAAAACTGGAAGGCACTCACACAGCTCATAACTGAGGCTACAAAGTACTTCACATATTTCTTTTTAATAATAGAAAATGTTGAATGTTTCATCTTTAGATTTGAATTTATGTGGTAAAGAAAATCCTACATGAATATCACACGTGGGATACACACAGAACCATTCAAACCCTCCCCATTATGCACATGTGCATCAGCTAGTGATCCACCAAAACACACTTTTTTATCCCCAGACCTACTTGATCCAGATGAGTGAGTTGTAAAACTCTGGATCTATGGACTCCAGGTCTTTGAGAGCCAGAGGTTTATTCAAGATATGCTTGTAGAAAGGCAACGAGAAACCAGTGTCTATGAATTTGCCATGGAACAAGGCCTAGAACAGAAATAAAGTGCTGTCAGGTGATATGAACCTTCATACAGGTCAAATTAATCATGGCACAGTTAGTGCGTTGACAAATAAACAGTACAGGTACCATGGCAATGAAGCGTCCTATGAATTTGAAGTACTTGAGGTGATCAGGATTGATGTAAGAGGCAGGGTTTATCTGCAGGCAATAGTTGTCCTTGCCAGCATACTCAAACAAACAGTACATTGGGTTCAGTACTTCATGAGACAGCAGGAAAAACCATTCCCTGAAAACGTAATCACAGGACAAAATGCAGTTAAGTTGAAGTGTCATACTGGTTGAGTGACATGGTTTGCAGAATCTTGCAGATCAGGATATTAAAGACAAACCACAATGTTCAACATGTTATACCGTACAACAGGTTGTAGAGGGCAAGTCTTGAATCCAAAAAATTTTTAAAAAAGAAACTTCAATTACACACCTCACAAGTCATATAACAACAAACAAAAAAAATCAGTCGGACCTACCTGGCCACACCTCCATAATCCAATCCCTCCTCTCCAGGGAAAATGATCCACAGTCTCCGCCTCAGATCTTGAGGGTGAAAGCTCATGATCTTTGAATGTAGACAAAGAGTTAAAACAGTTCCACACCTCAAGTATTCACAAAACAATACTGTTAAACAGAATAAGAACACAGTGTCACCAGAGGATCACCTGTTGGAATGAATCCTCAAACAAGGTTTTCCGGGAGACAGTAATCTTAATGTGCTGAGGCATTGACAGTTGCTAAAAGGGGTTAAAAAAATACATGAAATATACTTTATTTTGGACAACTTAAACACTTTATATTTACTGCTATATTATTGTAAAGATATAGTATCAGTAGATGTATGAGGTAATTTCTCACGGCAAATAAAGCATTTTAACTGGTTGAGTACTGAGATGTTAAAATAACACATACCTGACACCAGAACCTGAAGTATTGCACTTTGGCTTTGAAGTCCCTGACATAGGTTATCTGTGGCCCATTTTCTCTGTAGAAAAGACCAGATGAAAAATCATCGCTGTCAAATAACCAAATAAACCAGTACAGTTCAGGTGATGCATGTATGTGACATATATGCCTTTCTTTATTATTATACATGATTTGAAAAGTGCTATTATGAAGAGTATAATGAGCAAGCATAATTCTCTGATTAGACTCTTTTAGTGTGGCACTGATCACTTTGTCATTTAAACCTATACTGTATTACCACTGGCCATGGATGAGTTTTGGAAAGGGTACATGACCTCATATCTCATCTTTTCATGTGATGGGTACATTTATCAACTTACAGTGAAGATTTCCCTGTGCGAGGGTCAATGTAAGTCGTGGTTCGCCTGTTGTGGTCTACAAAATAGGGGATACCATCCACAGTGAACCTCATCTCCCAACCCTCGGGCAGGGGTTTATCATTCAGCAACCTGAACAGTACAAATGCATGTGAATATACACAAAACCAAAAATATTGACATTGCAAGTGGAATTAAATTACAAACAAAACACACTGAACATACACTGCAGCATAAATTACTTATGTCCATATCCAAAACATAATTATATATACCATGCAAAATCAATCACAAGATGTCTAAATACAAATCCAGAATCAAATATCTAACACCTTTATAAAAGGTATCTTCAACTTTCTACATTCTGCAAATTAATAAGTGTCAGATCATCTGCATGTTTCTTCTGTCATCATCCATCTACTTAACAGGTAGGACAGAATATGGGAAGAGTAATTCTCTATGTTATAAGAGAAGAAATGTATTTATAAAGAAGGACCAAACATCTGTCACTCTAAACTTTGGGGCAGTTAAAACAAATTCTCTACACTGAGTTGCATTATAAATACAGGCATTGAACACATTGCATAGGTACAGGTAATTATTGTACAATACCTTTAATGACAATATTATATATGACTTGAGTGGCAGAAGCACTTATTTATTGGAATGACAAAGCTATGACAGCATCAGTATACACATAACATTATGTACAAATGGAAGTGTACACTTACCCTTGCGTCCTGGGATCCTCCCACTGTGTCGTCCGAGTCGGATGATGAACAAAGTACACTCTGCCATTGGTGTCAGTTCTCTTCTCTGACATAAGAAATGTCATATTTTGTTCAGTATTAATTCACATGTACTACCAACACACTTGCGGGACAAATAAATTCATCATCATTATTATTATTTTTACATTTCAGTAACTAAACTAAACTAAATGTTTAAGTTCAGTGATATTTACCCCAACCATGTGGCAGAGGTCCCAGCGGGTCAAACTCTTTACTTGCTGTTGCTGCAAACTGATCTTGGAGCTGAGCGGAAAAGAGAATATGACACATGACACAATTAAGTATAAAAACTCTACTTAAAAAAAGTTAAAAGAAACAAAAAACTTTTCTCTTGTCAGATGAAGGTTCAAGTCAATTAACAAATCAAAATTTTAGTTTTTATAGCTTTTATAAGAGTCCCAACTTTTCTAGAAATGGGGTTTATCTCCTTTATCTCCTAATTTTGTCCTGAATGAATGCACTACTCACCCCTTTCTCTGTCTCTTTCTCTCTCCCTCTCTCTCACTCCCGTGATAGAGAGATAGATTGATATTCGCTAATGTAATATATGACTGACACATTTATCTGTGCAGTATTTTCTGTTATCGGTTTTCTTTCTGCCAGTGTTAGAAAACCAAGAGTAGTTTTATTATTTCCTGAAATATGACAGCTTTAGTTTTATTTTATAGGGTCATGAGAATAAATAATTCAATACTGTATTTAATTCAGCTTTAACAAAGAAACAAATGCAGATCTCGTCATTTTAGGGATCAATGTGTATTGTATAATTTTAGTACTAGACCCTGGATTTAAGTGCTTTCAATACTTCCATAAATATATTTTTTAGTGATACAGTATGTCTGCATGTTTTTAAATTACTCAAAATATCTACTTCATGTTCCCAAACAAGCACATGCTTGTACCAAATCTTTAAAAACTGTGTTTTATGAATGAATTCTCACCCCATAAATGAACCTCTGGTTAAACTGTTGCATGGCTCCCTGCAGCTGGCTGCGCTGGTGCTGCCACTCCTCATAGTTACGTACTGACTCCTGTGTGGGGCGTTGCCATGTAGTAGTTCGAGTTATGTGATCAACATAGTACACTCGACCCATCGGGTCCACCCTGCGCTCCCACCTACAGAAAAAGAAGAGTAAAAAGGCGGAAAGCAGTTATTTGAATCTGTTCCACAACTCTCTATAACTGACATTAAATATACAAACATTGAATGTAGCCAGCACTACAGTAATAGTAGTAAAATAATGTATTTCTGCAGCAGTACATGATCAATTTATGATATTATCAATGCACAGAGCTCCAGAACACAGCAAGAACCATGTGAACACTAAAAGTATACAATATGAGATAAAGTATCTGGGCACCCTGAAGGAAGAGGCTCAGGCCTGTCCCAGGTTGTCCTTTTCTCAATGTGATCCACATAGTACACCCGTCCATTCTGGTCCACTCTTTGTTCCCACCTGCAGAGACAATGCAAATGGGTGAGTAAAGACAAAGCAAAGGAAATGGGAGGTGGAGAGCTACAGAACTGCAAAGAAAAATAATCCTGTTACTGAATATCTAATGTTGCATAAAATACCTTTGCTACACACAACTATATATCAACACACACCGGTTAAATATTAATGCTTGTTTAAATGATAAGACACAATCTAGAGCATGTTGAAGAGCTCTGTAGATCAATAATTTCACACAAACATCAAATAAAACAAACTATTGTGACTTTTTACTGACTAAATGCTTGTAAAATTGTGCATTTCTGGTCTTTGCAATGTGGCACAATGACAATAACAGGTTGGTGTAAGAAAGATATTTCACAGACTGTCATTCTCAGACTGCAACATCCCTGCTTTTCAGATCTCCTTTGAAAAAATGAATGTTAACCTGAAGGAGATTTTCCTGGTTAAATAAAGATAGAATTTATTTAGATTTAAAAAAAGGGGGGAGAGAAGTGGAAGTGTAGTGTATTGCTCTTTTACCCTGGTGGCAAAGGACCATTGCTTAAAGGTGTTATTCTTGGAGCTGCTGTAAACGGAGCTGCTGAGGCAGAGGTCCCTGGTTTGGGGAAACTTGCTGTCTGAGAGGAACTTGCTGTGGCTGCACCAGATTCATCCTGCTGATCCGAACACCCACTGGCAGAAGCCTGAGAGGTGCCATCAGAAGCTGGACCTTCACTCAGCTCACTAGGGGAGGAACTGCTAGAAGAGGCTGGGGAGAGGAGTCAGAACAAGAGTAGAGGTAAGAACCAATCTGGTAATTAATTAGTATTTGCTTTAACTGTAGTCATAGACATACATATATTTACACAAACTGTACTGCGTCTACAGTTTAAATAAAATACATATGAAATGACTGGTAAATAGTAAGTATGATGTGTCAAACTGTTTGTCAGCTAATGTTATGTTGTAAAGTCTCATTGCTGTCTCATGCTTTTCCTACTTGGTGATGCAGCAGGTCTGCAGGGTGTTGGAGGGGGAGGCCGGGCAGGTCTGGGAGGACATGAGGCAGTGGAGCCCCCAGGAGAATCTGTACCGTTGATGGCATGACCATAAGGTACAATGACCCACTCCTCTGAGTCACTGGAGGGAGATGTGTCTCTGCTTGACCTGGGGATCAAAATGTGATATTTTAAGACTTAAGCCACTCTACATAAACAGTATCTTTTCCTCAAAAGTAAATATATAAAATTCATGACTTCTGTGCTTTTGTCTTACTAACCCCTTACCCCAAGCAACATCAAAAACATGTATAGGTCTTTAATTAAAAGTTTACTAGACCTGTTGCCAGTGCCTTCATTTTGTCTTTTATTTCCATTTGGAACAGCAGCTAAAATATAAAACAAGAAAAAAAGACAAGTGACTTAGTTCTTATACAGTAAACAGCTGAGCAGATGAAAAACACATCTTTTAGTGCTCTCTATTGGGGAAAGTTTATAATGGCAGCACTGATTGTGAAGTACCAGCTGACATATACGCCAATAATGAGTCGTCTGTGGCGTGCTAAAAATCAGTTAATATTAGCCATGCCAATGTAACGATCACGCTGGCCAGCGTCATCCAGGTTTTATGTGTCTGTGTGGTTCCTTACCGTGTTCTCTTTCTGCATTAGCAAAGGTTTCCGGGTCCACCTGCATGCCGTCCAAACAGACTGACAGGTCACCTACAACATCCTGGGGGTCTTTGTCGGAGCAAAGCTGCAGTGTTTGCACCACCTCACACACTGGGGGAGAGGACAGTCGTGTTGAAAACATAAGCATGAAATATCATTGTAATTTTCAGGACTTAACACCCCTAAAGGGAATTCACTCTGCAGTAACCCACATTAACCTATCATGATAGAATGAAAAGAAACACTAAAGCTGCACCAAGGTAATAAAAATTATCCATGTGTCTATGTATGTATTTTTTCTAGTGTTATATCTGAGATTAAACTTAAACACTGAGAAACATTTTCAATAGGAGGGCTCCAACCACTGGTTCTTCATTATCATCTAATTTTCAAGCATTTCTTTTTACTGTTTTTAGCCTTGTTAGTGACAGTATGGGACTTTTAAGATGGCAGTGTGACTGAACTCAAAGAACTTAAATCACATGACATGTAACAAGCAACATGGCCTCAAGGGGCTGCCAGCGGGGCTTCCAGAATCCTTTTAGCAAATTAAAAGCAAGCAGCTGTAACACACAATATGGACCAGATTTTAGTGTCACATGGTGTGCGCATGTTGACAAGATCTGAGGGGAGCTATTGTACTGAGTTATAAACATACTCGGAGCACACAGAAGGTCATGAGCTTAAGTGAAGTCTGTCTCAGTGAAAAGCTAACGTAATACATAGTGTGCAAGTTGCTTGTTAAGTTTCTCAAAGCCTGGTGAAACATTCCCATAAGAAACCTAAGCAGTCTTATATAACAAATGTGTACAATGTGTGCAACATCTACATACATCTAAATATAATATGCCACAGACAGACAAAATTAACACTGAAAACGAGACTACAAGGGATACAACTTATCACTGGCCTAGAATAAATAAGCCATGCAGTGGGAGCTTTCCCCTGACTATCCCATAAAATTCTGTGGGGATCCAACCCCCTGAGCCTGGAATTATTAATACCATATGAAAATGTGAGTGGGAGGTTTGAAAAACTTTTGGAAGACTAATAGGAAAAAATCAGAACACAAAGATTAGTCAATACGAGTTATAAAATAATGCAAACTCACATTTCAGGTCATTAGCTTTGAGGATCTCAGAGATTTCCAGTGTGGCCATTCCAAGCAGGATGTCTGCCTTCAGTGTCTGATGGCTCCAAACACGAAATATAAGCTTGCTAACTGGGGTCACAATACTGTAGAAAAAAATCAGTACATTATAAGATACTGTATGGGCAAACAGTGGAGAAACAGTTTATAGAATTTATAGTCTCACTCATTTTCAATCACCCATACCATATATTCCAAAATGTAATATTTCTATTATCATCTAGTATATTATCAAACAATGAAGTCATTATTTCTTTTGTATTATTATTTATCTCTCAAACTAAATGTTTTTACTTACACTGTTAAAGCCTGCTTCCATTTGGGACTGTTTGTGTTGTTGCACTTCTCAGTCCTCTTCGACTGGCCGTCCACAGCCACCTCAACATACGGACTGGGACCAAACCAGTTCTTTTTGTTTTCCTTCAGCTTTGCTGAAATAACTAGTCAGTAGTAAAAGAACAAACACCACAGTGACAGGAACTTAACTACTGTACTCATAACATGTAGCTTCCCATAACCAACTACTGCTGCACACAAACTACAATAAAAAAACTTTTTTTAAAATGTGGGAGCTATTAACAAAGATGTTTTCAAATTTTTGGTAATAACTTACCTGTAACTTGTAATTGGGCCTTCATGGTTCAGCCATAACAAAATCTTCTTTCACTGCACTGAAAGGGCCTGTAAGAACTGCAACCAGTGACATCAGATGTAAACATGGGACATCCTATGCAGGTAACCTATTTAGAGAGTGACTAGGCTATTAGGTTGCTACAGTCAGTGGAAAATATAGCTTGGACTTACATACAGTGGGTAAGTACGGATTGAGGTTTGTATGACAGCTTCAGGTACCTGAAGTTGTTCATTTGTAAGAGTGTGTTTGTAGTGCTGCGGTTTCAAAATATTAACTATCCTGTACAAAACGCAAAAGGCAGTTAAAATACCCAAACTGTGCTGTCTGACCGTTAAATCCCTACACGTTTTTGAGACCTCTGACGCCTTTTCTGTTAAAATTAGATGTAAAATCTATTTAATTGTAAAGCTCTGACATACACTGCAACATGTATGTTACTCAATAACTTGGTTTAATCTTAGCGATTAAAAGATACCACCGATTACTTTCCATAACAGAAAATCCCATCCTTAAATTAGTTAAGTCTTACTGAATATAGCTTGCTAGTTTTGTCAGTGGCCTTTTCCTTTGACAAACACAGACAGTTTAAATACTAGATATGGAGGGTTACGTAAAACAGCTTAACAGAATGATACATAAAATAATAAAGTAATCACAGAGGCGACGTGTTCATTGCTATCTTCAGCATGAATTCAGAAGAACTTAATATCTAGCTTAATAGCTTTATTTGCCAGGTTAGCAGAGGGTTAGCCAGCAGGAGATTTGTTGTCAAGACAACTTAAAAACACCAGCCTTGTTTTACACTAATGGTTTTAAAGGTGACATTGTTATGGTTTGTTGTCGGTTTGGATATAACGTACATGGCATTGTGAATTAGCGCTACCACTGGAAAATGAAAAGTTTCACCACCTAAGGCAACTTTGCTTGCCGACCTCCGTTAGTTTTAGCTAACCACGCATCAACTAAACGGCAATGCTAACACCACCCGGCTCACCGAGAGGCTTCAGTCATTCAGGGAAATAACACATCTTACATTCACTGAAAAATTGAATATCCATACCCGTCAGACGCAGACGATACGGGACCACGCAGACTTTAGCATCAGCTATGTCTAGATTGTTGACAGATAGCTGCCTGCCATCACCAGCATCATGATGAGCACAGATACGGGTTCCGCTAGCCACCGTTTCCGGGGCAGACCTTTCATAACAAAACAGAATCTCTGATACTATATTAAGATTAAGTTTTTGTCATAGTGTATATAGTATATTTTAAAGTAAAATTACAAACATTTGATGCTTCCAGCTTATCCGCTGTGAAGATTTGCCGCTTTTCCAGTCACAGGAATTGTATTTAAACATAACTGCTTGTCCTATGTGACTCTTCAATAAACCATTTTGTTATGATTATTATTAGGACTAGTAGTAGTAGAAGTAGAAGTAGCAGTGGCAGTAAGTGTAGGTGTTGTAGTAGTGATGGTAGCGGCAGTAATTATTCTGACTTTTATTTTGAAAGCTGTAAAACTGTAAGACGTTAAACGGATATCGTCGTTACCGTACAACACTTTTTCTAAATTAAATCCCAAAATGCATAACAGTTTTCAGTCCTTTAAGTCTGAGTTAGTTAGTGTGTTATTACACAGAATATATGCTGTAAAGAATGCTACACAAATGCGTTAATTAATAACACAATCATCATAATTTTACAGTAACGGTAGACGGTGCCATGATCGGACACGCCCACGTGTGACATCCTCGAGCTTGGTCTCGTGATAGCAGTTAGCGTCGTTATTCAGCTAGCTAACCCATTTACAAAAGACAACTCCGTTAGTTAAATTAATAGTTGCGAAATAATCACAACGAACACTTGACACGATGCTGTCTCGTCTACTGAAGGAGCACCAGGCGAAGCAAAATGAGCGGAAGGATTTACAGGGTGAGTGACGGTAGTGAGCACTTAGTGGGCTAGCATTAACGCTAGCGGATGCTAAAAACAAAGCTGTGTCACTACCGAGGTCCCCGCTTTCCATGTATCTAGTTTTGATTTGTCTGTGTTGATTTGGACCCTTGCACAGAGAGACGCAGACGTGAAGCTATTGCAGCAGCCACCTGTCTGACGGAAGCCCTAGTAGACCACCTCAACGTCGGGTATGAAAGTGCTGATGGTTATTTTGTTACTTAACGTTACATTTCACAGTGTTCTAGTAGTAGTAGAAAGTTAGTGTAAGACTTTTACATATATGTGCTCTTCATGGCTGTTGTTGAGCCCTTGGTATATTTTTATTCTACATTCTGCTGTTTTGCAAACAGCAATCAACACATCGTTAAGCTTGAACTATAGAAAGGAATCACTTGCAATAAACAAGCAGATAATGCGCTTGCAATTTCAATAATTTTGACTTGACTAAACTTGATCGATTGTCGATGTTGCTACTGAATAGCAAGCTTTACAGATGATGACATTACTGTCATAACATTGTTAATTGAAGTCACCGCCCAGCAGTGTCCACAATGGTAGTGACAGCCCTTAACAGATTTCACTATTTCACTCAACCTCACCAGACTGGTTTGTCCACAGCCAGAGCTCTTTCAGAGCCAATTAAATAAACCAATCCATTCCTGGGAGGATAAATAGCTTTGCTGGGTTGGTTAACATTTTGAAGATTGTGATGAAACCAAGACAATCAGCTTAAAGATCAAGAATAGCATGAGTGATGCAAAGACCATTGTTGTGCTGTTCCTTTATGAAAAAGATTATCACCAAAATCCACTAGTGACTTGGTAAGATTTTGGCTGATACATTATGTTTTCAGTAAAATTAAATAGACAAATTAGACAAATTCAGTTTCACATTCCCCAGTGGATTTATAATACATAATGCTCTGTATCTGTGTACAAACAAAACTGTACTGCTTCTCTCAAAAAACGTTTTTTTTTTTTTTTGTTTTAGTTCCTTGACTACGTTTCACCCTTCCATTCCAGAGGGCTTTTTCAAGTCTGACAGTTTTTTGAGATAACCATGACCTGGATGACTGAGAATCTTCACAGATATGTACTGCTTCTCATTATTCTTTCCCATGTTACTTTAGAGTTGCTCAGGCTTATGTAAACCAACGTAAGCTCGACCATGAGGTGAAGACTCTCCAAGTGCAGGCGAGCCAGTTCTCCAAACAAACTGCTCAGTGGATCAGTATGGTGGAGGGATTCAATCAGGCTCTAAAGGTATGATACTCTTAATCAGGCAGAGAGGTCATACACATTCACTGAGCATAGTTAAAGGTGGTGTTGTGCTGCACCGTATTACATTCAGAGGTATTCCTGATATTCTGAACTCATCATGTATTTAAATCAGGACAGTAAAAAGAGACAATTCTGAATATAATGCAATTCAGTACAACACCACCTTTAACTATGACCTCAATGGTACAAATATGATAAGTGGCTAGAATTTCTATGTACATATGTAAACTTCAGAGTTCTTCTTACATTTTATAAGCCTGTACATCTGCCTGTCAAATAATCATCTCTTGAGATGTTTCTGTTTCAAAATAGATTTTAGATTTAGAATTTAGATTTTAATAAGGATATCTGTTCGCAGATATCATATATCAATAGCAGTACTTGCAGACAGTGTTACATGTATTTTAGTTGGATATTAGATGTATACATAGTGGGGAGGGATCAGCCTTGCATTTCCCTGAGTTGCACAGTATGATTCTGTAAAAAGGATGTTGTAGAATGCCGAAATAAACATATCTGTTTTTCCAACGCTGCAACTTTTTCAAATAGCAAGTGTCTTCACACAAATTCCTTGATCTATGCAGCTTTCACAGTTAGAGCAAGTCATGACTGAGCCTTAGATTAAGTGTCCAGCTTATATCCTCTTTACAGTCTTTCAGGTAGAAATGATGCTTGGAAATGTTTAAAACATGTTTGTTGCTTGTTCTGATGATTGGTTACACTGGTAGATGTACAAGGTCACAACCACTAATCTGTTTTGTACTTTTGGACAGGAAATTGGTGATGTGGAGAACTGGGCCCGCAGTATCGAGATGGACATGAGGACTATCGCCACAGCTCTGGAATATGTTCACAAGGGTCAGCTTCAGTCTGCTCCCTCCTAAACTTCATGAGGAGACCTGTTGGACAGTTAAACCTGAAATGAAATCAAATGGAATATAACAGAAATCTGGTTCACTCATGTCAGCTAGCAAGCAGCAGTGACTTCGCCCACCTCCATGCCCACCTGAGTGGGCTAATGTCTGTTGCATTTGACAGTTAACTGTACACCTACATAACTGCTTAAGTTCTTGTTTGAGCAACAGTATAAACAATATAAACCAGAGAAAGCACACAATGGTGCAAGAGTTGTTCAAAGATCAAGCCTGAGTAATGACTTCATTAACAAATACATGTGTAGTGAAATAATTTGTAAACAAGGCTATATCAGTTTGGACATATTGAAGTTGTTTAATGTGAAGACAGCTCACCTGCCTGTAATAGCTTTAGCCATCTACAAATTGGCATTTGTCTCAGTGTTTTACGGGAGATCTTTTTCAGCACCTGATAACTGGATTATGTACGTATGTTTATCTACAGTGTGTGAAAAAGTATTTGCCACCTTCCTGATTTTTTTTTTCTATTTGTCACACTTAAATGATTCAGATCATTAAACTAATTTTAATATTACACAAAGATAACCAGAGTAAATTTAAAATGCAGTTTGGGTTATCTTTGTGTAATATTAGAATTTGTTTGATGATCTGAATCATTTGTGACAAATATAATAAAAAAAAATGGGGGCAAATATGTTTTTTACAGCACTGTATTGTACGTCTCCAGTCATGACTACTGTTTCTGTCAAACAATGTAAGTTTAAATTTTGTTATTGTTTGGTGACGGAATTTTATTTTTAATAAAGTTTAAAATGCACTTGTGTATTATTGAAGCAATTTAAGCACAAAGAAACATTTACATGAAGTTAAAGAGGTTCTCTTGTCATGATTTTCATGTCCACAGTAGGTGTCAGTATTAAACAAATCCAGAAGAAACGTGAGATTTCAGACTGAGATGAAAAGTTGAATAAGGCATGTGAGGAAAGTTTTAGTTGCAAAATACTTCAAGGATTTGTTTCAGCTGATGGTTTAATTATAGCTGTTATAAAAGTGGAAAGCAAAAGCTTAGGTGACAAACTAATAAGGCATTTAAGGTCTTAAAACAGGACAAAGTTTTGCAATGAAAATATGTACAAACCACTAAATACTATGTCTGGATAAATATTTACCTAAGGAATGTGTGACGTGAAGAAGATTTATGTCATGACGTACTTTGCTGTAGATTTCATTCATGTAATCACAGATATGTTTGATAACTAATTACATGTTCAATTCACTGCAAGCACAGAAAACAGGTAACAGACCTGATCTTTTAGTTTGCACATCACATGGCATAGAAAGACGGTTGGTTCATTTTTGTAGTTTCGGTGTAAAAGTATACTGTATCTTTATCAAGTTCCACATTTTGAGGGAGATTTCCTTAAGGCAAGTTTGATATTTTAGTTTTTTTTATGGAGCATGCAAGTCGTAGCAAGTACTTTTCCTTTTTGTGCTGGGTTCTGTTGAAATGTACATTCATAAGCCAAAATAAAATGTAAAAGGCCACTGTTTACTGTCATTGCTATTATACAGCCAGCTATTTACAAAGTGACCTGCATGAACCAGTGTGATTATACTCACTAATGATACACACAGCTTTAAGTTTTCACAGATTAAGTTCTGGGCCTGTAGGAGCCAGCAAGTTCTAAAAAAAGAAAGGGCAAGGTATTGCAACTGGAATATGTTTAAGAATGTGGTTTAATATCCAAGTGCACATATTGCACAGAAAGTTCTCTTTGTTTTCAGTATTCCATACCAACTTTTTTTTTTTTTTTACGGATTGGGGATTACCAGTTGCGGACTTGTCTTAAGGGATCAGCCACACGGATAAAACCACTCTTTGGCCAGCCTCTCTGAGTTAAGACCGAAGAATAACCAGAAAGGGAAAAGGAAGAGGACGGATAACTTGTGCAGATTTGTCACTTTTCAGGAAAAGGTAGGATAATACAGTTTTTAAAATAAGAAATTCTTTGGTCATTGAATCATAGCAAAGTGAAAAAAAAAGGTAATGATCACACTATTCTGTTGAATATATCTTAATATATCTGAATATTTAATTAAGAAACAAGTAGCTTAAATGTATAATGGACACTTAAAACAAATAGGAATGGAGGGTTAAAGACTCCCTAGTAATATTTGGTCATCATATATATATATATATATATAAGATATATTAATTTCTATCCATTTATGAGGTGTTCTGGTGTATTTCTCGGTATACATTTACTAGTGTTGAGGGTTGGGAAACTAAGATTTTTCTTAAACATAATAGTTATTTTACAGCAACTATATGGGTACCAGATTTAATTTTCGTATGAATGTTGATGTCACACATAACATAACGCATTGATTTCTTTTTATGTTTTCTCACTAATAAGCCTGAAAACAAATTGGTTGTCAGCAATGAGCAGCCTAAGCAGCTCTGTCACGGGTATTAAATTTATGCTTCAAAACAATGTACCCCCCTCTTTGTGTCTCCCTCCCTCACAAATGCTTTTCTTCTTTCTTCCATAAGAGTATTAACCAAAGATTTCTCATGTGCCCAGAGCATTTCTGCAATACAAGCAACTCTCCTACCAAGGTCCTGCATGAACAAAATCATTGTATCCCATAGTTATCAAAGTGTCCAATAAAACCCCATATTATCATGAAATCATGTAGGGATTTGGTTGTGGGTCAGTGGATTTCCATTTTCATTTCTACTCCCCCAGAACTGGATTTGGCATTTTGGTAACCAAAAAAGCACACTTCTAATCCAGGAAGCACCATGGATACACAGTTTGTCCTCAGCCTTTTAGGGTAAGAATACTAGCGTTGAAGTATTGTACATTTTGATCAACAAGTTGGCAGCTGTAGCGTTACCTACACATTTAGAAAATGTGAATTTCCAGGGAGTCATATCCTTACCTTCTTTTTGTCTTCACATCTCCTTTTTATGCTCTTACAGGGAAGATGCTTTGGTGTACATCACTGCTAGCTTTGTGGTGCTGTGGATTGTTGTGTGGCTGTACAGAGACAGCTTGGAGATTGAGCACATCACCGATAAGTATGTTTTTGTCACCGGCTGCGACACTGGGTTTGGAAACCTGCTGTGCAAGAAGCTCGATCGTAAAGGTTTCCATGTGCTGGCTGGCTGTCTCACAGAAAAAGGAGCTGATGATCTGAAGAGAGTGGCAGGCCCTAATTTGAAGACAGTCGTGCTGGATGTGACCAATCAGGACAGCATCCAGAAAGCCATGGAGTGGACCAAGAAGGAGGTTGGCGATAAGGGTAAGAAATTATCTGAACTATTTAGATGTAAGATTCAGTTAATTTAATTTTCACAAAACATTTTTCTAACACAAAATATTTTCTTCTCTCTTGTGTTTTTGTCTTTTCTTGGTCCTCTGTAGGACTCTGGGGTCTAGTGAACAATGCTGGGCGCTCATTACCCATGGGTCCTACAGAGTGGATGAAAGTGGAGGATTTCCACAGCACACTGAAAGTCAACATTAATGGGGTGATCAGCATGACGATGACCTTCCTGCCCCTGGTAAAAAAGGCTCGTGGTCGAATTGTAAATGTATCATCAGTTTTGGGAAGAGTGGCTGCCAATGGTGGAGGATATTGCATCTCCAAGTTTGCAGTGGAGTGTTTTTCTGACTGCCTCAGGTACAACCTCATCACTGTTAGATAGGAACATACTGTAACAACCCCTTTGCCACTGTGTTTAAAAAAAGGAAAGTAATATGTGCCTATATTCTGATTATTAAAACAGTCATACAAGTCACACTTATTATTGACCCATAAGGGAAATTTGGTGAGCAGCGTTTTATTCCTGAACATTTTCAGTAAAAGACAAAACATAACACACATTTAGAGCAATAAAGTAATTAATATTCAACAAATCGCAGAAATACACAGAAGTCATAACCTCAGAATATGCCAATTATGCCATTATCTGATGAGACCAGATGGAGAATAATATTGGTTTTTTCCACTGTTGTTTTTTCTTCTTCTTTATACACCTAAAATACCTAATTGTGTCTTCATTACTACATTCTTTGACAATCCAAACAGTTTAAGCCAAAGATTATAGTACTACTTTGTAATAAGTAAGCCTAATGCTTACCCCTTTTATTTATGAGGAAGAAAGTGAAAATGCTGACATTTTTGATTGCTAACATCTATATCTACATTATTGCCAAATATAATTTTTCACAAACTGATAACCTAAACATTCTCTAATTATTGTCTCATAACTTATATTTAAAGCACTGGTGATTGATTTATTAGCCATTAATTATTAGTTAGTTATAATTAGTTAGAACTAAAGCATGATTTTTAGAAAGTTGTATGTTTCTAGCCTACATGATGTTCTCTGTATCCAGGAGAGATATAAACTACTTTGGAATCAAGGTGTGTATCATTGAGCCGGGGTTTTTCAAGACTGCAGTGACAAACCTCGACCCCATCGAGAGGGAGCTGCATCGCCTTTGGAACCAGCTCAACCCAGAGGTACAAGCCAGCTATGGGGACAAATACCTAGATAAGTGTGAGTACAACAGACTGCTGATCATCATTTCAGTGGACTGTGAAATGTATTGCAAAACTACTACTATGTGTACTATATGTTTCATGATTCTGATTTTGGTTTGATTGTTCATTAAGAGGCACGTTGCCAAGAAGCAAAATTAATTATTTGCTGAAAATGTGTACATTATAGTATGAGCTTTAAAGACACATTTAGAAAAGGGAGATATAATCCCATTGCATTAATTTAATCTTTTCCTTTCCAGACATAAAGATCCAGCGTTTGATCATGAATGCTGTCTGTGACTCTGACCTCACTAAGGTTACTGGCTGCATGGAGCATGCTCTGACTGCTGCCCACCCTCGATCCAGATACAGTGCCGGCTGGGATGCCAAGCTTATCTGGATCCCCCTCTCTTACATGCCTTCCTGGGTAGTTGATGTTGGTCTTAAGCTGGTGCTGCCTCGTCCTTCAAAGAGTGTGTAAATAGTGAGGACTTTGAAGAAATGTCTACAAAGATATCAGCCTTTTTTATGTCATTTTGATGCAGTATTAAGGCTAACTGTAAAAACATATATTATACCTTTCAAAGCACCCATATTCCTTATCTACCCTGGCCATGCAGTGATCTGATATTGCATTTATTATTAAATTTGCATTATCTGTCATGTCAGTGTTTTTCCCATGCAATGTCTGCTTGACACTTCTAGACAACATAAAAGAAAATGATGAAACTGTACAGTAAAATTTAGTGTATACATAATATTTTGTTTGTTAAAACTGTGCTGTACCTTTTGACACTATTATTTATGTATACGTATGGATGCTATTAACCATCAGATGCTAAATAAACAGGATTTTACTACCAAGAAAAGCTTTTTTTTTCCTAGATCAGCTTATTGTGGATTAGTTTAAGTTTTGCTTCAGTACACACTGAGTAAAATTCCATATCTTTGTGGATTATAAAACACATGCTAAGACTTGGATAATTTTGCATAAAATCTCAAAGTTGTATAACTAATAAAAATTTTTTTCAAAGATCTTGAAAATTAGAAAAAAAATTTGACTAACAAGAGTTACACTTACTATTGGCATGGCTTTAACATTTATTCACTCTCATAAAGACACACTGACAAACAAGCACTTTTCTTCCAAGTGTGCTAAGTTTACAACATTACAACACATTCATTGTATGCTTATAATTGTCAGTTTATATTGTCCAATAATAAAATCCAGCGACTGGAAATTTCATGAGTCACATAAGGCATACTGTGGTCATAATTTTTTAATTATTCTCACAATATAGTAGTAAAA
Organism: Sandelia bainsii; assembly: GCA_032362345.1. NCBI lineage: Eukaryota > Metazoa > Chordata > Actinopteri > Anabantiformes > Anabantidae > Sandelia > Sandelia bainsii. Next base: position 19,354,616 of record JAUMHL010000025.1, read on the forward strand.
TTATTTAGTGTATTCCATAATAATAAACTTGATGAGAAGCAGGTGTTGTCACACAAGGCATGTGTAACAATTGGTTGAAGTTATTACAGAGGCATCCTGCTTGTAAGTGCTCCTTGAAATATTATTTTCACTCTATTGTGCCACCTTTGAGAATTATAAGTTCAGAATCTTTATTTAGGTAGTAGAAAAGGATAAACTGAAAAGGTTACCAGACAGATTACTTATCCTTCGGATTATATCTACACATTAGCATCATTGCGCTTCTTCAGACGGAATAAGTAAATAAAAAAAGAGGAAAGTTAGTGGTGGTATTAAAAAATATATTCATGGAAGTCAAAATTGTTGGTCTGATCCACATCTACCGAAAATACCTGCTTAAGGTTATTGCTGCCAAAGGTGGTTCGACTAGATATTAAATCCAAGGATGATTTACTTTTTCCCTCAGTACTGAAGGTTCAATGGTTTTGTTTAATAAAGACATAAAAACTTAAATTAAGCACATTGTGTAATGTACCAGTGTGTCACACATTTCAAAATGCATAAATATATATACTACATGTGTAACAGTTATATACTTGCATGGGAGTTATAGAATACAATGTAAATGCATAATTTAAATAATTACATAGTTTAAATTGCTTCAAATGTCAATTGCCACTTAGCACCGTAGTAAAGAGTGAAAGAGCTCTAACCTTTTAGGTACTGCTGGTCCAACTGACAAAGTAGAAATAAAAGGAACATGCCTAGAGATTCTTACACATGATAAACATACATTGGCTTTTATATTTTTCTTGTGTAGGGGTGAACATAAAGACTTTGGTATGTGATATAGATATAGATATAGATGCAGCTGTTTTGATATTGTCATCTTCATGACAGAGCCTGGGGGTTATGTCATTAAGTAGCAGCAGCAAGTTATTAATGTAATGAAATATTTTCATAAGTTTTTGAGTGAATATTACTTCTTTTCTTTGTTGTTTTACATATTCGGAAAAAAAACAGGATCAGTAGAATATTTTTTCACCCTGATTTTGTGAAATGCTCCCTGAACTCTACCTGAACTCTGGCTCATGATCACTGCCTATCTTTCATCTTGCTGTACAAGCTGATAATAGGATACTAAATTATGCAATCAGTGATACATTTGTGTATTGTTTCACACTGTGTAATTAGTTGTGCTGAAGTCATATGTAGTGTTCACAAATGTGAGAACTGGATGAATGTGGCAATTACAATCAGCATATTTTTATACAAGCAAAATGACTCACTCACTTTGTTTTCAGCTTTATTTAAATGAGGCAGAGAGGTTTGACTATGCAAGTAGTGTACCTCAGATTTTTAAGACATGAGTATCAAACTGACATGACCGTCTCAGTAGGCACAGAGATGCTGCAGGAGATAAAATTATATCTTTGCATTCCTGTTATTGAGTTTGTGAAAAAGATGGCAGGTCAAGAATATTTAGGATTCAGCAATGCCATGTGGACAATGTTGTCCACTGTCCAATTGCATTACAGATATTTCACTATTGACCTGTTATTCTGTCTCAGATTGCAGTCAGAAAAGGAAACATGTGACAAATGTTGCCATCAAATAGTATATGAAAGAGAAGGTCACATGTAGAAGCTTTCCTACAGTGCTAAAATGTGGGAATATACTTGTTTATTATTTTCAATTTGAGATAAAACTTGATATTTATTTTATAACTGATTGTTTTCATTTATACTTTCACGACATGGTCCTTTAAAGAGTTGTCATTTATATAAAAAGGTTTAGAGCCAATTATTTTCATTATAAATGACTTCTGTGAAACATCAGAAAAAATGATTTCTTAAAGATCACATCTTTAAATGTTTTGTCCAACCATCAATCCAAAAGCAAATAATTCAGTTTACAATAATATAGAGCTGTGAAAAAAAGATCATAGAGAAGCGTAAACAAGAAAAAGTTTGTCTTTTTTTTCTTTTTTCTTTACCAAGGATTGACTAATTAACTGATAAGGAACTCATTGTTGTCTAGTACAAACATTTTGAAAATTATTTTCTGAAACAATGAACTTTCTTCTTTCTACTTCTACTTTCCTTTCATTTTTAAACTTTTTTAAAATTTTACAATTAGCTCAATTATTGTTATTATTATTATTCTTTCTTCCATAAGAGTATTAACCAAAGATTTCTCATGTGCCCAGAGCATTTCTGCAATACAAGCAACTCTCCTACCAAGGTCCTGCATGAACAAAATCATTGTATCCCATAGTTATCAAAGTGTCCAATAAAACCCCATATTATCATGAAATCATGTAGGGATTTGGTTGTGGGTCAGTGGATTTCCATTTTCATTTCTACTCCCCCAGAACTGGATTTGGCATTTTGGTAACCAAAAAAGCACACTTCTAATCCAGGAAGCACCATGGATACACAGTTTGTCCTCAGCCTTTTAGGGTAAGAATACTAGCGTTGAAGTATTGTACATTTTGATCAACAAGTTGGCAGCTGTAGCGTTACCTTTTTTACGTATGGATGCTATTAACCATCAGATGCTAAATAAACAGGATTTTTAAACTTTTTTAAAATTTTACAATTAGCTCAATTATTGTTTACATCAAAATATTAGAAATAATCCATCATTTTTTTCTGTTATCATCAGCTTACTAGTTTAACTATCTTTGAGGCCAACTATAACTTCCTCTGTGACTTCTCCACTTTCCATACCCCTTTTTGTGTCACCATTTTATCATGTTACAAAAGTTATTCCTATATATTTGACCATGGGAGCTTCGGCATTGAGGGCAACATTTCCTGGTAGGTCTGCGAGGATTCTCAGTTGTTCAGGTCATTGTTATCCAATTAAAATGCTGATCAGTGGCAAATGGACTTGGTAGGGTTTCCCTAACAAAAGACCTATCTCATGAAGGGCCACATTAAGACAGAGCCATATGAATTAGTCCTCATGTATGTGAATCAGATTGTCAAGTTTCTTTCATCATCCCACTGATATTCAGCTGGGTGGAAACGTGATGACTGTGAACATCTTTAATACTTAACAAAAATAATCGGAGACTCTTCATGCCCTGTAAGGAAGCACTTGCATTTGTTAACATTTAACTTTTAACTTAACCATTTACTTGTCGCTCATCTGTAGTTGACCCAGTAAGAATGCAAATGTGTAAATACTGCAAATATTCACACAGATGTTTAAATGTATAGAATATTTTTATATTTATTTGAATGATCAGTGTTCTAAAATGTATTTTGGTTTGTATGATAGCTCAAACATAGTTTGTCAATATAACTGAATAATCCATCATACTGGTACTTGCATGCTACTTCACCGAAATGTAAAACCAATGCTAAAACATGTGTTGTAGTTCTATATTTGTCATGGTTTTGCATTTTGTTGTCTGCCTTTGTTTTTATTTTTTCCCCTAATTATGTGTCCTCTGGTTTCTCCCCAGGTACTGCCTTCCCCTCCCCTTTGTGTTCTCCTGCCTCCTCCTCCTCGGCCTGGCCCTGCTACTGACACGCCCTCGTCACCTGCTTCCACTCACCTGATTGCTTCAGCATTTAAACCATGTGTTGCCTCTCTGCCTTTGTCAGATTGTTGTTTGTCTCTGCCATGCTACGCTCTGTCAGCAGTCAAGTCCTGCTCCTGCCAAGCTTTGTTTTCTCAGTTTATGTTCTGCATTTTTGTAGTTTGCCCACCTTGAGTTCTGTTTTGTATTTTTGTTACGCACTCCTGTTGGGAGCCTCCTTCTGTTATCGCTCTCCTGGTTTGACTATTAAACACCTGTGATCATATTTTGCCACTGCGAGTTCTGTTTTTGGGTCCCCACCTGTTCTCCCTGTGACAATATTATTACTCTGAGAAAAGGCTTTTTGCTTTTGATTATATTTTAATGTATCAAATGTATTGGAGAACTGAGTTCTTATTTATTCCCCTCAGGTTTGCTCTGTCATTCGTAGATATGGATCTGAAAGACTACGACTCTTGAACAGCACTACGCTGCAGCAGAGGGTGAGCTCCAAACTTCTATTTAGCTGTGGTCCTGATATTTCATTTAATGGATAAGAAATGTCCTAAATCAGTTCCACAGACAAGCTGTAAACAGTCTGGTAACAAATCTGTCTGACCCAAGGGCAAAAAAAAAAAAAACTACTACAAATATATACAGTATCTCTTCTTTGTAAGGGTCAAGCGAAGCATCCAGTAAAATATAAACAATACAATTGTGCATAATATATTGCATGTTACATCATAAAGACTGCACAGTCTGATTAGACCACTTTGGCATTTGGCTTCTGTTCACCATCACACTGAATTTGAAATTAAACACTCAAGATGTGAGTGAAGAGTGAAGGGTCTGACAAAAAAATGTTGCACAAAGTGAGAAAAGCTACACTTCTGTCATCCTTAGTGATTTTATATAATTATGAATTACTGTTTCAGCACATCTCCATCCAGCTTCACTCTGAGCTAGTCTAATAATCAGAAAAACACTAAGACACCAGTGTATAGTACTTTACTGTATCAGAACTAGGTCGTATAATTTTAATACCATCCTCCCCCACAGACTGGTGACCAGACTGTCAGACATAGGACCACACTCCACCTGCCTTTGAATCAAGGACTTCCTCAGTGATCGCACTCAGAGGGTCAGAATGGGCCCCCACTTCTCCACACCCATCAGCCTCAGCACTGGCTTCCCATAGGGCTGTGTGCTGAGCCCCCTGCTCTACACCCTCTACACCCACGACTGCATTCCTGCTCACCACAGTAACACCATT
>JAUMHL010000025.1:19361981-19392062 GCA_032362345.1 Sandelia bainsii
GTATGAATGAAAAAACAGTGTTTAGGTACTTTATATATTTATTTATCCTAGCTTTTTAACTAGAGTGATTGTGTTTTTATTCTTGCACTGGAAAATTGCACCTTAATTTTGTTTTACAATGTCTCATCGCTGCAATGACAATAAAGATTCTGATTCTGATTACCACATCAAAAATCAAGTATTTGTTCCTGATTGGAAAAGCTACACTGGAAGGCAAAGTCATAAAAGATGGGAGACTTTACAAGAACACATCTGGATAACTGTGCACATTGTCAGTCTTTCTAAAAAAAAAAAAAAAAGTTATTGTTGCACTTGTTTGCTCAAGTAAAAACTCATGTAGGTACTGAACAAAGAACAAGAGAAGCCTCTTGTTCTCTGGGGGGTGGGGGGCTGTATCTGTTCAGACATTTAACGAGCAGAGTATCTTATTTATTTGACAGTTTTTCAAAAAGCACTGTTCTTTTGGAAAATAATTCAAATGGAAAATGAGACAACAGAAATCTATCACTACAGGTTATCAAATGTTTTATGTGGTTCCAAAATGACAGATGTGGAAGTAACAACTATGTTACTATCTTTTACATTGATGAGGACTGCTTGAAATACAGTAGCAACCCAAGAACAACTTTATCACACAGGATTGTATTAAAGTGAGATCAATAGGATGTGTATAAGAATTTACTGAACATGGGATAAAAGGAAGTGATGGGTTAAATTTAGTAGAAATTCTCAATAGGAGACCTTCCTTACCAAGTTTTCACCAGAGCTTCATTTTAGCTCTATTTTTATGTGCACTGTACAAAATAACACATTCTATTCATTAGTGTCCAACCGTGAATCATGAAGTCATTCAGTAGTTGTGTGAAAAGCTTGTGTCATCAATGTGTCATCTGTATTTTTCTGTGACTGACAGAAAATTACTTCAGTTATTAAATTATTTGTTTTGACACCCACAGCTGTAATTAATGCTAAATTTCACTTAATGTGTTTTCATGATTAACTATAGATGCTCAGTACCTCTGGCTCACATTGCACAAAACCACCAATAAGCCGAAGCACACAAATGGACCATATGGCTGATATTTCTCTGCTGTTGCAGGTTAAGTTTATTCAGAGCAGATTTAATGCTCCACTGCACTGTCCTAAATAGTAAAATTTTTCAAGAAAACGTAAGCAAGTTATTAGTTTACAAGAAAAATGGGAGTAATAATCTTCCAAATGAAAAAAGTCAGAGTGTTGCACTCCTAAATATGGTTACAAGTTGGATTGTGATTCAAGGAAATAATCACTCCGTTTTTTCGTGTTTTTATTTTTAGCAGTTTGATGTGTCTGTCAGAAGGATTTTCCTCATACTTCTAATTTGTCATGCTGATAGATAAACTTGTAAATAATGAATAGCTTGCTGGATTTACGTGGTCTTTTAATGATTAAGTTGGTGATAAATTTATTTATTTATTTTTATTTATTTATTTTTTCAGAATTTTAAGACAAAGATTGTCTCATTTTCTCTGATATAAACGGCCATGTTTTCTGGGTGGTTTTTTCCAGGTCACCTAGATGTGGTTAGGTTTCTTACTGAAACCTGGAAAGTTAATCCATTCATGGATGACAGTCTAGATCACATTTTTGACCCCATCCATCTGCTGAGAATGCGATTTCCAATCTTAGTGGTAGTACCTGATTTTTTAAAATGATTGAATGAAAGTGAAAATTCTCTTAACGTGACCTTTACTCATTGCTGTGTAGGTAGGGGAATATACCGATCGATGATCCTATGCAGTTCAAACATGAAGAGGTAGTAAAGGTGTTGAAAGACAAAGCTGCAGGCAGCACTAAATGCAGCTTACTGAAGCTGTGCATTCCCCAAAGCTGGAAGCTATTAATGCATGTTGTGAAATGTTTAATTATGACATGATCAAATTAAAGTGTAGTTAAATGGCTTATTTTCTATTCTCTATATTATCTATTTTCTATTTTCCTTATGTAAAGTTGATCAGATATGACAGATTGTCCCTTTACAGACCTGGTTCATGCAGCTCAGTCTTTGACAACCACAGATCACATGTACTTCAGGGTTTGTTTCCATCCATCAGATGGCACTGTGGTTCTATCAGAAAATGTGAGTAAGTCAACTGGGGAACCCACAGCATCCGTTGTGCTGACCATCCAATGGTCCCTGCAGGAAAGCAACATTACTAAGCACAAAAAAGCTTATATAAGTCTGTGCTGACATCCAGAGAGACTGCTGCCACCTGTTCAGACAGTGATGTTCCTGACAGATCCTTTACTTCCCCCCACTGCAACAATGCAGGCAGCCTTCACCTAATAAGAAGCAACTGTTAAAGGAACAATATGTAATATATTGACTATACCAAATAAAATTTAAAATCCATTATATGTTGAAATATTGGCTTTTCAGACAGCAATGCTAAAGCCTATAAGTTTCTACTGGACAGGTAAGCATTGAAGTGCAGCTACGGTTAGCTATGTTTATATATGACTATTACTGCTTGAAATACAGGTACAGCCTGCGATACTAAAATGAGTCATAACTGCTTGGGGAGGGGTATGAGCAGTATGGCACAACAATTAGGACATTATGATTAGAGGAAAAAAATAACACTACCCATTGCCTCATTATGAGCCCACTGAGAGAACACATTACCATTTTCTTAAATAAAATACATTTGACCAGTCACTCTTAATCACCACCTTGTGAAAGCCCGGGGTTCATGCAGTTTCCTGTGTTCAAACAGTAAGTCATAATTGGTACTTGTGAATAGGAGATACTTTTGGTTGTTTTCTACAAGAATGACAGCCTTGTATTATTTCTGAAGAAAATGCACTGGGCCTCTATCACCATTACAGGTTTATATTTGTGTAGGATTTGAGTGTGTAAGCATTCAGTAGGTTTAATGAAGCTCCTCTAATACATCTACTTACATGACTTATATAGAATTACATTTTGATAACACAATAATATGGTGCTGGTTATGAACTCTGCATAAACAGAGGTTTAATGTATTTTATTGATTTGGTTTAGGTTTGGTTAGGAATATATTTTTATCGTATACCCGTTGCTATAGTGATGTTATGTTTAAAGCAAACTACTGGATACAATATTCACTTTTCAAAGCAGAAGTATCACACTAAGTTGTTAATGCCTCGTTTTATCGCGCAAATATAAAATCACGTGACAGTCCTCATTTACTTGTTACTTGGAACATTGTACAGCTTGTAAAGCACTTGCATTTTGTTTTTTTTGTTTTTTTTATCATGATCTCAGATTTGTTTCACCCATTTAATATCAGTGAGTTGGGCAGCAGATGTCACCCTTTTTTTCCAATACTTCCAAACAACCATTTTAAACACAATCATTTCATATAGATTTTGTGCTCCAGGAAGCTTTGTTTTTTCCACCACTACTTTGCTAATGTGATTAAGTGTAGTGATGTTAAGCTCGAAGCAGACGGTTCGAATCAGTATCGACCTTTTGAAGCAGAAGTATCGCGGCTGTTGTTTCGATGCCTCGCGAAAAATCACGTGACCATCCCAAATGAAACTTCATTGCGTCACAGACGTATCGGGAGGTGTCGAGCTGGTTTTCAACGTCAGGTGTTCTTCTCATTCTACCTATTCACAGTCTTTTCTATAGTGATCTGATTCTATAATACAACATATAGTGATCAAAATGACACGAATAGCAGCATATAGACGCTTTTATTCTGAGTTATAAGTCATCTTGGTCTCAGATGTATTTCACCCATTGAAATGTAATATCAAGCATTTAACCAGCAGATAACGTCATTTAAAACTGTGTCAAATGCTTCAAAACACTGAACCATTTTCAATACAATTGCTTCATATTGATTCAGTGGTTCAGAAAACTTCGGTTTCTCCGTCACTAATTAAGAGAAAGATAATTGTGCAGATATATTTTTAACCAGGCTGATTTAAGTGCAACTAGCTTACCTGTTCTGTTTTATCTCCTCTTCAGGGTGTACTAGCCAAAAGACTCCCACATGGGTTTGAACACTATTTAAGGGTTCCAGGAGGGACCAATAATTTAATTAGTGAGGAGGGTGAAGAATTTAATAAGATTTAAACTTACGATATTCTATTTAATTGTGATATATAAATTAGCTTTAACTAATATTATCAAATCATTTTTTCACTTTTTTGTATGTATTACATGGAGAGAAAGATCAGACTCCCCCGCTGAATGGTAGGAGTTGAGGGTTGGGCAGTGAGAACTTATAAAGGGGTTGCTAGTTCACATTAGGCGCTAATACTAAAGAAACAATAGAACATGTGATTATGGAATGTGGGAAGTATGATGATGAAAGGAGATTATTATTTATTCAATTGCAGAGAACTGTGGACAGCCATATTTTAAAGTCATTTAACCTCAGACAAAGGGAAGGAAAGGATTTTTTATTTTTTTTAAAACAATTGGTGTTTTTACAAGACTTTAAGGCAATGTTGATGGGAAAGTAATCCAGAAGGAAGCAGTAGTGCAAAGGAATGGATGCAAACTGCCGGTTAAACTCCACAGAAGAAGAAGAAGACATTAGGAGCTGCTGCTTGTGGTACCTGTGATCCTCAGTGAAGAGGTTATTTTTATTTTTATTTATTTATTTTTGTGGCTGTGAAGGAAAAACAACGGATTCATCTGCACGTTATTCAGCACTCTTCTGAACACAAACCCTTATGAATAAAAACACAGGGAAGATGACCTGTTTCAAGCTGAAAGGAAAAAGGCCAGTAACTGAAAGCAGGTATGAACTGTGTTGGTTTTGGAAGATGTGTTGTTCATTTCAGTCATGGTAGCATGGAGACCAAATCAATGCTGTTGTTTCTGTGACTTGGTCACTCCATCACTGCAATTTTTTGGTTATTTGATGAAAACTTTCAACAGAAATTCATGGTCAGATGACAGACCCTAACTTTTTGTGCTTTTGTGTCTAAATGGATTACCATTGGTTTTTGTACACATATTTATGTCCTCTCCCGATTTTTTTATTGGTCCAATAGTTTAGTAATTTCCACCTTAAAGTAGCAAGTTAACACACTAAACTAAGATGGTGAACATGGTAAACATATCTGCATCAGCATATTAATGGCATTGTGATCATGTCGACTTGCTGCTGTTGGCATTTAGCTTGTTTAGCAATGCAAAGTGCCACCACAGAGTTGCTAGGATGGTGGTAGTGTTACATTGCTGATGCTTCATGGTGGTAATGATATTTCTTTTTTTTCATGTGGAAATTTTACTTTTACTTGCCAATTATGGCATGTAATCAACCAGGAAATTTTCCAACACACAGCCAAAAACGTCTTAGTTTGTATTACTTCCCCAATATGGTACATGTAATGATTCAAATCAGCTACTTGGGTGTGTGTACAGTGAATTAGCAGGAGGTTGCTGGGGGAAGAATCTGCCCAGAAAATTGGCCCAGGGTGTCCTTAGTGGACAAACTAGCCAGTGAGAAGACTGAAAACATTAGACTTTGTATTCAGTGTGTTTAAATTAGGAGATTAACATTTTTCACCATAAGAATATGATTAATCAAGCAGAACAAAGTGATGGATTGTAATTAGTCCTACAAGTGAACGGTTTCTCATTAAAGCAGCGAACAAAGATATTACAGATACATTGACCTTTTGATTTAGTTCTGCCAGCTGAGAAAGTGGTAAAGACAAATGATGTTGGCCGTTAATTTTGTGTTGATTAATTCATGTAATCAGTCATTTGTTTCACAATCTTGACTGGATATCTCAAAATGATGTGCTAAGATTATTAAATATTCAAAAAGCCATATTGTTTTTATGAAATTGAGGATTTATGGGACATTTGTTACAGCTTCTTCATAAAAATGCATCACATCAAAAAGCACCTTACCATATACCAAGTACTAAAAAATGCACTACTTCTTTCTACTTTAAAATAGCTATTTTAAATTGTCATGTTAATATGTATGAAGAAAATCCAGTAATGTTATATATAGCTTAACCTAAACATATTTGACATTTGAGTTGTTCACAGTCCCTTCCAGCATCAAATACTGTAAGTTTAAATGTTCCTCTGACTTGTTAGACATGCAGTTCCACTTATCTTGAATTTAAATCAGCTCCCTGTGTTACAGCAGAGCAATATGACAAGCATTTACTGGAATATGTGAAGCAATCATCACCACCATATGGCCACGAGGCTGCAGAGACAACAGAAAAGGTTCTTACACACACAAAAATTGAGACAATATGACATTACAAGCTGACCAATGTGTTGGTAATGTCTTGACAGGAGCAAAATGTGCCACTTACCCTCACAAGAAATCCTCTCCATCGCCTCATAGATGATGTTTTGACAGAGGTACTGTACTGTGCAAAAGTTCTAGGCACTAGATCAGGAATAGCCAATCCTGGTCCTTGAGGGCCACTTTCCTGCTTGTTTCTTTCCACTATTCTCTGCTGGTTACCTGGTTCAGGTGTATTCAGCCAATCAGAAGCTGTAAGTGCAGGGATTGTTGGGAAAACAAGCAGAACAGTTGCCCTCAAGGAGTATGATTGGCCACCCCTGCACTAGATTGGATGGTGTTTTGTGATGAACAAAGATGCATCTGATTGGTCCCAGATTCATTCTGCAACACGATGACCTCACAGCTAGAGTCAAGAACTATCTTTAATGAAAATATGAACTTGCAACAGATGGTTTGATCCCACAGGACCATGATCTCAGCAATGTGAGTCACTCTGATATTACAAGAAAAGACAGAAGACAGTGAGTCAGCCTAAATTTAGTGTGGCAAGTTCTCAAGATGCTTGTAACAACCTACCTGCCAACTACCTAGAACAACTCAACACAAGTGTAGCCAGGAGAGTCAGTGCTGTCTTAAAGATAAAGTGTGATCCCACCAAATATAGATCAAATATAGATTTTTTTTTTTTTTTTAGCATTACACCAAAGTTAATGGCTAAAAAAATCTGTATTTTAAAGCATCCTCAATTTAATTTTTGACCCTAAAACGTTTGCACGGCCCTGTAAACAAATCAGACTTGGCTACTAAAGCTAGGACTGAAGAGCAGCATAATTAGTTGTATTTGAGGACATGTGCTGACAATATGAAAATAACTGACAGCAGTTATATAACCCAGATGTTTTCAATCTCACATGTATCTGCCACAGTCAAGACCATTATTAGACTGTGACAGGCTATTTTTCCTGCCTGTTATACTTTTGATATTTTGTTTGTTTTTCCTCTGATATCAAGTTCATCTTTATTGACAGCCTTTTCCTCCCTATGTGACCGGTGTAGGTACTTTAGATGTGTTCAAGTCCCCAAATGGATTTTCTATGGTGAAACTTTTGATTTGGAGAACATTTATCCAAATATTTGAAACATTGTAGTGTTTATTTTCTCATGAATAAAGCATTCATCTTAAAAGTGACACAGTACTCTGGATCTGCTTACTTCTGTTGTTCTCATGGCACCTGCTGAGGGGCATGGTGACACCAGTAATGTTGTATATTTTACAGCAATCTGTTCCCCAAATCCAGGACACTAGCAACAGAAGAGTTGCGACAATTAGGGGTTAAAAACAATAATGGGTCACGTGATTCATGTAGCTTTGAATACTTACTAAAAGATGATTGAGATCATTGTTTCCTTTGAGAAATGCAGGATCATCACCTGCTGGAAATATCATATCTACTGGAAATATCATGCTGGGTGCCAGAATTTATAGTTAATTGATCCAACTTGAAATTTCATCTCATGCTATGAGATGAAATTGCCTATTGCCTGTCAAAAAATGGTCAAAAAGACAAATATGCTTAAATGATTTAAAACAGGACAGGACTGAAGCAATCATCAGAAATGCTTGTGTTTGAAGCACACACTTCATGTAACGTAGTGTTATTTATAAAAGTCTGTTGTAGTTGCTATGAGTCTAAATATTTGTCGTGCCTAACGTTTATCAGAAATTAGAAAACAATGTTAAAAAGGAACAACGTTAGATGACTTTTCTATGTCAGTGGGACACCCCATGCGTCTCATACCCACACCAAAGTGTACTGTAATGTCAGGGTTTCATGTGTGGTGGTTGAATCACACAGAGCAGGATGGAGACAGATAACTAACTTCAGCAGTTCTTTACTGTTCTCCACACTTCATGATCTTCACAACTTCACTTCCTTGTTCCTAACTGTCATGTGACCATTTAAAAACAATCAAACTAGTAGCGCTTGGACTGAGGTAAATGCATAGAAAAATCCACAGTGGTAGATTCAGCAAATTATTTTAAACTCTAACAGTTGTCAATCAATCAATCTAAATGTGTATATGTAAATAGCTAAACTGTAAATATTTCAGCAAATTCTGTTTTAGTAAATGAACTCAAATACATGAATTTACCCAATTTCTCATATAAACCCTACAGTACTTTCTGACTAGAATGAGAACAGGTTGGTTTACACAACACCGGTTTTCTTTGAGTTTCCTGCGGGCACTGTGACCTCTTCATAGTCTGATAGAATATTAGATTTCAGCCTGTGTTAACGCTGAATAGAAGGAAGCAGATAATGGAGCGTAACTAAAAATATGAGTAAAACCTCCTTTTTGCACACTTGAAAAATTGTACATGTATTTTTGCATGTAATAAGCATGTCTGAAAAATTGTCACCCACAGATGTGTCCATTTCTAATTTACACTTAATTCACATTAGTGTAACTTGATGCTGATAATTGTATTAGGGCTATCCATATAACACCCGTGTATTGAGCTGCTTGAAGTTATTAGTTTGTTGTTGTCTATACATGTGCAGTTATGGATTAATATGCATCTGACATTGTAAATTCAATACATTTTAGATCACTGAGATTTCTATTGTAAGATTTGCTTCTAACATGGCATCAATTTAAATTTATTTTAGGATTATATTTTTTGGTAACTTTGTTTAACAAGTTTTTACATTGTAAAGCTAATTATCAAAAAAGCTAATGTACTGCACTTAACTCACTTAGAGTGTGATTTCATGGTTTGAAGAAACAATTTTCATGATCAAATCATATTTGTGTTGTGTATTTGTTGTCCAAAAGAACTCTTATAGTCCACTGCTTAATGGCCACAATAAAAAATTTCAGTTTTGGTAAAAATAGTCAAAGGTTATTTCACAAAAAGTCTTAAAACATGCCATCTGAATAGATCTGCAGTAGTTAAATTTTTTTGCAGAACCACTCTTGTAACACCTCCAGTTAGGCTACTTTGGCTTTTAGAAATTAAGACAATTAACACCTGTGGTCTCCCACACAAAAAGAAAGTGAGGCAAATGAACATTATAGGACATTTTATTTTGATTTAGATGTTCAGAAACTGAGATGAATCCAGAGTCATTTCTCATCTCCATGGTGATTATTCTTCTCAGCCCATGATCTGGCAAAGCAAGGATAAATGAATCATTATGTGATTATCCTGTAGAATCTGAACAAAATACTGCACAAATACATGTATTTGAATGAAAAAACTCATTATGAAATCCTGTAGTTGCTGCATAGGCTAAATGAAAAAAGCATATTATGTAACTCAAATAATATAACAGCTCCACTAAACTGTGTCATTTTTGAATGTCTTCTATACATACGATACTCTTTGATTCATATGGATATAGTGTTAAATACTGACGCTGTTCATCCAGCTGATGTAGGCAGAGACACGAGTGAAGACAGTGGGCTTCCTGTAAGCGTTGCAGCCAGAGGAAGACACAAAGCTGGTCACACCATGGACAACCCACTGGCCATTGACTTGGCAGTTCAGGGGGCCACCAGAGTCACCCTGTATTCAGAGATAACACATCAGACTAATCCTTGAGCTACAACTCCATAACTGATGACTTTATTTTTGCACATTTGAGCACAATTAGTAGTGACTACCCCATTTTGCAATACAGTTACAATAGCTTGCTCCTCATGTCCCCAAATAAACTCGCACAGCCTTGAGCAACTTTGTACAGAACATGAGTTTGCAACACTTTGACACTTTGTGCAGCTTAAGCACTAGCCCGGATCATTGTAACTGACTTATTCCCCTGCTGATGCAGCAAGTAACCCCTCATGTGCCTTCCAAAATATCTTCCTTGACAAGAAGGGGTCAGACCTCAGCTCAGTGGGAGACATTCAATTTCACTTTGTCATGCTGGAGTGGGGCTGACTTCTGACAAGTTCTTTTCCGTGTTTCCTTACTCTGCTTGTACCCAAATACCGTTCCTGTCATCTTAATCACAGAAGGACTCCATGTTTTGGGAGACAGCTTGAGAAAATGGGCTGAACATCTTAGCTGGGAGGATTCTACCCTGCTAAAATAGGTACTATTTTCAAATAACAGCATGAAACCTTACTAGTTATATTAAAAAGACATTTTAGGTTAGCTGTACTCACAGAAGCTGATAGTAATGACTTGTTTAAGAATAGGCTATTGTTTGCTGCAAGGATGTATAACTTCTAACTAATTTATTCATGCATGTAAATGTTTCATAAAACTGGATGTAATGCTTTGTGTCTTGCTTAGTTATAAGCAATAATTATGATTGATAAATTGTAATCACTTAGGCTAATGTTTATCATTTTTATTAATAAATTCTTCTAGGTTGTTGATGAATGGATCCTCAAGATGAGTAGCCATGAATTCTAATAACTGAAAGGGTTTGTGGCTTATAACTGATCTATAATTAGTAAATCATTTATTAACCAATATTAGGCAGCTAGCTACAATGTATAAACTCTGGTACACAGAAGTAGTAGTCAACATCTAGGGATGCTGTCTCCCTGTTCAGAGTTACTGGGAAGAATTAACGGAATTAACTGCTGCATACAGTATGGACAAAATGTTATAAAGCTTTATGGCTGCAGCTGAGTGAAATCTAAGGGTGTCCTCAGGTGATGTCACTTCAGTCAGTCTCGGTTGGGCAATGAAAATAATCTGAGGCTGTGGCCTCAGAAAGTTGTGGGTTTACTGAATCTTAGGCAGTTAGAAGCTCAACACAGTGTTAGCTGCTACTGGCAATATTACTAAATGTAGCAGTAACGGTGCTTTCTAAGACCTCATCGACTCACCTGGCAGCCAGACTCGCTGCCGCCACCAGCACAGACCATGGTGTTCTTCACAGTGCTGCCCCACCATCCAGAGCTGGAGCAGGTGCTGTAGTCAACAACGGGCAGGTAGGCCTGCTTCAGCTGAGCAGACAGCTGACCTCCAGCTGGGGACATCAGCAAAAAACAGTTTAGAGGTTCTGACAGCAGGGTCGTAACTACTGTGTTATTTACATGTAGCTTTATTAATGTATGGGAAAATTGACTGAATATGGGATCTAATATGCAGACGGATTATGTCAGTCTTACTTTGGGTGCGTCCCCATCCAGTGATGTAGCAGTTGTTGTTGTGGGGCAAGACCTGACCAGAGGGGGGGATGGCACCAAGCTGGACATAGGAGTTGAGTGTCGCATCAGTGGACAGACGCAGGAGAGCAATATCATATCTGAGGGTAGAATAACATGGCCTCAATTCAGTGACTTCTTCAATGAAATCTTATAACTCCCTCCACTCATAAATGCTCATTTTAAGGGCCTTGAGCTTTTTTCCCTTGCTTTGTCTGGCCTTCCTCGTTCAAAAGTTAAAAATATGAATTTACAATTTTCGTCAATTGAGTAGTTATTGCAGCTTTAATTATATTGTAGTGTGTCATTCAATTTGTGTTCATGATATGTGTTCAGAGTAATAAGTCATAAGATTTGTCAGTCAGCAAATGGTTTTTTAGAATTTTGTAAACAAAGATTGAGATATGGATTTTTCCTTTCAAATGAAATTTCCACATAAAGTAGATTTTATATCAAACATATTTCAAAACATGCCCTTTTACATTTTTTATTACTTTTGTGATGTGTGTGTGTGTGTGTATATATATATCAGTATTTTGATGTTTTCTCAAACCGTGCCCAGTAACCACTAACCCTGCAGCAACATTGTTGGTGTTCCAGTTGGGGTGGATGTAGACACCGCTCACACTCTTGTACTGCTCTCTGCCCTCCTGGGTGTTGATGTTGTGATCTCCAAGTACAACACGCCAAGTCCTGGAGCTGTGGATGTACAAAAAACTTCCACTCATACTTATTTTGTGTAGCAGTTAGTGGTATCTGCTGGAAATCCATGTTGCATAGAAAAGGTGGGTTGTGGGTGGAACAGTTACTTTTATATTCTTAACAAAAACATACAGCTAACATCCATCCATCCATTATTGTAACTGCATTTCAGTGTTGCAGAAGTGCTGGAGCCTATCCCAGCGGTCAGTGGGTGAGTGGCAGGGTACACCCTGGACAGGTTACTGGTCTATCACAGGACTGACAGTTAACATGCAACAAGCAAAATGTGTACCTTAGCTTGCAGGTAGAATTTATGTAATTAATGTGGGACACTGCCAAATATTGGAAACCTGAGCTCAAATAGTACTGTTGTCAAATTTAACTTGGAGTTATTTGATTGATTTCCAAAAGGTAGAATCTGATGTGGAGTTCAGTCACAGGTCAGTCATGAAGGATTTAGAGTAACTGGATGCCTTTTACATTTGCAGTTTCTTCTCTGAGGCAGATAGCCGTATTTTCTTTTCAACAACTTGGATATTTCAGAGGGGTATTGTGTGCTGATTATATGTATTTGGTTCATCTTTAAACATATTGATTAAGTGTCATTTGCAAAAAAGTGTCCCACATTATACTACTTCACCCCTCACTTGTCTGACAAGAACCATTGGGTAAAAAATACATTTATATAATTTTTTTATTATGTGTGGCAGAACACCTACAGTATCTTTCTGCTTTAGCTATATCTCTGTTAAATTTAGGCAGCTAGCTATTCTGTGATGCATGAAACTCCCACCTGTCCACACAGTGAGCAGCAGTCATGACCCATCCTCTCCTGATCAGGGTTCCTCCACAGGTGTGGTAGAAGCTGCTGCCAGATTGGTACTGGAGAGAGATCTAATGAAATGACAGTGGTGATCATTAAAAGTAGAAAACACTGAAGCAACAAATTTTCTAAATGTGTGTTGGCAGCATTCCTGACTGAACTAAGCTTAAAGACATTATGATTCCCAAATTAAACACACCAAATGAAATTTGTGAATGTGTGTGTGCAGAATACATATTGTGTGGTGGACTATTAAACGTAGCATACATGGTCAGAGAACAGTGATACTATATTTAAGTACTTGAGAATTCCCATTTAATGCTACTTTATACTTCTTGTGGCCACATAAGTGGCCGTGTTAGAGGTTGTGACAAACATGGCCAGTCCTATTCAGATTCAGGTCCAGTGTTTGGGATGTCTGTAATGAGTCACCTGAGTAAAGAAAAGGCCTTCAGTATACACTAACTGTCATAGATTACTATGGGTTAAAGGCAGAGATCAAAATTTGTTGTAACATGTAAATGAGACCAATGACAACAAAACCTGATTATCCTAATTCTTATGCACAACAATTCACCAAGATACTAAAACAGCACAGCTCAGGAAGTATCTGTAGCATGTTTCAGGAAAATACCTGTCCAGTGCACTACTGCACCAGTTTTGCTACTTTTGCTAAAGTCAATGAGTTCAGTACGCCTACTGCCACTGCAGTAAAGTCAAACGAAGTGTACTATACCTGCCAGGGCCAGGAGTTGGCACTGGCCACCTGGCCTCCCACAACTCTTTCCTCAGTACTGTCAACCTCCAGGTACCTGGGCTGGGGCTCCAGCTCAGCCAGCACTTATCAAAACAGAAACACAGGAAGCATAAAAAGTTAGAGATCGTGTAGTGAAGTGTGTCAGGGGTCGTGTGTGCAAAATGTTTTGTCAAAAGAGTAAGAATCTAGAAGTTCTTACCAAGGGCTGCGAGAGAGGTCAACACAAGAAACCCGAGCATGTTTGCAGTCTCCTGAAACTTTCTGCCCTGGAGACTTTTGTCGACTGCTGTTTTATACCCTCAGGGGGCCCTCTGCTGAGTCTGTGTGTGTGTGTGCGTGTGTGTGTATGAGAGACTTGTTTCATACAGCACCTGTCCACCTGTGTCTGTCTCACAGTTATCACTACTGTGTAGTCATTTGTCAAAAAGCTGACTCAGCTACTGAATCTTTGTTTTTCCAATTGTATTTATTGTCTGATTGTAAAGATTGTAAACATTACATTTTGTAGTAAAGTGGTGTTTGAAGGTAGATGCTGTGTGTACACAAGAAATGCTTCTTTGCATTTTTATTTAAAGACTTTACTTTAAAGACATTTTTTAAATGTCTTTTAACATCACCCTGTCCTTGGACCCCCAAGTCATTATTCACAGCACACTTACTTCCTGCCAAAGTTAGAAAGGGACTCAAAACAGCACACACACAGACACATTCTGGCATTTTCACCAAGTGCACCCCTGCTGTTAAAACCCATCTTCAGATGCATTTTACTCTGCAGAGTGAGTGTGTATAACTTTGTTCTCTTTCCGATTGTGTGAAAAGCCCACTGGAGGCAATCAACTACTGGGACTGATCCCAGAAAGGACAATTTTTTGTTTCACGCAGTATTAAAGTGTAAATCAGTTACAGAGAATGACTTTCATTTGTAATGTGCTATATGCGAGGATCAGGTTGTGGAGGATATAAAATATGCCATGTAGACTCATGGTAGATGAAGAATGGGTGCACCAGCACAGGAATTCATATTCTGGTCAAAGCTGTTCTGATGTCGACACCAGGCTGCACAGATAGCTGAGCTCCATATACTCAGAGAAGAAAAACATGTAGAAGGGAACATGTAATTAGGAGGTACTGTAATGGGATTATGATGTGTGCACTGTATATCATTGTATGTTACAAGTTGTTGATAAATATTATAGTTATTTTTATTATTATTTTATTAAAATTAAGAAGCCACAGGCTACAGTGTCATATTCATTCCTCTTTAAACCTTTGATAAGTACCCAGAATTCATTTCTCCGCTCACAGCAGTCTGTCTATATGTTTATGTCATTATCGCACGTCTGCAACATGTGTGTGATTCCCAAAATAGGGAGAATGTACTTTCCATTATTGCATCAATATTCCCTGCAGCCTTTTCCTTCTAAAATGTCACAAAACCATCAGAGAGGGAAAAGACAGAGGAACACAAACCTTATGTTTATAAAGCACCAGTTTTATTTGACCAGACTCTGACGGGTGCAAAAAAGGAGAACACTTTAAACATTAAAGTAATAGACAGACCAATCAGACAGGACAAAATGAAGGTCAGAACTGCTGTCCGACTCAGTGTCAGGACACATTTAAATTATATTTATGTAATGTAAAAGTACATCTTATGTTAGGTATTTGTCTAAATAGTCTAAAAAGAGTTTTTCTTGACGGTTCTTTATGCATTATATAACACAAAATAACACTGTGGATCTGGAGAGAAAGGCACCAGCTTGTTGGTGAAAACAAAATCATCTTACACAGATCTTGATTTGGAAGAATTTTATTGGTAAAATGTTTATTCACTGTATGAAGAATGAGGTTAACTTGGTGTAGTTTCTCTGGCAAAACATCAATTTCATGGATTGTTCATGACCTAGAAGAAGACAGTAAAATATATTTAGCATGTAATAATATCCTGTTTGAATTATTACTTTTTTACACACTGTTAAAAGTGAAATTTATGCTGTTTTCCTTTTTGTCATAATTCCACTGACCAAGTTCATCCATGTGATGTAGGCAGAGACACGGGTGAAGACAGTGGGCTTCTGGGGGGCATTGCATCCCATACCAGACACAAAGCTGGCTATGCCATGCACATACCAGCTGTTGTTAACTATGCAACTAAGAGGACCGCCAAAGTCACCCTGGAGTGAAACAAAGAAAGGTTTGAAATGTACGCAGATCATACATCGCCGTTTCTTTTTTTTTAATGGTAGGGTTTTGTTGTGGAAAACCTTGGGTGTGCGGTTGTCTCACTTTGAGACTTACACTGATGATGAATAATGATGCATTTTTACCATGGTTAACCAAAAGGCTTCTGAGAAACTTGAGATGGGTTTCACGGAGTAGACACCAACCAGATTTTATTGACAGTTGCAAGTCATTTTGGATTAAATTTTAATACTGAGTGACACAACTTCACAAACATCAGCAAAACATGTATTTTGAATGGGATGAGATTGATTTTCTTAAATAAATAGTGAATGGCAGTGTTCCCCACTTGGCATTAAATGTTATGCAATACACACCAGTTTTAACAGGTACATTCTAACATGTTACTAAATAGATTAATACAAGAACAAGATGTGTTTTGTGTTTGAGATGATAGAGGTTTAAGGACAGGAAACATTTTTACAAGTTTTAGAAATATATTCTTCACTGTATTTCTAGCATTCTGCACTCACGTTACATCCAGATTTAGCACCTCCTCCAGCACAGATCATGGTGGTCTTGACTGTGCTGCCCCACCAACCCGAGCTGGTGCAAGTCTCATGGTCGACTATAGGAAGGTGGGCTTGCCTCATTCTGGAAGGCATGCTTCCCCCAGCTGAAGGTACAGAGAGACAAACAAATGCATGTGTAAGATACAGAGTCACTTCACAGCATATAGTCAGAATTCTGAATGTGAGGATGTGTGTCTGACTCACTGGACGTGCGCCCATATCCAGTGATGTAGCAGGAGTTGTGGTGGGGCAGGATCTCACCGAAAGGAGGCAGAGAGGCCAGCTTCACATATGAGGTCAGGGACACCTCAGAAGACAGCCGCAACAGGGCGATGTCATTACTATTAGTCAAATTATGTCAGTGGAAACAGACACACTAATTAACTAACTCTACTGCTGCTGAGGAGATAAAAATAAGCAATGGCCACCCAAATGTTCACTGTGTGTAGTCTGTGAGAATTAGACAGATACTAGACTGCAATGATAGTTACAGCAGACCCACCCAGAAGAGATGCTGTTACTGTTCCACTCAGGGTGAACATAAAAACGGATGACATTCCTGAATTGCTCTGTTCCATGACTTTGGTGCAGCACAAGATCACCGAGGACCACACGGAAGGAGCTGTAACTGTTTTAGCTTGAATTAGTTTATTTGCACAGTTTCTTAAGACTTCAAGACAAAACATCATGTTGCTCTGTCAGTCTATACTGTACTTAGGCACAATGATGCTTTGGGCTAAGTACAAATATTTTCTTTTAAACTTATTAACAATAACAATAAAAGGCATTTATTCATAAAGTGCATTTGTGGCAAAAACAAGTTTTTGCTGCAAATCTATGATTTTTTTTTTAGTACAAAATAATTTAATACCAATTGAATCCATTAGGATTGATGATGATGATCTTACTGGGCAACATAAATATCTGTAGAAAACTTCATGACAAGCCATTCAATAGACATTTCCGTTTGGACCGAAGTGATGCACCAGTCAACAGACCACAACTAGTATCGCTCTTAAAAATGTTCCAATCTGAATAATGTTAGATTTACTATAAATTACTAATTGTATGATACCTGTACACACATTGAGCAGCAGTCATAACCCATCCTTTACTGATCAGTGTTCCTCCACAGAAATGATGATAGGATCCTTCTGAGTTGTACTGGAGAGAGACCTGGAACAGGACTCACAAAATATTATTATGAAGAAAAAGTCATGCTGTCATAAACCTCCCATTTGAATTACATTTAAGCAAGTAAGTGTAGTTTTAAATTTAAATGATCATATTATTATCAGACTTTTTGACATTTTGCCTTATTTGATAGTTGACAGTCTACAGAGAAACAGGAAACAAGGGCAGAGAGGTGTATCACATGTAGAAATATGTGCCTTAGCCATTTAACCACTGAATGCAAATAGAATGCAAGTAGATTAATATATATATACCGTGTTTTTACATGTTTTGCCTGGCCATGTTGTACTCTACCTGCCAAGGCCAGGATGTGTGAGATGGCACTTCTTCACCTCCCACAACTCTTCCGGCAGTGCTGAGCTCTGTGTAGCTGGTCTGAAGCTCCAGCTCAGCCAGCACTGAGACACAGGGGGATGCTCATCAAAACCCTACTGAATACGCTTTCATCTTCTGTTAATTGTATCTATTTTTATCATAAGCAAGAAAGATTGCAGTAGACTATTTACAGTAAAGCCTTGATGTCTCTTACCCGTTGCTGTAAGAGTGGTGAACAGCAGCAACACAAGCATGTCTGCAGCAGCTTCACATTTCTAAATGCATGTCTCATTTTATACCCTGAGCTGACCTTCATTTTACGTGGACCATCTGCTGAGTTTAGCAGTGGTCACAAATGCACCTGTTGGCCATCTCACATGTTATCTCAGTTTGTGATAGTGTGTGAGAACATGTTGCGGCATCACACTCTTTACATACATATATATATTTATCTCTTTCAGACTGAATGTGTTGCACACCTGTTTTTACAATCTGTGGCCACACTTTCCAACATGATTATTATTATTAACATATATTATGTATCCTTCATAAATGGTTTGTTGTAGATAGTTTGATGCCTAAAGCACATGAACTGTAACCTTCATGATATACAATGTTAATGTTGCTTATATTTTCTGTGGAAAAATGAGTCATCATGCAAAATTTAATCAAGTTTATTTTTGTAGACCAACAAGTGAACAAGCACAATGGATGAAACAATGGTCAAATTCAACCGACTGTTCTGTCTCTTAGATCATGATCTGGAAAAGAGAAGAAGTGAATAGTGATTAAACATATACAATAAAAATGATATTACACAATTTAATAAATTTCAAGTAATCACTAGCAGTATAGTGTATATACTAGTTGTATAGGTTATTATATATTATATCACTTAGGCTATTCACATATTATATATGTACATATCCATAATCCTGACCGAATCCATCCAATCAATGTAGGCAGACACACGAGTGAAGACAGTTGGCTTCTTGACAGTGTTGCATCCATAACCAGACACAAAGCTGGCAATACCATGGACATAGTATCTTCCATTAACCAGGCAGTTCAGAGGGCCACCAGAGTCTCCCTGAGAGCAAGGAGATTACAGAGAGCAGCTTCAGTAGTGTGAACATGATGATTCAATGTATAAAAGAAAAAAAACAAATAGTGAGTTTCTTTTATTGGGGAGATACTTTCTACTCCATCATATTTTCTCTTCTTTATGTTTTTAAATGTTTCTTCACAAAGTTAATCACTCTATTTCTTCAATGGCAAATGAATGATAATGTTTATCAGGGTACAAGTAAAATAATGACTTAATATATATTTAGTCTTTTCTTTTTTTTACGTAGGAGGAGACTCACGTTGCATCCAGCCTCAGCACCACCGCCGCCACACACCATGGTTGTTTTCACAGTGCTGCCCCACCAGTCAGATTTGGAGCAGGTTGCATAGTCGACCGCAGGAAGGTAGGCCTGCTTGAGCTGTGCGGACAGGGGGCCACCAGCTGGAAAAGGTCAAAAGGAAATAGTACAACACATTGAGCTTTATAGAAAGGCCTCAACCACAGCATTGTAGAAGTGCGCTGAACTAGCATGCAATCAACTCACTGGAGGTGCGTCCCCACCCGGTGATGTAGCAGAGGTTGTTGTTGGGCAAAATCTGGTTAGCGGGAGGCAGATAGGCCAACTGGACGTAAGAGTTCAATACGGCATCAGAAGACAGACGCAGCAGGGCAATGTCATACCTGAAGTGGAGATCCATGAATCAAATGGGAGGAACCAAATGCTAAAACCAGTTACGGCCGTACACTCACAGGGAAGACATTTTGCCTCTTTGCCTCCATCACACCTACTCATTCATAAAAGTGTAGAATTTACAGGTTACAAATATGTTTGAGAAATGAATTCCCTTCTAATCATCATAAAGACAAAATGTTATTATACTACATTAAAAGAAATAAAAGCATATCAGCTGAAGAACCATTACATATTATCCTCACCCGTTAGACACTCTACTTGAGTCCCAGTTGGGGTGGATATAAACCTGGCTGACTCCAATAACCTGCTCTCTGCCGCTGTTAACGTTGAGGTCATGTTCTCCAAGAATGACACGCCATGTCCTGGCGCTGTAAAGCAAAGTTATTGTCAGCAATCAATGATTAGATATAATATAATTAAAAATAACATAATATGCATTAAATTACCTTTAACTTTGTTCATTTTTTAAAATTCACTTGTTTGGGGACTTTTCTTTATTTCTAATCAAGTGAATCAATTTTGGTATGTGACAGTTATAAATGAGGTAATGAAAAGTGTGCTCATGCTGTTGGCATTTAAAACCACTGAAATAAATCACAGCTGGGTCTTGAGATAAGAGTAAGCAATTAATTTTGAGCAAAAATCTGTATTGTTTGTATTTACTTCAACATAATCAAAAACTGTACACAAATAAACCCACAGAGCTAGAGGACACTAAGTCTCTGCTTTGTTAATCATTATGTTACCTGTCCACACAGTGAGCAGCAGTCATAACCCAGCCTTTCTCAACCAGGCTTCCTCCACATGTGTGGTAGTAGCTGCTGCCAGATTTGTACTGAAGAGAGATCTAAGGGGGAAATATACATGAATTCCTTAAGTCATGAATGAGCTGGCTGTGTGTGACACAGTCTCTAAACACCATTTTGTTTTCCTGCTGAGACAATGCAAGCATTAATTATGCATGTTACTGGTGACTTTGTGTTACAGTAGGTTACCTGCCAGGGCCAGGAGTTGGGTGTGGCCACCTCTCCACCCACTACCCTTACAATGCTGTCCTCCAGGTACCTGGGCTCAGCCAGCACTGGTTAAAAATATAATAAACATGGCGTACATGTGGTTTTCCAGAAACCTTTAAAATGTTATTTTCTTTCCAACTACATAAAAAGGAAAGCTAAAATTAGGGCAGTGAGAGTGTAATGTGAGATAAGATTATCTGGAGCTCTTGTGTGTTGACTAAACTAAAAATGATGGACTCACTGGATGACAGAGTGACTGATACTAACTGACTGATGACAGAGAGCGTGACTGACTGATGTGCTGGCTGACAATAGTAAGAGAGCGAATGAGACAGAATAAGATGAATAATGAATGGTTATACAGCGTAGTGTGTGCTGTCATTTCTTACCCACGGCTGCAAGACTTGTCAACACCAGAAACCTGAGCATGTCTGCAGTGCGTCAAAATGTTTCTGCAAGGTACAAATGCTTCTTTCCCTCTTTTATACCTCAATTTGACCTTCAGCTGGTGCAGAAAAGCGTGGCTGTTCTTTCATCTGTGACAAAAGTCAGGTATGCACCTGTAGCCTGTCTCACACAGTGTTATCACAGTCGGTTACCACACACCTCCTGCTCTGACCAGTGGAAAATGGTTCAGAATCAAGAATGACACGTAGATGTAGAGTATATTTGGATGACATGAGTCACAGTGATTCAAAGGTCTTAGAAAGGTTATTTATTTTGGCTAAAGCAGTCCAACATATCTATTTTGGGGGGGGGGGACAAACAATTTGTCAGAACATGGCCTTAAAGCAAAGGAGTGTAATAACGATTTGCTGACCTTATGATGAACAAGTTTCCAAAATGGTCTTTCAGTGCACAGTCACAGTGTATATGTGACCCTATTGTGATTAAAACATAAATGCATTCTACAGTATCCTAAAAACAGAATATTCTGTGTTCATTTTTTCTGCTCAAGGTCTGCGAATATTAAAGTATTGAGTTAATAAAGAAGGTAGCTGTGGCATTTGGAGCTGTGGATTTCAGTCCAGTCCAGAAGGAATCTATATGAGTCTATTGACTAGGTAACATTATTTGTCTTTTCTTTTTAAATCTAAAAATTGTAATTACACTATAATTTCTTTACAAAGACATACAATTAAACGCTATAATGTAAGTCATTTTATTTATAGAATACATGCAGTAAATGATTTGGGACAGATGTCAAAGTATAAATTATTTTGACATATTACACAATACATAGTACTGAATTCAAAGTCAGTGCAGTGATGACAAGCAGGCAGGGCTACAGTCCAACACTAGAGGGGGCTAAAGACTAAAGAACCCACAGTATCTCTACTTAGCCTCATACATTATAAAGCCATTTAATCTATATTTTACAGGAGACAGATGACGTGTAGTCCTGGGATTTCCTTTATAACACCCAAATCTTCACACAAGTCCATTTTAAATGTGTTTCAGATTTTGGTATAGTACTAAAATGAGATAAGAAGACAAAGTGAAAATCGACTTTCCCTACTTGAAAGATTTAAATCCAGTGTGAGAACTGAGTTAAAGAAGATTTCTCTCTTCTACTTTGCACTGACCTCTCTGCCACTGAACAGTAGAATCATAGATGATTTATGCAGAGTAAGTAAAAAAAATATAATAAATAGATTTTTTTCCAAGCCATTTAGTAGTTCTTAACTGGTCACACTGATATTTCCAACAATAGTTTTTGGGACAATAGGAAGGTCTCTGGTGTGTCCATCTTTATAAAAACAATTCTTAATTAGACAGGAAGTCATTAAAACTGTATGGATTTTGGATTATTGCCTTATCAGGCTATTACAGAGATAGCTGTGCTGACTGGTAATTGAGCATGCCCCCTGACACACAGGGAAAAAAGGTCGTAAAGCTGCATAACTTCCTGATCAGCAGGGGTGCCACAACTTAGCTATTTTTTCATAGAGCCTCTTTCGGCCCCTCCAAACTCCCTGTGTACCCCGTCACCACCCTGACCTTTTCTTGCAAATGCATAAATCAAATAGAGAGATCAAAGACAGGAAGTGGGGATGTGTTAATTAAAGATGTTTGTTCTTGATACAGTTTCACTTCGTTAATGAACAGTCAATTTGGTTCCCATAAAGATGTCTCACACACACGGGCAGGAAATTGAGGTTCCAGAAAAAATTAATGGGATGCACTGATTTGGTGTGTGATAGAAAGTCTGTGGTTTTCACTGCGGTAACTGGTGATTATGCCAATGTGACATTATTTGAAAATCTGAAATTGTTTTCAGAGAGAGCTTCAAAACTCCACTGAAGGATGTGCACAGTCATTCATTCATTCATTGTTTGCAGATATGGTATTAGTGAAAAAGGTGTTCTGCCTTTAAGCACATGATGACAACCAGTAGCTGTTTTTTGGGGTACCCTAAACAGGATGACAACAGGACAATAAATCTTCTAGCACATGAATAATATACAGTATGTATGAGATTTGAGCTAGAAATACAGTAGAGATGATTATGATAACCTTGAATTAAATCTGGCATACCAAGCTCTTTAATGTAATTTCTCTCTGCAAATTACTCGAAGTGGTTCGAGCATAAAACATGAAAGCTTTTTCCCCATCACTGTCTGTACCCCAGGGACAGACAGCAGATATGTGTCCTGTGATTTAAGATTGGAAGATGAACTCTGTGAAATGAGTTTGCAAATATATGGGGCAAGTTTGTCTATAATGACTTTATAAATAAAAATATAGCCTACAAATGACTCATACAGACGAATGAAGCCATTTTCTTGTTTGAATTCTTGTTTTGCCATTTTCTAACTGCTAATGCAGATCTTACAGGATATTTCCTTTCTTTCTTCATAAGCCAACATTGTAAAAGAATCCCAGAATGCCTAAAAAACTAAAATATCTTGAATCATCAAGAGTAAATGGTTATGGTACAATCATTTGGATGTTAATGTAAGGGCAAAGAACTGATTTTCATTGAAAGAAGTGTTTCTTGAGCTGTAGTTGTTCTCAAATCATGACGTTTGTCTCCATCTAAAAATATAACGACTACTTAATACTGCTTCTTGTGTTCACCTATATGTGGCTGTTGTGTAAAATGTATGTGTGAGGAGATGAAGTGCTAAATTGCTGCACATCATGGCACTAATCTACACACAGTCCACAGGGACCAACAGTGTATTAGCACTTTTTCCTGCTGGCTGAGGAAATGTGAAGGGATGTGTCAATGTTGTCATGCGTCCTGGTGGGTGACAGCAGAGAAACTGATCCACTGGGCTGTTTGTGACCTTTAATTGCAATTATACAACAGTGAAAACAATCAATACATCCTCCTACTATCCCCTAACCTCCCTTTCTCTCTCTCTCTCTGAGGAAGCTACACAGCTCATGTTCCCTCTCATGTTTCCTTCCCCACTCTTCTTTTAGTCTGCCTCTCTCTCTATAAATCTCGCAAAAAGGTGCCATATATAGTAGGAGGTGGCATTATGTGCTTTATGGGGGGCAGGGATGAGAGAGTGCAGCAGCAGTAACGTGCTACTAGAGAAAGATGATCTGTTGTGACTACGAGTGCCTGATTGATCCTGTGGAGTAATGTTCATCTATCTCCATCCTCCAGCGGCTGCTGCTGCTGCTGTTTTTACCTCTAGCTGCTTGCTAGTTCCCCCCCCCCGGCTTTTCCATTCTGCCCTGGTCTCAGCTGCAACCGTGCTGCTGGGTCCTGGCCCTTGGTTGCAGCAGTGATAGGGTCTATTGGAGTGGAAAAGGAGGCTGCTGCTCCAAGCTTCCCTTGGCTCAGTGATAAAGGGAAAGGGAGAGGTAATTAAAAACTGGTCTACAATGTTACTTCATTTTTGTCACTCTATGTGTGTCATTGTCATTAGACAACGTTTAAGACACTTTAATTCAAATACCGATTCAATTTCCCAACAGAAGAAAAATTAAGTATCACCTAACAAGAAATAATGTAGATAAAATAAGCTTTAGTATATACTTAATATACAATATGTAGAACATTTAGATGCATTACGCATGTATTGTGATAACGGTGTTACACCAAAATCTAATTAAAACAACAACATGCAACTCAAGGGAGCTTGTGCAGCTGTTTTGTAAAGCATGTTTTTCATTGCACTGCACATTCATACAGTACCTGTCACTGGCTGTCAAAATCATTATTCCCCCAGGGAAAGGAGAGAAAATGACTATATGTCAATTAGCGCAATTTAACAAAGGGAACATCAGTCAGTTTGAATAAGTGTGCTGTGATAACAGTGACTTCTTAATTTGCAGACTAATGTGTCACTGTAAGAATTTTTTGAATTAATGTGTTTTTTGTTTTTTCGCAGTATGATAAACCATCAAAGGCAGCATACAAGCCAGACACGGTGGTGTAATGTGGTGAAATTGAACAGTTTTGATGTTTGATGATGACGTGAGTTTAACAATAGAGTTCTGACTGTAAGCAAACATCTGATTTCCAGATCTATTGTGTATTCTGTCAATCACATTTTACCTCTGACAGTTGGAAGTACAGAGAGACAGTAAATGCAATCTCAGAGCTTCACTGGCCTGTGCAATATTACTTTTATGCATGAATACTGTCTACATTATGAGCCAGAGAGAGATGAGAAAATTAACTTGGACCTAAGTAATTCTGGACAGTCAACGGAAATGAAGTTAGAATGGTGAGTGCAGGAATAGGCACAGTGTTGCCTACACAGTGCACAAAATGCTCTTAGATTCCTTAAGTGATCATCATTGTGATACATAAATAAGAAAGAACTTTGCATTTCGAAATATTAGGATTTCTAGCCTTCTAGGCTTAAGAGTAAGAGTACTGTGCAGCAGACCACCAATGAAATAATAGACAGAGACAAAAGGGGGGTCCGGGGGGTTGGAGTGGGGTCTGCATATAAATATTTAATTAGTTGTTAATGAAAAGAAGTCATTAGGATTAATTCCTCCTTAAGGCTAATTTAAATGTTCTTTTGCACTTCTTGTGAGAGTAGAAGTCGCTGTGCAAGGGACTGACATGATGTTTCCGTGCTGTCCCATAATGGGGCTTCAGCTGTGGACAATAGCCAATCATTCAAAACTGTGTAGCACTAATGAGCTCACAAGTCATCACCAAATACATAATTAGCAGTGATTCTGAGCAGCTTGTTTTGCTCATGAAAAATATGAAAAAAAAGAAACAGTATGATCATTAGCTTACCTTCCAAAATGCAAACGTAGCTGTGTTGTTGTGGACGTCAGTGGTGAAAGAGAATCTGCCTGCAAGCCAGAATATTTGCAACAGCACATTAACTGAAACATATCACAGGGGCTGCCTGGCGCCTCGATTTGTTAAAATGTCAACATAGTGAGTGTAAAATAAGTGTAAAGGTCTAACATTACCAGCTCTGTAAATATCTAAAGACACCCTTCTTGGATATAGCCTAAGGCTGAGCACACAGTTTGTGGCTGATGATTCTAAAACTTTTCTCCTACGGGCAGACAATCAATCTTGCAGCTGAGAGACCTGACGCTGTATTGAACTGAAGACACAGATGAATAGCCCATGTTCAGACACAATCAACCACTTAAAGAGGGGCAGAAATAGCAATGGTGAGATGACACTACGCCACAAATTGCATTGTCCTTCATCTGAGCAAACCAGACATAGGTATCAAAGTGGCCTAAGAAGTAATGGCTCTGCCTTTTAGCAATAGTCCAAATCCCTACCATAGACTTAGCTGCTGAACCAGCACATGTCAAACTTGAGGATCTAAGTAAGATGCTCTGTCATTTGGCATGTGAATTATTTCTGCAGGCCATTCACCCAAGAGCCTGCAGGGGTTGTAAACTAAGCTGCTGGCACATTTGCTCTTAAAACACCTAGCAACATCATACTAACAGCTTATAGGCCAGGGAAGTAGAGAAGTATTACCTTTTCAAAATTGCACATAGCTAAATATAACATCACTTAAGGCAGAAGGCATCTTGTTGAGCAGCATCACAAAAAGCTCAATTGGAGGTATCAAGGCTTTCTGTTGATGGATTTCCCTGCTGTTGATAAAGGTGTCATTGACTGATAATGATCATTGCACACTAGGGTAGTACACATTTGTCTGGGCTGAAACCTGCAGATACTCATTATTAGATCTAACGACCATCTGTCTATGAGGACTTTGTCTGTCACCCTTTAATGATGTCATCCTCAGGACTAGTGCCAAGACAACATTTGCTTGGAATCAGATTCTGGGTGTGGGTGTGAAACAGACTTAGATTATCAGGGTCAAAAGCCTCTTGCTCTCTCTGTTTCGTGCTTGCCCAGCGATAACTAAAAAGACTTGAAATGGGTAAATGGGACCTTAGGGTGTATTCATATTCTCTGCCAGCTCCCTCTGTGATCAGTGGCACATCACATAGCCTTGGCCAAAGTAAAAGCCAATCTGTGAGAGGAGAGACTGGACAATCTTCCTGTATGTAAACCTACACTTGGTATTATTGTAATCCATATGAAATACAGGGGGGGCAGTATCTCAGTTTCTAGAGCAGTTGTCTACAAACCCCAGGGTGAGGGGTTTGATTCCAGGTTCCTCCTGGCTACATGTCGAGGTGTCCTTGGACAAGACAATGAAACCCCATAGTAGCACCATCATCTTCTGCTGCTGTCCAAACAACAATTTTTCCAAGAGGATCAATAAAGTATGTCATCATTTTTATTATTATTATTATTAATAATAATAATAATGATGAAAAAACTAATGATTCCCATGTGCTAACATGAACTATTTCTCCTTATAAATGGTATATCATACTTATATACATTTATCAGCCAAACATTAAAACAACCTGGTGGCTTTTACTATTCTGGTGTACAGGGGACAGCACGGGACAAATGTAATGCTAGCCATGACTGACTGAAAACTGTTTAGCATGCCTACCTCTGTTCACCACAACATTAAACCTTCTTGTATTTCTTGGAAGAAATAATTGATGCATTTGGCAAAATATAATGTCTAAATCCACTAAAGAGTATACAGTAACCCTAAACTCTAGCATCTTGGTCCCCACACACAAGGTGACAATTAAACAGATTTTTTAAATATAACTTCCACAAAATTCCACAAAACATTATTTTAGTTTATATAATATTTGCCTTTATTGGCTTTGGAAGTACTTATTGTATGTATGTAGTAAGCTAATTGGCCAGGAACACTAAAGAATGTAGTTTACCGTAGCAGTGATACACACACTGATACATTCATTCCTTACACTCTTGTCTTGCTTTTCTGGTTGTGGTTGCTAATAGTACAATCAAAGGAGTTTAGAGAACGGTATGTTGCAAAAGCTGCCCAACTGGGACAAATCTTCGCAGTACAAATTCTTACATGGGTTACTCTCATACTTAAACTGAAAATCTGCTCAACTTTTTAGAACTCACAAATCACAATAGAGGCTGCTGACATCATTGTTTACTGCACACCAGACAAAATGGGGGAGAGAAGCAAATTAACACAGAGACTGGGAACTTTTAAGTATATGCTTTTTATATCCATGTGTACATGAGGAAGCATACAAAAAAGAGCTTGTTGTCATTAATGCATTTTGTTCCCTCTTATTCCCCATGCCTCTCCCCATGCTTTTCTGCTTAGAAAAAACAACTCCCTTCCCTTCTAACACCTAACTTGCATTGGCAAGGCTCAGTCAGTATTTTTTTCCCAGTGTAGCTGCAAGTGTATTCACATATTTTTATGACTTTGAGGGGAAAATTAAGCATTTTGTTTCTTTCTCAACTAACACTAATTGGAAAGTTAGGGAAAAGTTAGTTAATGTCTTGTGTATCAAATCATCAAATAAACAACATTTAGCAACAATTCAACTGTATTGTACAAACAAATGTCTTAGAAACAACTGCAAAAATACTATTACTGAAGTGCAAAGATACAGTAAATACTGCTGTGCAGAGTGATTGTGCATGAACAGTGTTTGTAATTTTCTACAGCATTACCTCTGAGTTGATAATCTTTTAGTATAATCAAGTCATTCCTCTTTCTTGGAGTAATGCTGCCAATAAATCTTTTCAACTCCTGAGCTTTTAAAATGTTCTTTGTAAAATAAAAACCTACTTTCATGGTATCAGTAGAAATGTATTCATAAGCCACATTGGACAGCAGGAAAATCTAGGCAGAGTTGAAATAAAGACCAGCCTCCAACCAGCACCACTGAAAAAAGACTTTGTAGAAAAAGGCTTGTTCATGCACGTATCTCTGAGGTGCATTCATATTCTTCAGAGTAATGTGAAGGGACGGAGGTATACTCATTAAGCTACTCATTGCAAGCGTCACAGTGACACAGTAAAAGCTAAATTTGGGTACAGTAATTGTTCAGTGCAACACCTGCGATCATATTGCACCTCAGTAATTTAATACATATTATAATATCAAACCTACATATGTCACTGCCGCACAATGTTTAGCAGAATTCATATCATCTCATCAGAATAGAGCATGGCTCATCTTTTCAGCACTGCTGATCAATATAGGGTGCAAGCTTTATAGATGACTGCCACATTGTCACAGTCAATACTATGGCAAATGCCAATTATGGACGCATTATGAACAATTTCATGGGTGAGCTCCCCTCGCCTCTTGGCAATATGGTTCCTATGACAGATTTGGCACTGGCGGTCTTGCGACACATCTGCCTTATTGCCTGTGTTTGGCTCACTCACTCACTCTGACATATTTGAATGTTCCATTCAGTCAACTACAGAGAATGGGTCAGATGAGAAAATAGATTTGTTCAGGGATTTGTGTGAGTCTTTGTACAAATTGGGTGTATATCTATATTCATGAAGCAGAGTAAACATGTATGAATGCTTATGTGTAGTGTAGTACAGTGGTGTGAAAAAGTGTTTGCCCCCTTCCTGATTTCCTATTTTTTTGTATGTTTGACACACTTAAATGTTTTAGATCATCAAACAAATTTAAATATTAGACAAAGATGACACAAGTAAACACTGCAGTCTCTAAATGAAGGTGTTTATTATTAAGGGGAAAAAAATCCAAACCTACATGGCCCTGTGTGAAAAAGTGATTGCCCCTAAACCTAATAACTGGTTGGACCACCCTTAGCAGCAACAACTGCAATCAAGAGTTTGCGATAACTGACAATGAGTCTTCTACAGCGCTGTGGAAGAATGTTGGCCCACTCATCTTTGCAGAATTGTTGTAATTCAGCCACATTGGAGGGTTTTCAAGCATGAACCGCCTTTTTAAGGTCATGCCACAGCATCTCAATCGGATTCAGGTCAGGACTTTGACTAGGCCACTCCA
>JAUMHL010000025.1:19397283-19409642 GCA_032362345.1 Sandelia bainsii
ACAAACATTTATAAATGTTTTGTTCATGATTAGTTCATTATTACCTAATGGCTTATAAAGGCATTACTACTGAACATGATTATAAAGTGTTACCAGCCAGTTTAGTGTTTAGGTAAGGTTTTTAACAAATTAAATGTGATCTATTATGGCAAGGTGTTGAATTTCGTTAGTGGATTTTTCTTCGTTGCTGTGTTTTCTATGATTTCTCCTCTGTATAATAGAGGTGTATTTGGGTTTGCTTCACCTTCAGTGGTCCTTGTTTGCATTTCTATGATCTTAACTAAAATGGCATAATAGGTACTTATTACAGATACAACATAATTAAGATTTGTCAAAACTCTGCCACCAGGAATCATTCCAACTCCATATACTAAGTTAGAAATCATTTTCAAGGACATTGCACAAGCAATATGATCCTCATTAGCGTTTGAGTTAAATTAGTGCTAATAAGATAATTACCTGAGATTATATCAAGATGTGTTCATTGTTGTGTGACACAGCCTGAGGTGTTTAATACAATGCAGTATTAACTGCTATGGAGGAAGATTCTTTTATAACTGAAGGTGTGGCCTCAAGAGAGCACAGTTTTGATACACAGTCTCACTGTTGAAGTTCACTTTGAAAATCAGTGGTTGCTCATATCTACTCACTTCTCTTGGGGTGGCGAAGTGATGCAGATGCTTCTTCATTCGTTTTAGTCTCCACAAGAAAATTAAAGTGCTTGTGGCCCATAATCCAATTTAGTCTCCCCCGCCCCAACGCAGTGAGTTTGTTGTGATTACTTTAGGGAGCAGTAGCAGGGCAATATTAAAAATCTAACCATATTATTGTGATTGTATGCGCTTCAGCTAAAGCCTCCTGACTTGGGGAGCTGAGCATGGCGTCTTAAGTGCTCTCCTGGCAGCTTTGTGTTGCTCATAAGACACTGGCTCAGGGTACAATTCAATTAGGTTCTGAATACACCACAACAGGCTGTATCTTCTTATTAGAATAAACCATGACAACATACTGATGTAGTCTCAGTGTGGGCGACAGTAATGAAGTA
Source organism: Sandelia bainsii (assembly GCA_032362345.1). Classification (NCBI taxonomy): domain Eukaryota; kingdom Metazoa; phylum Chordata; class Actinopteri; order Anabantiformes; family Anabantidae; genus Sandelia; species Sandelia bainsii. The sequence goes on from JAUMHL010000025.1 coordinate 19,398,329, forward strand.
GTTTTGAACCGTGATCCTTTTCATCAGAGATCCAACTTTTTCACTCAGCAACTGGTCTGTGTAGTGTGGCCTGTAATTTTCAGGGTCCGTTACATTACTGTTTCTGTCAAAGATAAATGGTGTATTAATTGTCTTTGGAATTTAAATGAAATAAGTTTCCTTAAGATAAAAAGTAAAGAATAAAAATGATGTACTACATTAAAATTTGGGATACAGATTAGTCTGTTTTCATATGTAGTTGATCTCTATTCAGTGCTGCTCTCACACTGTCTGAAGCCCACACATATTTCATGGTAATGAACCTCCTTAAAAACAATGTAATTAATACATTTAAGCCACACCAGTCATGTATAGCGCATCATCTTTTCACACCTTCACACACAACTGCAGTTAAGCATTGAGCCTACATAACCCCAGTTTGCCTTGAAATTGCTTCGACAACAGCCAGGTGTATTAAGGACAATGTAGCAACTGATGAATAATCTTTCTGGAGTTAATCATCTATTAAATCTATGAATAAAGTGTTAGTCTTAGTACACTGTAGTCTGTTAGTCTGTTGTACCATATCACTGCTGCTTCTGCAAATTCTTTTTACATGTTTTATTTAAGACACTTTAAATAAAAATGTGAAGGCACCTGCTGCTATTACAAATGAAAGTTGAAATATGATATGATCACCATAATAAGCCAGGATTGATTTGAAGTGTTTGCTTTGAATTTCTGGAGAAAGTTACAGGCCGACATGTTAAACACTACATGACAATATTGATATTTTACTCAGTGATGTTGCTGCTTAATAGGTTTCACTGGTGAAATATATCACATATCATATTCAACATGTTACACATGTTGCCATGTGCAATTTGACATCAGTATTGTGTGGAATTCATTTCAACTCTTGGTCACAACAGTAGTCCCAGAATTCTCTGTCACAGCACCATTAACTCCATCCAACATGAAGCATGACACATTCCCATCTCTCTTCAGTGTTATGAGCACAGTAGAGAGAAACGGTCCTCATTTCAAATTACAACACATACTGTCTCACATGGTGAATATTTTATTTCATTCTGTTTGTTGCAGGTAAACAACACTGAGGCTGCCGCAGAACTTATTACATTCCTTATAATTTGGTTGGGACATGAGTTGGAAACATATCACCAATTGAATTTTAAGGCAGCGCTCACAAAAGAAATAATGTAATATTTCATTTTTTATTCATGGATCAGCTTCCATTAATCCCATCATCAAGGGACAACATCTTGTTCATGAGCACAGACAGAGCTTGACCTTGTGGAATTAAAAGAAGTTCATTAAGATTTACCACCACTTACAGTTCGAATTAGTACTTATATTCACAGATTTATTATCATAGGAGAAGGGTATGTCTTTGTTTGTCTTTGTGTCTCATGGTTTTACAATTCTGGTTTCTCCAGCTTTGGGAGGTATTCATGTTTGCAGTTGTAAATTATTATAGCACAACACATGAACCCTGTTATGACATGGCCTGTGCTCTTTCACGTTACACACAAATTCAAGACTTCATGTTGGAAACCGTACCTTGACCATTTTGCAATACTTTAATTTAGAAGAAATGACAGAAGACACTATCTAGTTTCTAAGTTAATGCAGAAAACCATTATGCAGTCTGTTACAGTGCTATCCACGCTGATAGACTCTGTGTGTCCTAACAAATTATTCTCCTAAGTGTCTGTCAGTAGTGCTTAATCTTAGCACTCCATAATTTGGACGCTTGTACTGCTGATGGCCCATCGCTCAGCAGGGGTCATGGATAGGCAGTCTTTTCTCTGAGCAGGGCCACACTAGTTAATTGAGGTTAATTTATATCTGTGAATGACTGTGAGCAGGTGCTGGAGGTTGGTACTTGTTGTCAAGCATAGGAATGTCATAAATTATTATATTGGCACTGAAGTTAAGTTTTAGTTTTGTGTGTGTTGATGCACACCAATTTTCAGTATAGGTTTATGTGATTATGTGGATAAAAAAGAGACAGAACAAGAGAATGCCAAGAGAATGTTTGTATGCTTTCCAGCATTACACAACTGATTATGTTTTGCACTTGAAAAAAGTTGCTGCAGATGCTATGTGAAGTGTTTTGCTTTGATTTAAATGCTAAATAGTCGCGCTTTTCAAGAGTATGTATTATAAACATTGTTATGCTTACTATGTGAAAATGCTCTCTCCCCACAGTTAATCCTCATTATCTGACAGAATGATTAACATGATTGTGTGAAAAAGAAATACTCCCATTCTTAAAATAATGAGCTATTTTGTCCCAGTCAGCGCTGTCCATGGTGGCTGTCATGCCACGGTTAGACTGCCAGTTTCAGACAACATGTGGATAATATTGTGAGTGCTTGCTAACTGCAGGTCTGGAAGAGCTAGCATGCATGTACAGTATGCACTTTTGGTTCAGTTAGAGGGCGAATATGCCATTTTGTTCTGGCTTCTATATTAATCTTTTACATGTTAGTCCCTATTGTCCTGCCAAAAATGTGTGTCTGCCTGCCAAACTCTTTAAATGCACATTTCAAAGTGAAATTGAGCTACAGCTGAGGTTGTATCTCGCCCTATTGTCCATGAGAATTCTTTGAAGACGTGTAGTTTAACATTTTGTATTTTAAGATGATTATGTATGTATTTTGTTGGGAACAGTTTCTGTTAATTAGCTTTACTTTTTGATGCCTATGTCTTTTTTATGATGACTCTATGTCTACTCTTTTTATATCTATCTCTACTGTACTGGATAATTTGAGTGTTCACTCATTCATGATTTATACAGGTTTAAAAAAATGAAAAGTCTGAGAAAGATTTGTTTCTTTGAGAAAACATAGAAATGGCACTAGTACAAAACAAAACACGGTCTGTGTAATCATATAATTACAGTGATATTATAGTGGGCTAATTAAGCAAGTGAGAGATGACAAAGGGTGGGTTATTAGAAAATGTTTATGTTTTATAAATGTGCCTGCCCCTGATCAGGTTAAACTAAGCCCAGAACTTTCCTGTCCAGGTACGAGATTCGGGACCCACACCTGGTGGAAGAAAATGTCATGCAGATCTTGAAGGAGAGGGCAGACTTTGATAACTATAAACCCCGTCCCTTCAACATGCGTGAATTCTACGACCGAACAGGTCATGACATCAAGGACATGCTGCTTTCCTGCTACTTTCGAGGCACTGAGTGCAGCCCTGAGAACTTCCAAGTGGTGAGTCACGCAGTTTAATGTCCTCTGCATGGTGAGCTGATGCCTGCCAAGATCAGGATCAGCAGAACATGTTTGCAATAGAAGGTTACAAGGTCAGTAGTAATATAGTTTAAAATAACGCCATTATAAAATGACCTCTGTTGCACAATTATCTCTGATATTTGCTTTTAGGAAACGGCACTTTAAATTAAGGTGAATTGTAAAGACAAATTTTTTATCCTTAACTCAAACTGTGGGGCTCTATCAGTCCAGAGCCCTTTTGTTTCCCTCTATGGACTGTAAGATACACACAATGTACAAGTCTGCTGCAGGGACCCACATAGTGTACAGATACTGGTATTGTACAGTTTCTAAAAGATTGAGCGATATACAAAAAATTTAAACTTGGTCCTTTTTGTTGAACTGTTGGTCAATTCCATAACATTTGCTTCACAAGAATGAAGTTAAAAAAATCTTTGGAAGATTTAGTGGGAGCGTTTATTTTTCTCATCTGTCGAATCATTATAGACCATTATTACCTGGAACCTGACCTTTGCATCTGCTGTACAGTATACAGATTCATCAGATAAAGCTGTTGTTAAAAAAACAAACAAACAAAACACAAAGCTGTCTGAGGTACATGAAGATTACTTTGGCCTGGTAGTGTAGCTTTTGGTTCAGTTACTGCACATTTCTGTGTCTGTCTAATAAAACTCAGAGTACCTATTTATAGTGATAGAGAAGCTGACCACATAGTACAATTATTCTAAAGTTGATGTGCTCAGTTAGTTGGTAATGTGTATTTTGCTGTCACCAAGACATCAATTTTACTTGCTGCAAGAAGCATAAAAAAAAGAAGCATTTTTTTCTTCTGCATCAAATAGTCACAAACTATGTCTACGCTTTGGTACTGAGCAGCTTGGTACAGTGTATTTATCAAAGCTTGTTGGCTGAGAGTGGCTCGTTACTGCTGCTGGAAATGGAGTTTATAAGTATGTTGACTCTCAACCATACATTATCTGTGTGGGTCATAATACAACCCAGCTGCAGCATTTTTTATTTTTATTCATTTTTTATTACTGTGACCTCCTTCATATAAAAGTTCACTTTTCTCTTAATGTTCATTTAGTGTTCATTTTAAACAGTGTAACAATGTAAACAGTATAGCAATATTATTTTTTACACTGCAAAATAATAAAACTTTTCAGGGGGACACAAGGCAACTGTTTTTTCAAGAAATAAAATAGTCTTTTCAAGGAAAAATAGTTGGGAGTGACTGTTGCGTAAACAATAGATGCATTAGGGATCCCAAAATTATTTCCTAAAATTAAAAATCATAAGAGATACCATAACCCAGCAAGATGCCCAAAAGAAAAAGCATCTTACAACACAGTGTTACACATTGTAACTGGAGGATGCCTGCTGTGGGAGCTAATCCAGAACAACTATCCAGCAGATGCTTGTGCCAGAGCAGGTGGTGAATGATGATAGCACTGCATTAATAAAGTTGATGTCTCCTGAGAATAACATGGTAATTGCGATGTAATACATATTTGTATATGTCTCATAATGAGTCCAGTTGTCATATATCACCAAATATCTCCTCTTTAATGCATTGATGAGAGAATGCTACAAGATTATTTTAGAGAAAGTGGAAGATTTTGCTTCTGAATCAACTGTAGCTTCTCTTTGCCGTCACTTAACGTAAGTTTACTTTACTTTACTTGGCAGACGCTTTTATCCAAAGCGACTTACAAGGGGAAGTAAGTTATCCTTACCAAAGAGAGATAAACTGGTAATAAAGGTCCAGTAGTTATTGATTGAAGTCAGAGATATTTTCGCTTATGCTGTTGTGGTTCTTTATCTTTTTATCTCTTTTGAGCAGAGAACAACCATAACAATGTAGCTATTTTTTTTTTTTTTTTTTTTAATTTTTGAATCTAGAAGTGTATAGCAAACTACAAAAATCGTATCTTCTCCCTTTCTTCATAACTGCATATGAATAAAGGAAGAAATCACTTTACTCATTAGATTACAGGTTTCCAGACCAGAGAAAAAACTTGATAAATAAGCAGAGAATATGTGTGAAACAAGGCAAGAAAATGCTTAGTAAATATAATTCCCTCTTTGTCACACTTACAGCTGGTGTCCTTCAGTGGTTGTTTCAGGTAAAATATCTTATGCTCTGAGTGTTTTTCCCCCATATCCTGTAAAACCATGTAGTACAGCAGTGGGCTGCAACATAACCCTCATGGTGCAACTCCTGTAATGTGCTGATGTGTCCACATTTACTGTAGTTTGTTGTGCTTATGGCACATAGTACTACACAGGGCTCATGAACAACCCAGCAGAGAGCAGTAATGGTTTGGGAAAAAGTAAAAGTAAAGGGGGAAAAAATTAAACAATGTTGAACACTACCAACTTCACCTGTCTCCAAACCCCAGAACATAAGCAGTAAAACTGTGATTAACACTGTTAACAGCTCTGCTTGTTTACCCCCAGCATTAGGGGCATGCCTGATCACTGCTTGCTGTTAAAGACAGCCAGAAACAAATGGGCTCAGCCACACATGGCATCAGGATGTCCATTTGCATCGAATCATTTTATCAGTGCTCAGATAATGATGGAAAATAGAACAGTCAGACCACAGCGGTAACAGTGAATGCAGGTTGTCTCCAATGAGAAGGTACAAATCATCAGTGTGATACTATATAATCTTCTGATGGAAGAACGGACTTGGATAGCTTCTACCGTGTCAGAACTGATTTTACACTGGTTTCAGGTTCACACTCAGGCGTTTAGTCCATTATCACATTACAAGGACAGTATGTCCATGTCAGAGGCCAGTGTTGTCATCAATTGATGGCTACTGGTCCTAATACCTAATTGGACATGGTGTCATATAACCAATTTTCAGTCATTACTGTTGGAACTGGTATCTCTCTCTATCTCTAACCCCCTCAATTTCACTGATGTTTGCCCCTGCCTCTTCTTTCTCCTTGGACAGACTTTTGCTAATTAGAAATTCTGAAGGTTTGGCTGACGTCTTTATAGCTCAGTTGACATTAAAGAACAGCTGGAAAGAAAAATGACCCTCAATTAATATTAATAGGTGGCCTACAGCTTCTGAACTATATCTGCTGGAGATAATAGTAAAACACTAAAATTGAGTAAAATACAAAGTCCATAATAAGATTTTTTTTATGACCTCGTGTTTAATTAAAGAGACATATACATTGACACACAGAGGAATCATAAACACACATACTGATTTAAAGAAGAAAATTATTAAGTACATAGTCTATCTTGCTGCATCCCTTAGGAACACTCTGTAGATAATGTGTTGATAGGTGATTTATCGCACAGTCTGTAAGTTTTTCTATTTTGAACACTTCCAAGACATCAGTGTCTGACTTCAGTCGCCAGGGACAACTCCGACACACTTAAATCTTTCTGTGCAAGACTCAAAACTGGAGCTCAGGGGGTTGGTAGAGAGCATAAGAGAGAGAGACTACACATGAGAGAGTAAGTAAGAACAAAAAAGAGTGAAAGAATGAGGCATAGGTACTTTTGAGTCCCAGGTAACAACAAAGTCCCTTGGATGAAACTGAACATAATGGTCAAGTGCTGTAGACAGACACAAAGACACAAAACAGCATCTGCCAGAGCAGTAGCAGCAATAAAAGTACTATCAGTAGACACACAGGTTGGTGCTCATTTACCCCTTCAGAGCCTGCAGAGCTACACTGTACTGTATCTTCCTTTTGCAGCTGCCCAATTGTTTGTCACTGAAGTATAGCAGCTCAACAGGTCTCTCCCTTCCACTCTTATATTTTTGTTAAAAACAAAATGTCAGCCTCTGTCCAAATGCTTAGAAATAATCATATTTTAGATTATGTAGATTCTGGGGGCATTTAAATAAGGCTGTCGATTATGTTAGTTTTCTCCATGTCCCTGTCAATGTCACTATAGTTAAACAAGCTAACTAAAGCTTCACTTGTTCTGGATTCTGCTGCTACAGTACTTACAATATTACAGTTTCTTTGTGAGGAACTTAATTTGGTCTGCTATATTCACAAGGATGTTGAGGTGCCAACAAAGTGATAAAAATATCAACCTTAAATATCAAGGACATGCTCCTATAATTAATTTGTTTTGAAACAAAGTGCAAATATACAGTAGTAATTTAGTTTGAAATTTAGCATTTTAGTTGGTAGACTGTATGTTAATTAAACTATTATATTTGTTATTTCTCTTTCAGTAGTTTCCCATTTAGTCTACCTGTCAAGTGTGTGACAAACCATCCACCACCACCCTCTCTCTACCTTTGTGTAACCCAGACTCTTACGTAATTACCATGGTCATTCTATTGAGCTACTGGATCCATCTCAGCTGTCGATTGACCCTAAGAGTCCACCCTTGGTGGTACTGAGAACTATCACTAATGAAATTTGATCAATAGAGAAAGCCTTTTGGAGACACCTGCCCATGGATCAGATTACTCAAACGCCCTTTGAATCAATAGGTTAGGTCAAAGGAGTTGTTGACATCTTTCTTAAATATAATTCTCTCTTCACATTTGTATGTAAAATAATTGAAATAATTATTGGTCACTGTAAAACATTTCTCTTGTACATATAAAGTGTTCCCTTGACAGGAAAGGTGCGTTTTCATTCTTTTTAGTCTTTTTAGTCACCTCATCTGTGTTCACAGGGACCATATGTCATTGCTGAGCCGTGGTGGAAGCATACTGGCAGTCCTTGTAGGCTTTGAGCTCAGCTCAAATTTTTAAGCTTAACTCCTGATGTAACTTAATTTAAGTGCATTAACTACTGTGATGTGATGACTGTTGAAGGTTGAGAGTCTTTTGAGGTACATGCCATTTGTAATATGAGAAATTCAAACATGCTTTAACCTCCCATTCCTCATCAACTGTTTTTGACACACCTCACCTTTGTTCTACCCTTTTTTAATTTATTGCCATTCCAGTCTCGTCCATCAGCTCCAAGCTGATGATTCTGCTCTTCTTTTTGGCTGGACAATTCCCACCACTTTGACTCTTGAGGATAAATCAATCAATTTGCTATTACTGTAGAACTCAAAGACATGGATCAGTTTGGTTGTTGCTGAGTAATGGATGCATCCCTAATTAAAAAAAAACAAAAAAACTTTCCTTTGAGGATAACGAGGCCAGGACCTTGTCTTTTTCTCTCATCAATTGTGAGGTTAGAAAAATTTTGTAATGTGTTTATTTAAAATATTTTTAAAAAACAAGATACTAAATCAAACAGGTGACAAGGCAATGGGAGTGGGAAATTCTCTAGTTCCTGTGCCATACCCCTCTCAGATCAGCTTAGGAACCCATTTCATACATCTGTATCATGGATTTTAAATTGCACTAATACTACAAATCTAAAAGTGAAGCATAATCATTTTATTTCCAGTAGGTTTGGTTAAGTTTAAAACTGTATGACTACTGGGAGTAGCTGGGTGTCTTAATCATTTATTCCGTACTTCTGTTTTGTAACGTTTTGGTCTCTCAGTTTACAAACTCTCAACTGTAACTAAGACTGATGGGAAACTGTGCAGTTGGCCTCTTGTTGCTGGTAGTTTGTTGATGTGACTGTGGATTAAAGACTAACTTCAGGGTATGTGTACCTGAGGTTGGGAATGAACGTTGTGCTGTATTGTATACCATGTAGGTAAGTATCAAATGGAAGTTGTTGTTTTTCAACAGGGAAGCGGGGAAGGATACTAGTCTTAGATTTTTGAAAAAGCCATGTCATGCCAAGCGTGCTCCTGCACCTTTTACCTTACTTCTTTGTTGTATTTTTAATTGCAGTGTGAAAGAGACATTTTGAAAAGATACTCTCTTAAAGGGTGATGTGCAGAGTGGACGAAAGGTGAGAGGAGGAGGGAAACTCAGATGAAGGGAAATTCAGAGCTGTAGGAGATCTGAGAATCCATTTATTCAATGCAATCCTGTCACTGCTTCTACCCTTACAAAAATGATTTTAATAATGAATTGGTGTTGGAGATATGTAGATAGGAGAAGAGAGACAGAAAGAAAGAGTGTGGAGAACTTATCCCTTGAGATCAGAGACTCTCACTCTAAAGTGCAAGAGAGAGTGGAGGGGGCAGGAAACTGTCCTGAAGTAAGCATGTTGGTGTGTGCCAGTTGGGGGAGTCTCTGTTTGGCTCTGAGTTAGCGGTGCCAAGCTGCCAGCGGGAACAGACGAAGGAGGAAAGAGGTAGGGATTGATAGACACTGAGGAAGACCAGTGAGACCAGCAGCGCACTAGCTGAATGAGAAGCAGGATATTCTGAGCTTTCTGTGCTGAGGTCCTCCCTGCATGCACACTGTGTATAAAGCTCTCAGCAGCTCCACTGTACACTGTATGGTTCAGATTCTGCAGACAGCCTGAGCTATAATTCACATGGCACTAGCAGGTTGCACACTGCTGAGTTAGTCAACTAATTACCATCCGGAGTCCTATTAGTAGGGCTGACTTTCTTCTTTCTTTGTCTCCTTTCCATCATTTTTGTAATGAGTAATATTTTATAGGAAACCTGTTACATTTGCATTTGTACATTACATTTGGTGTATTTTGTTCTTCCCTCTAGTTCATTAATGCCTTTTAATTCATAAAAGAAAAATGACATGCAAACATGATTAATGGTTTTGGCATTTAAAGTTGACTCTGTTAATTATAGCAGCTGATTAATGACTGAGTGTGCATATGTGCTGTTTCCTGGGATTGCAGACTATAGATTTTGCCTTAACTGTATTATTAAACATGACAGTTGGGAGGGTGAGCGACAGACAGGTCAGAAACACAGTTTCTTTATTTCACAAACAACAGATTACAGACACCTGTTTGTGTTTCAGCACCTGGGGATAAAGCAAGTGAAAAAAGCAGCACCACTAGGTTATTATTAGATGGTATGATTTTATCTTACAATATTTATCTTGTAATTTTTTTTCTTTACCTTGTCTCTTGGCTCTATCCAAAACCTGTCAACTTCCTTTTGATTTCAGTATCTAATTGTGTGTTGAGTTGTGATCTTGTTACACACAAGAAAAATAAATCATACTATAAATATTTTTAAAATAGTATTTTTATTCTCAATACATTAGTGTGTTTACACACGTAAGCAGGTACTTCCATGAGTCCCAGGACTCTGGTGCATCTGCTACAGTTTTTCTCTCTCACTAATGTTGAGGTAGTTTTGTAATCAGATCTAAAAATGATTACCATAGGGCCTGGTTATGAGTTTAGGTCAGTTTAGGTGTAAGAAATACACTCACTGGCCACTTGATTAGGTACCCCTGCACAATCAAATGCAATCCAATACAGCAGCTCTGCATAAAAATAAAAAATAGGGGGTCCATAACATTAGAAACACCTCTTCATAGAATGCACTCAGCAAGACTCCAGCACACACTAAGAACTCAATAACAAACATATAGCAGAATTATCACCTTTCTGACAGGACAAAACTGAGGAAATTATAAACTTGTAAAAGTAGGTTTCATGGCACAGGTGATGGATTACATTAGATTGTACAGGTGTACCTAATCAAGTGACCAGTTAAGTAGCTTGGAGGATCTCTTCTAATAAAGAAACACATGCCTCCTTCTTACCAAAAGTAGGTAGATCCCAGCTTGTAACTTTGCTTGGAGATTAAACAATTTTCTAGGGCTCATATGAAGAAGCAGTGGAGCTCATGAAAGTACAGATACATGCATATGTTGGCCCTTTATACAGAAAAAATTAAGAGACCACTGCAAATCAAGACCTTGTTACAAGCCATCAAACAAAGCTGAACTGCTTGAATTCTTTCACCAGGAATGGCACAAAGTCACCCAACAGCAATGTAAAAAACTGGTGGAGAGCATGCCAAGACACATGAAAGCTGTGACTGCAAATCAAGGTTATTCCACCAAATACTGATATCTGAACACTTCCTAGGTTAAAACATTAGTAATGTGTTGTGTAAAAATGAATATGAACTTGTTTTTTTGCGTTATTTGAGGTCTGAAAACACTGGACCTTTTCTGGTATTTTGACCATTTTTCATTTTCTGCAAATAAATGCTCTAAA
>JAUMHL010000025.1:19409742-19497816 GCA_032362345.1 Sandelia bainsii
AGTTATGTTGTCAGTAGTTTATAGAATAAAACAAAAATGTTAATTTTACTCAAACATATAACTTTAAATAGCAAAATTAGAGAAACTGATAATTTTGCAGTGGTCTCTTAATTTTTTCCAGAGCTGTAGGTTGTAAATCCCCCAAATCTGTGATTTGCAAGTGTTCTTATACTAGGTCTTTATCTTGCACAGTTTTAATACTTTTTGTTGAATACATCTGTGGTTTCTTCACTCAGAGGGATATGATGATGTGGTTTTGAAGTGTGTGAGTCAGTCCATCAGTCAACAGTTGAGGACTGAAATAATAAAATATGCTTTGGATTCCTTCCTGTTGGAAATAGAGACTTGTCACTCAATGTTCAAGCAACCTCTGTGTGTCCTTGTTATCGTCTGTTCACCCACCATGGCCTGAAGGCAACAGCTCATCCAGCTATGTTTTTTGCATTTGTTTTCAGTTTCAGAGTAGCAACCTTGTGAAAGTGGAGCACTGGGAATATTGGCGTCTCATTCATCTGACAGTGACTGAGGGCAAAGACAAGTTTTAAGAAGAGACAAGATTCAGAAATTCTCTAGAAGTAACAGAGTAAAAGATGGTTTTAAATTTCCAGAGCAATGCATTTAAATGACACAAACAGTTTTGTTTGTAGATAAAGATCTTTGGGACTATTTTTCAGAGCAACTTTTTGTGTTGCCTCTCTCTGTCAACTCCTTTAAATAATAAAATAAATAAATTACCTTAATTAAGATTTGTGCCAAAAAGCTATTCCTTATGTCAGGGTTCTACATTCAACAAGTTAGTGTTTATAAAATAATTTCAGTACTTGTACCTATATTTACCCATACTGAATTTAAAGGTCCTTCTGTATATAAAATAAAATTATGTAAAATCTTATTAAAAGTTAAGATACATTTAGTACTAAATGTCACAGTAGGCCTCCTAGAATAACACTGTTTAAGAAGCACTAACTTCAGCGAGTGGATGCTGGACAGACGCACTTAGTTGCTGGATCAGAGTTTCACCAGAACAAACCTGCTTCCTGGCTTCCAGCTGTTTTTCAATACTGAGTCTCTTCCTGCAAAATCCCAAGCAGTAATGTCCTTTTTAACCTCTTTGTTGCTGCACCCTTCATTTTTCTTTACTCAGCTTTTTCTTCATAGCTGAACACATCTGTCAGTCATTATCTTTTCATGTCAAGTTTCCTCAGCTCAGAGTCTCTTTATCTCCAACATTCCCTTGTAATGGATTTTTTTTAAACTTCTTTTAACCATCAGTAGGGGGTTGGTATGGGAATTCAAAAGCATCAGAAATCACTTGCAGATTGCTGAGTGTACAGTTCGCACCAGACCAGTTCAGTGTGTGCAGACCACAGAAAGGTGCAAGCAGCATATTCATGCAGTCCATTTAATTTATGGCTCTATTCAGTATTAAAATATGTGTGTGTGTGTGTGTGTGTGTCTGTGTGCGCTCATGTGCATGTGACCAGGTCACACTCAGTAAAAGCTACAAATTAAATATCCAGATCCAAGAGCTTCTGCTTTACAGTAAGATGCTGACCTGCAACTTTGTTGGTTAAACCTTCCAAAAGTAACGTTTTATCTCTCAGTGCCATACAGTTATCAAAAAATGTTTTTCCAGGTTGTAATTTACTTAGCAGGTTTGCCTCTTCTGCTGTTCTCCTAGTGATTATGTGTGTGTATTAAGTGTGTGCACCTGTGTTTCTGAACTTGTGGTTGATCTTTAACATTATTTGTAAATGTTATCCTCTACTCTAGGCACTAACATTTTTGAGGTTGTATTTGTTATATAGGCAAAGGAAATGCATTTATGTAATGCTGCAACTAAGCCACTGCAGCATTACTCTCATTGTAGGAAAGTAATTTTGCCCTAATGCTAGACTGACAGTTACAACGGATGTGCCAAGCTTAGGTTGCAAATCAGTAGATGAGAGGTGGCAGCAGAGTGGACCCAGCTAAAATACTGCAGCTGTAACCTTACGTTTATGCTTCTGCTTACACCAGGAGCAAACAACTGGGCAGATAAGTACTTTGATTACTGTTTTATGGAAGGAGGAAGAAAGGTTGTAGTGGAGTTAGGAGAACTAGATACATTACCAAAATGACAGAGACGAGATCCAACAAGTGGCTCACTCCACTGATGCAAACTTGGGGGTCTGTTTCTCTTTACTTACTCATAGATGTTGTTGCCAGTTTGTCGGACCCAGTAAATACAAAATATCCATCTGAAATGGCCTAATGTTCTAGTACTCTCCTCGCTTCACATAGATAATCACCTGTATAACATCAATAATTCTCAACAATCCTGACCTTTTAGCTTTTTCAGCATTTTCTCAGAAACATCTAATTTTACCTCTGTGACTGCTGAAAGAGCCAAAAGTGACCAATTTGTTGCACTGACAAAAAAAGCCCAGCAACTGGTGCACTGTAAACTCAGTGCCCTGTTTAATTGTTTAGCTTACCTGTTTAATTTTTTTCTGATGTTTGGTACTGAAGGTTAAATTTAATTGTGACAGGCCCATTGATGCCACTATAATGAAAGGTCAAGACCTCTTCTTTAAACAAAACTTCTCTGCTGTTTGATGTTGATGAAACTAGAATACAAAGGATGCATTTTGATAGACATGCAAGCATCTGTAAATGGCAATAAGTCGTGGAACAGGATTAGATAATATATTACCAATTTTGAAATGAATGCAGTAATCCTCTAAATATATCCACAAAGACTGGAATTTGATTGATACAGGCATTGTAAAGCCTGATTCAAGTTTGATTTTGAGTTTATTGAAATCCATTGTGTGCTGGTTGCCCAATATCTTCTGGATACTCACAAACAGCTAAATAGCAGCCAGTTGTCTATGATTGTGATTCAAACTTCTTTGGCTCAAAAGAATGGTTGGTCTAGGAGAATAAGCTTTCTGGGTTAAATTAATAATAGGTTAAATTACTTGAAAGACATAATTTTGTCAGGTCATTTTGCTGTAAATGGGATGAAAGCATTTAAACTTGCTGGTTTGCTGGTGGCTGTTTGTTTATGCAACATTTCATAGATAGTTATCTGCCTGAGGTTGTCAAAGCCAGTCTGTCCATTGGCATTAGTATCAACACTTAGTCTTTACTACACTGACATAAAAGCCTCCTTTTTCTACTTCAAGGCACTGCAGAGTCAAAGCAGGAATAATCACTTAGTTCACCAGGCTATAAGAAGTGGATGGTCTGTGCTAAGAGAAGGAGGACCCACTTTTTTATTTATTTTTTTGATAGCCCTATTGTGTCTGGCTCTTGCAGTGTCTTTTCCTTGAGACACAGACTGTAGACACCCTTAGTTTTCTGGTTCAAAGCCTGGTTTAGTCAGGGAGCAGAGCGTCACTTCATGTGTTGAAGAAATAAAAAAGCCCCCACTTAACACTCTTGTGCATGACTTCATCCTGCAGATTATGTTCAACCGACTGGAGGTGGGAAGCATGGATCGTTGTGTCAGAGAGAATGGCGGGTGATGCATGTGAGCGTGGGAGTGTGTGTCCACTCCATGATAATGTCACAACTCCAGAAATATGTTTCTAATTATCTATATAATGCATTGTCAGTACTGAAACATTGGTATCACAATGACACTGACACAAAATGACTGGTATCAAAAATATTTTAAATTAAAATCTATGAGAATTTGCATTTGGGCTGTAATCTTGATAGCTGCTGTTTGCAATATTAAATTCTGTTTTTACAGGGTAGTTTGATCTTAACAGCCTGTTGTTTTTTCACTTGTAGTATGTTTATTTATTTTTAACTATAGACTATAGGCTAGATTGACTCTAAATGGTAAAAATAAATGCCAGAAATACCAGTTAGTTTGTTCTGTTTAATGCAATGTGAATTAGATAAAAAAGAAATAGAATAAAAAAAATATGCTCCATCAAGATATGGACGTTAATGAAATACAATAATATGAAATTTGTGCCATATAGCCTACCTACATGTGTGATTGTAAATGTAAATGTGTACAGTGTACAATTCAGAATTACATGTATGCACATCCCAAAAACTCTCAGTAGCCAAAGGTCAGTGCACTCTAACCTGAATTTTTGAGACAAGACCTCACAGATTTATCAGGAATGAAGAGAGTAGCAGTAAACAGCTATTAGTATGCACCGTCACAGTCTGGACCCGTACAATTACTGCCTGTCTTTTGGTCCAAGTGGATCTGCTTGCCCATTAGTGTCATATATTAAAATGTAGGATACCAAAAAGGCATCATTTTTTTCAGTTAAATGAGTCTTAATGAACCGTTTGGGTAATGAGGCGATGAGCCATGAGGCAGACAGGAACAATGGCATACATGGCAACTGGCAGTGCCTGGTGAGTGCATTTTGTCATCACCCTGCCCTTGGATGTCACTGTGATTAGGCTTCATTTCCTGGTATTATTCTTGATAATATTCCCTCCTTCTGTTCATGCACATCAATATTACATAGGGTCATTGCAAGCATGATATGTGCATATTATGTTTCTCTTGCTAAAAGTAAAGAACAACATAATCCAGCTTGAAGGAGATCTCAGCACACTTCTCTTTTATCAGTGTGAATGTTCAAATAAACAAATCTACTATATCAATCGGCTATATTGGTTTAAGCGATTAGGATACACAAATTGAGTCAAATTAATGAATCATTGACCATAATAACATTTTGAATGATGTTACATCATTCATCAGTTTACCAAACAGTGAGTCAATGTCTCACTGGTCATGATTAGCTGAGGGAAACAGATTTATCATATCATTAACACTGCTGTGGAATAAACACAGTATATGTCATGCTACTCTCACTTCCCATTGGCTATTTTGTATTTGTGATGCATTAACCAGGGTTAGAGAAGTGAGCCAGTAAGCAGAAGATTGGCTTCCCAACTGGCTGGGAACATTTGGTTAGAGGAAACGAACATGAAACAAGTCCTATTTCCTTAACATCTACTTAAGTACCCTCCAGGAAGAAACTGAATCCCTGCTCAGTGGCCTTTAGTAAAATACTGGTAGGCCTGTTAGTACAGAGGAAGATGAGAAGTAAGAGGAAGAGGCAAGTTGATGAATAAGATGATGAAAATGTTTTATCATTTAATTAAGAATGTCATCAGTGATGGTAGAATGTCATCACCCTAAGACTATTTTTGCCTCAAGTAAGGGCTCAAATGGAAATGTTTATATGTATATATTATACCTATCACATTTTTTTGAAGTGGTTCAGTCACACAAAATAGCTAATCCAGTTGTTACGAAAGAATTGGATATACAAGTATCACGGTGTCCGTTCCCTGACCCACACATGCATTAGGAAACTGCTATGTTAGGACAAGAATGTTTTCTGGTACACATGACACAGTTACAAAAACTCTACAGCTTTTAGAACTTAATTTATTTTCTTTTGCTCAGTTGGTACCGCAAAGGTTCAACACACCACAGAATCTGGATTTAAATCCCAAGTGAGCTAACTTAACACCATCCACCTTGCAGCTTTTCTAGAATGAAATGCCTTGTTTTTCTTCAAATTTATCAAGCCCATTTTACATTGGCACCAGATGAGATGTATTTTCAGGCTGGTTGAATATCGTATTTTAGGAATAGACCAAAAATATCAGTATTTCGGTATGTATTTGTAATGTAAATACACTTACTCGCCACTTTATTAGGTACACTTGTACAATCAGATGCAATCCAGTACAGCAGCTCTGCCGTGACTTAGTTTTACAAGGTTATAATTTCTCAGTTTTTGTTGAAATTGCCTGGTTACATAAATGATGGGGTCAAAACATTAGCAACACCTCTTAATATAATGCACTCTAGTACAACTCTATTACCCACTGTGACTTCAGTAATAACCATACAGTAGAATTATCACCTCTCTGAAAGTTTCAGTTTATTGGATTATATTAGATTATAAAGTAACCAGTGGTTGTACAGTTGTGGCATCTCACCAGGATGATTTTATCTGTATATAATCACCTCTGTGGTTCTGAGAAGTGCAGTAAAGAAAAAAAAAAGTTGTCTAAATCAATGTTCTCTCTTAGGTGTTCAATAATTCCAAAAGCTCCAAGCACCTCATTCAACATTTAGTATATCAGACATTTCCAGCTGTATTAGTCGTCAAATGATCATTATGAATCTATAATACCTGACAAGTGTAACTATCAGAGAATAATTCACAATAAAGACATGCACAGGACTCAAGACCTATATCGCATATGACAAAAATGGATGAACTGGTCTATTTTCAGATCTTTAGACCAACTTATCTCATTGTAGATCACTTACAACTTGTTGTGGATGACTTTACACATCACTTTTACATCCTCAACAGTCCCATAAAAACATGTTATTAGATTAAAAACCCCTGCGCCAGGGCACCCTTCATGGATATGCCTCCCCAGACTGTCACTGACCCACCACCAAACTGATGTTACAGGCAGCAAAACATTCACCACGGTGTCTCCAGACACTTCCATGCCTGTCACATGTGCTCATTGTGAATCTGTTCTTATCTGTGAAGATAACGGGGAGCCAATGGCAGACGGCTGCGCAGCACTGGGCTGTGAGCACCGGTCATAAAAGAGGACGTTGGGCCCGCATGCCAACCTCAAGGAATCTGTTTCTGGCAGTTTGGTCAGAAACATTTAACCAGTATGCGTGCTGGAGGTCTTTTTGTAGGACTCTTGCAGTGCTCCTCATGTTACCCTTCTACAGCCCTCTCCAATTTTCTAGCTGTAAGGCTGCAGCACTAACCACTCCACTACCGTACTGCCCCTGCAGCACAGGAAATGTGATTGTGAATCGTATTTCCTCTTTGGCTGCCGGAGATATGCACACTATTGAACTGCATTGCCTTATTTATGATCTAACACTTGCAGTAATTAATAAAAGCAAATAATTTTTCACCTTAAAAGCTTGGCTATCCACTAGTTGAACCTTTAATACACCTGCAGTACGTAGTGGCTTAGCCTCAAAAACTGCTTGGTTAAATTAAAACCTTCTTCCCACTCTGGCTCTCATTGCTTTTGAACTAATTAACAAGGACAAAAAAACTGTCAAAGGTGTTTTTATTACTATCCAGTGCTGAACAGAGTTGTTGATTGTTGAAGGTGCAGTGACTGATTTGTAGAAGTTGTCACTACATCTCTGCAGCTCTGAAACAACGAAGACCACAGACCTTGACTTGTGTCCTGACTGAGCATAGCATTTGTTAGACAGCATGGGACACATTGGTGTCATTAATATCCCAGTGTCTGCTGTAACTATTGAGCATCAGGTAGTGAAAATGTGATCCAGCACTTTCACATCCAACGCACACATCAATAGCTCTTCACCCAATACACTTGGGGGAAATACAGATCCCCCCTATCTCTGTAAAGACACTCTAATAGGCAATTAAACCGCTCGTCCGGTAGAAGCAAAATAAGGTTGCTCAAAAGGAATAGAGCATTTAGAGGTTGACTAATTAACACTAGATCTGGAATGGAGCCGTGTTTCTCTTTTCTGTGTAGTAAACATTGTCAGCTTATGAGTGTGTACACGGATGGCAAATTACAGCTTTGAAAAAGTGGCATGTTTTCTATTTCATTGAACCGTCTTCCACTATTGTTGTTAATAATGTTGTGTTTGAGCAGGTAATGAAGTTTCTGCGAATGAAGAGTTCAGTCATCCATCCTAATATTAATGTTCTTGGTGTGCTTTACAAGTTATTGTCTCTCACTTAGCTGAAGGAAATAGGTTTCCCAATAGGTCAGTGGAAACAAGCTTGTGGCCAAACACATTAGAGTGTGTGTTTGTGTGTGTGTGTATTTAGAAAGGGTGTGGAGATATGACAGGATGATCGATGTGATCTATTTCATAATAATAACACTTACAATAATAACACTTAACCTGTGTGTTTCCATAAGAAATTAAATGGGTTGCACAGTTTCAAAAATGTGAGCACAAACTTGGTTTAATGCAACAAATAAATGTCTGTACTTTACTGCATAAGCAACACAGTAAAGACTGAAACTAAATCCAGCACTGTATGAATGATCCACCAGCCTTCTTGCACCCACAAACAGTTGTACATGGATAAAATGATCTATCCATCCAACTCATCCAACTTCCCTCCAGGATTCCATCATTGGACACCCAGGACCAGGTTTACCTCACACTCCTGTAATTAGAATCCAGCCTTTGCATCTGAGATACAACAAGGAGCTTAGTTTATTTACTGACTTTCTAAACACACAGCTGCATCTTCTACTTGCTCCCACACATAAGTGCACACTTTGGGACAAGGCCTTACATAAATCTGCAGAATAGTGTTTTATTTAAAAAAAAAAAAATTTATTCCCAGAAGAGGCAGACAAAGGCGTTAGTTCAATATAGGAGTGAGAGCTTTTCAATACAAGTGGGTCAGCTGAAATAAATAATATAGAAAAAATAAAAGTCTGTTGCAGGTTGACCCCTTGTGTTTTTTTTGTGTAATTGAAATGATCGGAAGAAGAGTTAACACCTTGTTTTCTCAAAGCCAGTGGTTTTGGCCCTCAGGACTATTGATATGCTGCATAACTCCCAGTGTTAAAGGTGATGTGGAAAGAGCTGATGCAGCTTGGGCTGTATGGTATGTTTCTCCTGGGCAACAGTTCGTCAAAAGAGGTTTAAAGCTTCTCAAGCAGTTTCCTTTTTTATTTTGCAAATCTAATTTCAGTACATTCCACTTGGTCTATTATAGTGTAAATATAAGAGAGGAACAGTGAAACCCAGTAGGTTTTAAACTTTATACTTTCTTGTGTATTCTACTTTAAATTGATCTTTTTTTCCACTCTTAATTTTTAATTTTAATTTTTTGGAAATTTTAGGCTTTGGAGAACGTGCTTTATTTTCCAGTGTAAAACTACATTTTATCATATTCACATATTTTCAAAAATGAACACCAGAACACCAAAGGTTTGTCTCTGTATTTTCAAAAAATGTAACTTAAAGTAAAATTAAAGTAAATGTTATGTTAATATATTTTCAACTCAATCTACACATCATCTTGATATTTTGATGTTTTGCTATTTGATATATTTTATTCACTTTCAATGTATCATGTACTTGTAGTAGATCACAGTAGATCATTATCATAAATTGCACTGCATTGTCTGCATTTTCAGTAGCTATAACATAAATTTTTGCACCAGTAGTGTTCCAAAAAAAAAAGATATGAAATGTTTTTGATAACTAATTTCAATTCATATTAACTTATGTTCTAGACCTGGAAGGAGGCAGCTTGTTTAAGTGCATTTTCTTAGATTAATTTGTCGTGGAGGTATGTGACATAGAAATGTAACAAACCTATTACTTCTTCAAACTGTTTATGAATACGTATCAAACTTAACTTGGTTGTCGTATACTGTACATGTCATTTCTCAGCTTTATTTCTATCACATGGTGAAACTGAAAGGAACAATACAGCAAGCACAAACCATAATCCCTCCAAAGAATAGAAGGATTATAATTTTTGCTAGGACAAATGTCTTTTTTGTTGTTGTTGTTGTTTTCCAAATTATAGTTAATACACTATTTTGCAAATGAACAATTAATGAACACAGGCCGAACAATAAGCCCATTGTAAAAATGTGTTAATTCTGTACTCTGCTACATCATCTCACTTGCGATACAATTTATTTTCCATGTTTTCAGCATTTATCAACCGACCACACTGAAACCTATGCATGCCAATTGGATGATTATATCACTGTAGCCACGGTGCATGGATTAGAGAGAGAGGGAGAGATAATTTGCTTGTGTGCGTGTGTGTGTGTGTGTGTGTGTGATATAATGCTGTTGTATTGCTATATGTATGGAAATACAACAGCATGTCAAAAAAGCAAGCTAGGAATAGACTAAAAACAATATTCTCACAGTAAGATGTACATATACTGTATATACGTACAGCGGTTTATGGTAATACAGTTGGATTGCCTGTAGCCCTGTCTGGGATGATGATGATGAGGTGCAAATCTAAAACCCATTATACCTCCCTATGAGTTCTATTATCACCGCTGACTGATAATTGCATTGGGCTGTGGTGCTACGAGAAAGAGACAGCCTGGTTCTGGTTCCTTCCTTTATGGTGCGGCCCGATATGATCTCCGAGTGCACTGGTGCGAACACTCCGGACTTTTTATGGTGTCCTTTTGTGTCACGCAGACCGGACGGAGCCAACACAGTGAGATAGGAATATGAAGAAAAGGGGGAAGAAGTTGATGTTAATTAACAGAGAAGAATGAAGGAGGGGAGAGTAAAATCAAATCTCATTTATGAGAATATTTACTGGTCCTCTGTGCTCATTTTTATTCATCCCTTTCTTTGAAAAAAGAGGATAATGAGGCTGGTTTTACTATTAAAGGGATGATGGGTCACGCAAGGACAGCTGACTGGACAAAGGTGAAATGTAATGACATCTCTCCTGCGTCATCGCTAATTTAATGCTGTTATTACTGGTGTAAGTGGATTTTGTATCTCTTTATATGCATTCTAACATTCAGTGATTGATTTTTAACTTTAGATGAGCTTGGCTAAAAGGATCCCCAAGGAGACGTGTGTTGGTTTCAGTGGGGATTTTTATTCTCTTACAAAAATAATGAGGAAGCAGTAGCTAAGAGTTGAGGATAATAAGTTTGTGGTCACTGGTGAGATAGTCTGCGCAAGAGGCTCTTAGATGGAGAGGAAAGAGAGAACACTCCAATTACTGATCAGCTACCACTGTGATGCCTTAGAGCAAAATAGTAAACTTAATTAATCCAATGGAGTTGCCCAGCAGCACAAGGTTGTTGTTGTTGCTCCAAGCTCCTAAGTGTTCATGTATGTTATGATGAAGGGCTTAGCAAAAACAAGGGAATGTTCTCAGTCGGCTTTTCCTGTTTATGACAACAGAAACATCCATGTTTAGATCCATCACATTTGGATCATAGTAATCAATGCAGTTGAGTCATTTACTGCCAAAGAGAAATCACAAACTGAACATGCAATAGATCAAAAGTTTGTTTGCATGTGCGTTTTAACAAAAGCATCATCTTTCACATTTACATGGAACAGGTGAAGCAGTCAGAAGGTTGCTCGTCTCCTTCTCCCTTGATCTCTGAAAAAACGAATGAATCTGCAATTATTTTCATTCTCTCCTGCCTCATCATTACCTCAGAGATCTCCCTCTATCTCTCTCTCTCACTGTTTTCGTCCTGCTTGTCGATCAAGAGCTGTGCTTTGATATTCATGTAGCAGCATGATTGAGATGCAAAAGAGATAGTTGCAAGGTCCTAGGTCATTTTCTTCTCCTCCTCTGTTTCTTCCTCTCGCACCTTTCCCTTCTCCTCACTTTCCCCCTTCTTCTTGCCCTGGTTCTTCCTCTCTTTACTTTTTTGAGGTTGCATAACTGAGTTTGTGCCCACATGACATGTTTTTTTTTTATTTGAGTCACATAATAATCATCAATTCTAACCACAGAACACAGCATGACATGATACCAGGTCAGCTTGAACTTGGTGCAGGAAGAAAAAGAGGCCGTGTTGTCCTTTTACTTTTGCACACATTGCATTCTGAGGTGTTAGATTCTACTGCATATCCAAAAACATTCTTGCTCTGTGGTCAGTTTTTGTCAGTGTAATTCAAAGCCTCACTACTTGTCACATTAGGAGAATGTTCTGCGGCTGCTACAGGTCAGGTGTAAAGTGTTAATTTGAAAAGAAGTAATTTGGTCTTCAGGATGAGCTAAGCCTACTACTAAACGTGTGAGACTAAAGAAAGTTTGATCCTTCATATTTGAGAAAGAATTCAGGCGAAGCCGCTTGATCCGGCTTTACGGTGGATTTGGGATTTCTTCCTGCAGACTAAACTGAACCTTTACCATTTTTGCCTTTTAGTGTCTCTGATGGGCTCCTGTAATACACCATTTGTTCACTTTGTCACATATTTGTTTGTACCTTTTAGTATAATGACAGCATAAATATAATGATATGGCTTGGTTCATGTTTTTAAAAAAATAGTGTTGTGTAGATCCTGTCTCAAAACATTAGTTTACACCCACAGTGCAAGGATTACATATGAGACACACGTGCCAGTTCAGTCCATTCAAATACATACACAGATAGTCACATTAAGCAGTGCTAATAAACTGTGATGCATCCATGGCCTTTTGATCCCTAAGGCTTCAGAGTTGTAAAGGGACAAGCTGTGCAGGCCTCTGAAACATGTTAGCCCCTCCCGGCCACAGCATTTGCACCACTGACCTTTTCATACAGGCAAGCTTGTGCTCAGCTCTGGCCATATCTGTAAAGCCAAAGCCAATATCCAGTGATTTATTTCATTTGGCTGCTTGAGTACATCCTCTTGGCTGAATCACTCTGCCTTAGGCAAAGATAAAGCTGCAGCCTGAGCCCTGGGGGAATACTGTGGATGTCCCCCGCATCAGCTCTCAGCCGCTGTCACATCCCCACCAAGCACACAGCAACAGCACAGGACAGGGATCAGCATTAAGAGGTTACTTGTGGCTTGTGCCATGTCTACACTTCACATTAAGGTTCTGGAGTACAGCCAAACACATTGACTCAGCCACTTAAAATGGTAAAGCAGGCAATAAGAATAGCTTCATAGTGGTCAGTAGACTGCGGTCTGACAACCAGGCCATATCTTGAGGGCTAAAACATTGCTCTCTTTGTGTAACAGTGAACAGGAGTGGCAGGGGAAGGAAGCAGAGAGTAGAGGAGGCTCGAAATGTGCTTGAAGGGCGTGGACCTATAGAGCCTTGCCTGCAGCAAGAGCATTTCATATTCACCCTCTGAGGGTTATGTCAGCAACCTCTTAGAGGTCAGCGTGAGAAAACGCATCCCTCCTACACATTCCTGCTCATTGGGATTGGATAAATATCACAAAGTTTTTCAAAGAGGGGGCATTGGTGTTTCATCTCATATAAGCATGTTAAATGTCATCTGCTGTTCTCTATTCTGAGGCGTCATTCACTGCACGTTTATATTAATAGATATTTGTGAATGGAATTAAGTGGGAGAAATGTAGAAGATGAGTTCAATTAAAGTTCATTTTTATACATAAATATTCATGGATGTACATAAACAGCGATGAGTGATTATATGTCAGCACTTTCAGCAGCAATACCTGCAAAAAGTGCAGGGCTGTTGCTCAAGCTTTTCTGTAATTAAATAAAGAAATATTAAAATTAGTCTGTATTTTTGTTTGTTATTGTAAAATTCCTGTCTGCCCCCTGCTTGGTCACTGATATTTCTGTTTTGAATATGCTGTGACTCCACTCTGTTTTACCTCTCGGAAGAACGAAGAGACACAAAAGTGTCCGCTCATATATAGATGAACATTAAATGGGAAGAAAATTACATCACTCACATCAGAAAAGAGGTGTTGAGAACCCTTATTCCCTGAAATTAAAAAATAAAAATGCCTACAGTCTTATCTGTATAACATTGGCGAACTCTAGCCCCAATAAGTTTTTGAAAATTTCATTGGTCTGAATTGCAGTTTCAATGTTTTTTCAGTTAATTAAACACAATTTTCTACCTAGATAGATGGCTTTTGGTGACCTTCTGTTGGAGAGAAAGTGGCACATTTTTTTCTAGTTGAGTGCAAGTGACATATCCCTTAATGCTTTTCGGGCCCCAAGGCAGCAGATAACACACTATAGAAATGCCAGGGAGCTGCTGCCACCACTGCTGCCGTGGCTCAGCTCTTCTCTTCTCCACTGTGCTGCTCTCCCACTGTTGTCAACAATTCTCCTTTTTTCTCCAACTTGACACTCCATTTTGCCTTTCCTCTCTTTTTATTCTCTTTATCTTTAAGTGCACCTTTTTTTCTCAGCAGTGAGAAAGGCGGCAGGGTGTTGCATCAAATCTCACGTTTTCACATCTTTTTTGCATGTATTGCTGGTGCAGTGAGAGCAAAAGAAAACAGGGTTAGGGAGTAATTTAGGGAGTCTTTGTGTGAAATTGTTTTGGAAACACATTATCATGTTTGTTTTCTCAAATGTCAATATAACAATAAATTAATATCTTTTGAAGCTTGGGCTATCTCTTCAGTATCTATCCTTTTTTTTTTATATCTCATTCATCAGTATCTATTTGTGAGAAAGAGAAGCGTGTACAGTGATTCTGACTGCTAAGACTGTACTTTGAGCTAAATGGTAATGCCAGCATCCACACATGCTCAGAATGACAATGATATTGTGCTGATGTTACAAGTTAATCTGCTGAGGCTGGAGGGAATGTTGCTAGTTTTGCAAGTATTTAGTCATTGTATACCAATATGCTGGACAAGTGGAAACTTTGATCTGATGTTGGTGCTAGATGATAAGTTAAGGGATCGTCAATGTCATAAGTGCCAAAATTCAAGGCAATCCATCCAATAATTGTTGTGATATTTCTCTCAACACCACTAATGTTAATCAGCTGGAGTTGCTAGAGGAAGTCAGTAAATCACTAAAGTTGGTAAGATTCATCTTCTGCGGATCATGAATGACTGTACAAAATTTCATAGCAATCTCTCTAAGATATTTCTGTCTGTACATAAACCAAGCTAGTAAACCAATGTACTCATTGCTTTCCTTAGAGCCAAACTC
Organism: Sandelia bainsii; assembly: GCA_032362345.1. Taxonomy (NCBI): domain Eukaryota; kingdom Metazoa; phylum Chordata; class Actinopteri; order Anabantiformes; family Anabantidae; genus Sandelia; species Sandelia bainsii. The sequence continues at coordinate 19,424,388 of JAUMHL010000025.1, forward strand.
AGCTACTGTAAGAGATTTAAAATGTAAACTTTAACCCTAATTGTGATAGTGACAACATCTAAAAACCAGATTTTTTTTTACTGTGTCAAATCACAAAACTCAAGTATCTGTAGCTTCACTGTGTAAGTTCCTGACAAAAGTTTGGAAGAAGATAGTCTCAAATTCTGCTTGATCTTTCCTCCCTGCGGCACTTGTATCTGTAATACCGCCACTGACAGAAGTCATAGTAATTCATAACACATTCATAATGCATGATATGTTGTGATCTGAGTAAAGGGGTGTGACTCTCACTCTCACTGGGAAAACTGTTGCTGCTGTTGCTGTTACAACTACTGCTCTCATTGCACTGAATTTAAAACAGTGACACTCTCTGACTCATCCTCTGGAGATTGTTAAATGGCTTTGTGGAATTCAGTAAGTAGAAGTAGAAGTAAATGGTTTTAGAAGTAAAACAAGAAAGGTTGATTTCAGGACCTCAGTATAACATCTTATTGAGTACATTTATCTTATTTTTATGTGCGATACAGATAGTGGTGGTACACAGCTACATGTTTTACTCTTCCTCCAATATGAAAGTTCGCCGTTCATGATACACTAAGTAATGATGATCATAATAGATATATTTAAAGACTGATAGCTACACATGCAAGCAATGTGAAAGTGATTAAAAATGCCATAGCTTAAAGGGATTTTACATTTATTTGACGTAAGTGGTACACAGTGAATGTATATTTTGATTGAGTGCTGAAGATCTGAAGGATTTGAAAAGAGCTGAGCCCCAAATAATCTGTTGAAGTTTAAAGGATCTAGGTAATTATGCCATATCATTTTTTAAAGTACATTCATCTTGAAAATGTGTTCCTAAATTCAGTGACTCTCTTACATCAGCTCATTCTTTCCTCTTTTGTTTACTACCATTGGTCATCAGTTGGAGTTGAAAAGACTACTCTCTCCAGTGCTGTCAGTATTTATGAACATTTTACACATCAATGTGTTGATCAGTGTACTATTTAAAGACATATGAGGAGTCCCTACTTTTTTTTATCAATGCTGGTGAAATCGTAAAAAAAATCCAGATTGATTAGTATAACTTAATATTATTATATAAGGTGGCACTTAAAAAACAGATTTAATACATCATTACAGTAAATTGAAGTTTAAAATACAAAAAAATAAAAGGATTTTGAGCCACAGAAACTACTGGAGTGGAGGAGACACTGCATAGTGATGCAGCTGGCCTTTAGTGAGTTGAATCCATGTCATGCATATGGTTTTGTGTTACGGAAAATACTGTTGCAGACATTCAATGAACTCTGAAGTTGTGATTAACTACCTGTCTTAGTTTGTATTCAACTCAGAGAGAGTTTTCACCTTTAAAGACACACTGTGTTTGATCACACAAAAGAATTTTAAACAAGTCGACTCTCTTTTATGTCTGTACAGTTGAAATTTTTCAAAGGCATCAGGCTCCCTCAATCCATCCACTAGTGGAGCTATTCCCTTATTATGTGTTCCTCTCTGTCGCAGACAGACGATGATCGCCTCAGGGTACGCGACCACAGTGTGTTCACAGATTGGACTTCATTAAAGTGCAGAAGATTGCACTGGACAGGGATCATTGAGTCCTTCTCGCCACACTCCCCCCACCTTTCTCCTTCACTCTGTCTCACTTGACAGACCAAACTGTCCCGATGGTAGAGATTAAATATAAAAGAAAATAAATAAATAAATAATGTGAATAGGGAAAATGGTGAAAGTTATCTTATTAAAACTTGAAAGAGGGATGGGAAAGAGGAGGAGGTGCTGAACACTGGAGATGGGGAATGTATCCAGGTGAACTACTTGTTGGGCAGGTGGCCACAACTGTAAGTACATGAATGTTTGTCTGTGTTTGCATACATATGTGTATGTGGTACTGGTCATCATAAGCCTGGGGTTTATTGTATTTCTATCAAATCATCCTGCAAGATGACTTAAGAAACTGTATGCTACTCTAACCCCTTCAGTTAGTCACTATCAAATCGTGAAAATCTTTCAGGACAATTCTTAGTTTGGACCTAATGAAGACATTCTCACCTTCTTTCTGCAATTGGAAGCGCAAGGTCTTTACTGTTTAGTGAACACAGGTGCTGACTCTAACCCCTCTTTGATTTAGCTCAAAACTAAAGATATATTTTAGATTTGCTGTAGTGTAAACAACTAGAAACAAGTGTTGCTAGGCAACAGTGTTGCTTGGAAAACATTATTTTAACTGTGTTGTTTTTAGATTAGCTTTTGCAGCTTCAGCAGCTGCAGAACAGCTCACAGTGACTCCACATATCACCAAGTAGTGATGTATGGTGAACCTTTTATACATAGTAAAATGTCATTGCTTTTGATTTGATTTACCATAGTTTTTATCACTTCAGTGTCTTGACAATGAAATTCACCTTTTATGTTATTAACATGATTAGAAAAAGTTGATTCTTAAATTTAATGTCATACTGTATGTTTGTTGTTGCACTCAAGAATGAAATGTGTTTTGTTACTGTGATGAATACAGTTACATAATAGATTCAGTTCATGTTTTGAAACCATTTAGATTGAAAATGCTGCCAAACTGCGTCCCCACAAACAGTTTTTTATCAATGAGCAAACCACAATTGTTGTAGATTGCACCTAATATTTTAGGACAAGAAATATGAACACCCAAAATTACTCATCATTGTGCCACTATTTTCACTTTGAAAGTTATAAAGTTTTAAGTTACTTATGCTATTGTTTTGTTTTATGATGCACATTTTTATTAGCAAGACATGTTGCACCCACTGAAATTTTATTTATTTATTTTTGCCCAAAGTCAAATACTTAATTAAGTACAGATTAACTAATACATTTTTTTTTTTACATTTTTGCATAAATTGCAGGAATACAGTTGCAACTTATAGTGAGGTCTAAAAGTCTGAGACCACAAAAAATTATTTATTTTAATTTAAACCTGTAAATGATGACAGAAGACTGTCTCGTAGGTCTCAGAGGACGAGTAGCCCAGTAGTAGTAGTAGTCCACACCAGGCATTTAATAAAGTATCTATCCATCCATCCATCCATTCATTTGGACTTGTTTCCATTCCTGAGAGGTGGTTTAGAGACTGCTACTCCTCCTCCTAGAAACCATTCTTTTGCTGTTTTCTAAATCCTCAAATCTTCTAATTATTTCCAGGTTTACATAACAAAGCAACATATCAGAAATCTTAAAAAAAACATTAAAACATTTTCTGCCCCTTTGTTTTATATACAGGCATATATTTTTATTATTAAGCACTGCTTATTGCAGAAACAGACTTTATCACACTTTTTTACCTTAATGCCACATTTATTTTGAAATCCATTTTTAAGATTATTTGTAATTAATGTCATGAATATTTTCACATAAAGTTGCTGTTATTCTGAATTTAACTTTTATTACAACCCCAAAAAGTGATGACCACCTTCTTATTCATTTATGTATGCTCAATAACCCAGGACACTAATTCTCCCTTTCTGGCTTTGTAGACTGAGGGTTGCATTCTCTGTTTGGGTGTTGGTGTAAATGTCCATGCATGTCTGTGTGTTTGTGGAAATGTGTGTCAGCACTCCAGCATGCTGGATTTTTGATATTTCCATGTAAATGAGTGCTTGGCTTTCTTTGGCAGTCTGAAGAGAGCATAAATAAACAACAGCTGGACCGAGCAAGGAGGATCACTCAAGAGCTGAGCAGTTTTCCAGCAGATTCCCTTTTATTTCTTTAACTTAGAGGTGGACAGTCAGTTAAATCCAGAAGATAGGAAAGATTGCAGGAATAGAATAAATTACAATGTGTTTTATTTTCCGCCTCTGCTTTATCTTGTGTGTCTGTCAGTCTAGGTGAGCGGTGGACAAGACAGAGAAGTGTGTGTGTGTGTGCTTTGGTCTGCAAATAGAGCAACCAAACAGGAGAGAAAAGGACTGAAAAAGGAATTGATGCATTGTTACATTGCTGTGGTGTCTGTCCATCACTACAGTCTCATCCGGACACAAGCTCTGATCGCCTGAAGAGAAATCTGGAGAATAATTACGTTTTTATGATTCACTATTTGTATTTATATTTCTGCATGAGCATATAAAAAGACTGCAAGATAACTAAGATGAAACAAAAACTATACTTGAAAAATGAAGCTGGGCATGTTCCTACCAAATGTAATTGTAGACTTTCCCAATAGAGATGAGAGGATGTTGCTTCATGCTTGATAGTTTGAATGAAAGCGAGGAAACACCGGTCCACTACATTTTACTGGAAGGAGTTTAATTTTGATTTGTGCTTAGTGTTCAAGAACTGTCTGCTCCATCCTTTGAGGTGTCTTTGCAACAATCTTATACATAATGTATTGGTTATTTGAAATCCTGAATGTCCCAGTTAAGTTTGTGTCAGTTTAATTCATGAATAATTTCCTCTTTGTTTTCCTTGGGCTTGTTACCCCTGCTCTCTTTACAGATCCTCTTTCCTCCCCCTTTTGTTTGAGTCTCTTCTCCTGAGGCACTTTCTGTTCAAGAGAAAAATACACCTTTTGAAGCTCTCTTCAAAAGGTACCACAAATAAAATCTTCATTGTGTCATCAGTAGTCTCCAAGTTGTTTTCCTCAGTGAAGGGCTTGCTCTTTTGAAGCTTATTGCAGTGACCCAACGGCCAAACCTAGATGGTGAAACAGACATTACCAGATATGACCCACAGAGGAGAGGATAAGAGAAGATAAAACACAAAAAGATAAATAATTTGAAGTGATAACCACTGGAGTCATTGCCTCTGTCACAGTATGCCCTTCAGAAGTGACTCACTTGTTTATGACCATTAGTGAGAACCACCTTGTCTTCTCAGCACTCAGCCCAGTGTTAACTCTTTTACTCAGAAAGGTATGAGCTCTCAGCAGGGTAGGTCAATCTGTCTGGTAATAGTAACCACACGTGGCCGATCTTTCATTTACTTCACCTTCTAGTTCCTCATGCCTCTTTACTCCTCTTCTGTTGCTTAGGTCTGTGTCCATTTTATCGTTAGACTTGGCTCACCTACCACCAGCCCATTAAATCTGAGTCTTTTTTCACATCTGGCAGACTGAACACTAAGTTTTGAAGATGAAAGTGGTGATTTTGAAGCCAGAACAAAACAAAGTATGTGGAACAGTGAGCAGCATCATGTTTCTTAATATATGCCAAATCCCAGTTACACTTTGATGAGGAAAATGTGGTCTTTGTGTTATGTGATATGTTAACGGGTGAATGTGTGGGAGACTGACATGGAGCACATAAGCTAGCTTGTGATTAGGTACAGTACATTTGTTTGTTTTTGCTTCTCATCGTTTCTCCCCCAAGTCTCAAGGCCTTTCTGCACCACTAGACCCTACTGTGATTCAACCGCTTAGGTGGTTTCAGCTGTTAAAATAGGAGTCATGCATCACCCCTTTGTAGAATGACTGTAGAAAACTTACATTACAGTCTGGTGCAAGTCTCTGGGCTGATGTTCAAAAAAAGAGAGAGAGGGAAGCTGGCGAGGAAAAGAGAGCATGTGGGAATGTTTAAAAAGAGATAGAGAACAAGGCAGTGCTTTGATAAAAAATGTCCAGCTAGGGGACAGACGGGATAAAAGGGTAATGGCTTGAAAGTATTACCATTACAATGTATCACTGTCATAACAGTAGGACCGGAGCAGCAGCGGGACTATTTGAATCTGTTCAGCTCCGCTCTCCAAGGAGCTGTGACACTGGGACTGTCAGCCACATCTAAAGATAGAGTTTATCTATTTTTAATGGATAAAGTCTTTACAGTAAACTGTGTCACACAGGGACATTGTTGTGACCCCTGACCTCCCTAATAAGAAGAAAATAATTGTAATGTCAAAAATCAATAATGAAGACTCACTGGCACCTTTATTAGGTACACCTGTCCAATTGCTCATTAATGCAAATTAACGTCTAATCAACCAATCGTGTGTTAGCAACTCAGTGACATGTTCTAGCTGTTCAGTTCTGACCAGACATGGCAAAGAAATGTTATCTAATGACTTTGACGGTTGGTGCCAGACAGAACAACTAAACACTAAAGTGCAAACATTTACATTTTTTTTACATTACATTTTAGGCTGGTATGAAAGCTGTCAAATGAACTCACACTGCACACTTAACAGCACTCGTGTGGTTTGATTGTGGTGTGAGAATTGAATGGACCAATTGCAGGCTGTTGTAAAGGTAGATAATGATGTACAGGGTCATCTGATAACTTTTGAAATATGCAGGTAAGTGAGTCAGAGAGCGAGTTCAGGCACTTTCTGGAACCATTAAAAAGAAAAAAAGAAAAAAAGAACGGAGAAAACATCTTTCCACCTTGTTTCTCTCAGTTCTACCTGTTCAGTCACTGTCTGTGACATGGTACAGTTGCAGTTTGAACAGTTAATACTCATAGTCAATCATTTCTTTGTGTGCTTATAAAAAATACATACATATAACCTGAAAATACACAATCAGTAAGTGAGCCACAAAAGATTAAAATATTGGACGGTGTGGAGGCAGAGTGTTAACATCTGCAAATTAACTGTTCACATCAGTTTTTAAATATTTTACCTGTGTGTTAGATTAGGTTCACCTTCTTTTATTTTTAATTTGCTGAACAAAGAGCAGAGTTCTTGATATAAGCATGGTCTTACATTATAATGGATAATGTAATGTAATGTAAATAATGTGTGTAGTATTTGGTTCCTTCTGTAGGTTCCACAGCTTAGCCTCCTATGAGTGGAAGGGAGGCACTTGTTAGCTTACAAGTCTACAATCTCTGTTGTTTATGTCTCCTGTCTTCTCAGTGTCTGTAGTTAAGATGCTTTTGGGAAATACTTGTTAATCCCAAAAAGGCTTATAAAATAGATCTTACAGCCATTTTAGCCTTAAGATGCTTTTGGAAAACAGGGCCTGGAACTAAAAAGCAACGATCTATATATTTTTTCTACACCTAATGTACCAGGCTACAGGTGTGAAAGCAGCACCCTCAGAAACTGCTGCTGCTGATGATACAAAAACACACAAAAACAGAACCAGTTCTGTGGCTGAGACACCTCGGTAATGAGAGGTCAGAAGAGAATTGTCTGACTGGTTCATGATGATAGGCCGAGGTGATAGTAACTCAAAAAAGCACATTACAATAATAGTATGTGGCACCTCAGGTTGACAATGTTTGTGTTTTACTCTATTGTATAGTGGTTTAAAAATAGTGTGGTTATTTAATTTTGTTCTGTTATGATGTAGCATACATGAACCATAAACGAATTTTACAAATTGAAGAAGTGTTGTTAGAATTGCTGCATAACTGTGTTTGACATAATTCAAAATTCTTTAATTTGTACAGTTAAACTGACAGATTTTTGTGTTCGTCACACTTCTGTAGTACCCTGTTCATCGTAATTCATAGTTGTATTTATATATATGAATCACCACAAGAAATATAAGAGAGGAGGATGAACAGGGTAAAACAGAGTCCAGAGTGGGCTGCAGAAGGAATATTACAGATGTTCTGTTGCAAGTTCTGTTTCCAAAGCTGCGGTGAGCTGATAAGATTTTACTGACACACCCATCAACAAGCTGACCCCCATCTCTCATTCACTGTCACAGAAATACTAAGGTGAAAGACAGCAGAGGGAGATGGAAGGAAAGGAAGAGAAAACAGATGAGATAAGGTGGACAGGAAAAGAGGCAGTGATGAAATGAAATGACAAGGGAGGGATGGAAAAAACAGTCGAGAGAAGAAAAGACTGAGAAACCGCTGAAACCTCCATACGTGTTTGAACATGAAATGATGAAACATTTGTGTATTCAATTATATTATATATAATATAATTTATACAAAAAATGCCATCACTCTCTCACTAACATCATGAATTTTAACTGAACTTTTTTACCAGCCTCCTTTAGCGTGTACCCTTTAGCATCAATATATAAAATACACACAGGAATGTCAACTGACTGTGTGACTTAACGCTAACTTAACACCAAGTATATCAAACCGTGTTGTCACCACTTTGTAACCGATCATTGTGATGAGAGGTCGGACACACAGCTGCCATCATTCCCGTGGGATCAAAGAATGACACACCCAGTGTGTCAATTAGTGACACCAAAAGGTACCTTCAGGGTCGGTATTGAGACGCTAGGAGTGGGCGATATGGAAAACAATTTTACCATGATAATCATTTTATATTGATATATGTATCACCATATAAATGAAATCACTGTCTCTGTCAGGCTTAAAGGTTTATTTTTACTCTTAAATGAGAAGTGAAGATATCAAAAGGTTAATTTAGCCACTTAAATCTGACATTTTCGACCGTGCTTACTGGCATTATGTCTTTTTCCATAAGCTAGGCTATTGTCTTTGTGATATCACTGTTTCTTTTCATTTTCATTTTTTGTCATAAGACATGGATCTGGAAAAAGTGGACACTATAGTCTGTTAATGTTACGCAGGTTTAGGGGGACAACCAACTCTAGCTATGGCATTGCTTCAGATGGTGTTTGTGGGAACATGGATGGAACGATTTATATTGAAGTTGCATCAACCGTGTCTTAAAATTCTAACAAGGAAAAGTTATTTCACTATAGATATTGTTATTGTTTTATCTCCCAGCCCTTTGAGATGCCAAGTGGGAAGCGTCCTTATGTGACTATTAGTCAATTATTAGACTACAAAAATCACCTTGATCTCATGTTAGTCAACAACTATGATGAGCTTCTTTCCCATTATATTTTAGTATAATCACAGTTTTTCATCAATAAAGTGAGTAACTTGTCCAGACTGAGAGATTCAAACTAATGTAAATATCTTCTAGGTAAACTGCAAGATAATTTCTTTCAAGTGACTTCAAGACTACAAGAACTCTTAAAATTGGCTTCAAAGTAACTAATAAACTGTTTGTGCTGTATATTGTCTACTAGCAATTACAAATATTAAAGTAATACATAGAGACATGAAACCTCAGCTGATTACATTCACCATTTCTCTCTCATCAGTCCCAGTAGTTAACCCCACATGCGCGACTGCTCGAACAACAGTATGTTTATTAGTAAAATTGATCACTGGATAATTTCACAAACAGTTGTAGGCTACAGAATACTGCATTTATAATTTTCGATTAGTTGATAATCTCCCCAAAAAATATAACCAGTGTTATCATTTTATCGCTTGTGGCTTCTCTGTGGCATCCAATGCAATTCTGTCTCTGTTATCAGTTTGTGTCTTTGAGGCAAGCAACATTTTCTTGATCTGTTGTTTCAAATAAAGTCTTGTAGGAACAGGAACAATCTGGGTTTGAAGCGCTGATAACAATAGCAACTGAATATGACTTTGAAACTATATACAAGTTTGTAGGCACCAATAAAGCCACCAAACTTGATATTAGTTTAAGACCTTTTGATGTGACTGTGTGTGTGAGAGAGAGATACACATATCACCTTACTCCCAGACTGTTACTGTGTGTATCTGGGTCTCTCAGCACTACAGGCTTTTAAGTCTGATGATGAGGCAGATGACTTTTAAACAACAGAACGTGTTGGAGGACTAATGACCTTATGAGCAGCTGGAGCCAGCATGTGAGAAATATACTTGATAGAAATGACAGGTATATAGCCAGGAAGGCAAGAGGAGAGAGACAGACAGAGAAATAAGAAAATAAGGTAGGTGGGCTGGGAAAGAAACAAATGATGACTGCAGAGAAAAAGGGTAGGAGGAGAGCATGGAGACAGACAGAAGAGATGAGCTAAATAAACAGATGTATAGCAAAGGAGACACGCGCTTAGTCACTCTGTTGTCCTATGGAGACTGATAATGCATCTTCATTTAAGGTCACTGTTTCAAATAATGGGTTTAATTTTCCTATTTATACTTGGATATATAACATGTAGTCTGAATATATTGAGTTGATCCCAGGTGGATTGGGGTCATGTCTGCTTTTGAATAGAGTTAAACAATGGCCCAATTTTTTCCAAACATTTTCTGTGTGCTGAGAGCTTGCATGAAAACAGGAAGAAAGCCAAAAAGACAGATTTAGATGTGACAGGAAAAAAAGGGGGAGAAGGAGAAGTGGAGAAAGAATGATACTGATAGGCTGAAAGAAATCAGACAAGAAAGTAGGAAGACAGACACAGGGGCAGACAGAGGAAATCAGATGGCCTGGGACCAGACAGGATACTGCAGAGGGACAGGCAGACTCAGGGGGCTGTTCCACCTGCTGTGGTCCTACGTGAAGGACATCTCCTCTGTGTGTGTGTGTGTTTGTGTGTGTGTGTGTGTGTGTGTACGTGTGTGTACGCATGTGTTAGTATTGATGTGCATCTTGTTTGGATGTGGCCCCCGTTGTGGTTGCGTTCAGATGTTTGTTTATCTGTGCTCGTGGGTTTCTCACACGCATCTCTCCGACTAGTGTGTGTGTGTACCGGCTTATCTGTGCAGCATGAGCTGAATTTGTGTACACCAGATGCCAAACATGCTCTATAGTTACACTAAGAGAATAAACAGTGAAAGGTACTTACAGTTTCATATGTTGTAATCATTTGCTTCAACTTTTGCAACCTTTTCTTTTTCTATCCCAAGTCAAGAAAACTACTTTAAACCATAATATGAGACACTGATAGTCACACCTAATATATAATGAGCAGATTTAGTTAACATGTTTTTAAAGACATTAAATAGGTTCTGAACTTTATTATTCGAGGTTAATTACTTACACATCTTCTTGCACTTGTGTTAGCATTAGTGTGACATGTTCCTTTAGTGAATTAAGGTTTCATCCAATCACAGATGTCATTCATTAAGAAAGTAATTCACAAACTGTAGGATGGGCGCCTCTTGAAGGGCACAGAGCCCCTGCAGTTGCAGATAAAGAAACATGAGTGCTCTGATGCGAGGCTATTGAGATACAGGTTAGCCTGATTTATTAAAAAGGCATGACCTGACAGAAACATGACATGACAGTGACAAGGATGGACAGACTTGGACACTGAATGAAAGAAAAACTTGTGATGCTCTTCACGAAACATGTCAATCAAATGTGAAATCTCAAGTACTGAAATTCTTTTTCATGAGTCTATTGTCAATATTGCAGGGGAGTCTTGTGTCTTTTGTGTCTAAAATTGTCGCTATCAGAATAATATCTCACAGAAGCAGGCAACTGTAAACACATTTTGTCAAAATTTGCACAGTAACAGTAAGAGAAATCACTGATTTGTTTTTGTGATGCACCAGACCTCCTTTATCTCTGCAATATTGAATCTCATTCACAAACTCAGAATACTAGCTGAAACCAGGTATCAGTGCAATATCATTGTTCCATTGCTTTGATTCAGATTATTTTTCTATTTGGCAGGTTCAACAATAGACATTACAACTACACAACGCTTACTGACAATAAGAAGATGTTAAATTTTGTTTTGTAAATTCTGTTGTTTGAGATGGTTTGTATATTTTCTTCAATACAATTTTACAGTATAACTGCTTTGACTACATATTTCCTTTTAATGTGAACTGTCCACAGTGGGCCGAGGCAGAGTTATCTGGTTAGAGTAAGGCTGGATCAGATTAAGCTTATGGAAAACGCATTTCACCAGTAGGGCCTACAGGAAAACAGACTTCCCCTACAATCCACTCCCAAGCCTGGGGGTCTAATGCTAACCATAAAGAGTGACAAAACAAGTGACAGAAACAGGTGGACACACAAACACGACTTTAATTGCCTTACAAAAAGCACAGCAACACCAGTAAACCTGCACTACTAAGGTTGTAAAAAGTTAAATCAGGCAAAAATACTGCATCTGAATGTGCTTTAGATTTCTTCAGAAAAAACACCGCCAACAAAAACATGACACCGTTTCAGATGCTACCGGTTGTGCCACTGGTTATGTGCTTGGAGATGTTTATAGTCCCATGAGTTAGAAAAAGGAAACACCTTACAAGAAACTGAACTTCTAAAATATGAAGACACCTCCCTGTTACTCTACTGTAAGTCAACAACAAACTGCTGGGTTATTGTGAAACACCAATCTTGTCCCTCGACTCTATTAGTGGTGGAGTAATATGTCAGAATGCCAGTTGCTCTGCTTGAGCAAACCTCCAAGGAGGGTCTTTATTGACTCACCTGGAAGACCAGCAAATTTGGACTTTAAAGGCCCAGCACGCCTACGCACCTTAGGAGTTATTTGGGATGATTAGACCTCAGGTTGAGTTTGGGTGGATTTATATTGGGAATTACCTAAGGCCAGTAAAATCCATAAAATAAAAAGAGTGATAAAGATATATTTTGTCTTACTCTGTCAGGTGCAACAGAAATAACAGGAGAGTGGAGAAGAACAATGTTTTCTTACTGAACTTCTCAGTAAGTAAGTGAAAACATGTGGGAGTGACCACAGCAGGGCGGATTTATTGTCATCAAATCCTACAGCTGTCCTTCTAGTTAATGACTTGACTCAAGGCAAGTTCAGTGATTACAGGTACATTGAATCACCTAATCAATCTCCTCATCACTCGTGTTATTAACTTAATTTCATCTCCTTTTCATATTATCAGCTTTAACTTGGCATCTCAGCCAAAATCTAAAGGAACACATTTCCGGATTTATATACTGTGGTGTTGTTGGTAGCCATTTCTGAAGCCCTATAGATGAGACATCTTCTGGTGCCCCTGTGGGATCTGAGTTTTTTATTCGAATTTTTTTGACAGTTCTATAAAGATTAATATATATTATAATGCTTTCTTATTTCAATTTTAATGTTATTCAGCTACTGTTCTGACATGCCATCACGCTGTTGTTAATCCATATTTTTATGTACATACTAGTTCCTGTTCTCTATTATCCTGTTTGAATCATATACCCAACATACCAACATAATATTATGAATCTCTGTATGATCTTAACATCATATCATCATTACAATACGGTATTCTTTTTAATTTGTGTTTTCCACTCTGGCTGTTTATTTGGCCATATTAACAGAGATGGTAAACTATGACTGTTCATTGTGCAGGTACTGTAACAGCAACATAGCATGTTGCACTCTTTGGGACTTGTCACTCAAATAGCGCCCACCAAGAGAAGATGATATAATTGTTGCATCTACCAAGGAATTTCCCGTCTGTCAAAATAGCATGACTTGTCCTTTCATTGTCTGTCTATAGCCTCCTCTCAGGTATTTGTTGTAGTGACTTTTTTTTAACAATGTAAATGGCACAGCGGACCTTTTAAAAATAGATCAGGAGCAAATGCAGAACAATTCTTCCCTTTACTGGCACCCCTGCAGCTGGCGGAGCCCTAGGTAACCATTTGTATGTTGCTTATGCCTAAAAATGTCCCTGTTTTGTACTGTACATCATGTAGACTAGCAGCTAAGGGAAGCTATTCTTTCTCAAAAGTAGGAACTCCACATTTCTCAAGAGAATTTACATTTATATTTACAGCACCTCAGCATGACAGGCTTTATCCTGATAGCTAATTAGTTTAATAAATGGATCAGGTTCAGGATCTATCAAACCATGTAGTCAAAATAGGATTTGTAAAGCCTTGTTAGATTTTAACTGAATATAGGCTGTGTAGATAAACTTCGTTTAACTGAGCAGGCTGGTCCTTTGTAAGTAAAGTGCCTTGTTAGACATTCAGGTACTGTAGTTACTTACTGTTGGTTCTCCCTTGTGCACACACATTTACTGTGCATAATAACAACTTCCAGTGTGGAGGAGGGTTTTCCCTGTCTATCAAATCAAAGTATAAAAAGAAAGCACAATCCAGTGTGGAGAAAGAAACTGCTTAAAACTAGTAGCGTCACAAAATGCAAACCAAACATAAAATCTATAAAAATGTCCAAATGTATGGTTAGGCTTATAGAATTCAGATTTTGTTGTTTAGTTTGTATAAAAGCCCTCCACACACATCACTAATTTGTTGCATCCAAAACCAGCAGTCATATCTGAGAAAGAACACATTAAGCCCAACCACCATTAGCTTGCTGTTTTCTGCTATTGTCTGCTTTTCCAGGGATTAACTGTAATCCCACTTTGTCTTGCCACTAATTCTGTGAAGCAGCCACATAAACAACACATAAAGTCCAGTGGCTCCATTCACCACAAGCCTGGAGCTAGCTTGCTCGCCTCCAGCCACAGTATATTGGCTGCTTGCGTGGCCCACTGCTGGGTATTACTTCCATCACTGCCGTATGCCTCAGCGTGAAGGTGTCTCTGGGCTGTTTGTCTGCTTCTTCTTTCACTCTGTGTCTTCCTGATCTGCCCCTATACATATATATATATATCTTCCCCTTGTCTCGCTTTGTCCTCTTCTCACACTCTCCCTCTATCTCTGTCTCACACACACATGAAACAAGGCTCAATGACAACACACTCAACAGTTATCCGTCTCTCGCCTTCTCTCATTCTCTGCCTTACACATTCACACACTGAGTAACAACACAGAGCACAGTAGTTCCCTTTAAACATCATCCCTCATGATTGTGAAAATGTCCTAACATGTGGCCTGTTTTGGGGGATGATTTGAAAACTAGCTCTGGAGCTGTTGTGAATTTTTCAAAACACTGTCTTAGGGATCATAAAAATTTGAGATGAACATTTTTGCAAACTGCCTGTTAAAGGATGAGGCTGGTGATATTCTATATTTTCTTGGTGACAACAAATCCTGCATTTCTGTGTAGCCAAAGCCTTTAGCTTTTAAAAACACATTGTTGCACTGGGTGACATCTCACTTGTTCTTATCTTGATGAACATGTGTATTTTTATTTTCCTCGTGCAATAAGCATTGCTAAATTCCTATTAGTCTCCAAGAAATACACTGTTTACTCATTTCTCAGTAGTGTTTGCTTTAAGCTGCAGTGCATGACTGGTTTTTTAAACTATATTTTTAAGCCTGCTGTAGTCCACAAGGTGTTTATTTACATTTAATGAAAACCATGATTTTCACTGATGTTAACCGAAGTGCTTTTGTTGCCAAAACGTAACCACAGATGGGAGTCAGGATGCTATTCTCCGGTGTCACAGTTGTGCACTTTGTACAGTCATAAGTGTACTGCTTTATTCATTCAATAAATGTTGCCTTTGAACATTATCCAGCCAGCAATTAGATCAGCAACATAATTGTGAAAAACAAGTTAGTGAAACGGTTAATAAATTACATTTCTTGGAGAAAACGTTGGTTTATGCCTTTTTCCCCTCTTTTAATATTAACTTTTCAATGTGCTTTACAAACTCAAAAATCATTGTTAGAATAAAACATATATAACAGAATAAAATACATTTTGAATATAAGAGATAAAAACATCAACAATATGCTATTTTAAATAGGCAGCCTGTCTGATCTCCTCCGGCAAGTCACTCCAGGGTCAATGAAGGTCCAATGTTTTAGCCTGGGCCTACACAGTCACTGAGAAGTTGAAAAATCATCAGCAAAATGTAAAATGTATCCACAGGGAGAGAGACAGAGTTTGTATCTTCTGCTGTACTTGGTAACTCTTGCTATACGCATGTGCACCACAGATGATGTTGGACAGGCAGTCACTTACTGCCTGGGCTAGTTGGCCATGATGCTGTCTGTCTGCTGTTCTGTTCTTAGAAACCTACTGGGATGCATTGGCGAATGTGTCTGAGATACAGTACCTTGTTCTGTCTGGCTCTGTGAGTGTTGGTGTGGTTTGCTGTGTGTGTGTGCGTCTCTCTATGATCATGTCACCGACAGTGGTGATTGATATGCTACCTGGCTGGACTGATTAATTGCACTCCAGGTCGATGTCACAAGGCATACTCCAGCAGAATACATATGCACACATACAGGCACATGACAGTTCACCCACAGGCTGTACACATGAAGCAGATGTTGAACATGTTTACTCCCCTACAGTGTATTAACATAACATATTCAATCATGCACGTTTCTGCACTACCATGTGTCGAGTGATTCAGCCTCAGATACTGTATAAATCTGTAATCTATATATAATATCTATCTATAGTGCAGTCTACTAACAATTGTAACACTGGAGATGAAAGCAAAATTCAACATCCTCACACTTGTATTTTCAGTATATTACCACACAAATTAATCATATCACAAACAAATATGCAATGCACAATTTATTTTCATTAATCAACAGATTACATCATTAAACCTCACACTTGTAATCACAGAAATAAAAAGTTGTTTTTATAGCATCCTCTCCCGGTTTCATTCAGTGTCACTTTCACCTCGGTTTGTGGTTTGCTTTCCTCCAGCTCTCTTTTTCATCCCCTGTGTTGGCAACATAGCTATCCTAAGTGAAAAATACGCTTCAATTAAGGCCCTGCTTTGTCGAGTGCAATGTGTCATCTGTGCCTAGGTTGCCTTAACATTTATTCAATAAGGACTCAGCAGTGAGCAAGAGAGAGGGAGAAAAGACAAATGGGTCCCAAAGATTCCAGGTAATTTTCGTCTGTCTGTGAAAGAGCTCTTCGATGATTATTGCATTGGCGTCACCATGACTGTTAAGCATCTGTGTTGTATTTATCAAAACAGGCTTGAAGGCCGCTCAGTGTGATTAAGTTATTTCTTTGCTAACTAATGACTATTATTCTTTATGACAGAAGAGTCACTAAGTGTCTATGTTCACTCAGTAAACAACCTCAGGCTCGTTCCAGCATGAGAGTTTTGGTGCTCTTCCTGTCAGCCGCTTATGAACGGGGAGAAGAAAATTGCAAAACATGAATTGAGATTTCATGCCTGTGTTACTTTACACATCTCAGAGTGTACACTTTAATTAGGTATTTCGGGAACTTTAGTTAGAAGATTGGTTTGTTTGTTTCTTTCGGTAATGCCTGGATTATTGTTGTGTTAGTGATGGATGCAGAGCAGAAGAGAGGAATGAGGGCTACCTGTCACTGCTTGGGCTTTAAAATGCTCATTACTGTGACTTGGTGCAAAGCAATGCAGGTCACCTTGAAGAGAATTGCTTTTCTGTAACATTTGATTAAGGACCCACTATGTCTTGTGCCATTTTGAATACCATAGAACTGTGTATCAACCAAGCCCGAACTGACATTTCAGTAGAAAAAGCGCTGTCATACATCGATGGCGTTGTATATATTGAGTAAGACAGGAGGAGGTGGAAGGAGGAGGGGAAGATAACTTTTTCCAAGTTTTATGAGAGGCCTCATGAGGCCAGTTATCTGCTATGTGCAGTCTCCCTTCGTAACAGTGAAATGCTCTGATGCTCTGATAGACCGTTGTTTTAATCGAGACAAATTCCACCTGCTTTTCTGGCATACATGTGTTTGTGAATATGTATCTACAAGCATGAGAGGGCATTTTGTGAGTAAGTATTCCTCTGGTAGATTCATTAGAGTAGGCCCTTGGTAAATTGTTTCCTGCCAAAGTAATGAATAATTTGTTTTCTGGGGAGAACTTAAAAAAAAAAGAGATGAGAGAAGGTGGAGAAGGATCAGGCAGTACAGAGGAAAATTAGTGAGGAAGCGCTGAATTAAAAAGAGTGAGGATGGTAAAGTGGGGAGAGGATAGTAGATGATGAGATAGAGAGGGTGAACCAACTGAGAATCCTGGTCAGAGAAAGCTTTTATTGGCTAATTTTGCATCTCACTTGTTTGTCAGTACTCCTTGTTCCCAGAAGTTGGGAAAAATTAGCTTTGAGGTCTGCAACATTTATATGGATGGATAGTGGTATGAGTAGAATTGAAAGCACTGTGACTGTGTATGTATTTGTGTGTGTGTGTGCATAGACACACACTTGAAATATTATGCAGCCTGAGTTCTCCCTGCCCATCTGTTCTCTACGTGTTCCACTTGCATCTCAGCTTGGCTTGTTTTTGGTTTCGTGTCCCCCTGCAGGCAGTCATTTAAAGACATGCATCCATGTGTCTCTGGCTCACCTCTGCTGAGTCCGCTCATGGTGGTTCGGTTCTGTAAGTGAATTGACCTATGAGCCCCCTCTGTGTGGGCGTATTTCCCAGAATACTAGGTTTGGAGGCAGTGTTCACTGGGCGCCTCATTATGTTGGAAGAACGGACTCGAGGGAGGAAGACAGGTTTTTGGGAGCAACATCCCTTCTGGCTGTGCTTCATAGAAATTTCTTGGCAGATAAATTTGTGTTTTTCATAGTGTTTGTTTTTCTTTCCTCTCACTCTTGATTGTATTGTTCCGTTACAATGAATGAAACCACTGTGCTGAACACAAATGTAGAGTTTTAATAGAGGCTTTTGCCTCTAAGGTATGATTCACCCAATTTTAACTGGTTTGTTAGGCAACTCTGAGGTCTGTACTCAGTGTTAATTATCTGAAGTTCATCAAATAATTAAATGAATGACTGTTTGGAATTGTATGTGTAGGAGAGGGCAAGTTGAAGACAAGGCTTAAAAAAGTGTCCAGCACTGGCAAGCTTTTGTTAACGCCGTTCACTACATCACAAATGGTTCTAGTCTTGATGACAAGAAAACTTAGTTGATATTTTACTTGTTACAGGAGTTCAGTTTTAGGCATATTTTAGACAGTTAGCTCAAGCTTATAGATGATGTATTTTGCTTAGGGACACTCTAATAGGACTTTTAATGGGTTAACTTGTTTTTTAAGTGTTTAACTTAACATATACCATAGTTAAAGGGCATCTACTGTGTAAACAAAAACTCTCTTCAGATAGTTTGAAATTGAATCGTGTGTTTGGTTTTAGTGTTGTTAAATTGTGCAGAGACCATATAGAACCACATATAAAGGAGGAAAAAGAGATTTCATTTCACAGACAGTGCAGTTTGCTGTTTAATTAGATTAAACCAGTTCAATCTGTTACGCTCTCCGTGATGCAGGCCCTCCAGATTGACACTGTTTACGAGTTCTACAGAGCATCCGAGTCTGCCCCCTTTCCAGTTCTAATTGATCATACATCTAGTCCAGCTCCAAGAATTTTAAAATTCACAGACAGTACTACCAGGCACTATGAGGTACTGTGAAGGAACAAACCCTTTTGATAGTTCTGTGACATCTTATTTGCAACATTTTCACCCTGCCTTTTCTTTTCCTACAAATTATTTTTAAAATCAGATCCATTTTCACAGCATCTTTTGTTGTCTCAGAAGCAGGCAAACCAATCTTTTTGGTTTACCCAGAGTGATATATGGTTTCTTGTTTCTTCATACAATTACTGCTGTTGGCCAGTGTGATGAAAAGTGACAGAGGTCAGGGAGACCCATCCTACTGAGACCATGATTCATCACAAGCTTTACAGTCCTTCCACTATCTGTTATTGAGCAAATGGCAGGCCACTTACTTGGCCCCTAGTAAGTGTCTGACCATGCTTGGCACATGTGGCAAACCAGAGGTAAAAGATGTCACAATAAATTTATAAAACTGGCAATATACATAACACCCAGACACCTATTTAGTATATAGATAATGTGATTGTGTATGAAAAGTCTCTTTTACCTGGAGAGACAGTGTCTGAAAACAATTGTTAGACATCAGCACAGCCTTTAGTTTGAGCTTTTTTGCAACATAACTTTATTTAAAGTTTCCCAAAACAGAAAGAAATCCACAATTGTTACCAAGGTCTAACTTGTATTATAGGTATGTGTGGTAAACACAATGTGTGCATATGTGTGTTTGTGAGCTTTACTGAGTGTGGCAGTGGGCTGCTGGTACAAAGATACTTATTACTTATTCTTCTAGGCTGCATTTCTGACCTTTTTAAACTTACACTCATCCAGCAGTATGTCATGGCCTCAGGAACATGCTCGACCAATGAGCACACCTACTGAGCTGGGTTGGGTAAATAAGATCCGATACTGCTTGAATAAATGTCCACAGCAACAGTGTCAGCGGCTACTCCTGCATGTACATAGTTTTTTTTCAGGCCATTGAGATATATTCTGAAGGAGAAGGTAGTAACATAGGTTTCTTCTTATCTCCTGCAGCGACTTCAGTGAAACTGAGATAATATAACTCTGTCTGCAAGAAGTTCTATATTCCTAAATTGTTTTCAGAATTACAGTACATTATATCATATATTATTGATATGTTCAATACCAACATACACTGTCTGGCCAAAAAAAAGCTGCACATTCTAATATTTCTTAGACCACATTTTGCTTTGATTACAGCACTCACTGGCTGTGGCATCGTTTCAATAAGCTTATGTGATGTCACCACATTTATTTCCATCCAGAGTTGCATTCATTTCTCGCCAAGATCTTGTATTGATGATTGGCTCAAACCCCTCCCTAAAGTCTTCTCCAGCACCTCCCAGAGATTGGAATGGGGTTAAGGTCTGGACTCTGGACTTTTGGCCAATCCATGTGGAAAAATTATGCTTCATACACTCTGAATGATTCTTTCCCAATTTAAGCTTGATGAATAGTTGCATTGTCATCTAGGAATATGATGGTGACTTTTTTTGGCCAGGCAGTGCCAGTTGTACCTGGCAAATATTTCAGCATGTGAATGTGTTAATAATATTCCCTACACTGATTGCGATTACTTGTCCTGCAAAACAAAATGTTATATGGTAATTTAGAGTTTGTAAGGAAATCTGGCCCTGTCATGCAGCAATGGCAATTCCAGCCTTCTATCAACAAAAGTATGAAACAGGCAGTGAGAACAACAAGATCAAGAATGTGAGCCACAATTCGTAAGTCCGGAGCCAGGGTAGACTGTGATTTTACCCTACCTGGGAAAAAAACATGATCACTTTAAGTGCAGAATGCAGTTGTCACTCACTGACCTGTAACAGGTTTCAACACTCCCACGATATGTAAGAACAATTTTTAGCTTCAGTGTGAACATAGACACTGTCTCATCAGCTTTTAGCAGCTTGTCTTATCGGTGCTATGGCAACAGTGCAACAGAGATCAGGAGGTAGTCGTGTCAAATAAACAGAATGTGGAGAAAGAAGTGAGTAACACTGAAACAGAGGTGAAATCCTGACTAAACATTATTGCAGATTGATATGTTGGATTGAGATTATGGGTTTTACTTGCTAACTATGTTGGGACCTGAACTTGTGATATGGAGGCAGTCAAACCTACTTTGATACTTAACACCAACGTCCATTGTTCAACAGTTAAACAGCTAAATAGCTATAGTTATACAACTGTAGCATGGATTGCTGTGAAAATTAGTTTACACACTCATGGACGCCTGAGAATGAATGGAATTTTCTTTGTTTTCCATGGCACCACAGCATTTTAATTTTACTGCACCTAGTGTTTGTAAAGTTGCAAATATTAACAGCGTAAACTAAAATGGTGAACACGTCAATTAAACATCAGCATGTTAGTTTTCTGACACTCTACACTGAGCCTAAGTTAGAGCTACTAGTTTGGCTGTAGACTCTTATTCTTTAATTTAAAAGTACTTGAATGAAGCTCATACACCTCTAAACCTTTATGGCAAATGCCATCTTCACTGAAAGTCAAAGTAAATTGATCTTGGATATTGCTAGTCTCTTTGTAAACACAAAGAATAAGTAATGTTGAGCTTGCTAAAAATACAAACCATCGAAATCCATAGTAGGCTAATGTGACTAAGCTTTTTACCAATCAAACAATGCACTGACTGAGATATCTGTGAGGAAAGCCAAGTTTCCTCATCACTGATGTTGCTATTGATGTAAAAAAAACTTTCATCCGTCAAGAATAAAGACCATTGTTTTACATTCACATAGTTGGCAAGGTCTCTTTTATGTTCAGATGGTCAGTGATAATGTCAAATTCTATTCAGATCTTTCTGAGCAATCTGGGATGGATGTGGATAAAATTCAACATCACATTTAAAGCAAACAAGCGGTTTCACAAAGCAGTCTTTTTATCAAAGTTTTTTTTATTTTTTTTTACAAGTACAGGCTCTTTGAAAGCTCTTTGGCAGAAGTCTAGACTCAGCAAAGCTGTCAAATGTTTTCACATGGGCTGGTTGCCCTACTTGTTTCTGAAGCTTCTGTTGAATAAAAAAAACGTAGTGGAGAAGGTATCATATCTTAAGGCACACAGTGGGTGTACATACATAAGGATGTATGTACTATGGATACATGTGTTACAGAAGTTGGGGAAGTTGCTGCTCCATTTTATTGTGTTTCACTTAAAACAATCTGTCTCCTACTCTCTGTAAGTCTGAACATCACTTAAAGCCATCAAGCTGTATTTATGATTATATTTATTAGTCTCTCTATTCATGTTATACCACTCATTCCCTCATCCACCTTCACTGATTGCACTTATTTTAATTGAGATGTCATCATGAATAATGCCAAATGGCTGTGGTAGAGGGACATTTGGCTCACCTCGCATATGAATGTCCTCAAATGAATGAGTGGCAGCTGCGTAGATCAGGTGGTTATTTATAGAGGACATTGGCAAGTATCATCAAAATAGAATTTCCCATGAAAAAGGCAACAGCTTTGGAAGAAGGGACTGAGGCATGTTTGGAGTAGCAATGACTATCTGAGTGATAGAGGAGGAGAGGAGGGGATAGTGCTGCTGGATAACTCCCACTTCAGACTGCCTCCTCAACACAATTTATTTTGTGTTTGATTCAATCTAGCAGGATCCAGGCAGGCCATTTAGCTAGAGTCTGATACACATTCCCCTGCCCTTCAGCCTGCCCATTAATCTAGATTTTTCTGTAATCTATTTGTTGGTTTCCCAATATTTAGAGACCACTTGTTAGCAAGACATGTTCCCATCTTTCCAGGGAAGCAGGGCTTTCCTAGTTAAGGAAATTAGCAGAAAAAAACATGCCCCGCAAACACAGAACCATACAGACTCTTATCACAGAGATTCACACCTTGGCACTTGGTCACAGGTCAGACAAGCTTAGCAGTGCTTTTTTTCTTACTCTGATTTCATCTGTAAAGCTATGCAGACAGGCAGTATAGCCAACCACCAGAGGGCCACTTTGGCAGTCCAGTACTATAAAGCCACAAAGGCATCAAACAAATCAGGTTACTCAAACAGGCAGTCATGCCTCTTGTCAGCCAGTCAGCCAACCAGTGATTCTACTGACAATGCAGCGATTGTCAGATTCTACTCTCTGGTTTATTAAGATGAGCAGTAGTACAATGTGTTATTAGTTATTGCTATTATCAGTTTTTCAAAAAATCAAGTTTGAGAGCTAACACATAATTGGTTCAAATCAATTACTACCCAAGTTGCACAGAATAATCTTAAAATCAACTGCAGAGCTGATGCTGACATAACAATTAATCAATAATAAAATTAGTTTCTGATTGTTTTTCTGGTGACTAACTGAAGACTTAAAGTTCCATTAAAGGTCTTTGTATTAGAGTATTGTGAACGATGTTGAAAATCAATTTTCATTATTTAAATATAAACTTATGTACCCTAATATGTCATTTGTTGGATTAGCCAAAAACTCATCTGGCTAGTTATTTGGTTGGTTTTAGTGATTAACAGATAATATTACATGTACCCATATAAATACAGAGAAACATTTGATGAAGAAACAGGATACTTCCTCTTGATCTACCATCTCACTGATATTTATGCAGATTTGGGCACACTGTATGCATGGACATAGATTTAACTGATGCATTAGGTCCCACTGGTAGACACATAAATGGGCACGTATCCACATGCAAGCCTTCATTAGCTGTTCTCACATCATTGTTTACCCAATGCAGAGGCTGGGATGCTCCACTGCTTTTCACATCAATCTGCCACAGCAGTAGCATCACACACCCTGCCCCTTCTCCTACTCCCTCCTCCTCTCCTCCTTTTATAAACACACACACACACACTTTAAACACTCTCTCTCTCTGTTGCATCACTCTAAGTTCCCTCCCTAACATCAGCAGGAAAGCACATACAGTACACTACATAAATACAAACAGGTTCCTGAAGCAACACTTTGCATCAGTTTCATTACTCACGGCAGAGGTGGCCTTACACACCAACACACAACCAGCACAGCAGAGGTGGAATTACACATCAACCCACATGCACACACACTCAAGCAAAATGCCCTGAGTGCTGCCAGGCTGTTTGCAGCAGATGGTGGTGGACCCACAGCTTCTGGCACCGCTCTGCTCTTGCTGGGAGGAAAGAACTAGATGAATTAGCAGGTGAACTTATGTGGAGAAGGAACCAGTTTATATGAAATGGAATTTAAATGGATGCCTACATCACAAAGGGTATCCATTACCAAAAGTTTACAGTGGGGAAAAAAACACCCTTGATTTGTTTTCTAATTTTCAGTGTTTTAATTGTATCTCTGTTTTTAATTCTAACCCAAAAATATAAGCATTCTTTTATGAAAATCATCAATTTAATAACTAAAAAACATGTTACCTGATAGCATACAAATTAAGCCTCCCTCCAGGATACCCTTATCTCTGCCCACCCACACACCATAACCTTCTTTGTCATATAGAGTTGCATGCTCAAAATAACAAATTACAAAGTGTTGGCAGCATAATAAGAATACATTTTCAATATTTTGACACACATTATTTACAGCAGAGAGCTTTTTTTTGTTTACCTCTAATGAATCATTGAATTATTTTATATATGAAAAGTACTAGAAGTTTGTTACTACTGAAGATAAACAGACATCTAGTTTTAGCCAGGATGTTTCCCCAAAGGTATATCCCTAATCCTAAGGGCCAGTTGTTGTATTTACTTTCAATCTGACACAGAGATAAGATCTTAAAACTGTTTGCATAAAATCTAATTAAATTCTATTTGGAAAGTTTTAAAGTGCCTGTGCTGCTTGATTTAATTTATGTTTTTGTTGGACTCCTTGGTAGATTTCTCAACAGACACTGTTGTGCAAAGTTAGCATTATCCACATTAAGCTTGACCTCTAAGATCCGCATTGAAATCACTGTAGTTATAGTATTTATGTATTTATTAGTAAAAGGTTCACAATATATTGCAACATTGATGTTTTTCCACTTGCAAATTACATCTGAACTATTAATCTATATCACATACAGAAGAAGAGATGAGGAGACATGAAGTTAACACAAAAAACTGACTATATTCTCTAGACTGTTAGAGGCCTTCCCATTAGCATGCAGCCATGTTGATGACATTTATCTAAACGGAGGAAACAGTCTATTCATTTGATATATGTAATTAACAGAGGGTTGTGTGCATAGATTATTTATAATGATGATTAGTTGCATGTCCTGGTCTAGTAATGGTATAAAGTCTAGTTGAAAATCTAGAATATGAGCAGAAATATGTTTTGATTAACCTTTGGTTCTCTGTTTTAATGTATTTCATCATAAACAGCCCCAGCTGTTGTGATTTTTAGTAAATTATGCTGTTTTGTTGAGGGTACCACCCACTTTGAATTTTGAGTGTATTAATGCGACGATGCACACATTAAAACCTAAGCCCAGGCTGACCTTATGAAATTGAGTTGTCAGAGGGGGCAGATTGTCTTTATTTGTTTGTGAAAAATCCAACTGGAGAGCAACAATAACTAAAAAGTCAGGCTGCTGTGTTACCAAGAGTTACCGAGCTCATGAGCCATGAGCAGCTTGCTGTTTTCATTTTCACATGAAAGTGAATTTTCTTACTACTATATTTAATAGCTGATATTTCGACACCACCCACACTCAACGTCCTTCATCATATTCATAAACCACCATCACATTTAGTCAGCTTTAATAATCAAAATGAAGATTCAGTGCTTGTAGGTACAGCTGATGTAATGTGAAGGTTAGAGTGGCAAGTTTAAATGCCTGGGCTGTAAAAACTGTGGGCTGAAAATATGAATCACTAATACACCCCAGCAATAGGTGCAAAGTTGCCCTTGTGCTTGTATTTAGATATTTGTAAAAGTAAATGTGAACTTTGTGAATGTGAAGAATTTACATAGTTTTATAGTGGAGAGAAAATAAAAAGAAACTGAAAATAAAATGTAAAAAAAATGCAAACGTAAAGTATACAAACCACATAAGAACGTAAAAAAATCATTAAAACAATGTTTTCTTGTTAGTTCAACTTAATAAGAAAGAAATCCAGTTGCCATGACTAAACTTCCACACAATTTAAAACAGAAACAATTAAATTTGTTTTCTAAAAATGTCCACATATTAAGCTTCTCTACATTCGAGGGTGTTCAGGTCAAAGAGCGAACGTTCAAATTTCTGTTCCTAACATGTATGCAATCGCTAAATATCTCATCTTGTCTCTACAGTCATAAATAAGGCATGAACATATATCCAGAGTTACCGTCCATAGCTGCTGAACTCATTATACCAACAAGCTCTGTAGATTCACATGTAATACTTAACACAGTGAAAAGATTTAAAAACTAGATGCAGAGCTAGTGCTGAGCTAAGTTATTCATAGCATGGATTTGGGCATTTCGCCATAAAGTAATTAGTAGGAGAAGCAGTTGTTTTTTTCCTTTTTTTTTTATATAGAATCTACATCATATCTGAGAAATAACATTGACATTAACTGTGCTTTTGGGGGCTGAATGAGGCACCTCTTCTAATGGCACATTCAGGCTTTGGCACTCTGTGCTCCTGCCTGGCATGATGATACTTATTATCAAAGAACAAATAACAGGCCATGATTTATAGGCAACACTTTAAAGAAATGAAGGTGAACTTTTTTTGTTTTTTAATCTGGAGGCAAATAGGAAAACCAAAACATAACTGGGATGTATACATGGTAGAAAATGTCATTGGTTGATTGGTGGGAATTTTTCCTCTGTTTCGTCGCTTCATATTATGTTTTAATAAACATATTTGCATTGTAACCAAGGAATCTTATTGACAGTGTTACTCTCTGTCACTTTACACTGCAGTCAGCTTGATCTTTACATCAGTACGTAGTGCAGTAGGTGCTGTCAGGCACCCAATCAGTCAGAGAGCCCTGCTGTTATGGCCGTGTTCTGATGTGTTGTTCTCTGACCCCTCCACTCTGGCTGCCCCTGCTTATCCTTCATATATCACTGATACTGCACTAACACTGCTGTACATGGGGACTCAGCAGTAGATCACACTGGGTTCAGACACTGCACTAACAGCGACTGAGCGGATGGCTTAAAAGTTCACAAGTTCAGCTACAAGACGCACAAGGTGATCCAGCAGGTTGTTGGACCAGTGTAACAGTGCTTTTTAAATATTTATCCATTGTTTATCACAGACCACATCTGTTTACATTTGTAATGACATTGGCATGACTGTTATGTTACTCAGATGAGTTGATAAGTGTGACCATATGCTGGGTTTACTTGAGAAACTAATTGAGACAGGAACTTGCATCTGTTTCGATTTTCATATTAGGAGAATCAAGTCAAATTTCTATGCGTTTCAAAATAAAATTGCAAAATAATGGCATTAATATCAACTTCTTTTGCACTTTGTATCTAGTGTTATCACTGTGGGCATGTTAGCATGCTGATTTATTGATTTAGGCTGAACGTGCTCACTGTGCTGCACAGAGCTGCTAGCAATGCCATAGACTCTTAGTCTAGTCAATACCACAGTTTATTATAGGCTACTTAGACCTAAACTAATGATAAAACTTACATTTAGTCTGAGCAGCAACTGCATGACTTGGACCATCTGGTTCTATCCCTCAAGGTAGTCTTGACCTTTATGCTTGATATGAGCATATTCAAATTAAACCCTAAAAGAAGCTGCAAATATTAGTACCAGAATATTCTCTGAATAGCCTTAACACAATGAGAAGACTCTTTATTCAGCAGATTGCATGGTATATAAACTTTATGCAAGACTATACTGTAGTGGTAAAACTTGCTATTACAGTAGGCCTCCCATAACAGGAGTCTGAATTCCCTCTGGAAAGATGCCTGGAACTCCCATTCTCAAACAGCAGGATGTTGTGTGTTTTATTAAACAATTTGTTAGAAAATCTTTCTGATACTTTTAGGTGTGTAATCCCTCTTTCTGTATATCTCTCTCTTTCTCTCTCATTTTTGTGTACTGTTGATACAGACAGTTAGCCGCCCACTCCCTTTAGAAGTTGTCCTCAACAATAATTGTCTTCAATAAGAGTGCACTTCAGTTACCAGTGTTGTGGGTATGATTGACAACATAGCAAATCACGGCTTTGAACTAAAACAATCTCTGTCACATACCTTGGAGTTGCAGCAGTGAGACAGACACCAGATTATTTACCACACTGGCAGTCACAGTCTGTCAGCTCAGTTTAATGTAAAATAAAAAGCTTCAACAGTAGGTATTTTCCCTACTGGCTATGCTTTTGATGATGGAGGGCAAGAACCTTTGTTCCAGTGCTTTGTACTATGCAGCATTACTAAAGTTTCTTGTTATTTTACACCAGAAACCTGGAGGTCATGGTTATTTCAGAGGGCTATAGTGTTTATGGATGTGTACTATAGTAAATATTTTGGCAGGTCAAAGAACTGTTTTACACAAGTATTAATTATTGTTTACAAAATGCGACTGATGCACTGCAGTGGTGGCCCTAAGGTTATAGAGAAGTGAGCTTGTGAACAGAAGGTTGCCGGTTCAATCCATCAGGATAAAATCTAGGTGGGACAAGTGGAAAAAGCAGCTCTTGTCCACACCCTCATCCCCATAACCCCAGCTCCTTCAGGCGAGCTGTTCAGTTGGGTTGTACTAAGAAGCTTCCAGATGTGACTGTGATCAGGAAAATCTTCCCTGGATAAACAAAGGTTGAGAAAAACAGGAAAGGTATTACATTTAAATCTCAATGTCAGTCTGCTGGTCAGTCCCACACTTTCATCCAGGCTGAACTATCTCGGCAAATATGGACTGGTACAAAGTTTTGTGCAGAGGTCCCCAGAGGATGAAGTTGATTTTGTGGTAGTGTGTTTACCATTTAGCTGAAATCACTTCTGTGGTTTTCCACGGCTCTGAGAATGTGCACTCCTGTGGTTTTCATTTTGACAGGAACACTGTCGCATTGTTAGAGGCTTAATGGATGGCAGTGTTGGCCGATCAGTCAGTCTGCCACTTTGTTCCAGACTGAAATGTCTGAACAACTATGAGTGGGACTGCTCTGTAATTTTGTACCTTCATGGTCCCACTGAGGCTGAATCCAACAGACTTTGGTGATTCTCTGACCTTTTCTCTGGCACCACCTGAAGGTCAAAGTTTTCACTTTCCACATTTACTGGATTTATTGGCACAAATTCTTCACAGATATTCATGGTTTCTACTGAAGATGAGGAAAACCTTTAGTCATCCTTTTTTATCAGATCACAAAAAGATCATGTTTTCTGAGCGTGGGTTAGTGTTGAAGGTTATCCATACTGAAACAGTGTAATTTGTCTTTACAACAGAAAGGTCACTGTTAGATCACTACAGTGATTTAAAGCAAAAAAAAAAAACTGAACTGATTAGATGCATCTTAATTTGTCAAATAAAACTTCCCAGCTCCTCGATGAAAAACAGGTTTGTCATCCCTTACAGAGCTGGGATGTGATTAATAGTGTCACTTCCGCTGATGAATGAGACATTCTGTTTATTAAGATAATTGAAAACTGAAGCGAGGCAGTGAGATGCAGCATTGAATACACAGGTGTTGATAACATGCATGGGTAAGATTTAGACCAAAACTTAATTTTAATTTAATAGCCAGTGAGTACTGCTATTTAATTTGTTGCACCAGCTTACCTTAAGATAAATGTAATTACTTTAGTAGGACATTCTATTGCAGGGCTTTTGGTTGGCCTCCATTTTTAAGATAGTTTTCACTATTGTGAAAATATATAGTGCAGATAGCTCTCAGTGACTTTGTTAATTTTGCTTAATGGTTTTGAAGATTTATTGAAAAACAGCTACTTTGAATGAATTGCCTCTTGTTTTAGGAGCAAAGTACACTTAAAAACTAAAACTAACCTATTACTAAAACCAGTATAGAACTGCATACATTTACTTTCTTTTAAGTATAGCTTAGCAGCAAACTAAAAATCACCTTCTTGCTGTCTTTTTCACATCCAGCAAGTGTGCTCTGTTTGCTCAGTATGTGCCAGTTACTGATCACGTGAACAGTGGTTACACCCCTTGACCTCCTCCCGTCAGCCCTCAGCTTATTTGCTGTCTCTGTGTTAAGTGTGAGAAGTAGACAAGGCACATACAGTATGTAACTGTATGTTGTAATTACTGATCATTTTACCATAATGGGCTGTCTAGACAGTATGGGTGTACTGGTAATATTTTAGTTTCTGCTCATAACAACTCTGAGTGCTGAGCTTTAATATCAGCTGAACACTGGGTCGTGTCACTGGAACCAATCTTCTGACTGTGTTTTTATCGATTAGGTTTGGTCTATAAATTTAGCCATTCTACATGCTGCACATTGTAGCATACTGTGTTAATTCTCAACCAACCTATCCTGCATAAATAAAGGTTAAATACAATTTTTAAATAAAAAGAAAATATCATAAAGTGAAACATGCCCAAAACCTTCTCCCCAAACCCCAATCTGCTCCATTTACAGTGTTATTACTTTGGGAAAAAGTAGTAAATGGTCACATTTGAGAAGTTGAAAACTCATTTAAACCATTAGCAAATTATTAGAAAACGTTCTCGTCAATTATCTAGCTGACTAAGAAATTAATCCATGAATCATTTCAGCTCTGTTTGCCATTTTCTTCATGTAAATACTGCAAATGTAAGTATCTTTAATGCACCATTCTGTCACAACCACTCAAATAGTGTAATGGAAAATTCACTTACTACATTCAGGAAACAACTCAAGAACTATACTGACCAAGTGAACAAACAAGATTTTTATTAAATTAACTGCAGCGCCATTCCCATACTGAGCTGTTAAATGCCAGTTGGGAAACTAAGGATGAGGATGTAAGTTCATCCATGTTTAAGATGATGATTACTGTTGTTCTAATGTGGCTAATGTGCAAATGCACTCAACAGTTTAATTTGAAGGTCAGATTTCTACATATTGACACCACTACGCCATAATCTGTTGTAAAAGGAGCGCACATTTCCCTGATTGGTATGATGTATTAGTTAACTTAATACATTGAATCTCATTTAGCCTCGATCATGTGTTCACTCTGTAGTATTGCTCTATAATGTTGAGGCTGTTGTGAACGATAACTTGGATTCTTCAAGGTCATATAATCAGATCGTGGACACGTTATCTCCACAGTCATATGGCAAATGATTTCAATTAGTACTGTATCATCTTTCAAGCTGACACAGAATCTTAAGTACATTTCATGCATTTATTTCCCTCTCAAAACACATAGTATTTAATGTTGTGAACTTTAAATGGAAGCTATGAAGGATATTTACTACAGCAGTGCTGAAAACACTGGTTCGTCACATTTCTTTACACGTCAGACTAATTTTATGTGATCAGTTAAATCTTTCTTTAAATTTATGTAATTTATGTTGAGGCCATGATTTTATTTTTTCATGTTTGTGTTTTTCATTCTAAAATTGTGAAGAACATTTGATATATGTGTACTGTATGTAAGCGATATCAACTAAAGCATGATGATGAGCCAACACTAATGGAGCTATCATTGCTGATGATACTTTACTGGTACATGTAAAGAATTAATGATAATGGATCATCATCAATGGATACTGGAGGTATTAACAACCAAAGCCGTGCATGATGGTCATGTATAATGACACTTTCTATTGTTTTTGTTGCAAACACTCTAATGCAATAATGTCTGTTAAAGTACATTTCCTCTTTAAATTTTTTTTTTTTACTGATGGGTCTGATGAAGCACACAGCGATAATCAGTGTGAACAGCACAGTTTCTGCATGTCCAGCCAGTTTCATAATTACTGTAGAGATACATGATACAAAACTGTTTATTATGATGGTTTTATCAATTTGACAAGAATGCATATTTTTGTCTGTATGCATTTTAGTTGTGAACCTTTATGCATCTGGCCCCTGACCTTTTAGTCGTTCAGCAATATATTCTAATGGAAATTAACTTCAGTACTGTATGTTTACTTATCAAAATTTACTTATCAAAGCCAACAGAGTGATGGTCCTATTTTTCATGGAAATACATTCTATCTCTATTTTTGTGAAATAAAAAAAATAACACCACACCTGTTTATATTTGTCTCAGTTTTTTGTGCCAGGCAGAATCATTTCAGTTAAGGTTTCGGTGAGGGTTTAGCTCATGTGAATGGAACAATTGGCCTGATCAATTCCAAACAGTCCAGGTTATTTCACTGGTATCAGTACATCTGTGTGGCTGCAACTGAATCTCAGGAGCTGTGCTGCTGACAGGACAGCTGGTTCTGACAGCTGTAATGGAGTCCAGAGTCAGTGTGCATTGGTGGGATGGATGCTTCCATAGCACTTACGCACCACTGATATGTCACTTCTATTATACATTTCATGAGAGACTTTCAACAGAGCATTTTTGAAGCAACATTAACAACATGGTTGTTGTGGGAAAACTAGATATAATCAGAAATGAGTATGTCTCATGCCACTGCCATTTGTTTTTCCTTTTTTTTCTGCATACTTTTTCACAGTGAATTTTATTACAAATAATGAATATAATAGGGCTCAGACACTGTCCTGTCTCCAGTGTAACTATGCCTCCGTTCTTATCTCATTATCTAAGAAGTTGTCATTACTGAAAAATTTCCCCACACTGTCTGTTATGAGATAAAAGCAATATTTGTCCTGATTTTCATTAGGAGTCGTTCAGCTCTACCACAATATAATGAATGACAGGAGAAAACAATTAGAGTGATGATCTGCTGGGAAAGTGATGGCATGATGGTTATTTCATCTTCTATATTTAGGTACAATGTTCCAACACACACGGAGAATGAGAACACAAGCTAAGGAGTGTGTGTGTGTGTGTGTCTGGGTGCATCTTGCTCCCTGAAAGACCTGTCAGGCTGATCAGAGAACAGAAAATGGCCTTCCTTCTGGATTCTGATTGGCTGGTCAGGAACGTAACTCACTCGCTCTTTTGTCACTCAGTCGTAGCCATGGTAGTTCTCGATGTCAGCAAAATACAAAATGATGTCAATTAAAGGAAGTGGGAAAGAAAAAAATCTAAAGAAATATGTAAATAAGAAAAAATAAAGATGAAAATGAAGAGGAATAGATGTCTGGGGTTGCTAGGCAATGCTGTCAGGAAATTAGAGAGAACATGAGCAGAGTTTCTGGTGAGTGATCATTTTGTGACTCGTCCATCTAGAGTTACGGGTCCAGCATGCTGTGACGGAAAGAAGATTGAAAAGTTAGAAAGCTGCTGTTCAGTGGGACATTGATGAGAGGACATGGACCAGATTAAAGTACGAATACCACACAAGAAAAGGGGAATGGTTTCCATTAAGTAGTTAACCATAGGAATGCTACTGGTATGCTAGCACAACTTTTGTTGAAATATGTGTGTAATTTCTTACCTAGTGTGACTGGATAGCGAATTATTTTAATAGGTGTGTGTTTGAGGTAATATAATCAGTTGCAAATTCAGTTGTTGCTAAAATATTGTTGGAAATTACATAGACCTGAAATGCAAATTAGCCATGTGGTCTTGTCATTTTATGGTAATTATCCATCTGTGGTAAGTGTTTAAATTAGTGAAAAATTTACATATGAATAAAAGAGTTTATTTTCTGTAAAATTAGAAAAAGGAGGAGTTATAAGGTTTTAACAGTATTGAAAACTGTATTGCCTACTTCTCCATGAACAGCTTGATACTTGTGTCTAAGGTGTTGAGTCTGAAACTCCCCAGAAACTTGGCAGTATTGTACTTCACAATAGCTCTCATTCGTCTGCTCCATTACAAGCAGCCAGAATGGGGAGAAGCTGCGGCACCACAGTTTCAACACAAACATCACAGTGTGTTCACAAATCATGTCCGGATATTTGTCTAAGTTCCTCCTGCATTTAACCTGAGTTGGTGTGTATGTCAGCCATGGTTGGGACACGCTTTTGCAGATCAGTGATCTGTTCTCTCTGGTTTTGATCACAGTTTTTTTTTTACATTTTGTACGGCACCCACAGAGCAGATAGACTAAATCTGGCCCTGGTGAGCGTGCGTGTTGTCTTCAGACACCCTTCCTGCGTGTTACTGAGCAAAAATAACTAATTTAAACAATTGTGACTCAAAGGGTGGTGCAATCAATAGAGAGGCAGAGGACCAAAGGGCAAGGAGCCATCTTCCCACTCTAATCACAGACTTAACCTTCAGCATATTTGCCAGCTTGACAGGTTCACCTGGATACCTGATAGGCTGCTAACTCCATCTCATATGCTTGTGTTGTTGCTGTGACGGTGTTCATGCAGGCTCCTCCAGACGTGTCTAAGTAATTAGAGGTTTTACATTACACAGAAAAAAAACTCAGCAAATAAATGTATAGCAGCCAGATACATCTGTATTATGTTTGCTTCATTTGCACTAACTCGAAGCTGTTAAGAAAAAATTACTTTGCCTTTTTTGTTTTTTGTAGCCCTATAAAATGTGTCACGTATAAAACCTTTGATGTTATTACTATTTTTGGTACAGATTGCAAAAATGCCTTTTATTTAGCACATAAAAAAAGACAAGGAGAGAAAGGAAGACCTGCAGATCTTTCTGTCCCCATAGTTTCCTGTTGTAGTTGACTGCTGGGAGTGAATGTAGACAGGGACACACAGTGTCTCCCACACTTGTGGTCACACTGATTCATATCTTTGATGAACATACAATAACCAAGTTTTTCCTAAGGATTTTCCTTCCTCCCTCTCTTTTCGAGGAAATTGCATTCATCCTTCTCTGTTTTCCTTTGCGTGTCTCTGCTCCACACTCTCAATTTTTCTTCTTTTCTCTGTTGTTTTGTCTGCTTTCCTTACAATCCTTCTTCCTCACAGAAAATAACGGTGCCACTGGGTTTCTCTTGGTTCATATTGTCCTCCCGCTCAGAAAAGTCAGTCTGTTTTTAATGAGCTCTGCGTCTGTGGCTCTCAGCCTGAGGCTGTTCACCAATGACCTGTTGGCATTTGCTTCGCTCTGCCTTCTCCTGGCTCTCCCCCCTTTCTCTCTGCTCTTTTTCTTCTCTCTCTATAAATCTCTTTTTTCTCTTAGATTAAAAATTAAATGATGGAGGAGATGCTCTGGTGTTCAGTCACCCTAAGCAACTTTAACTGAAAGCTATTACTTACAAACCACCTTAGTAGCAGCTACTGGCAGTATAGTCTTACAAACCTTTGTACCCACAAACAAACCTTTTTACCTCAGACCCACCAACATATCTCTCCTCAGCTGAACAGAACTCTTTCATGTGATACATCAACACTTGCATTGCTTTGCTGAATACCAGTGAACAACTCCAACCGAGCTTAACGCCTTTCACATAGCATCTTCAGCACAAGAATCATGAGGCAGTGGACGGTGGAACAGCCGGACATTTGATCTTTAGGCTGCACTCCATCAAACTGGGAGACAGCGGGCAGTTGATGAGTACAATGACCTTTAGCAGCATATCTGCCACAGCAGCCTTCAATCGCAGCTGACTGGAAACAGGACTCAGTCACCAGTCAGACTGGAGGTGGTGTACTGCTGCATGACTGGATGCTACAACTGTTCATTTCACTGATCTCCTCTGCAGCACTCTGCAAATTAGATGTTGTATTTGTAATCCAGACAGATATCACATAGACACACACACCTTTTCACAGTAATGTGTGTAACCCATACCGCCCTCCAGCTATGTTCTTATTTCTTCATTGATGTATGTCTTTGTCTTGTGCTCTTTTTTCTTTTTCCCTGCCTTTTTCTCCTTATCACACAAACACACATAGCTACCTCGCTACACTGTAGGTGCACAATAGAGTACATGTTGACCTTTCCATTCTCTCCAGTCTCTGCTAGACATTAAAAAAAGTAACTTGTATTTGCTGATTGTAGGAATGTAAGTTCTTTACATATTGCAGGTGCTTGAAACAATAGACTCAACATATCTCAAAAAACGGTTTTCAATGGCAACTGGACTTGTTTTAGTTCCTTGACTACGTTTCACCCTTCCATTCCAGAGGGCTTTTTCAAGTCTGACTTGAAGTCTGACTTAACCATGACCTGGATGACTGAGAATCTTCACAGATATTTAGACTCAACATATTTTCTTCAGTTCAGGCATTTATTAATGAGGCTGGGACTGCATTTCCACTTCCAGTTACACTCCTCACAGATCACGCCTACTGCAAGCAAATCCACCATATGTTACCATTAGTTGTACATCATTCTGGCATATGTGCATTCAGGCTCTGTTCTCAGGCCTGTAGACCTAAATATGTATATATATATTACGATTGTGGGTCATAAGCCACATACACTCACTGGACACTTTATTATAGCTGTCCAACCTGTACAGTCCACAAGGACCAAAACATTAGAATCACCCACTATAACCTCAATAATAAATATTTAGTACGATAATCACCTTTCCGAATTTTTTTACAAAAACAGAAAAATTAGAATCTTGTAAAACTAGAATTTATAGCCGAGCTGCTTTGTTGGACTACATTAGATCGTACAGGTGTACCTAATAAAGTGGCCAGTGAGTGTATGTTTCTACTTTAACCGACACTGAGCCATATCGCCTTTCTCCAATGTCCTCAACATGTCTGTAAAGATTCTCAGTCATCCAGGTGAAGTTATCTGGAAGTTGAGTCATGGCAGCTGGACTTCTTTCTTGTTAGGTTGAAACGTTTTACTACTTACCAAGTAGCTTTCTCCAAACAGTATTGCATTTTCCTTATACTTTCATGCAACCTAAAGAAGATGGAAGCTAGAAAATAAATACTTATTATCATGCAAGGAACTATGAAATCTGACAGATCAGAAGTTTTTTCGTCTTTACCTAAACTGCACTACAGGTTTGTATTGCAGTGAACTGATACTTGAACGTGATGAATATACAGATTATGCACCATATATATATATATATATAAGCTATATGTTCATATGTTTTATCTCTGTGACAGCTCTCTGAACTAGAACAAAGAGGAAAGGTCACAACAGTGTGTTATATTAAACCTATGTGTTTTTATTGGCATCACATTCTGACAGAGTGTTAGAGCATCATATGCTAGAGCTGGTGTCATCCTCTGTCTGAGTTTGTTTGTCGCTACCTCTGTATCTCTGTGCAACACGAGCCACCCACAGAATCAACCACTATCTCTGCTCCTCCTCCTTTCATATGCTGGCACCCTTTTATCCCATGTCACACCAGCTCCCACACCCTGGCTGATTCACTTGCTTTGAAAGGAGCAACACACAAACAAAAATACTAATACACACTTTCTGATTTGTGTACAGATACACACATGAACACTATAGTTGTGTAAGGTAAGAATCATTCTGGTACATCGATGATGGTATATCAAATGTATAATTACATGATGTTGTTGAGGATCCAAACACAGGCATTTATTATTTTGCGTTATCTTGTAAGACCCACAAAGTCCCACAAATTAAATAAAGCATGTGTGACATCGCCATCAGCAGAACAACATTGTTTATTTGTGTTTCCAATTTGTTACACTGTTATAAAAAACAATGCATTTTATGTGGCAATGCTGTGGAGAAGGTTTGTTTGGTTTCATTATGTTTAAGGAAAGATTGTGGTTTGAGTTAAAATGACTAATTTGATAAGGTTGGTGAACATCTGTCTTGAGAGTTAGAGTTAGGGTTAGACTGCATTTAAATGTCTGTAGACATTCTTAAATATGGAGGCCACCTCAAATCTTCAGTCATTTACAGGAAATGAGCGGAAAATATGACATAAGTACAGAGATTTTTATGACTCTGCTGCTGGTGAGAATAAAGAAAGTCATCTTGATTGCTGGGTTTTTACAGATTAAGCACCTTATTGCTGTGATGATTTAACAGATGTGTCCTGTGCGCTGTGCTCCAAGTACTTAAAAATGTAAAGGCCTAAATGTTTCAATATGCTTCAAAATGTATATTCCATTTATATTAAAGATAGCAAAGATAAGCAGTGAACAGTTTGACTGCATTTTTTTAAATTTATTTATTTGTTACATGGCTATTAAATCTTATCTTAAAACATTTTAATCTTATCTAAATATTTATTAAAAGTAACAACGAACCAGTGTTTGTATGTGCAAATCGAATGACATTAACGCTTAGGCTCCACTATTGTTCCAGATATTGATTTGTAAAGTCATTTCAGATAAAATACATACTGCAAATCATGACTATATACTGTGTATAATCTCAGATGTTACTGAGATATTTTTATTCTAATAACTCAGTCATAAGTTTACTATATACCTGGGATTGGTAACCCACAGCTTTTAGCCCTTCTGGCTCCCTAACTTTATCAAAAAATATGGATACATATAGAAATACTGTAAAATTTTGTCAACTAAAAATGGTTAACTAAATAATAAAAAAGTCTTAAACCACCGTCAGCTCTGTGCATTGCTAGAGGAGTCTGATAGCTATCCAGTGGGAAGCTCCTGAAACAGTTTGCCACCTGTTTGGAACGTGCAAACCTTCGTGCAAAGGCCAGG
The DNA here is from genome assembly GCA_032362345.1 of Sandelia bainsii. NCBI lineage: Eukaryota > Metazoa > Chordata > Actinopteri > Anabantiformes > Anabantidae > Sandelia > Sandelia bainsii. The sequence goes on from JAUMHL010000025.1 coordinate 19,462,909, forward strand.
CCTGTTCAGACTGGAAGATAAGTGTAGAATTTGTATTTCATAGCAGACATGATCAGGAGTAGGGCGCCCAGCCAGAGCTGAGCTCTGTCTCCTTCAACATCACAGTCTTGGCACAGACTTGTTTTGAACACCACTGCTTTCAGACCCTGTCTTACACTCACCAAACAAATGTAGACTAAACCATAGAAGTATCTATACTTTTCTGTCTATATTGAGAGAGGAGCGGTGCGCAGTTTCACACACAGTAGCAGTGTATTATGTTACTATAGTAGTATATATGGTACTATACTATAATATACACAATAGTACTATTGCCTATGTAGTATAAATAGTAGCATTAGGCTAATTTTGAACAATAGCCTATGGCACCTGCATGTAAAGTCAAATAGTTTTTGTGGCTCTATACGTTTTTTTTTTCTGTATGGCCAAAAGTGTCTCTTCAGAAAGTAGAGGTTGCCAATCCCTGTCCTGAACGATAAATTTGTTTACGTCATGTTCTCTACAGCTAAGCACACAATAGACGTGTTATCTCTGACAATTCAAGAGAAATCCATGTGCAGATAGTTATTGAATTGGGAGTAATAATCACTGTCTGCTAATTCAAGTAAAAAGACTGGTCTTCTGTAAAACGGAGCAGGTCAGGTTCCATGCTGTACCATCTCTGCTACATGGAAATAATTCACCTTATCGATTTGTGTAACTGTTTTGTTTGTAAATGTAGTAATTATACACCTGTGTGAACACCTCATCTCATAAATGACACTCAAGGGGCTTCTGTTCATCTTTCTTTTCTGTAACATCATATAACATTACGTGTTTCCTGAAAATTTTCAGTCAGTAACTAAGATGTTTCCTCATGTCCACCTCTGCTCCCATGTGAGTTTTCTTATTAAAAACTTACTTATCTTACTTACTAATCTTATTATCCTCACCAACGTAATCTTAAATTTAGTTGTGAAATTGCTGTGAAGAGACACAACAGTCAAGGTAATGAATTTACACTCACCGTGTTTAGAGAGTTAATTCTGTGCTCTGGTTTGCATAACCTACAAGCCTGACAGGACTCTAAGCCATTTTCACGCATAGACTGCAGCTGCCCAAATAGGAGGTTTGACGCTTTGGAGAAGCTTATACAAGCAAGTGGGATTGAGACTGTTCACAGGAATACTCCTGAGCTTGTATATTTGTCTGCAGACATAAACATACACAGGAAAGGAGTTATGTTTTTTAAAAATTGACATCACATTTGGAATGACAAAAGAAAAATAATAAACTACACAAGGATAATAATTGTATTTCTCTTCTATTTCCTCTTTCCTCTTCTTGATCTCTTTCACTCAGTCTGATGCTATCTCCAGGAGATTTGGTTACCAAGGGCATATGTTACATCAGCATATATTGTTTTTTTTCCCTCTCCTTTTCAACACATGAAATATTTTAGCGTGCTGAGGCATTTGGTGGCTCCAGGCACTTGACAACATGCAACATGATGCAGCACTTGAGGACAAGTGGTGTAGTACACTGGGCAGGCTCTTTGCTGTTTAATTGGCCTTCACTGAACAAAATCACATTAACTGTGACCACACAGCACCTCTACAGACATCTGATTGAGTCTGTAGATGATGGTATTTGACTGGAAACCTTTGTTTATGAGAATTAGCTATGTAGATATTAACCTGTTCCACCATTTCTTGTGTATTCTAGTTTATAGAAAGTGTATAAGGTTAGTTGCAAGGTATTTTTTTTCACCCATAGGCCATCCTGCAATAACAGACATGATGAATTATCTTTTGTATTTTGTATGTGAATTACATGCTCTTACTCCAGAGGAGACATAAAAGAAGCCATAAATGTATAATGCTCATCAGATCACTGTGCTCAGCAAACCAAGAAAGACATATCAGAGGTATTCCTTCAACCCCTCCTCCCCTCTGCTCTCTTTCTGTGCGCCAGCTGTAATAAAACACGAGCAAACCTGTTTGTGATATCACACATCAAAGACTAAAAGACCAAGTGAGTAAAGTGGCACAGAGGCTCATTTCCATACCCTTCTTAAGCAATCTGGCGACTTTGTCTCCTGCTAATCTAACAGCCATCATTACAGCAATGCAAAGGTGGGGACAAGTCAGAGTTTTATTCAGGCATGGTGCTCTGGAGGGTCAGTTAGAAGTTGATTTTTAATTAGTTAGCTGCATAATAAAGTTAATGCACGTCAGAGTAGAAACTCAGCTGGGAAACCTTAGAAATTAATAAAACATTGTTTGTACCATTACATGGTTGGCTGGCTTATGGAGAAGCACTGATCTTGCAGCTAACTGACTGAGACACATCCAAGCACGACTCAAATTTCATGTTATAATAATAATAGCAAAGGGAAACATGCCCGTGTCATGTATTGCCAAGTTATATTAGCACGTCAGGCATGGAGGCATCAGTTTGTGTGCTGTGGGTGGGCAATAATGGCAAATGAAAACACTTTACAACTCATAATGTCATACAATAATGTATAATGGAGGTATGATTTTCAAGAGTGCAAAGTGCCTTCATCTCTTCATCCAGTGGTTTTCTTAATGTACAATTTCATACATTTAAAAAATAAATAAATATTGCGGAATTCATTTTTAAAATGCGTATCTTAAAAATCAAAGACAGCTACAGTAGCTATAGAAACATTTAGACAAAAATTACATAGTAGAATAACACCTTTTTTACTATCAAGACAAATCAGTGTAGAGTTAATTTTTTTCATTATTAATTCAACTCAGAGTTCATTTAACTCTGACTGTCCAAGGTGATGTCCAAATGTATTTGCAATGAAATAGACAGAACAAACAGCTTCACATCCTGACACTGGAGAAACCGGAGCAATAGGATTTTTAGCGTTTCTTCATAAAAGTGAAGGATCTATTGGCAGAAATAGTTTCAAATCTTGACAAAATGAGATTGTGCGTGTTGGCAGAAATTTAGCATTTACTGGCAACTCTCTAGATTCCAATAGGCTATTCCCAGTTTAACGTAATCAATTGTGTTTATGTTTTCATGGTAGATCATGACATTTTCATAGAACACCAATGAAAATGATGCTCAACACCTCTAGATGCTTCATCATTTTTTGCTGTAGTTTGAACTTTTCTGATTTGTGCTTTATTCTGCTTTAAGTTGCCTAGATGAATCTAATGAATATGCTGTAATAAAACTTGATTTCAGAGATTTGATTTACCTCGTTAATGGACAGCACTGTTCTCTGAGGATAGTTTTTGTTCAGTTAGGCTGAACAAAAATAAATGTTGTAAAAAACTGGGAACGGACTTCATATCCCTTTGTACTTTGTGCTATTGTTAAACACTTACTAATTGCAATAATCACTTAGATGACTTGTAATAGTTCATCTTTGGTAGATGTGTCTCAGCTAACAAAAGTGTCAGTGATTCACTCAGTTCAGTGAAATCAGTCATTCTGGTCATGCAGGTGTAAAGAAAATGAAAGAACATTTTTAAGCTTGTCGATCATGTTAGATACAGCATGGACATGGATTAAGTTTATCTTGTTCTCAGGTAAGGTATTCTGCTTGCATCTACACATTCTGATCAATATCCCGCTCGTGTCACTATCTTGGAGCGGTGCTGTAAAATTGTCTGGATTGGTTTACTTATGCTCACTGGAAAAGATGCAGTTCAATCATGCTAAGAATGTCAAGTTCGTATATTAAGTTGTGGAGGTCGTTGGAATGCATCAGCTATTTTAGTTGTGAACTGTATTTATTTATTCATCTGTGTGTGTTTGCATTTGCAAGCTAGTGCAAGTGCAGAAAATATAGATGTGCATCAGTACCTGTGGTTAGAGAGGTGTGACAAAGCGATGGGTTAGCTGTAAGGCTTGCAGGTAGGGAGAGGGCTAAATGGAGACATATTGGTGCCGGTATAGTTGTGCTGCGCTACTCCGCAGGACAGCTAATGAGGAAGTTTAGCCACAGGGGTCTTTCTATTAAAAAACAACAACTGCAAGAGATGAAAAAAATGTCATCTAATCACAATCTCTGTCAGAAAAACAGCAGTGAATGTCCAGTTCTCAATCACACTGAACAGCTGTGTCCCTGGGGTGTGGTTCAAAATAGAGGCAGGATTGTAGGGGAAGTCAGAGGAAAGGGAAGCGAAGAAACAGCTGTGAAGGCTGGTGGTATAGGTGTGGTAGGAGGAAGATGTAAGAAGGTGCAGAAACAGGGAAAAAAGAGGAAATCTTTAAATGAGAGAGTAAGTGAAAAATCATAAGTAAAAGGGAGGAAAAAGTCCAGAAAAGGGTAAAAATTAAAGAATAAAAGATTTCCTACTGGAGTATTTTCAGGTAGAAAAATATACTTACTACTCAATCCTGATTTGCCGTCAAGTCCAATATATCAAGGTCACATAAATTATGGTGTCAGTGTAGTGAAAAATAGTCATATTTTTACTATAGTGTCTAGAATATTTTACTTCAGCTTGCCCTCTACCCAGTGGCAGAGAAATGAGTTTTGTTTATAAAAGCAGTATCAGCCAACTCAATTCCTCTGAGCCCAAAACCAAAGCAGTGGGCTAATTTTGAGAAAATGTTGCATGTTGATATCTTAGAATCTGGCACATGCACAAACGAAAAAAAGGAAAAAAAGAAAAACAAAGAACGAATAGAGATAGTCTACTAATACTTGTGTCTGATTGTTTTTGTGGCACATTAGTACTAGCCTCCAGCAGACGTATGAGGCTTAACAGGAATTATTTGCTAGATAAAGCTGAGGCAATTGAATTAGGTGGGTGTCTGAGACAAAAACAAGTCTTAAATGTTGCTCAAATATTAATATCAAGGCCAAGAATGTACACAGCCACTCTAAAATAATTTCTATATATGTGCTGTGGAAACATACAGTATATAAGATGAGACTAAGATGGAGACTTTAGAATCCTTATGTTAAGTAAAAATAAATAAATTTAATAAACTGAGTATATTTTTTCTCCACCGCTGCCTCAAATGTCCTCATTCATTTAATTCTTGGTGATGCATAATAATCCCAGATTTAAGTAATATCAACATTTTGTACATGGTTTCTCAGGTTTTTTTTATGTGTATGCTTGATTTTCAGGCAGCTTATGTACTTGAAAACATTAATACACTGGTAAATAATAAGGTAACTCTGACTTTGTTAAACAAAAAAGTGTTCAGGCTGAACACTGACAAACTGGTAATGGCTAAACCACCGAACATAGTAGAGGTGGACAAACAGAGGGAGATGGCCGTAATAAGATGTGGCAATCCCAAGCGATGGCAACATCAGGAAGAAGGAACGTGAGAAGCTTGAGAAATACCAAGGGCTGATAGAAGAACTAGGAAAGATGTGGAAGGTGAAGGTAACAGTGGTCCCTGTGGTAATCGGAACACTCAGAGCTGTGACCCAACTCTAATGTGATGTTGCATCACAGTTGATTTACTAGATTGTATGTCTATGTGGGTTTTCTACTCCGGCTTCCTCCCGCCGTCCAAAGACATGCAGTTAGGTTATTTGATGACTCTAAATTGCCTGTAGTTGTGAATGCGAGGGTGAATGTTTGTCTGTCTCTATATGTCACCACTGTGATAGAATGGTGACCTGTCCAGAGTGTACCCCGTCTCTCACACAATGACAGCTGGGATAGGCTCCAACACTACTGCGACCTTTAAGAGGAAAAGCAGTTACAATAATGGATGCATGGATGTATCTGATACATCCACACACTTTGCAGCATGGCTGTCTATTTAAGATTGTACTGCATATTTGCAAACTTACTTGGCTGTATCATTGTTGCAAAAACATGCTGCCTCCACAGATCTGTTTTGTCGGTAACTCATCACTTCAGCTGTCCACCTAAAATGGGTCCTTCAAACTGGAAGCAGATTTTTTTTGCTGATGCCATTTTTCAGCATCCACAGAATATCTTCCCAGACGGTTTACTCTGACACCAAAGATAGGTAAGATACCAAAAGCTAAGATTAATAGTTTCTGCTTGTATATGTAGCCTACTGTATATGAAAGGTGTCCCAAACCCTCAGCTCACTGTGGAGGGCAACTTAGAATATATTTGATATTTTGCAGATGTATTAAATCAATTATCCAATAAACATCTTTGCCTTTCAGCTTTGTCATAGACATTCTGCTGACAGGACATCAGAGGTACAGTGTAAAAGTGGTAGTGGATATGTCTTTGTTTTTTCATGTGGAAAGGGACAAAGTCAATCCGGTCATTAACTCCATTGATCTTTTTTTAAGCCAGGTAATCATAATTGATTTACTGCTGGCCCACTGATTGGCTCCATTGACTTCAATAGGGGTGAACTATACAACTGGTCTTTGCTGTTTGATAATGACATACAAGGTTAGCAGCAGGACCTTTAAATGGTTTGACTACTGTTGAATCTGCTTGGGTGTGTTCTGCACTGGCACTATTATAATGCATTAAGAAGATATATGTATTATGCAAAGGGTATTCAATAGAGCTGTGCACCAAGTGATGGTGCACCAGTTGTAAAAAAAATAATTTAAAACTAAGTCAGGGTTTAGTAATATCACACATTAAGCTTTAGTTATCAAAGCAAATCCTCTGCTGAGAAGTGTCAGTAATTGTGAGTGGTGATATAACACTAGTAGACACTCTGCAGTGCAGTGTTGTTTGAGCCTGCGACTTCCCCTCATTTCCTCACTTCTTCCGCTCCTTCCTTCATCCCTCATACACTCCCTTCAACCTTCCCCCTCATAGCAGTGCCTGATTCATTTTCCCAGTAACAGCCTCAGTTCCCTGTGATTTATATGTTTATGGTCATTACTGACGTTGAGTAATACATTTCCATTTTTCCCCTCTTCTCCGTCTTCCTCCGTCTCTCTTTTGGCAGACCCCCGGGGTCCTGCGAGGAATATCAATTACTTTGTTCCTGTTTAATCACAGTCTTTCACTTCCTCTCACGGCGCCACTTTTAGACAGGAAGAATGAAGTTTTGCTTTTGAGGTGTCTCCGTCAAAACTACTGTTAACTAGCAAATACCAAACCTTTCCATGCCCTTTTCATCTAAAAAGTGTGATTTGCCTTTATTAGCTATAAATTGTCTTTTTCACCCTAAGTATTTCTAACTGGAAGTTTTTGAACAATCCTTAAAATATTTACTGAATCAATTGCAATGCCTGTTAACAGATGATGCTATCTTTATTACTAAGGCTGTATTCAGGCTGTTCATGCTCAGTTCTGAATCGATGCTCATGTGTGCTACTTTGAACTGATTGTGTCTACTCCCCGATTTGATCCATGTCTGATACCACATAAACGAACAGTTTTTAAAAAGCAGCAGCTGTAAAAAAAAAAACATCATAATCTTTATGCCAATCCCACTTGTTTCAAACACATTTCAGTTACAGTGAATGTTCTTTCAAGTCTTGAATGCAGACATCTCAACTAAAATCAAGTGTAATTTTGCCCCTTTTTTTCACACTGCTGTGTCTCAGTGTCTTCACTACTAAAGCTGACTAAGTCAAGCTGCCATGGCTGCCAAACTGGTGAAATACGCAAGAGTCTCACACTGTCATCGCAGCGCTGTAAAATCTTACTTTGAGCATGAAATCCAAATCTGAACTGGGTTCATGAGATCAGAAGTCCCAGTAAATCCACATATTTTATTAAATAGAAAACTTTCAGATGCAAAGGTAAAAGGACCTAACAGCTACAGTGTGAAAATAGAGCTGAAATAGTTAGTCGATTAATCAGCAAGTTGTTTGACAGAGAATACAGGAATATATTAATTGTTAATTATAATCTTTTTTTAAAGAAAAATGCCAGTCCCGCATCTTCGGTGAGCGCATGGACTTTTTTTCATCATTGTTAATTTGATATAGTATGTTTGCATTTTTGTACCGTTAGTCAGGTTCATGTATTATGAAGGGATAATTGAGGATTGTAAGTATTTATTCTCTATTATACAATTTAAATGTTATAGACGAACCATGCCAAAGTTGGTAGTTGTAGTTGCAGTCACTGAAAGTAGAGAGTGCATGTTTTTTTGTTTGTTTGTTTGTTTTTTACTTGCTGGCCTCTAAAGCATACATTGACTGAAAGGAACACAGTCTGACACTCAACAGCTCAACTGAAACAGCTCAGGGTTAAGTGTCTAGCTCATGTAGAGTACTTTGGCAGGTTTTATGCATTAGGGTAGATAGTGTCCTATTTTATTTACTTTTGCTGTACAGCTGTTGAAGTCATGAAAAGGAGGCTAATGTGATCACCCCCCCACACACACACATACACACAAGCAAAGTTCAAACTGTGACAGACGTATTATCAGCATAGTGAATCGCAATCATTTGATTCAAAGAGAAGAGCTTTGGGAGTGATGGGGAGGGGGCTCCAGTGAGAGCAAAGACAACCTTCTCATTACTGACTCCTTGTCACTATATCAAAGTAACTTTCCAGAGTCCTTCATAGTCAAATTGGGAAAGTTCCTGGTTAGCACAATCCTTAGGTTTTCATTCGGGTGACTCGGCCAGCTGCAGCTAGCTCTTCTGTGTAATATCCAGCTTTCTCAGCACAGAGCGCTAATGAACCGAGACTCCCTGTACAGTATTGCCTTTTTTCCTCTTTGAATTTAAATCAACCAGCCAGGTAGCTGCCTGTAGCATTTATCAAAGAGGACTGAGGCACTATTCCTTGCAGGCAGGATTCCATTCCCTTAAGTGAAGTGTCTTAAAGTTACTTGAAAAGGAAGCGTTGTATCAGTTCACAGCCTTACATAAGTAACACAGTGTAGAAAAACACTAACAAATAGTTCTATTAAAGCAAACCTTGGAAGGTTAAATGCAAAGCTGCGTAAGCCCTGAATCAGTGAAATCACTTAAATAAAGCGTAGGCATATGTCAAATTTTAGGCGCTCCAGCTCCATTATTGAGTGGGAGGAAAACACACTTTATAAGGAGCTTACTCTAGCAGCGAAAGAAAAAAATAACGAAGATGCGAGTAGCTGTCCTTATCAGTCAGATAACAGAAGATGATTTTCTTCCCTAAGCTGTGTTTTCACTGAGGAATTTCTCTGCCTGTGATGCAAATATCATCTGGCTTGTAAATTGGGCATGGTGGTATAATACCAAACTACTTGAAGCTGTCACTGCACCTCCTCAGGACATAGTTTAATGACTGCCTCTTGTTGATGTAGACGCCATGTGGGTTTACTCTGCAAGTACTGCTATTTCTAACACACAGATTTGATTGTATTCCATCCTTCCCATGGAAATTCTAACAAATCATTATATTTTTTTTATTGTGATTGTGCCTTAAGAGCCTGCAAATTAGTCGTTGTTACGTTTTAATTTCCATCGTCGCCAAATTCATGATGGGAAACTGCAGCAAAAAAGAAATGTCTTCATGCAAATACATAATGATATTTACAACTTTGGCTGCAGGTAAGGTGCAAAGTGAGAGGGCAAAGGAGCAAAACTAAAGAAGAAGAGATGCAGAACTGTGCACTCTGCCATAACGAAATAGAAGTGACCTTCCATCTCTCTGCGTTAGCTATCTCACCAGGCTGAATTAACTTTCCCCATCATTCTCACCTCTCTGATGTGAACGGCATGCATGCCAAAGCACAACCCCACACTTTCATGTTTATTAATTTCCTTCAGTGAGAGATGCACTAAATCATTGACCCTCTTTCAGTGCCTCGTGCTCCAACCAAGCATGGGAACGAGAAGGATGTATTGATTTTGCCCCCTTCTCATCAGCAGCCAGGCCCTTATTTCGGATGAGGAAATTGTAAATCTCATATAGTGAGCCCCTGTCAGGGCCTGTCCAGACCCTAATCTTCACTAGTTGATGGTTCTCTAATCTTTTTACCATCTACAACTCATTGGAGGCTTAGTAGGTGAAAGTAAAGTGTTAATATTGCATTAATTCTTGAGACATTCTCTGGAACTTCATAAAAGGAACATTTTATCAATTTGGATATGACACAATATCAAAACAAGCTTTGAATATGTCTTCAGTTTCAATTTGGAGAGTGAAGGACAGGTGCACACAATGACAACATGACTCATGTTTCTGTTAATAAGAGATGCCTTGACAACAGAACAAAGTGATTTTGAGGACAAATTATTTTTTATTAAGTCAAAGCACTTTTCGCGGTATTTTCTTTTATTCATAACTTCACATAACTTCACTGGGCGCTTTTCCTGGATTGTTCATTTCTATTTTCAGTTCACATTGTGAATGTGAAAGTAAAAAAAAGTAAAAAATCTCTACCTTGTCATTTTGCAATCACATTTCAATTTTACTGTGTGTTGTGTCCTATTCAGGCTCGAAGGTTACATTTAAAGGAACAAACAGTCACACAGGGACAGACTCATTATGAACTTATTGGACATGGAGGTTTTTGCTGACTGAAGTGTGACTTAAATCTTCCACACACTGTGGGATGGAAATTGATTGGCCTTAGGTGGGAATTTTAGACGTGGCCATAGTAAATGCTGTAATGCAAGCAGTAAGTGTGTAAAATGTAGCAGACTGATTAGCGATCACGGATATGATGAATGGATAGATAGGTAGGAGATATGTGTTATCGAAGCCTTGAGGACTAAGGTTTTTAAGCAGCCCTCTCAGTGAACAACCATGGTTGATGATTCTCCAACTAGCCAAACTATCCACTTCTTTGTCATGATCTATGTCTTTGTTTAGATTTTATGATTAGCCAATTAGTCTATTGGCTGCAGCCTCACTTCATACAAACCCTTCTTTCACAGTCATACAACGTCAGATCCTCTGCTGTTCTCCATTGTTTGTACTCGTTTTCATGCTCTTGTTTGCTGCAGTTTGCTCACCTTTGGTCTTTGTAAGTTGGTTCTGGTTTTGTATTTTGGTTTGCTCTTTCACTGATTAAAGTCTAATGTTCCAAATTTCAAGTCTTTGTCTTTTTTTAGTGTTTTGTCCCTGCCTTACTCTTTCACTCTTGTTAGTATCTCCCCTGTGGCCTGTAGTTTAGTTTTGTTTCATGTTAAGTGTTGAGTTAGATTTCCTCTGGTAGCGTATATGTTGATTTCCTCTGTAAGGAGTGATTTTTAGTTGGTCACTGTTTCTTCTTACGTTGTTCACGCTTGCCATCATTTTATAATAAGAATAATAATAATTTACATTTATATAGCACCTTATACAATCTCAAGGTCTCTTTACAAACAAACAAAAAGGCAGAATTATACAGACAAAGAGGAAGAGAAGTGGTCAGTCTTCAAGTTAGTGAAAGAAGAGCAATCACACAGCCTCTGAGGACGAGTGATCCAAAGTTTTGGGGCCATGGCACTGAAAGTCTGGTGCATGGGACAATAAGTAGATTGTTAGATTAGAGGACCTGAGAGAGCATTAGAAGAATTTTGAGAAGCGCGGCAGTCTTTGACAAATTTGCATTTGTACTGTAAGATATAATAATCTGGTTAGCAAATGAACAAAATCAAATCTTGTTTTAAAAAGTGATGAGTGTGTCAGGCTCCCATGAGTGCTGGCTCTCTTAGTCCTGCAAATAAATTGAGGTACTCTCAATAATGTAGTTATAAACTCCCCGTTGGAGCGTCTGTCATTATCTGACATGACAAATAGATTATAGCTCATGCATCTGGCTCCGACTTTCCCTCGCTCTCACCCTTTTTGCTACCTCTACTATTTTTTTGCACCAATCCTTCCTCACTCCCCCTGCCCTCTTCAGGGTTTCTTTGCGGTACTGCTGAATACTGGAGAACAAGAATAGAGATGCACCAGGTGCTTTGCCTGAGACATTCATGTGTTATTGGCTGTGATGAGACTGGTGAATGTGGTCTCAACTGACCATCCATCAGCTGTCGAGGAATGGCGGTGGGACAAGAAAAAATGTTTGCCACCAGAAAGGGTTCAGCATATTATGTGGCAGTGATGGACTGGTTGTCAACATGTGGGCATGTGTTTGAGTGTGCGCCTGTATGAGTGACTGAAGGATAGAGGGACAGAAAAAACAGATTTGCCTCCAGCCGTGCCTTGACATGTATGTATACAACTCTGCAGCGATGTGTCAGCACCAGTGTCCTGGCTTCTTACCCCTGTGACAGTGTTGTGTGTTCTAGCTCACAACTGATTAGACTAAGTGCCGGTGTGAGTCGGTGACTGCCAAGCTCTGACTCACAGCGGTATGATAATTTTAACAGCTGACATTATAGAGTTGCTCTTTAATCAAAAAGTCAGCAGTCAACCATATCTCCTAGAAATTACATTTATATACAACTGTTTTGTATACATACATCAACAATAAACACTTGCATCTGGTGCTAATACTATTAACAAATAGTAAATAATAAGCTCTACCAAATTGATGTAAAAATCTGTTTATTGAGAAATCTGTAGGAAGTAAGGTTATCCAAGGGTCATTAGATAACATGTAATTAGCGTTAAAGGTTGAGGAAAGACTGGGGTCTGGTTTAATACCAAAAAAGTTCAGTGTCTTCAGACACAACATGTCTTTACAATTTTCTCTAACTCTCTAACCTTAACCAAAGTGCTTTATACTGCCTAAACCTAACCACAGACAGGACTGTGAAAACCAACTCCAGTTTCTGTTGTAATTGTTATGTGCTGTAAACGCCCACTAACCTACCCCAGTCACCTCCCAGCTCCACTGAATTTAATAGTAGTGCTTCATTCACAAAAAAATACCGTTTCATCTGAGCATAATTCAGCCAGTGATTATAGTCTCACCACAGTGTAATTGGGAAAGCTTTAATAGTATATGAACATAATTTCCATGGGGTTCCAGCAGTAGGACGAGGTGATAAAGCCAAAAAATTAACTCTGGATTTGTGTGTGTGTTTTTCTCAGGCTTGGGGATGATTCTCAGCTTTAATCCTTTCTTTAAATCCTTTTTCATCTGCAAAATGCAGGAACATTTCAATTTTTGATTTTAATTTACAAGACAGTTTAGAAAGAATAATAATGCACCACTTGCAGCATTAGTATGAACTCGGCTATGGACTGTCAACAAGATGCTTCAATTAAATCAACTAAATAGAGCACAGAGATCCAGTTTAACTTTAATTTTCAGCACAGAAAATGGAAAAACATCTGCACACCAATTCATCCTGCTGTCAGTGTTTCTGCTATCTGCAGGATAGCTGTTAGATAGCAAACTAGAATCAGCACACTGTTCCCATGGCTTTACCTCTAGTAACCAGAGACAATTAATTAATACAATGATATTACAGATTACTAATGCAATTAATCATCCATCCATAGTCAGCTGGGTATTTTGACATTAGGTCTGTAGTTTTCCATAATTTATTGGTTAAAACAAATCTATGTATGAGACTTGAGAGCTTCAGTCCTTTAAATCTGAGGAAAACCAAGAGTGCTCATGCTGTGTGACTACAATGAAAGTTGAGTCACAATCCACGCTGAGTTTCAAGCAACTCGAGTCTTATTTTAGAGCAGTGCAAAATTAATGACATTTGTTCAGCAGCCATAATGAAAATGATACACTGAGACCAGGGTTTCTTGCAGAATGTGTAACAACACTTATATGGACGGAAAAGTACAGAATAATATATCTGGCAAAAGGTGCAGTACAGCAAATGTCATGATTGTCACGTAATTCCTTGGCATTATTTGCATCGGTGTCAGACATAATGACAAGACACAGACAATAACACATTATGTCTGAGCTAGAGAAACTGGACTGGACTTTCAAAACACAGCCTCAGCATGTCCATGTATTATAATATATATGCAAGCCTGCAAAAAAATAAGCCTTATTGTCTATTCAAAGGGTTTAGACCAAATAAATGCATGCATATCCAGGGAGTTTGCTGAGCGTTTATTGATATGTGTGAAATGATGCAGGCGGAGGTCCAGAAGAAGACTGCGTAATCACTGATATTAGTGTTGAGATCCCCCAGGCTGTGTGACTCTGGGCCTGCCCTGATGAACTGGCTTTATGAAAATGCCACTGAGTGTCATATTTAAACCACTGAGCTTGATAACTGTGTCCCTCTTTGCCCTTAAAAGGCAGCCTTCTGCCCCACTGATACTCATCTTGGTAACAGAGGGAGAGAGAGAGGAGAGTGATTGTGAGAGATAAAGTCAGAGAGAATCAAACAGAGGTAGAACGAGCAATGGCTGATTTGAAACAGGTGAAAAAGAAGACAGGAACAGAAAGGAACCTCACTGTGGAGTTAATGGGTTGGACCCAGTGATAATCACGTTCAGAGGGGAGCCAGTGTCACTGTGTCATGCAGCAAGAAAGCCAATCAAACAGGGGCTACTGTTGCCCTCTGACCCAGCTTGGTTCACATGTCAATCAGAGCCAGGGACTACATGAAGCTCAGATGTTTCTAACTCTGATCTGAGCAGGCTGGCATTTCCATGGAGTCCATTGATTTGAAATGCAGACATATGATATCATCATTGATTTCAACTGTCTTGTTCTGCTATAATTCCCATCTGGCATTCATCTCCAACTTCAATGCAATGCTAATTGCACTGACCTTAACATCGCTGTGTCTCTATGCTTGAGTCTAGTCTTTTGTTCTTGTGTTTCTTTTAAACTAAAGGCATTTAGTGGCCTGGCTGCCACCAGCAGCGGTATCATTATTAGATACCCATCACAACATAGTGTGAATTTTAAGCCTGTCGTAAATATCAACCTCACTACTTGAGATGCAGCATAGTTGCACACCTCCTGTAGCTCACTCTTGTATGAACAAATATTTGTCTGTGTCTGCATCACAATGAAGAAGAATGGCCACTATCCACTGAGCATCTCCCTCTGTTTTCTGTGTCATCTGCAGCCAAATTCTGTTTGATATTATGCTTGTTACTTACCATGGTCTGCTAATGACATGATAATAATTGTTTTGTTCCTAAGTGTACTCTATGGAAGTCTTTTTTTAGATATTAGTTTTTAGTAGATATATGTAGAACAAATTGGTGAGAAGGGATAAAATAGCCTACTTTACAACGACTGAATCTTATTGCTCGTTTTAGCCAAGTGACGACAACCATGGTTTAAATGTCTTATCTGTAAAATACTATTTTATGACAGAGGAGTGAGCAGCGTTGCTTAATCAGTTTGTCAATTTTGTGGCAATTTCGAGTTATTGTTTAAGTCATATGCCCGTTTCAGCTGTCAAATGACATGATTATTTACTTTTCTGTCTTGCATTCTGTCTTGAGTTGAATATCTCTTATTGTTTGGAACAATAAAGCAATCTAACCTTGGGATCTGGGATTAATTAACAGTTAATCAACATGGTATTCAGCACATTAATCAATACTGATAACTTACTTGCAGCCCAGATCTACTGGGTGGTTGTTGTTGTTTTAGTATAGAAAAATGGGGTGGACTGTTCTGCATAAAAAAATCTGACATTCAGTTAGGTTGTCATTTGCTAACATCACACTCATCTGAATTATGTGAGGGTAAGATCGATCTGCATGATCTACATGTTAAATATACATATATGTCCCCGAATCTATTGGACAAGGTCAAATTTAAAGGAGGTGGTTTCATGCTTCAGTCATGTATCTGTTGAGTGAACAGGGAGCTATACTTTAAATCCCTCTGTTAGTGCTTTTAGTGTGTGTATTTTGACTTATATATTACCTGTGATAACTATATCAGCACTGTGTTTCTTTATTTCTCATTCACAGTCTGGGAAAACAGACACTTGAAACATAAATTTAACAGATTGCAGAGCCAACATAAACAAACCTGAAATGTCTGTGTTTTAGTTTAATAGTGTGTCGAAACCTTTTTTCCCCCGCAAATGTAACTCACACACTATATTGTCATAATTTATTGTGTGTTATTATCAGACAACTGGTTTCTTATTATCAACCATATCAGTCAGTGACGTTTTGTGTCACTTCTGCACGGCTTGATATGAGAAATGGGTTGTTTAGCCACAACAAATCACTTAAAAAAATATACCATTGTTTTTTTCCATATTGTTTCCTCCCAGCAGGGGAGTGTGTGCTGTAACACGCTGTGTATCAGACAGCGATGGCCCCTGTTGAAAGGTGAAGACAGAATATTGTGTTTTGGAGAACAGCATCATTTCCTTTGGCCTCTGTCTCATTGTCCCACAGCATCTTCTGGGAATGTGCCGAGTTCGGTGCTTGTTTACTCGCTCTTTGTTTTTCTTGCGCAGGCCGAATCCGTTGAATCCCACAATAACCCAAAAATATGAATGTTAGACTATTGATTGAACACTGCCTCTGAGCAAGTAATATCATTGTCTTGGTGTGCCACCTCTTTTTTGTGATATCTTTATTTTGTCATCTTGACTCTTCTTCTCTCGTATCTTCAAATGCTGACTCAAATCAGATTTGAGGTATGCATAAATTGTCTGGAAGCATCAGGCATCCATTCAGTCCTTATGTGCATGCAGGAACATATGTATGTGTATGTATATGGGAAAGACAATACAGAGACTGTCATGCGTCCGTCTTTTACAGTTTCCTGATGTGTGTGTGTGTATGTGTGTGTGTCCATGTGTGACTATATGCATGTTCTGAGTAATGGGCTTTGTGCATCCTCTCTTACTGATGGCCAGGATGTATCCATGGCAACTCCAGGTCGATCCTAGCTGTAAGCGGAGCTGGTGAGAGGGACTTGAAAGGGAGCGTTAAACCTCTCCTCTCATCTGCCCTGCGCTCTTCTCACTCTGACCATGGCGAAATGCGTGGCCTTGTTGAAATCCCAGCCCCAGGGGTAGATACTGTAGCTGTGACCACGGACTCTTGCATCACAACACTGCCACCTTTTGACCTGATCTGAAAATGTACCCTCAAAACATAGATTGTTTTTTCTATAGTCATTTTTTCTCTATAAGTTCATCTGTGGAAGTATTTTTTTGTCTGAAAGCTAAAGCTTAGCACCAGTACATAGTCATTTCAAGATGAGGTTTTTCCATTATTGCCTTTTTAGAGAGTTGGCAGAAGAGAGATGACAGGAAGTGAGGGGAGAGGGTGATGGGGAATAACAAGCAACAAAGCTCCCAGCCAGATTTGAATCAGTTAATGGCCACTGGGCCACCAGAGTGCCCCTTTCAGGATGGTTTTACGCAGTCATAAATCCTGTTGTTGTTCAATTAATTCAAGGTAATTTTATGGGTAAGTCTCTTGAGTCTCTTCTTAAAAAGGTGTTATGATGAAATGTGGTTTTAATACTATTTGCTATTACTATAAACCCCAAATTATCTTTTGCGACTGTACAAACCTAATAGCAGCGTTCTGTTGTTGCTGTCTGATGTCTGTTTCACCCTTTTTTGCAGTTATAAAGCACTTTTAAAATTATTTTCAGTCAAAACATCAAGATAAGAATACGCAATAATGAAGAAGTATTTATGTAAAATAGGCAATGTAACATGCAAAAAGACATAATATACTTTTGATTATCGTCATTTTCACTCTCAAAATGAAATCTTCTGATGCTTCGTCATGGCAGTTTCAGCCCACGGGAGAGACTACAGGATTATATGTGCTGCTGCTTCCCTCTAGTGGATATCAGATGACATCCATTCATGGTTTGAAAGCAATGCATAATGACAAGGGATTAAAAAGGCATAAAAAGATAAATAAACGGGGAAGAAATTAGCAAGACAATCGTGTTTAGTTTTGGATGTATCTCTTTTGAGAAGAGTATATATGCCAAAACAGATTTATTGCAGCCCTGTGTGCATCAATAAATCTACACTGACACTGTAATTATGATATTTTGGCAGAAAGGACATTAACCCAATAATCTGGCTATATTCAGATGGTCAGTGAACTTATTTGCACAGTTTAATTTTCTCCACAGCAGTTTCACAATTTAGGCCAAATCTGCGATTTAAGAGCGTGTGAATATTCATGCAGTTTTAACCTCTCACAAGGCCTAGGGGACTGCAGCTGAGTAAGCTCTGTGACCTTCTTGTTAGGTCAGGCTGGACGCTGGAGGCTATCTAGTGATCACTAATACATATTCAAAAAGCAGAGGCTTGATCAGACACTGCTGTTAAACAGAATTCAAGATAAAACTAGATCAAGGCCAAGCCACAGCTCCTTTGTTTGCCCTCTTATCAGTTTTTTTCTGTGATGGACAATATCAACAGCTGCAGCTAAACACATATTGACCAAGTCTGCTGCCTTTCTCACCCTCTCACTTGAAATTACAGTTTCCACTTGATGAAAACATGCAGATGTGTTGTTATGGTTTAAAAGCCCAACTTGATGGATTGGTTTGGGTAATGTGTTTTCCATGTGGCTGTTCCTTAGAGGTATCTGTGGTATCATTAGCTGTAAGTTTTTATTGTAAAGAGCGCTGTAATGCCCCTAAATGTGTTAACATTTCATTTTCTGGCACCATCATGTTTCTGAAACTAATCTCTGCAGTCTAATGGAGGTGGATCGATACAGATGGATTGGTCTCTTACATTTCCTTTTCATATCACAACCAACACCACCTCTGGGATTCTGCATTTATCTCCATATTAAATAATGAGAGGATCCATTTTAGATGTTTTTTTTCTGTCTCTCTCCACTTGTATATATTTGCTTTCAGTTAATCTGCTTTCCACAGAACTGCTCGCAGCTATGAGGGGGTTTGTAATTTGAAAGAGATCTGGTGCTAAAAGAGCTATTAGGTTGAAACAGCATTGAACAATGAACAAATGGAGGTCTTGATTAAATTCCTTAACTTTCCTTCTTGTTGGTTGTTCTGTTCAAGTCTATTTCTTGATTAGACATCACACATGAGCTTAGTGCTGCCTCTCTTCTAAAGAATCCTCTCAAAGGACGTTACCTGCTGTAGTACGTGCGTTTGATTATACAACTGTGCTGAGATCATTTTCTTTTGGGGGGATGAGTGAGTTCATGCCAAACTGTAAAATCAGCAGAAATAAACAGCCTGTTTAGTGCTTTTCATACTGTACATTAGCTGCCGTTCCCTGACAGTTTCTCTCTCCCACTGCGTCAAACCTTGTTTTTTTCTGGTAAATGGTGAAACTCTGCCCCAGCACGGTGACCTGTAGCTGGGCCCTGTGGGAGTATTCTGTGTCCCATACTCCTCATAGTCTCACATTCTTTCCCCTCCTCTTCATCCTCCTCCTTGTCTTCTTCTTCAGCTTCATCTTCTCTCTTTCAAAAACGCTCTAAGAGATCTGCCCCTCAAGACAATAGGACAAACTCAGGCAAGGTATCGCACTTCAACTCAGAGGAGATGTGAATGGTGGCGAGCAGGGTGTATGGCTTGATTTCCAGCTGATGTTCATAGCTTCAGATGGTGTTTTGATTTTGTTTGGGATAGAGTGTGTTTGATATTATTTTGAATGAATATTTTGGCTGATACCTCACTCTAAGGGCCCACCTCGTTTGTTGGAGAGTGGACTTTTTAATTGTGCTTCGTCGGAGGTAGCCAGAGTATTATGACTGATGGTTTTGCATCTGTTCGTTATGACTGCTTCTCTTCTTGAATTATTTCATTGCTTCAGGATTTAAGGCTCTTTGATTGTTTAGGAACAAGGTTTGCCTTCTCAAACAGCCACCATGCCAGTCCGGATCATGTGCACCATCTCCTTTTCGGCCGATGACGAGCCCAGCAGAGGATATGGTGTTGACTGTTTTGATGACCACTACAAGCGTGTAAAGAAGAGTTATAGTGATGGGGACTCGCAGGAATACCTGGATAGGTGTAGTCAGGTGGATGGTTATAATGATGAGGAAGACAACGACAGCGAAGTGCAAGACCTGGCCGCTTTCTTTGGTGGTTGCTCACTTCACGGTGCCAACCACGTGTTTGTGGAGGGCAAGAAGTTTGGTATCCGGCAGGGTTTGTGGGCGGTGGTCTTCACCATGGCTCTGTCTGCTTTCTTGTACCAGGTAGCTGACAGGGTGATATACTATCTCCAGTATGATCGCATCACAATGCTGGATGAAAAAACAGCCAGCAACATGACCTTTCCTGCTGTCACCATATGTAATTATAACTTTGTTCGGAAGTCTCAGATGAGCTACAGTGACTTGATTTTCATGGGCCCTCTCCTGGGCTTTGAAGAAGGCATGGCACCAGGGTTTCCCCTCGCCCCAGAACCTGAACGCCCACCAGGCTCTCGCTTCAGCCTGGATGAGTTCTACACTCGAACTCGACACCGCATGGAGGACATACTGCTGGACTGTAAATTCAGAGGCTTAGACTGTGGTCCTGAGAACTTCAGGGAGGTAAGTTACACCAACATCCCACAAAATAGTTAAAAAATATTTGATCTTGCTGAGAACTAGCAAGCTCTAAATTGAAAATCATCAGTGCAAGTTAGCACTTTATATTCAAGACGTATTTTGTATGCATCTGGTAGATTTCTCCTTTTATTCACTGGTAATATTTTACATGGGGATTGAAAAAAAGTTTTTGCTAAACCTGTAAAATTTACTGCTAGAACTTAAATTGTAATGTCAGGATAGTATGAAATGAAGGGCTGAAGGAGAAAGTCACAGATTTAAAAAAATAAGTTTTATTGCTGTATCTCAGTTACTTACAATACCACGTCATTGCTTTAAATAAAAAAATTTTCTAAGTCAGCATGTCTGCTTTAATGAAACTCCACTGTAAATAAAAATTAGTAGACATAATAAAAGCAGGTCCCATTACTTAAAGTGGCATACTTGGCATATAGCTGATGTTACTGAATTAAGCAGGCTCTGAAGGAATGTTTGTGTTGCTCAGATAAAACTCACAGGCAGCCTTTTGCTAGACACACATTCCCTGAATTTTTAGTATTTTTGGTTTTGTGCCTTCTGCTCCCTGTGCAAATCGGACAACACTCGAGAGGAATACTGAATTACAAAGTAATGTTGAAAATATCCAACTATTGGTTTATTGATTTGCTTGACCTTTGCACAGATATAGATAGGTATGTGCGGACTGCTAATGGATGTACAAGACCTTTGTTTTGTGTCTCCATCACAGAGCTCCTGCAGATTGACAGGATTTTGTAGTTTACAAATTTACTGTGCTTTCACTGTCAGAACATATGCATCACGTTGACAAAACAGGAAGCATCATTTAATAGTAGCACGAAAAAAGCAAAATATCTTTGACAGCAGACCATAAATCTTAATTTTATTCAAGTGTCAGTGTTTTACCCAGACAGAAATTGAAAAATGCTCAGATTGGGTAATGATTGTCATAAACTGAAAAAAATGGGGTGTATAGCCAATGTCCTTGAGATGAAATTGGGCCAGCAATCATCCTCTGTTGATGTGCTTTTTAAAAGATAAAGTACTGTGACTGCAGTGCAGTCTGCCATTTTATTAGCATGAGAGGGAGGCAGTGACCAGGCTTCATTCAATGACAGACATTACTGCCATGGTGCAGTTTAAAATTCTTTCCTTCCTTCATAATGTCTTACTTGGAATTAGATAGGATGCTTCTTAGATCACATTATCATCTTCCACTCTTTTGTGAAGCTGTGACAGATTCTAGCGTACAAATCAACAGCACCATTGTCCTTGAGTCATTGATCTGAACTGTCCATTATAAATAATTAGAAAAAATGTTTTAAGTTTTGAATATGCTGGAAAATTGTGTCAGTGCCATTGAATTTGCAGCTTTTGGTTTACGCCAGAGATGTACAAGCAGCTTATTGCAGCATGTATTTAGTAGAATACAGTACAGTAAATATGAGACACTATAAAAACGAAGGCAATGTAAGAAGTTCAACACTTAGACACTGCCATGCAGTATATCTTAAATTAATTTTAGAGCAAAACACGTGAAGGCTTGCCAAGGTATTTCCTAAACCCGTTTATGAAAGGGTCTCATCGTATGCGTGAATCTTTAATGAATACATAATTATTTAAATTAAATCTTAAAAAACAAAATCCATGAGCACTGGTGTCAGAAAGTTAATTTGCAGATAATTCTGCATGGGCTTGTGAGAAAGTAGTATTAATATTGTGGGTTGTTGTATACATAGTATGTGATTCTTGTTTGTAGATTGTTTTTGAAGAAAATGGTGTGTGCATGCCCACAGCTTTCATGTTGTTACTGAAGCAAGGCTAAAGACCTGACTAACACAAGCGACAAGTAATCATTTCTTTGTCAGGTCTAATGGGACTAATTATAGCCGTTGTCAATTTAACTTGTATTACAATGACGCACTAATATGAACATTGATTGTTCCTTCAGCTATTGCACCTAAACATAGCAATGATCAACTAATGTTTTCTTACTCTTTTGCTGCTCTGTTTCTAAAGGAGATTTAAAATTTGTTCTGTGGTGCTTTAAAAATGTACAAGGACAGGTTTGAAAAATAGCTATTTATGGAAGACAATTACTGCTTGGAAACAGCTATTATACTTTGTGGGTGTATTGTGTTGTTTGGTGAGATAAACTGTGTTTTTTTCTTTATGTTATATTTGTGCAGATAACAGTACTGTATGCAACAGCAGGCTATATTTTAAGTGATGTTACCATTGTATATATCATGTGTGGTGTTACACTTCAAAATCCAAATCTACCTGTTTTAGATACGTCGCAGTGTTCAGGAAAGTGTTAACTAGCTTAGCACATTTCTACCCGTATTGGGACTATCACTGATTAAAAGCAATCACAGTAAGCTTATTCTATGGGAGTTGTCAAGGGATTTATAAGCAGTAATTAATAGCTTAATGGTTACTACACTGCTTACTAATGCTTTATAGATCAGCTACACAACATTAATAAAAACAATTTGTGGGCTGTAGGACTTTGGAAAATCCTCCAGCATGGCATTTTTTTTTTAGATCTTTTATTTATTTATGTATTTAGTTTGAAGCGAGAACACTCTGATGGGCCGTTCGATCACCTACTCTCTGCAAAAAGGCTGCAGCAACTGCAGGCTTATTAATATTTGCAACTGCAGATATGATGTATTCTTGAAACGATAATGTACTAACATTTGCTATATATTTGCAGGTGACTTATTAAGCAGTGGCATTAGGAACTATAGGGCTGCAGATAGTCCGTGCGGACACAGATCTCTGGGTTTCACATGTATGTCTGTAGAGAGTCCATCCTGACCCTCAGACTGGGGTGATGATGAAATTTGTTATGCATACCGTAGCAGACATGGAAATTATGATAAGGATAAGGATATTCAGCTTTATTGTCATTGATGACATTTACATGTTACAATGAAATCTGACTCCTGCATTTAGCCCATCCCCCCTTGGGGGGAGCAGTGGGCAGCCACAGGAGGGGCCCAGGGAGCTAGCACTAAGTGTCTTGCTCAAGGACACACCTGGTATGGGGGATGGGCTGGGATTTGATCCTGCCACCTTCTGCATCCTAGTGTGATGCTTATCCCATTGAACTACCAGTCCGCCGCCTTTTTTTTTTTAACATTTATTTAAGGTAAGCCTTAAGTGGTCAAACTGGTCATTTTCGTGGTCTCTCTTGTGTCATGGTGTCATGTCTGATGTCTGTGTATAATTTTCCATAACTTGACAACTCAAATGTTGCTTTTATGACAGGGTTATAGCTGATCTATAAAGCATGAGTAAATGATTTATTTATAATATCAGAAAGTGCTACAGAAATGTGACATTTGCAAATCCCACAGGCAAAAAGACCAAATAGCATTATTGCTAACAGGTTAGCTATACCTTGTATACCTTGTAACTAACTTACTTAACACCATGCATGTTGTTCTTTTCTTCTGCAGCAAATCAATATAGTGTATTTATTTTTTGTGTAATATGTCAATTGACAGTGCCACTGTTTAGAGTGTGGACAACCCTGAACCCTGAACAGCCTGTTTATTATGTCTGCCACTAATGGCCCTGCAGACTCCACTATTGGTGAGTTGAGGAGGAGCGGGAAAAAGAGATCAGCAGATTGATTGCTTTCTGTCTCTCTCAGTCTCTGGGGTTTTCTGTCCATTCCTCCTCATGTTCTGTGTCTCCTTCCACCATGTCTGGTGTCTGTGCATGGTGGAATGTATGTTTCAGTGTGTCTTTTTGTGTATGTGTACGCAGTATGATGAGTTGTGAAGCTTTGCTAATGCCCTGCAGAGAGATGGTTCATGTTGCAACAGTTCTGTCCTAGAGCAGAATGTGAGCCCCCCTCAGCGCAATAATCCAAATCCCTTCTTCCTGCTCTACCCCCAGCCCATCAGATACAGTTTGCCTTTCTCTCAAGCTCAGCACTGTCAACAGAATCAGCCAGTGGCTCTGGTTACACCCTTCTCCTGTCTCCTCAAGAGCATCAGTCAGTTTGCCCCAGGCTGAGGCTCTAACAGCCAGATAGACTGTGTGGGAATATTGTCAGAGAAGGGAAAATAAAATACTGGAACCGGACTCACCATCTGGCTCTTAGCAGTAAATATGGTTACGGTTCAGCACTTCTTTCAAGCAGCCACTGGAAGAGATTGTATCAGGGAAAGTGTAATGTAATTATCTTCAAGCATATGCCGTGATAAATTAGATGTTAGTAAATTATTGGAGTAGATCATAACATGTGTTCCATCAACCCTGAATATGGAACCGCTTACATCGAGTGTGTGTGTAAAAGTCAATTTGTTCTTGTCACTTGTGAAGCAACAGTTACTTTACACCTTGTGCAATTAAGCGAATTAAACTGTCACTTCTTGAAATAGAAATAGATTTTTGTGCCTCTGCTTGTAATACGTAGTCATTTTGTGATTTATTTAATTTGCCACTGTACAAGTTAAATGCATTCTTTGGAGTTTGATTTATTTTGGATTCTTGCTGTTTCATTAGTTGGTTTGAAATTCAGATCCATCAGGCGATACCAGCACAGCAGCATCTGCAAAAGTGTCTTAGTTGTTTCTCTTCTCCTTCTACGCCTGACCCTGTGTGAGCAAACTGAAATGAACTAATGGATTTCAAAGTTATAGAAAGGAGCCTGATTAAGCACATGCACAGGCTCAGCCAGAAAGCGGTCATTACAGTTTCTGAGTTTTAAAAAGCTTGCATGGGTGAAATGCTTCCTCCTCTCTGAGAGGTGACAGCGCAAGACCATTAAATATTTATGGTAACACTGAAGTTCAGGCAGCTGTCTGTGACTTTCTCTCATCTTTTTGACCATTATTAGCTGCTTTAGGATAGGAAGTTCAGAGGTGCCTGCTTTTATGCATAGCAATAGGTTATCACAGTTAGTGGAATTTTAACATTTACTCACATTAAATACCAGTATATCTACTTAAGA
The DNA here is from genome assembly GCA_032362345.1 of Sandelia bainsii. Lineage (NCBI taxonomy): Eukaryota > Metazoa > Chordata > Actinopteri > Anabantiformes > Anabantidae > Sandelia > Sandelia bainsii. The sequence goes on from JAUMHL010000025.1 coordinate 19,488,133, forward strand.
AAGGGTTCTCTTGTCCTTCTCACAGTCTGATCTAATTAATAAAACTACTACCTCTGATACCTCCTCTTATTTATGCTTTTTTTTTAAAGGTTCTCCAGCAACTCATTTTGCCCACCATCATTTTCAATTCTACTTTTGCTGGCATTCACTTATATCAAACATGATCACAAGGGGGCAGTGTTTTACAATTATTGTACAACCTCAACTGGCTTTCATGGAGTTCTTGGCATTGGCACTGCTGCATGATGTTCTTTTTTTCTTTTTGTTTACAAGAAATCACTCAGAAATATACTTAATCCCATCTCTAAAGAACCCTTTGATTCCCACTACAATAGAACATCAGAATCTCTCAGCTGCAATGACCACTATCCAGTTAAAGCATAATTTAGCAGCAGAGCTGCTGCCAGTGGAAACTCAGCAGTTGCTTTTTTTTTTAAAGAACTGTTTTCACAAGGGATTAAACTGTATTTGTGTGTTGTGGGGATTAAAAAATAAATATTTCAAATCAAACACGAGCTGAGGTTTGTTCGCTGTGGACTCTCCTTCACTCAATCTCTATCTCTCTTTTGTCTCCATCTCTCTGTTTTCAAATTCCACACTATTTCTGTACATGAAGGACTTAAGTCCAGTAGGAGAGACACTTTGGCATTCTATCACTGTGTCCTCTCTCTCTATTCAAGTGACAGATCAGTTTCCAAATACACCCAGTTTAATTAAATTGCTCGTCAGTCTTCTTTGGAGGATGGTGACAAGAGGTGCAGTAGCGCTCATTCGCTTTTAAGATGAGTCCAGTGGGATATAAAGCTTGAGTCACTTAAATTGGACAGATACATCACTACCTCTCTCCAATATCAGCCAACACTTCATAACACAAATGCTAATTAATCATTAAAGTGGCATAAATGAAAGGATAGAACTTTGACTTTATCCCCTGACTAAGATAAATTGCTCCTAATGATGTGAAAATGAGGGATACCGCTGTCTTGTTGGAGCAATTATATATGAGTAAGACATATGACAAGTGTCCTTTATGGGGCCAATAGCCACTTACTAGTTGCTAATTAGGGTGATGAGAGGGCCTTAATTGCTTCCTACAGGATTGTTGCCCTGTACTTTCGTCAGAGCTGAAATAAAACATTTGGCTCCAAATGACAGAATGGATGTCAGAGGAGCTGTAAGGAGAAAGGCAGCATCCTTTCAAGAGCCCTGGACTGTCTCAGTGTTTTCTCTCTTGTTATGTCTCTCTTTGTGTCTCTGTGTTTCTTGTGGTCTCTTTCTGTGTGTCCCCATGTGTGGGTGAGTGCTTATGTATGCATGAGTGTGCAGACAGACCTTCAAAGTTGTACCAATATATTTGTTAGAATAAGACCTTTATTAGAATAACCTATTACTTACTGTCTGTGCTGAATAAAAAGTCTATTATCATCATAGGTAAAGTACAAGTTGGGTTTTTGTATACGTTGTTACTTGTGGGGTAGTATGCCTGAAGGCTAGTATGTGTTTGTGGTCTAACTGGTATTTGCCGCCTCTCCTCTCGAGATTTTCTGCATCTGTTGTGGTCAGCAGGACAACAATAGTAAGCAAGTGGTTCTTTTTGGCTAAATGTTGAATCAGTAGGACACTTCACTTCACCCATGTTACCACCTGGCTCAAGGGAGGCAACAAAAAGAACTATATCCTTCAAGATAGTTAATTTAATCAAAATAACAAACATAATTAAACATAACTAGTGAGGTGTGTTAGTCAAACAAAAATCAATAATGCATGCAGTGAGAGAAAGCTCACAAGGGCTGTCCTATATGCCCTCTGGAGGCCCCGCCCAGATGTTACAGGTTCAACCAAACCAGCCTCCCAAACTCCACCTACCAACTACCTGCAAGAAAAACCCTGCAGAGTAGAATAGGAAGGCCCACAATGTGTGCATGTACTTTTTAAGTGTGTACAAGTGAAAGATAGAAACATAAAGACAGAGATAGCCTTTACATTGCCTATGTTTATCTACTGTATGTTAAAGTCATTATTGCTAATCCACCTTTCAGCAGTAGATTATTTTTCTGTAATGCTGCAACATGCCTTTAACAAATCAGTGGCTATACCAAAATTGAAGATGCATGAATCGATTTTAGTGCAAACAAACAACCCTGACATAGTTTCACCTTAAAAAATATTGACAATTGCTTTCTTGCACATTATCATCCTGCTGGAGTTGTGTTTGTGGCCACATGATAAATTAAATACAATTTGTTGCTGGATGGGCACAATAGGGAACAGTGGGTTTTATCAAAGTGTGTTTGGTGTAATAGGGTTATTAGATCAGTGACCAAACCACTCTCAGCAAAACCACAACAAAGATGTAAAAGATAATGAGTTGGGTGAAAATTCGTTCTGCGTTTGACAATACAGGCAGGCACTCTCAGTGACCACTTTCTCATTACATGTAGTCGTAATGAGAAAAATGATAGGTTCCTATTTTTTCAAGCACGGCTTAGTACTTTCACGCCTGCTCATTCCATCTTTGAGCAGGCATCACTATACATTGGGCCACATTTTCATATTGTTGTCCTAAATTTCCTTCTCTACTTTTCTCCATGAAAAAAGTAGAGGCCATATAAGGCTGCCAGGTTTGTGGGAAAGTTTCACCATTCACCAAAGATGCCATACTAGAGTAAAAAGAAAAAACATTTTTTTTCCACTAGTCACAGTAGACAAAGAGTAACTAGGAAATCTAGTACATTTATCACTGACATACTGTATATATACACAGTGATGTATTAGCATAAACTCATCCTCTCCTTTAATTCTTTAAAGTTTGATGTGGAAGAGTGGCTCAAAGTTCAAGAAGCTGTTCTGTGTCTCACACTGAAATATCAAAGATTTCATTCCTTTAACCACTGGTGCAATAGTGTCCTCTAAAAATATTTGAGACTCAAAACACATATCTGCGCAGTCACTGTGAAACACTCTGGATAAGAGCAGTGGCAAACTGCCTTAAATGTAAATGAGCTTAGAATTGTAAACAGGCCTGCCCTGAGCTAATGTTAGTGGAAAGTCTATTGATTAAGTGGTTGTTGTTTCATCTCAGGATCTACAAGTCAGTCTCTGTGGGTCTGGTTCTGTTGCCTTTAGGCGGTACTAGAGGACGGGTTCATTGTATTATTTAACTTCACAGGCACAGCTGATGCAAATCTTAACACCAATAAGTAGCATAGGTGGAAAGAATTGCCAACTTCGGCAGGAAGGGGTGTCTTCTTGATTCAAGTCCCCATCTCTCTGTTCACAGGTTTATTTCAGGACATTTTGTTCAACCAGCCTCAGACCAGGAATTATTAGAGGGAAAATGCAAAAACATATATCATGCCAGCAATTAGTGACCGTGTTTGGCATTCATTTTGCACACACACACCTGCATACACAACAGCCATCATATTGCTCTCAGTAAATGTGTCTTCAGAGGGACCATTATACTGCAGACCAAAATGAAATCAAAATGAAAGATCCATTTAGGTGCAACCCACCATGCAGCTGGCTTTGGACTGTTTGTTTCATCCTTCCTGGCAGTCTGATCTTCCCCTGTGTGCGTGTGCGTGCATGTGTGTATGTGTAAGTCTTCCTAAGGAGTTGTCAGCCAGTCGGACTACCATCGTCCATCCTTCGTTAGTCCTGCTTTCACTGTATGTCTGACATCCCCCTGACATAAGATGTAACACATACACATGCACACGCCCACCAGCAGTTTAACAAGCTGCCAGTGTATTTGGTACAAAACAAGTCTCCGGACAAGGAGAACAAGCACAATATTTGGACATGTATAAATTCTGGTGAAGGGCTTGAATAAAAGCAATACATCCAAGCAAGAAATCCAAGAGGTGTTTGTCTGTTTTTCATCTGCCAGAACATGCTGGTTAATAGCAGCTGATAAGCCGTGATTGCAAACTGTTCTTAAGCAAGCCAGAGACTGAAATTAATAGGACGTGACAGGGTATCTCCTGAGGATCTCACTGGTTGAGAAATTTTTGATCGTGCTGAATAAAATATAAAAAGCAAACTCAGTTTAATATTTTGAAAGGGTAAGCCTTTTATAATACAACTTGTTCCATGGGTTGGGCGTAGAAGTTGCAGGAGGCTTTTATTTCTTTTAAAACAAACCCTATTGAAAGGATATATAGTATATTTGCAGAGAGAATAGGGAATCTTGTTCTTTCTGTTGCTATTTGAGTGTTCAAAAGCACAGGAGATTGTGTAAATACTGTATGTGTACATCAAAGCACGGAGGTTGGCCTCTACCCCAATATCCACCCCGGAGTTCTTTGAGATGGTTCCTCTGGATTGGAGGAGTCAATATATTTTATTCATATTAGGCTTTGGACAAAACAGTTTATTATTTTAAAGCATATATTTATATACAAAGTAAGATGAGAGCATAGTTTTCAATTGACTTTTTGATTTTTTCGATTAGTATATTTTCAAGTTTGATTTCAAAACATCCTGTTTTATGTTTTTATAATAAACAGATACACTCTTACAGTATATATGACTTTATGAATATTTTGGAGGCTATCCAGCTGTTGAGCAGTATTGAATTACAGAGAGAGGTGTTTCTGCTATTTAGCTTAGCATCACTGACATGAAAGGGTGGACAGAATAATAGAGATGCCCAGCACAGTCCGTTTTGAATAAAAGCAAGTGAATTTCTTAAATCCATAAAGTTGTGTGTGCTTTTGACAGCCACACAATTTTGAGCACCAGTAAAGGAAACTTACCTCCACAACTAATAAAACAAATGGATGGATTTAGTTTTACAAGAGGGATTCATTTGTAAATGTCAGACAGAAAGGGACCATTTATTTCACAAAGGGCCATTCATTCATTTCTCCCTGAGCGGCAAATAGGAGGCATCATGCCTGTGGGGACTGGGAGACTGTTTGCTATAGCTAGCGGCCGCACTCTGAAAGTCATTCATCAGAACCATTTCCCCTTTCCTAAACTCTCCCCAGCCCAGCTGTCGTGATGCTGCCAAGATGAATTAGCAGTGTCACCCTGTGTTTCCCTTGCAGGCAGGCATACTCTTGCTGCCCCTTGGGCTGTAAATATAAATCTGCTCCATCCAGCCACACTACTTATACAGTAAGACTCCTGAATCCATTTTCAGATTAATGCATTGGTGTATCACAGGTCGCTTTACATGGTGGTGCTGCCACACTCAGTCTTTTCACAATGTGAAAAAGATGCTTTTGAGACCACCCTGTCTAGAGCACTGGGTTGTTAGATTAACCGAGCTTGGAGCAAATGTGATCTCTCGCCAGCTATTCTCGGTATTTAAACATCTGGTCTGAAGCTGTACACAATACAGAGGTATTACTATAGTTTAATTTTTGATGGGTTTTAACACAGCACAATGTTTCCCAAGGCAGTCTTTTACATGCTAGCTTTAAAAAGCTTAAATGTTTTGTGGTGTGCTTAAAACAGCCCTATAGCTTCTCTAATGTGCAATCACAGTAAAATGGGTCAACATGGGCTTTTAAAGACCCACAGGAAATTTAATATTTTTAGACTTGGTTCACCCATGTCCTGTATGTTTTTAATAAGTTTCTGAGTTTCAAATCTGGCCATGTTCATGCCATAAACATGCCATTTGTGAGTTTTTCTCAAAACTGTGTGCCGCTCTAATCAGGAGCTTCTGAAACTGCTTTTATATCACTCAACAACTGAGTACGATTAGAAAAGTTAGAAGCATTCAGTGAGTTAATGTTAAAGAAAACAGGGAAACAACATGCCTTACATCCCTTAAAATAAGATATTTTATGTTAAAATATGATATAGAATTAAATGATAGTCTGATGTGGGATTGTTGCTGTATGTTGGCAGTATTTATTATTCAAATCCTGTCAGTGAAATCATGGTAGTGAATAATAAATACAAAAGTTGTGTGTTTAAAAAAATTATAATAATACAACAATTACAGGAAATAATCTGAACATAATTTTTTAAAATTTCCATCTCTAGTTCACTGTGAAGCCATATATAGGTGTAGTGATTTTTAAAAATCTAAACTTAGACATCTTGACTTTTAGTTTGTAAAATGGATAAAGCTCCAAAAAACACTGCATACTACATTTCCCAAAGTGCAACCAAATAAAGAAATAGGCGGAGTTCCCCTTTAAAAACCAATTTCACCTGTATTTTAAAATATGTTTTATTGTGTTATTGCTATTGAAAATCAAAGCAGTGATATTTATTTACATTTTACTTATTCACTTATATTCATAGATGTGAAAAGTACTGTACTATTTAGTTTAGCAAGTTCTACTTGTCAATGCTGACAATACTGTGCTCACAGCAACCGAATCAAATTGTAATAGTTTAAAGACCGTGGGCATGTATTCACAGTACAATGTGGTTCCTAATACACTTCATGCACAGAATGTTTTTTTGACAGCGTCACACAATATTCAGCTTTGTTTCAGTGTCACTGTCCTAATCTCTCTGTGTTCACAAGCTTATATCAAGCACATGAGGTTCCTACAATCTCATCTCTCACGTGGCACATACCTGACGCATTACTTAATTCAACCTTATAGCCCGGGAGATTCAGAGGCTATTGGAAATGTGGCCTTTGTGACATTTGTCCCTTACAGCAGATCATGTACACAATTATCCTCAAAATTGTCTCTGTAAATCTACAGCTGCTCCACTGTCAGCACCCACAGCTACAGGGCCCTGACTGTTGCTGCTCTCAGTGCCTCCACTCAATTTCTCTTCTTTTGCTCTGTCCTTCGCTGACTCCCTCCTTCTTTGCAAGTTCCCTTGTGGATGCCTTGGCGCCAAACATTCCCAGCGGGAGACAGAGAAGAGACAGCAGCAACCAAAAGAAGCAGAGAGAATACCGAGATCACAGAAGCAGGAGAGGAAAGAAGGAGGCAGAGTAAAGAACAGAGGTGTGTGTGAGGAGGACTGACTTATAATGTAAAGACATGCAGCTGAGACTGGCACAGCTAGGGGAGATGCATTGTGTTTATGCAACAGCAAACAGTAAAAGTACTGAGAGTAAACATGGAGAAGAGAAGTAATGACAGAGGCAGAGTGTGTACAGCCAAGTAGATTTAAGACATAATGGTGAGGAGACAGGTAGCGAGCGGAGTTGGATAGGGTTGTTTGCCCTGTGGCATGTAGTTTTATGCTACACATGTCATGGTCCAGACTGGCCAGCCCCACCCTGGTCTGGCCCCAGCATGACAGTTTGATTAACTGCTGAGTGCCTCAGCATCTCAGAGCTCTTGCAAACAAACCTTCTGTCGTCAGCACATGCAGTCAGACACAGAGCAATGTGGAACCCAAAGGTTTATTTAGTCTTCGTGGGTCTGCATACCTGAGAGAATATTCACATTGCTCCTGTCACTCCCTTTACAGAAAGTTTTTGACTAAATCTATAATTGATTTTACACTTATTTAGGTGGATTTAGGATTTAGGTGCATATTGATTTTTCTTTACACAGATACAGACATTTTTGCACAACAGAAAACCTCTCTATAACCATGAGTGGGCAGTGTCAGTATATAGAATACAGAGCAATATAATACATTCTGTATTATATCCAAAACATCTATTCAAGTGTGTGTCCATATACACCTGAAGGCCTTGGAAAAAGGAAAAAAATAGACTGGTAAAATAAGATAGGAAAAATAAATTAATAAGTAACTGCATTGAGAGAAAAAAGTAATAAATGAAACTGAAATGTCTTACATAAGTATTAAGCTATATATAAATACTGTGAATTGAAGGTCAGAACTATTCAACGAGAACTTGTATGACGTGCATCATCTTTAAAGGCTCTGCCCAAGTTTGAATACTAATGGTGGTGGTTAAGAAAAACACTGCAGGTAATTCACCTCTGAGCACAGCTCACACTGCATGGCCCAGTGTGTGATCCTGGCTAGCTTGCTAAAATGACTGATAACATATGACGTCAAGTGGCAGCTATTAAGTTTCTGTGCTTGTCTGTGCCTCTTTCATTCATTTTCAGTTGACTTCTAAGTATACATTGCTTCACTGGCCTCACTGATTGATATCAAAGTCAAAATCCACCCTAAAAACAGCAATCTACTGATTACTCTCATTCACATTAACTCCTAGCGATCAAGCAACTAATATTCTGTGGTGTTTAATAGCCTGTGATGGAAATTCGTGACTGATATTTGTGGACTGAGAATGTTCATAATTGCATCTCTGTTTGTTTCACTGTGGTCATGCTGACAGGTCTGAACTCCAAAATGTGTCCATAAATTTACTCTGTGTACTGTCAACGAGTGAATGAAAGTCCCCATTAGCTTTCTGTCTAACAGCTTTAGGATTTGTCTCAACAACATCACTGAAATGACTTTGCAGGAGACAGATTCACATTCACAAATGAAGATTGAACTGTCTCTGATTACTGTATAGTAACGCCATATGTGTATTATCCTTTAAAGTGATAGCCTTGGGATGCCTAAACTCATTGTTCTTTGAATAAATAAATGTGCAGTGTTTTTATAGACTCAAAAGTTCTGCTGTGGGAGTATGCACATTGAAAAATCAATAGCCTTTTAGCCAAAGTCTGCATTTTTCTGCCCAATACTAATCAAGGAAACTGCTTTTTGATGGTATTTCTTTTTTATTTCCTTTCATTCTCTTTTTATTGAACCAGTGAAATTTGTGTTTGAAAATATTTCTCCCCTTTATACATAAGGAGATTCAAGGTTTATTTTAAGATCCAGTTAATCAAACACGACATTTATTTATGCCTGAGATGCTTAGGTATTAATAGACTAACAATACATGTCGAAGGCCCCCTAAGAAATATGCCTGTGTATTTTCATAATGGGTTCATTAGTCAAACTCTTAAACTGCAGTTCCCGAGCAGCATGCATTTGTTATTCTGTTGTTGTTACATTTGCTGCGGGATTGTGTTTCTCTGTCAAGCAAGTACATCATTATCCCTTCACTCAGACGGATTAGCTTGTTGCACAGAGGCTCTCCTCCAATATGTCTCTCTCGATGAGTTGGCTGGGGAAATGGGGTTGAACAAATGCTGTTAAATACCAGAAGTGTCAGGATCCATCTCTGGTGACTTCTGATGCAGTTACCTTGATTTTATATGTAAGTTACAACTAATCTATACTTTGCAGTTACTCTGCTGTTCGCACTGCACAGAGGAACACGTTTGTCTGTCTCATTCTTTTATTTTCTCTCCTGGTCATTAAGCGTTCTGTCCATGACACACACTGCATTGAATCAAGCACATTTTAATTGCCATGTTACCAGTCTTGAATATGTGATGGTGGGATCTCACTCAGCTGCCATCGTGGGCCCAGAGTTGAGCAAACATTCCCCTTGACATCCCTCACTCATTAAAACATGAGTAATCATCCGAGTAGAAGACTTGATTGTCCTCAGAAGGGACATTATGACAGGTGCCACAGTATATCGCCAAGAGAAAAGTATAAGTAAGCAGGCCATGTCCTGTATGAACCCAGAAACATGAAAAGAGATTAAACTACTGGTGGTAGCCTGATCGCATCTTCTGGCCTCAGTAGTGCTTGAATTTCAGTCATGTACACGCTATGTGTACTATGCAGCCCTGTCTCCTAAAAATTACGTTCGTATAGGACGAAACTGCAATCCCGATTACGTTTTGATACAGGACGTAT